>CM077443.1:31773163-32373163 GCA_039654765.1 Mylopharyngodon piceus | reverse complement strand
TCCTGCAGAGTTTAGCTCCAACCCCAATTAAACACACCTAAACTTGCTAATAAAGGTCTAATTAGGCATATTAGAAACTTACAGGCAGGTGTGTTGAGGCAAGTTGGAGCTAAACTCTGCAGGACAGTGGCCCTCCAGGACCGAGTTTGGAGACACCTGATGTACACCCTTTCATGGAAACGGTATTCCCTGGTGGCTATGGCCTCTTTCAGCAGGATAATGCGCCCTGCCACAAAGCAAAAATGGTTCAGGAATGGTTTGAGGAGCACAACAACGAGTTTGAGGTGTTGACTTGGCCTCCAAATTCCCCAGATCTCAATCCAATCGAGCATCTGTGGGATGTGCTGAACAAACAAGTCCAATCCATGGAGGCCCCACCTCACAACTTACAGGACTTAAAGGATCTGCTGCTAACATCTTGGTGCCAGATACCACAGCACACCTTCAGGGGTCTAGTGGAGTCCATGCCTCGACGGGTCAGGGCTGTTTTGGCAGCAAAAGGGGGACCAACACAATATTAGGAAGGTGGTCATAATGCTATGCCTGATCGGTGTATATATACACTGATGTTTTTTCCAGCTGATGAACGATAAAGTTACAGCGATACATTGACAGCCAATCAAAATCCATTCTGCTTTAAAGAGCGTGAGCACTTAAAGCGGTAGACAACATCTCGCAGCGCACTCTTAGGCCCTGTTTACACCTGGTATTAAGATGCGTTTTGGTCGATCGGATCACGACACTAAATAAAGGTGTAAATGGGGTGTAAAACATTTTGAGCTCATCCAATTTCGACCACTTCCAGAGGTAGTCGAACTCGCATTCGACCTGATTGCTTTCGTAATGTAGACACTCATGTGGTCACCTACTCTCTGCCTACTCTGTCTCTGCATAAACATTATAGGAAGTGTCCTAGCCAGATGGGATTTAAACTTTGTCGGCTGAAGACCTATGTTTGGTTTGAAGACAAAAAACATACCAAGCACAATGTTCTCTCACCATTCCTGATTTCTAACGTGCACTCATCGTTGGGGTGGTCTTGCGGCTATCAGAGCAGAAACGAAAGCTGCCGTATGTTTTTCCATCGTCTCCACGTGCATTCATATGTAAATTGCACAAACAATTAGATCCATTAGATTGAAAGGAAAAAGTACCACAAAACATGCAGGAAACAAGGTAATAATGAGCCTGTGTTGTTTTTATTGTTTGCATTTGTTTTTATTGTTTATTGTGACATCAAGTCACAACGTTACAAGCTGTGCTGTGTTATACTGAGGAATTTGTTCTTTTTCTTTCGGTGTATAATGAGAATGACATTACACCTGACTTGACCAAATGAATGATGCAGACAGGACCTGCTAGTTTAGCAAAACTGTTCTCTACAACACTAGTTGCATTCTTTAAAATATTTCATGTAAACTCAAAAAATATTAATTTTTTTAGGTTTATACTTCTACACCAATGTTGAATATTAAAAACTGTGTTAGCTAACATTGATAACAGTCGATATTACCTGATTGATACTGCAAAAACAGATTCAGCATGTGAAATTTCAATTACCTTTGGACTTTATCCACAAAGTTACTTTACTTTCATTAGAATAGCACAGAATAATTCTTTCTCTTGTATTATTCAAGTATGTTTGGCAGTGCTCTGTGGGCAGTGACACACTAAGTGTGTTTTGACTGCTACTCATTTTGCACAGTGTGGTTAGAGAAAAGTGGGGTTGGTAATCTCAGGATTACCTCAGAAAATCGACTCGATACTCTGCTCTGCTTGAAGCATTCTGTATCGCAGCAGATCAAGTGTTTGCTCCTTAAGTGTTTCTTTTGACGAATGGGTATACAGGGAGGCAGACTGAAGCAGGGATTAAAGAAAGACTGCACCAAAACAGATCAAGCATAAGGGAAAAGGTGATTATTTGTCTAAAGAAAGCCACAGAAGTTCATCAGGGCAACTTTGTTTGAAGATAAGCCATTGTTAGGCTAGTGAAGCTCATTATGCTAACTCAAAGCTCTCCTCCATTAATATGGCAAAACCCTGCAAACATTATGACACGCAAGGCGATTTGTTTATTGTTTCTTTCATGTAAAGTTCCGAGTAGAGAATGAGAAGAACAAACTGCATATAAACTAACAAAGACTAAAATCACAAGTTCAGAAGAGCCATATCCTACTCTAAATGTTATGTTAAGTTAGCTATGTGTCATTTAGTGTGTGTTGGACTAAAGAAGCTAGTTGCTTTCAAGGTTACAAACAAGCATGTGACCTGTTTAATTTCACAGGGGCAGGCATTTCTTAGATACCTGAAGCTTATCTGACCATAGTTACTTGGTGATCACCTAAAGCTGGTGCATGAAGTCAAACTAGAGGATTTATTGCCTCATCCCTGGCTTAAGAAGGCTCTTATCTGAGGGATGAGCCACAGCTTATGGCCTAACAGCTTCTTCCAAGCTGCTCCCATCTGACACAGGTCTTAACCATTCAGTGTGTGTGTGATCCCCTCAAGGTGAGCATACATCTTAGAGGGCATACACCCGAGCCAGCCAGGGAAATTTTGGGATGGAAAAGACCCTGTACCATAAGTTCAGATGGTTTAAGGGTCAATGACATGGCACTCATTGTTTGTCCTATCTATTATATTTTTAATAGGGGGGTTCAGTTAAGGGTAATAAAACTACCCTGATATTATAATGAATAATAAAGCCTCAAAAGAATGAAATTCTTGAAAAGGAAACCTTTTGGTATATTATTTTTATTATTAAATTATAGAAAAATCTATTCTACTGTATTTAAATCATGTGGTGCAGCCAACATGCAGAAGAAACAACAACATATAACCGGAAATTATATCATAAAATATCAGATAATTTGACCCTTTTTATGACAAGACATTGTTAGTTCAGGTTGTAAAATGTCATGTGGTGGGATTCAAAAGAGTAATGATGTTTATGAATTAATAATTAATGACATTTGTTAAAAAAACTTTTACGTACAAAAATAGCCTATATTTAAAAAGTTTTTTTGAAAATAATAATTAAGATGTGCGCATGCAGTCACATGTATTTATATTTTTTACATGCCCATATTTATAGGAATGCCCACCTGGAGGGCAAAACAAAGGCTTTTCTCCATTGCGCGCCAATGATTTTTACCATGTTTGTACAAAGTACTAATGAAGTAAGACAGTAATATTAAAAGACCAAATTCAATATACACCTTATTGATGATGCATACTATGTACAGGCAAGCAGAACCCAGAATATAAACAGAACACACAGTTTCTCGTTAAGCGTTTTTCCATAGAAAACCATTATAAAGAAAACACTTAACCATTTAAAGACCCCCTGTGGTGAAAATCAAGTTTTTAATGTTGTTTATATGTCTATGTGGTGTTTTTAATATGCCAGGTTATCCCGGTATATTTTTCTGTTGATATAAAAAACCATGTAGATTTCGCAATATGACGGGTGTATGATGTATATTACGATGTTATGATGAACTATATGCCTTTCTCCACCGACGTTCTGAGTTGTTAAAGCGTTTTAAGGATACTGATTGTTAGAAGGCAGCTGTCTGACTCTGACATGGCAAACGGGAACATGGTTTGTGTAACATTAGCAACACATTATTAGCTGTTTGATAACATAGTCAAGCAAAAAGCTAATCATATTAATTACCGTTATGTGTGCGATGTTGTAATGAGCGATACCATCGTGCAGTGTTTACCTCAGTAAGTTGACCAAGTGGATCTCTGAGTCGGTGCGAGCGAGTGGAGGCGGGGCTAGTTTGCATATTCATTGATCCATGTATATTAAATGAGGCAAGGGTGTAGAGTTACATTCAAGCTATTTTAAGTTTTTTTCATAGGAAAAAAATGTCATTTTGGTGATCAAAGATGAGTTTTAAGGGATAAAATTATTTACTACAGGGGACTTCAACACATTGCGTTCATATTCTGGGCTCATCTCGCCTGTATATAGTATTTCATCATCAATAAGGTGTATACTGAATTTGGTCTTTTATTATTACTGTTTTAGTACATTAAGGCACTTTAGTGTTTTTCACATTAAGCGTTTTAGAATGTCTCACTGTTTTTAGTGATTGAAATACTGCAGCAGGTGCTGGATATGGATCAAAACTTGCATTTATTCACATATATTTGTTTTTCTTCTTTTAAGATTTGACAGGCCTGTAACGTTAATGCAGTTCTATGGATGTTTTGCCTGCCCGGGATCTGTGACAGTCACGTGACTGAAAACTATGAATTCAAAGGCCACGTTCAAACAGCAGCAGAATGCTGTTGTCAGTCCTGTATTTGAGTCCTTAATACGGTTACGTTCACACACAGATTTACAGGAGTGATAACCGCATTCTATAACCGAACTCACACCCGTAAATTTTCAGAACTCACAACCGCATTCTCGGAATATTCGTGCTGTATCAACGGAACAGGACTGGACAACTAGTTGTCTGTCACGTCATACAGTGCGAGAGAGCCGCTCTGCTAAGGGGTTTTGTGTGTGGTTTCGCTTTTGGTAACTTACTGCGCAGAGATGTGAGCTGTGTGTCATCTGAAGGTGTTAGATCCAGTCACTGTTCTCCATCGGAGCGGCTCCCGTCAGTTTTGTGTTTCTTTTTCAAATTCAAATGCCGTGTCATGCGCAAGACGTCGCAAAGGACGTGACATGCGAGTGCAACAGTTAAAGACTCCGACTAGCGTGTGTTTACATGCTGCTGTTGGTTAATGAAGTTTTGATGGATGAACTCGCGGTTCAATTAGTCTCTTGTCATGTCAAAAGTGATAATACTTTTCAGTTTTATGGACGTCGCCATCTTTAATATTACGTTGGTCACTGTAGTAATGGTTACTAGTAAGAGAATATGGGTTTGTCTCTCGTTGTACATTCATACAGGCAGTGTTCCAGACGCTACTGTAAGTTGCTGTGTGAATGAGACATTTCAAGACTGTAAGTAAATGGTTGTCAATCCCAAAAACTGACAGTCTGAATGTGGCCAAAAGTGTAATGAAAGTATGTTATTGCTTTTTTAGAGTCATTAGATATAAACATTTCTTGACAATGGTAACAATTTTTCAAAACCATATAAAATGAGCATCAGAACAAGGATTACATTTCTAAGAACTTGGCAAACTGGCAAAATGTAAAATCATTTTTAAAAAACAAACAAAAAAAACCTTTTCTTTATCATGAGCAGTTTTAGGGTTCGTTTACACGACAACAATGTACTAAATACGGAAAAGTTTTTCTTTGCGTTTTTCACGTACAGACGACAATGTTGTCAAAATGATTCCCGTTCACACGGATCCACGAAAAAGACTAAAACGCTGTATTATGCATGCCAGGCCAGTAGCTGGCGATGCCACTTTGTAAAGAAACACTTTGCGCCTATAGACTGAACATGTAATACACGTGTATGCCGTCACCATTTTCACAAATTCACGTTTTTGTAGTTTACACAGAGATGATAACAGTATCGTGTTCAAAAACTTGCACTTTGAAACCCATTTTCAAAAGTTGTCAGGCCCCCAAAACGCCGTTCTCATGTAAATGAATGGCCAAAACACATAAAACGTTTTACTTTTTTAGTCGAAAACATTGTAGTGTAAACAGTCCCTTATACTATATGTTATTGACCCTACTTACTTAAATGATGGTCACTTTTTCTTTTAGACTTTGCCTTCCTGCAACCACCTTCCACTCACCAAATTACGTGATATCTTCAACTTTTTAAAAGTAAATGTAATATATGAATGTAACCGAGAAAAAAGGGAGTTTAAAATCCCCCTGAAGCTCACTTCTCCTCCCCGATGCACGGCCCTCCTTTCACGTTCGTAATTCATGACTGATAGAGGACCTGCTCTTAGCCTCTTTGATAAGATAAGACAGAATCAGCCCTACAGATAAAAGAGGGCCTGCTGACCCTGCATACAGGCTCCAGATGTACCATGACTCACAAACATACCGCTGGAATGAGAGCAAGAGAGAGAGGCTGATATATATCAGTAAGTATTTGCTGCAGGCTCTCTGCCTATTGCAGGACAGCAGGCTGTAGTCTGAACAACAGCACTGGACACTAGCAGATACCGACTGAACGTGAGTTATGCAATGCAGATGAAATCAGGCTGAAGAAGCGAGTTATGCTTTCACTAGGAGCGACTATCAGATAACCTCTGCAACTCTGCAGGGCATGAATGACTGACAGCCCAGACATCTCGGCCTGTTATAGTCCTTCTCTCAACACAAGTTAAACACGTAGAGTCGTGTGTCTGTGCCTGTGTGTGTTCATGTACAGGGGTGTTAAGGTGAACTACTTAAGCCTGTGGGCCTCTGTGTTGTGACAATTGTTGCTGATGTGCACGGCCAGAGATGAAAGGTGAGATAGTATGTTTGCTTACTTTGTGTCATGCCTCTTGTTTCGGCTCTGTGACGCCAATGTGCAAAGAGAAAACCAGGTAATGCGCATGAGCACGCACAAACATGCTGAAGTGCTTTTGGGAATGATGGATGTTTGGTTCTGCGACACCAACACCTCCCATCCTCCACCACCAAATACAACTTAGCCTAGTTAAACACTAATTAGTCTTAAAAGACAGTTTAACATCAATCAAAGTTTGAAACGTCTGGTTTTTTAGGGGCGTTGGGCATTCATGCTTTTGATGGTGATTAAACCTTTTGTTCTTATATCTCACTGATTACTAAGACATTAAGAGGAGGGAGCTTACTCATTCTTATCCGGTGGGCAACGGCTTACCTGGATCGTGAAGAATCACTGAGCAGAGTCTTCGGAGAATATTCCAGGTTCAAGACAAGTTAAGCTCAGTCCCCACTGTATTTTGTGGCATAATGTTCATTACCACACTAAATGAATAAATAAATAAATAAATATTTTCAAATCAGGATTATTATTGTTAAATAAAACTATTAAAAAAATGTTAATTAAAATAAAGCTGAAATAAAATAAAACAAAAAACAAAATAAAATAAAATAAAATACTTAAACTAAATGAAAATTAGAAATGCTGCCTTGGCAACTAACTGAAAAAAAAGTTTTAGTTGTAGCACTAAAATTACTACCTGGAAATAAAAACTTAATAATAGTTATTTTAAAATATTAAAAAAAAAAAAAAAAAAAAAAAAATTACATTAGTATATAAATAATACTAAAATAACACTGAATGTCATCCCTCATCAAAAAAAAAAAAAAAAAAAAGGTTAAGTAACTTACAATAAAAGTAAATGTGGTCAAATGTTGGAGAATTTAACAATGAATGTGAAGTTTATTTTATTATTGTGTATTATTTGAGCTGTGAAGTCATTTTGTTGTCATTTTATGATCACTTTAGGGTTTTGGGTGCTATGTTGTCAATTTAATTTTTGTGGTAACATTATGCTTTCAACTGAGTTTAACTTGTATTGGACCCAGAATATTCATTTGACAGTATGAGGCAGAGCATCAAGCAAACTATTAGTCAACAGTATTCCCATATTGTATTTTGGTATAACGAAATATCAAACCAAGTGGCATATACTGTATTTTCAAGAAAACTGACTTCATGCATCCACTAAAAATCACTTTGGCACCAGTTGACTAAGTAAATATGAAAATGACCTACAAAAGTGAAGTTAGTTCTGGGGGAAAAAAAAAAAAAAAAAAGTGCAGCAGCATTTGTTATTTTATTGAATGCAATGTCAGCATGTGAGGTCAGTGCAGTGCTCATAATTTAAACACTAAACTGTAACATGCAAATCTTACCTAATCATTTTCCATGTGGATATTTGGCAGACCAGAGGAGTTTTGTAATTGAGCCAGATTGAGTGCGTGTTTAAAGCTGTAGACCCTTGTAAAGTCACCTGTGAGAAGCAGGTCGGACAGTGCAGATTATCCCATCAGATTATCCAAACTACCTCCTGTACCTGAGTGAATCCCCAGTAATCCCTTCCAGATTTGCCAAAGCTAAATGTCACCGTACTTGTGTAGATAACACAAGCTTGTTCTAATCCAAAAAATGTTGTACTTTTTTTTTTTAAAGTAATGCCATAAAGTTCAAATTCCCAAAGGTACAAATAAATAAATAATAATGAACATCCTGTGACATATACACTGCTCAAAAAAATTAAAGGAACACTTTGAAAACACATCAGATCTCAATGGGGAAAAATATCATGCTGGATATCGATACT
Source organism: Mylopharyngodon piceus (assembly GCA_039654765.1). Lineage (NCBI taxonomy): Eukaryota > Metazoa > Chordata > Actinopteri > Cypriniformes > Xenocyprididae > Mylopharyngodon > Mylopharyngodon piceus. The sequence goes on along the minus strand of CM077443.1, from coordinate 32,364,961 downwards.
GATATGGACTGGGTAATGTGTTAGGAACGAATCAACATCGTTTGATGGAAATGAAAATTATCAACCTACAGAGGACTGAATTCAAAGACACCCCGAAAATCAAAGTGAAAAAATGATGCAGCAGGCTAGTCCATTTTGCTGAAATTTCATTGCAGCAACTCAAAATGGTACTCAGTAGTTTGTATGGCCCCCACGTGCTTGTATGCATGCCTGACAACATCGGGGCATGCTCCTAATGAGACGACGGATGGTGTCCTGGGGTATTTCCTCCCAGATCTGGACCAGGGCATCACTGAGCTCCTGGACAGTCTGAGGTGCTATGCTAGAAGCCTATCTTAAGTCTTTCAAACACTCAAGATACTGATGAACCTATAATATTTTCTTGTATGAATACATCAGTTTATTACAGTATGTTATTCTATTAAGGTTTATAACAATTGTTTTAGTATAGTTTTTTAAATATCCATGATTTTGTATTCATTAAAGTCAGCATGAAAAGGAAGTTACTAAAGTCTTTTTCTATATTGTGATAGCCTAGTCTATTGTGACATATATCCAAGTGAACAAGAAAATATTGTAGGGCAGGACTTGATTTTGTCCATCAGGAATTGATTGGATCATTGTGGATTCCTATTGCTGTAATCTCATGAGAGTAACAGGTTGTCCTGCCCTCATGCCAAAAACACGTCATCAGAGAACGATATGTCACTGCAAGTGGAAGGGAAAGTTATTTTCATTAAAGATTACGAGGGCACATGAATTTAAAATGATGTGCACAAATATATCATTTATAATAAATATTGCAATATTCCAATATTTCCTTTCCCTATTTATTCCCCTTGTGTTTGCAGTCCTGTACCACTTTGTTGTCATATGTACTCCTCTGTCCTGCCTTGCCAGTTTTGTTTGTTTGTTTGTTTGTTTGTTTGTACCCTCTGGTGCTGCGTGGTGGTCAAAAATTATCTTTGTTTTTCCAGTTAAATAAATGTACTATATTTTAGTTTGATAATGTTTTTTATTTGATATTTTGTGTTTTTAGAGGACTAAATTTTATGGTACTAAATTATATTTATGGAATAGTTATGATCCATTTATTACCTGTAACCACTTTTTGAGCATAGACCTGAAAATTAAATTTCCAACTTAAACTGTCATAAATCTTGAATGCTTTGGAGCACAGACTTAAGTTTGTTTCTTTTTAAAGAAGATCACTTGGCAGATTATTGCTGAAGTGAAAAAAGTTAAAAGTGAAACTAAAAAAAGTTAAATGAGTTTGTTATTATGAAAATTTTATATGAAAATATATATTTTCCAAAACATGTTTTACTCTAAAACTGTGAGAAAATCATAGGCATAAATCTAAACAAGTTGTGCTCCAAATTAGGGGTCGAACGACTTCAGATTTTTTAAAGTCGACTTTTATGTGATTAAGTCGAGTCGACTAGTCCATGATGACGTCATTAATGAACAAATAAGGGGCTGTTCACACAGAACGCGCTTTCCATTCCAATGCGCTATTTTACATTGTTTTTCTATGTAAACGCGCTAGACAGACATGTATGACCGTTGCACTCGTGTCTTGCGTCTTTTGCAGCGTCTTGCGCATGACATGGCATTCTAAAAATGTGGCGCTCAAGTTCAAATAAGTTCAACTTTTTAAAAAATCGTATCTCGAGACCTTGCATTTTTTCCCATTTCACCGCCCGCGTCTTTCGTTTTTTCTGTGTGAACGAGCCTTATATTGCTCCTACATAACATGAAAAAAAATTTTATCAGATCTTTTGTCTTTGGGTCATTATATTTCTCACAGATTTCTGCTCGTTCTAGATCAGATACAGATAAAGTAGCACAGTAAAGATTACATTTATATGAATGCATTAGTGAGAGAGCGATTGCATATGAATTAATTCTACCTGGCAGCTTCTCTGTACAAATAGTGAAGCTGTGGGTTTTAGTTATTAAGAAATATATGCTAGAACTTTTCAGTTTCTAAGCTAATTTATTAAAAAAATCACAGAACAGTGTTGACAATACATTTCTGCACATTCTGCGTACTACTGTCTGTGTGTGTGCGTAAAGTAGCAGCACAGTTTAGAACGGCGATTAACTTACGTGTACAATAAGCTGTTTTGCATTCATCCGAACAATATTGAGAATCCAGATGGTATAATCAAACATATCTTGTGGAGAGCTCTTGGAGTATGCATTTATTTGTCATTAACTGTTGGATATGGAGCGTAAATATGGACTTCAAAGATTTTTTATCCTGTTGCGCCCTCTATATGCCATGACCAGCGACTAGTCAACGTCATGCTTAAAGTGTCATGGCAGAGTATTAAAGTCGACTAGTCGATTAGTTGGTGCAACCCCTACTCCAAATTTGAGGTTGATATTAGGGCTGCACGATTTATCGCACAATACGAAAAATAACATTAAACTTAAACGTGATTATTACTTAAACGTTATTCTTAGTGTGATTATGAAATCGCAAAGGCTGCGATTTTTTTTTATTTTTTTTATGAAAGCACTGCGAGTTTAAGTCGCTTATAATGTACATTTGAAAAAGCAATACGCGTCAAACATCTTTCCAGACATAAGAAGCATTTATTAACATCTTGTCCAACAAAAGACAACATTTAATAACATGTTTTTACTCCAAACTCACTTCATGACGACAGTTGAGCATCCTACTGTGAGATGATGTGGCTTCTTACACAGAATAAGGCAGTCGTGTGTTTATTAGTCATGTTTAATCAAAGCGTTTCAATCTTCTGTTTATTCAGCTACAGTGATAGTATGATTCCCATAGGGATTTCCTGGAATGACATGTGTTATCTACTTCTACAGGGCATATTTGGAGTTTCTGCGCAAGAGTGCCCTCTGGCTTTCAGATGGAGAAGCATTTACTACTGATCACAGAGCCGTACAGCTCTGACAAGCTGCGCATAAAATAATTGCAGCCTTTGACAAATCGCGTGCGGTTTAATCGCGATAAATCGCGCAGCCCTAGTTGATATCTCAAAAAATTAACTTTAAAGTACCAAACATTCCCACTAGAAATTTCATCTCCCATTCATTTCCAATGTGGTAATTTTTGACAGCGAACAATATGTGTGACAAAAAAAAATTCAGGACCATTTAACCTTTTCGAATCATGTCTATGATTTGTGTGTGTGTGTGTGTGTGTGTGTGTGTGTGTGTGTGTGTGTGTTCATGTAGCAAATGCCAGAACATTAACCAAGTTTTGTACTATTCCGATGAAGTAAAAAAATTCTAAAAAACTTCTAAATTTTTTTCTGTCAAAAATGACCGAACAGCACCAGAGTTAAATAAAGCCCATTGCAACTCTGCACTTGAGCCCTCATTCCATTCATCACCCTAAACCTGACAGATTTTACTTTGAGCAATTTTAATTTAGAAACTGCTAGTAAATTTCACAACAAAGAAACAGCAAGTAACACATTGTATTAAACACGAGATTTTGAAGTAGAAATAATATTTTAATATTTTTTTTCTCATAAAGCCTGCTCCAATAATCTTTGTAACTGTTGATGTAAAATATTTAAAATGCACACAACATTTCAGGGAATGCAGACAACTATATTATATTACATATATATATTTTTTATATTAGATTACATATAATTATTTTTTAAATAAAATCAGGTTTTGTCACTATGGCCTAGTGGTTACCACATGTTCAGGAGATGCCAGCACATGGGTGATGAGAGTTTGAATCTGGCATGACTTCCTGATCATTTCCTTCCAGACTTTGTTATACTGTCAATAAAAGTGTCAAAAAGAAAAAAATTCTAACAGATTAAAGTGCTGAGCGAGAATACAAGCACTGCAGTACGTAGTGACATCTACTGGCAACAGTATTGAGGTCTAAATCTCCAGAACTTTCTAACTCATTACCACTTAATTTGAAGAAGAAAAAGATTAGAAAGTATCCTTAAGTCCAGACAGTAAAGCAAACACTTCTATGGAGCCGGCATGAATCCCAATAGGGAGGAAGGCAAACCTGAGCACAACTCTCACTCACAAACAGCGGCCAACAAAAGCCAAGCTCAGGCCTCTCGGCCTCTCAAGTGTCTCACAGTCTGTCGGAGGGCACATCAGTCTCAGCGCAGCTGAAAGGCAAATACAGTCTCTAACACAGAGTGCATTAGGATTGTTTAATCAGCGAGTTTACAGGGAGTGCCCTTTTATGCTCCGGCAGTGACGAGAGGCCACTGCTAATTGTCTGCCCATTGTCTCTCACTGTCCCAAACAAGGGAAGCTCTGTGAGCTAGAGAGGAGCGAAGAGAAGAGCGAGAGAGAAGCTGTGTTTATCTTCCAGGCGTTTCTCTCATTTCCCGTACGCCTTTGCTGTCTTTGTGTGTGTGAACCAGCACTATTATCTGTTGGCACGATAAGTCTCTGAGCCTGGAGGGCTACAGATGTGGCGGGGCTGTATTGTTGTTTTCCACCTGCTCCGACTGTCCCTCCCCTCATTCACAGAGAGAGTAATCCCATCATATGACAAGACACACAAAACATACAACTTTGCCTCTATTCAATGGCAAAATAGCTTTTATCCACCCTCTTGCTAATTGAAGTGGTATGTGTCTGTTTAAAGGCAATGTTGGGTTTCAAGGCGGTGTCTTTGTACCCAGGATAGTGAAGGTTAGGCATCCATTCTACCACATTGCTGTGATTGGTTGTCAGCTGGATCATTGCTACCCATGCTGGTCAATTGTTAGCAAAAGGCTCGTCATATTTTGCGTTTCTTTTGTTATATAACAGTGCAACACTTTTAGTGAGCATGGGAAAATGAAAACTCACATGAATGTGATGCTAAATGCAGTTTAGTTGTGATACTGCATTTGCTGTGAAAACTCAATGTCCAAATTTATTTTAATATTAATATAACCAACACAAGAGACTCTGTGCTTATTGTGTGCAGTAGGAGACAATGAACTGCTATTACTTCTGAGATTAATGTAGGACATATATGGAGGCACTGCCAATGTCCTTCCAGGATTGTGCACCATTCAGAACTGAAATGAGAATTTGTATTGACTTTTTGTCAATCAAGGTTGCAAAAATGATGCATATATGAAATTTTGATTTGAACTTAGGAAAGAAAGCGTAAAACAGAATGAAGTATTCAAATAGTCTACTTGGTAAACAAGTACAAAACATTTAAAAAAAAAAAAAAAAAAAAAAACTATAATTTTTGTGTTCCCAAATTGCTCCAATAGCAAAAGAATAAATCCACAACAGCATTTATATGACTTTACAAGACAGGAAAAAATTTAGAGAGTGATTACTTTGGTCAGAAAAGAGAAAGATGTCAAATTTGCCATCACTCCTTCAGTTGTTGTATTAGAAACACTCACACAGCAGCGTTATAGTTTTTAGTAATTTATTGCCAAGACAATATAACACAAAGCATAGTGTTATAAATGTACATTAATTAAAAACTTAAGATGGTCTTAAGATGTTAATAACTGTGTAAACGTGTCATCACAGTCTGTGAAGTATGTAATGTCCAAACATTTTTAGTTTGGTGGAAATGATGACTACATGATGAGTACAAATAATTTTCAAACAACAAATATTTGATAATAAGAAGAAGAAGAAGAAGAAAAAGAAAACCAAAAATAATCATAATAATAATGATGAGTTTGTTTAATTAATTCTTAGTGTAGAACATTATAATTTTAAACATGTAATAATTCAAATTTTTATGATGTATTTGCATATTTTATGACTGAAAGGTTATGTCTAGCACAAGGGTAGAAGAATAAAATCTCTACAGCATTAGAAAAGTATAGCAAAAATAAATACTCAAAAGTTTTGCAAAAATTGTGCTTGAAATGTAAAACAATAAAACAAAATATAAAACAAAAAGGAAAAAAACTGAAATCTGTTATTACAATTTTATAACAATCAACCCTTGGGACATAAAAGTAAATATAGTCTAATAAGTTTAAGAAATACAGTTTTTAATAATAAATTTTATTTTTTTCAGTATGAATAATAAACATGCCATCATGCACACAACATATGGGGTATGTCCAGAAATATAAGAAGATATTAATAATCAGTGTGATTCCCAGAATGATCTAATAGCCTAATTGTTTAAACAATTAAAATGTGGTGTTGTATGGCAAAATTAAAATGTAATCAATTCATAAATTGTCATATTTAATCAAAATGAAATTATCGCTGCGTCCCAATTCACATACTTATAAATAGCGTGAATAGTGTGTTTACACTGAAAATTCCAAAAAGAAAAAGTTTGGAATGTTGGAAACTTTATGCACTCAACTGTCACAGTTTTAATTATGTAGTGAAGGGGGAGAGGCTAACAGATGTCAATGTTGAATGACAAAATAACCTTGTAAAATTCATACACTACACGGTTGAGTGTATAGTACATAGTGTATAAGTGCATAGTGTATAGTGTGTCATTTGGGACACAACTTATGTTTTGAAATGTTGGAAAACGCGTAGAAATTCCCTTGTTGTGACTCTTCCTGTCATTCTAATTCAACTTCCTATGGGTGTGGCCAATTCAATTAAAATGCATTCCCATAATGAATAGGAGCCAATTTTTTAATTTTGACCAACCTCTCTACCTTCATAATTTATTGGCACAAGAAGCACCTCAGAAGTGTTTAGTATGACAGAGAGACTCTGGATGAACAGCTGTCTGTCTTCATCTCAGCACTCTTTCAGCTGAGCATGTTTTGACATATTAAACCCTCAGCACCCCTACTGTTTACCGAGACCACCCAGAGACACAAACTCCACTCTGCACTGACTGTGAGAATAATACTGTTTGTTCATGTTATTCAAATGTAAGATAAGCAGTCTTAAATGTATGTGCGTTATCTTCAGAAAGAATCGTTTGAAACTCTGGACATCCACGGACTGTGAATTATATTCATTTTATTTACACATCTTTAGTGCACCATGAATAATCCTTAGAGTTGTTTAATTAACTATATTTGCCTATTATAATGCTACATGGCCTACATCATGTCAAAAATATGCCTATAACTTGTTTTTCTTAGAATTTGAGAACTTATATGTTGCATTCATCTCTTAATTGTTTTTAGCTATTAATTTTCATTATTAGATGCATAAGTTAGCTTAATTGTTCATACTGAAAATAAGATTAAAAGTAAAAATTACAAAAAATAAAAAAATGAAGTGAAATAAGGAGGAGTAAAATTTGTATTCACTTTCATTTGGTTGTAGTCACTAGACTAGCGGTGGGAGTAATGAGATAATATAAGATGACATCTGTATTGCATCACAGTTTATCAACAAAACTAATTGACTTCAATTCCAGCTATGCAGTTCTGTTAAGCATGGTGAGCTCTCACCCGTCCCATAGCTCCATAATCAGTATATAGCCACTACAACTCTCTTACCCCTTGGCAGACTAAATAAAAGCACACACACACACACACACACACACACACACACACTCAAAAACGTAGGATCACATTCAAATCTACTGGCGCTTTTATAAACCAAGATGAAAAAGACTGAAAGAAATGTGTATATATTAATGTATCAATTAACAAGCAAAATCTTTTGACATCTGCAGATGAAAGAGAGTAAGACTTTTTATATGTCTAATTACATCTATAATCTGCTAAGAGGCTTCAGATTTACTGTCCAATGGGGTTCTAAAATCTGGCATCAAGTCAAGAACCATCAGCTGCCACCATGGACAGATTAAACAAACCCTCAGCCACTTCAGATACTCAACGATAGCAGATCTCTGAATGTTGATCCATAGTAGATCTGCCAGAGTGTTACTAAGAATTTCATACATTCATTTCATAATTAATAGAATATACTTGAGGATCTGTGACAGAAATGTTTAAATTTAATAAAGATTTTCAAGCTACAGCATGTGCTGAAGGATTTTACCAGTTATCCCTGCTGAAAAAAACTGCTTGTCTGGTACCAGCAAGGTATGTTTTGCATGCTGGGACCAGTATGGGATGCTTGTTGCTGATTTGCTGGTCCACCAGCTAGACCAGGACTATGCAAGCTCTGACCAGCTTAAACAAGCATATATCAATTTGCTATGAATAAGCTAAAAATGAAACTGAGAATGTTGACATTAGCCATTTAGTTTTTCTCACTTTCTGCCTCCCACCTACTTTTGGAGAATTCATCCAATTTTATCAAGGAAAATAGTGATTTATCTTTCAGTACTGAACAACACAACTAATTCACTAAAAGGTTTTGCTCACCACTTTTTCACTGTTTGTGATTATGTGTGAGAATACCTCAGATGAACTCATCCCACTGGGGTTTCGGTTTAGACCATTTGGGACTTACGGATTTACAAGAATTGTTTTTTTGTTTTGTTTTGTTTTTTTTTCAAAAAGGGACAATGTACAATTAATCAACATTCATAAATGTAAATGTACCCAAAGTAGCCCAAAGGCTAGTTTTCCTACGTGAAATTATGCAATCAGCTCTAGCTGCACCCCTATAGTTACTTTGTTTTCAATAGATTTAAATTGAATGAAATCAGCCAGAGGAGGAGGAGCTAAACCAAACATAATCTTTTAAACTAAACAAATATTTTTAAACTTAATGAGGTTTTCCCAGCTAAGCAAGTTATACTTATTTAAAATATGACAATGGTGAAAACTAAATTGTGTTTTATCTAAATTTTTAAGTTGTTTGTGTAATAATTCCAATGGTTTTAGAGCTATGAAAAGTGTATTTGTAAGGCATTGCTTGCGTAGGAATACACGCAACAAGGAAGATAGAATCAAAGGTAAGACTTTACTAGACAATCCAATGGAAGATACAGGAACAGGAGTTTACACAACACAACACTAATAACATACGAGACCGGACACAGAGGTGAGGAAGGTGACTGCTTATGAAGGGAGTGCTGATGAGTGATAATGACGGTGAAGGTCTTCAGGTGCGGGTGATGATGATTGCGTGCAGGTGCTGAACAGAAGGGATGCTGGGAAACGTAGTGCCGGTGCAGGTGACTGTGACAGTACATCCCCCTCCGACAAGGCACGTCCTCGCGCCGTAATGGAATATCCAAAGGGGAGGGCCGGAGGGGGTTCAAGAGGTGGATGGAGTGGTGATATGGAGGATGATGTTGGAGGTGGCTCAGGAGGAGGACGATTCAGCTGGAGGATGAGCCGGGTGGTGACCCAGTCCCCAGCCAGGATGGTGGACATCGGCGGTGGCGCTGGAGGGAGGAGCCATGGTGGTGATGGCCTCAGCGCCACCTTGGGGATGAATGAGGGCGATGGCGATGACGGATGAGGAACCCACAGCGCAGATGGAGGGCAGATGGAGCGGGTCGATGCCGATGACCCAGGCGACCGCGACGGAGCCGCAGCGACGACCCTCCGAGATGGATGCAGGGATCCGGAGGGCTGAGGTGTAGCTGGAGAGACCGAGGGTGGAGGCGGAGCCTGAGGGAGGGCGGAGCTAGCCGGAGCAGTAGGGGTGGAGGGCCGGAGAGCAACGGACGGCCTGCAAGGGTGAAGCCGACGGGTGAAGCCGACGGTCTGAGGAAGCTCCACAAAGCCGATGGCTGGAAGGTCCCAGCAGACGTTGAGGGAGGGAGGAGCGCAGGTGAAGGAGTCAGGGCGACGGGTCGAGGAGGAGAGACGGGGACAGAAGCTGGAGGCGGAGCCATGGGATCCTTACGCCCAGAAGGAGGTGGCTCACAGTAGGCCCGCGATGTTACCACGTCACTGAGAGGAGATGACGGTGGTGCAGCGGGACTAATGGGGGACAGCTCGGGCAGGACAGCAGACGTGGTTGGGGTCAGGGAAGGCTGAGATGATGAGTTGATCAAGACATCTAGGAGAGGATGTGGGAGAGGGAGGCTGGGAGGGATCAGTGAGTCCAGTATCGAGTGGTTAGGCAGCTGGGGAGTTGAGTTGCAGTTGAAAAACTCACTCTCAGTGACGGGCGGGTGGGCGGGGCTTCTGACCTGCCCTTCGTCTCCGACACCTACTCCCTCGACACTGGATGGGACCGCCGACTCGAACCTCTCCTCAGATGGGAACCCCTCAGGCTCCGGGGTGATGTCATACTCGGCCGCTCCTCCTGGCGCGGGCTCTGACGTCAGCGGAGTCGTCTACTCCATCTGCGGTGGGTCTCTGACTGGGAACTGGGCTCGGCAGGGTTCTGGATCGGGGCCGTTTGCACTCCAAACACTTTAACAGGGCTTCCTTCCAGTTCAAGCCGGTGGTATCTGGAAGATTGCTGGGGCCGTGGAAGTTCACCCCGATCCGGAACAGGGTCTTCAAGGTTTCATCCTCCAGCTGGCTGGTGACGGCAAGGTGAAAAAACAAGGATGAAAATGACAGGAGATCGTGGCAAGGAAGATAGATTCAAAGGTAAGACTTTACTAGACAATTCAATGGAAGATACAGGAACAGGAGTTTACACAACACAACACAACACAACGCTAATAACATACAAGACCGGACACAGAGGTGAGGAAGGTGACTGCTCATGAAGGGAGTGCTGATGAGTGATAATGATGGTGAAGGTCTTCATGTGCGGGTGATGATGATTGCGTGCAGGTGCTGAACAGAAGGGATGCTGGGAAACATAGTGCCGGTGCAGGTGACTGTGACAGTATTAGACCTATGAAAAGTGTATTAGACCAGCTTGTCAAACAATAAGTGATATGAGAAAGAATCAGAATGAAAATATATCTTTGCAGCCTCATTTGATAAAGAATTTCTAATAAACCTAAAATTAACTAAGTTAAATTTTACCTTTTGCATACCCTTTTTATATGTGTTTTAAAAACAAGACAGGAGTCCAAATGAACCCCTAGGTATTTCTGAAACAACTTAATCTCTCTCCCGAAATGAAAATATCCTGTTTTATATCAGTACTATGTCCTTTAGAAAAACACGACACATTTAAACACATTTGACACATTTAATTTCAGATAACACTGATTGAGCCAGGATGTGACTTTTCCATAACATCTGTCAACTTATTTGCAACCTCTTCTGCATTTTTACCATGTGTGAAAATGACTGTATCGTTAGCATACATTATGATATTACATTATTGACACACCATGGGTAAATCATTAATATGCTAAAGAGAATTGGGCCCAATACGGACCCTTGTGGAACACCAGTTGATAGACATAGTGGATTAGATTTTCCCCTTCATTGATCCCTTTAATAGCATAGAACATGGTATTTCCTTACTATCATCCTTTTTAATACATCCTTTACTAAGGGGTTAGTCTTTTTTTCAGAGTTTCAGTGCATCTTGCTACACACAGCAGGAGAGGTCTGCTCAAAATGATATGGTTAGCCTACCCTGTTTATGTCTCTGATTATCTTTCTTTTAGGATTTGGCTTGATCAGGGTTTTTACAGTCTTGTTCCGCTAGATTAAAACTCTTAATAGGGATCAGCTCAGGAGGCTCTTTTTAGGAATTAAACCAAGACCCTCAAAATCTGTTTCAGACATAGAGAAAATCTGAAACATGTCCAAGTGTACTTGCTTAAATATGATCCTTTGAAAGTTGATCACATAATATTAGCTTAAATCAGATTAACTTCTTTTTTGATTTTCTAATGTATGTATGTTTAGTAATGTTTGCATAAGAAGAAGGCAATATTTCTGGGGTTTTTTCTCCATGACAAAAAATTGATATCTTAAGCTAATTTGATATAATTCTTTTTTAACATGTAAAAGTAATTCTGGACAATACATTATGCTCCTCAATATATCATACATCTACTTTTTTGAGATTACACCATTTTGAGACTTGAATGCACTGATCAAATTTAGATGAATGTGTGATTTCTGACTTAGAATTTTGATACACATATTTAATTGTTTGGATTATAATCAAAATCCACATGGCTTAAATATCTGAGGGGGCTCATTCTGCTCATCATGAACAGAAATGAAGTTTGGGTATGAATAATGTTAGCTGTGCAGAACAACAACAGTTAGCAGAAGCAGACAGCAAGTCCATATGGAATAATCTTGGGTTTAGGGTTTTAAAGATTTAGCCCTGGTTTGATCACTTCATCTGTTTGTTTGTCTGCATTGTATCTATGAGAAGGCAGATTAGCAGTCTAAGACTTGTACAGAGATCTGTTAATATGACTAATTTTTGTCAGCCAAAGTACACAGATTCTAGACCATTTACCACCAAAAGGTCTGTATGTTGCCCCCTGGATATGGGCTGAATGGATTAAAACAATATTTCAAATCTGGATGCTATTGACTGGAAGATTGGATCACAATATTAAGAATTTGTACTGGCAGTGCAATTCAAGTTATTGTTCCACAGAACAATCAGAGGGATTATATGTAAGGAAATGATCGTGGATGGTACAAGTCAGGTGTTTGTTGTGATCTTGCATGCTAAATGTAGGGGCTTTTGAATGAATGAATCCATTAAAGAAATGCTTCTTTGAGGCTTCCAGATCTTTATCTCTATCCACCTCACTAGCCATTGATACTTCACATGTTGGATTCCAACAAAAGCACAAACAACTATAAGATTGTGGCCAGTATTGCAGAGTAACAAATTAAAAGCATCGCTGCTAATTTAACTACAATTTAGTAACATGGCAGTAGCTTAATTGTTTCAAAACAGTGTAGCTTGGCTTTCCACTAAGCTATTTTTTTTTTTTTTTTACAAGGATTAACAGGGTAGCATGAAAAAACGCTACATCGCTGCAAGCAAGCTGAGGTGTTAATCAAAAACACTCTTCTAAAATGTGTCGCATTGGGAAATGTGATTCTTTTTCGTGAATTTGTTCGTTCAGACAAACAAATAATTAAAATATTCCTGTGCTTAAGTCTCTGAGGCATTTTATGTTTGATGTATTTATGCTGCTATCCATCAAGTTTTGTTTTTTTTTTGTTTTTTTTAGACAGTCACAAATTAAGGTGTTTTCTGGCTGTTTGTTGCAGTTTCAAAGTAGCTTTACCAGTGCTGGTGGAGCCTGATGGATAGAACGTCTTTTGGTCTGATTCTAAATCAGTTTGGTAAATTTATAGTTAGGTTTCCTTCTAAATGTTGACAGTTTCCTTTTTTGGCTGTACTTAAAGCTACACTATGTAACTTTTTTTGTTCGAAAATAACAAAATTAGTTTACTTCATAAACAATTACTTAGTTTTATCTAATTTGATATGAATAGCAATCATTGGTAATTTACAATGACGACGACATACGTATAAGCTTAAATTTTTTGGATATCCGCCTTTCTTTCGTGATTGGGACAGTTTTGATGTTGTTAGTGACCTTCGCACTGATAAAGTGTTTACCTGTAACCATGAGCATAGTGGTGCACATCAAACAATCAGATTCACGCATGCAAAATTGCCGAGCCAAAGCACAACTCATTTAATATCCAAAACAATGTTTCTCCGCAATTAACTATTTTTATGCTTCAACAACTAGAGGGCCAAATGTTACATAATGCAAGAGGTCAAGGTTTGGCTTGTTCAAACAATCCACTGCCTCATTTTTTTCTTTTCTTTTTTTTTTTGAACAATCGATTTTTTTTATTCTAATTAAAAACTTGACTTGTGAATATCTATGCCAATAATTATTGGTCATTTTTCAGCTTCACTGAGCTTCATTGACTGCATTTGCAGTTAAAACCTCATAGCTGGCATTAAATACAGAAAGACCACAATATGTCTTCAGTCACACACAGTATGCCATATACTTCTATGCACCTGTTTTCCAGTCTTTTATATTCTATATCAAATATATTCAAATTAAAAGTAAAGTGTGTAATTTCTGTGGCACTAGCGCCACCATACGCAACTGCAGAAATAGATAGTCCCTGTCACGTTCAATAGTATCCAAATGTGGGGTAGGTGGTGTAGGGTTAGGCATTTGCTAGGGTGGAGCTTATAGTTGTAGTGAAGTTAGGGTTGCTGATGGGGGCAGGTTAGGTGATCGTCAGCTCTGCCCTAACTTCTGGTCTGAGACTGCTGGCCTGGTGCAGCAGTACTAAAACGGCTGTCACATAGGGCGCTGAAGCTCTGCAGTTGGACATATCTTGTTGCCTTCTGTCTCAGTTCCAGGACTCTTATGTTGAAGGATATTTCAGTTCCATTGATTCGGTTTTCTTTTCCTGTGTTTCCTTCCTGTGTTTAAATTTGTTTGATTGCGTCCACCTGTTTCTTGTTTAGTTCCTTGTTATCCCATATATATATTGCCCTGTGTTTCAGTTGTTCTTGGTTGGTGATTGTCTATGCATGGTGGAATGCTAGCTGTTAATAATGTTTAGCTTAATTTCTTTTTCCTGGGACTTTTAGTTTATATTCACTTGATTTGCCTGTTTTGTTCCTGTTTCCTTTGTTTCAGTTGCTAGCTTGTTTGTATGGTTACGGATCATCCACACCTGTATCTTTTTAGTTTGCCATTATCCTGCCAATTTAACACCCTCAGGATCAGAACCACTTAGCCAGAACCCACGCCCACCGCAGATCTCCTGCCAGGAGCTAGAGCCAGCCGCCATGTCCATCCAGGAGGGAGAACTTATTCATTTTGACATCCTGACATGGATTCCCACCCATACCCCCACCCCTGAGATATATTTGTCCCCACCAGTCCTGTCTGGAATATTGGACTCACTGATTCCTTCCTGTTTTCAAGCCCTTCCTCCTCCAATGGTTCCGTCCAGCCTCTAAGCTCCTTCGTCTCTGCTGATCCCGCCCAGCCTTCTAGCTCCTTCGACTGTGCCGATTCCACCCAGCTCCTTGGCTCCATCCCCTTCGCTGGTTCTGCCCAGTTTGCTGGCTCCATCCGAATTCCTGGCTCCAGTTTGTATTCCCTTGTTGTGTTCCTGTTTCTTTTGCTACAGTTGCTAGTTTGTTTCTATGGTTACGGATCATCCACACCTGTGTCTTGTTTAGTTTGTCATTATCCTGCCTATTTAGCACCCTCAGTTTCTTCTGTTCATTGTTTTTGTGTTGTCTTAATGTCAAACCTGTTCTCTTTCCTGAGTGGATTACCTTCTCTTTTTGTTTATGTTTTGTTTGTTACTATGCTGCATTTAGATCCAACTCTTGCCTTTGCTTGCCTGACCCGTCGTAACAGTTATGTTTGGTTCTTCTCGTTGTCGTCTTCATCTTAATGGATCCTAAAAGGACTGCTGTATTTTGATCCATGTCTCATTCCCTGCACTGTAAAAAACAAGTAAAATTTACTTAATTTTTCTTTTGCAAGTTTTTGTATGCATATTTTTTTAAGTAAATTTCAAATATGGAATTAAGTAACTCAGAAAATTAACAAAGAAAATAAGTCATTTTAACTTGGCCAGTAAAAGGTTGAGTAATTTCTACTTAGTTGAAATTTCTTTTGCAATACATTTTACTCAAGCAATATAACACTGAATTAAACCATGCTTTTAAAGTGTATGCTTTACTTAGAAACATCTCCAGAAGCAGAATTGGACACCCCTGAAATTGTCATGTCACAGAAAGACACTGTTTACAGTAAAATTAAAGCTGGGTGCACACTGTGTGATTTATAATAGTCCTTTACGATTGTTGCTTGTCAAACTGTACGAACATGATCCTCATGTCACACTGTGGGATCTCAGCTGTCCTATATGTCAGACTGTACGACAGTCAAGACGCGTTAAAAACGGATGCGCGCTTAAACTTGTCCAGAGTTTTACATCATCAACCCACACACATTCGATTACAGTGAGCTGCATTACACGCTGGACTGAAATGGTGGCTAACAAAGAAATCTCTAGCGTTAATTTTGATCACGGCTTATCTTGAAAAACGAAGACAATTTGACGTTTGTTGTAGGAGAAGTCACACTGCAGGACTGTGCGCCAAATCTTCTGACACTGCCAGAATTTCGTCGGAGGTAAAATTTGATCGCAACGGTCATTAATCGGCTGTCGGTGAACATGTCAAACTAGTGATCAAAGACTACAGATTTTTGCCTAGGATTATAGGAATCTTTTAGGATTCTCAAAATTTGTCTCAGACGACCAAATCGTGGCCAAAATCGCACAGTGTGCGCCCGAATTAACATATAAATGGCTTACTTATAGTCTCAAATGGCCATCATATTGATCATTATATCAATTGTTTTTTTTAAATGGTACATTTTATGCAAATCATGTAATATTTGGGCCAGCTGTAACAAGGATATGCATTCCTGTTCATTACACAGTAAGTTGAAACATCACTGACAAACACTTTACACAAAAATATCTAATCCATGCAGCATCATCAATAGCAAGTAGATGTGACAGGTTGCATATGTCATACATAGCATCATATATGCATGCCATCAGATCAATGTCATTACTGCTGTATATGAAAATCATAAGGGTGTAAGTGGCATATATGAAATCAGCAGGTCTTAGTGCCACCTACTGCAAAAACAGTTCAAGTATGGGCAGTCAGACAGAAATCCCCATCATTCAAGCAGTCAAACAGTGGGCCATTAAAGGGCAGCAGTTTCCTGACAGAAGCACTTCCATCTTTGGGGCACCGGGGGCTGGAAGTGTCTGGTATGAGGGATCCATTCACCTAAAGAAGAGGCCAGTAGCCCAAGGGATTATATCATCCAGATTCTACCAGAAAGCAGCACGCGATTCAATTTGACAGCTTACATATGGGCAAAAGGCAGTCCTCACTGCTGGCAATGATCCTTGAAAGCATGTGAGACCACATGCTAGGAGGGACTGAGCTGAAATGTCAGACAATACAAGTTTTTTTTAACCCTCTAACTTGCTTTTATAATCCTACTGTTGACTATAATGCTTTGCAGCCAAGTGCTCTGTTCTTGTTGTTTGTTTCTTATAAGACCGCAGCCATCTTGGCCTTGTTGGCTTAATGTCAGTGTCTGTCTGACTCAACAGTTTAGTTTTTCATTCGTTATTCCCTACTACAGTCTAAACCAACATGAATCGATACTTGTTCAGGGTGGTTTTTGATGACCATGCAAGTTAGAAGGTGTATTTGTGGTATATATCTATGCATTCATGCTTTATGCATGATTTCTAGCAAAGACTTTTGATATTTACTATATGTTGGTTAATAAAAAATTTTTCATACTTTTTATGCAATGAAAATCCTCAGTGTCAAACATGCAATTTGTTTTATATTGTTAAAACCATAAATAAATAAATTAATACGAATGAAGGAGATCCTTATTGCATTAAAGCTACAATATGTAGTTTTCTGTCTATAAATGTAACCAAACAGTTGCTCACCTGTTTAATAAAACATGTAATATATTAAAGCGTTTTCTGTGTTTCCATGGTTTCTACAAAATAAAACCGGAAACCGAGGGTAACGCGGGTATGACGCCATTGACAGGCGACTCCCGGACACGTCCCAGATCCTTGGTTAAAATCGCGATTTTCTCACGATTTACAAATAGTTGGAAACATTTGGGATATTGTAAGTACTCAACTGAACAAAATATATAACACTGGCCTAGTGGTTTTTGGATATTTTACTGCATAATTCTTACATATTGTGCCTTTAATTAATAAACAAATCAAATACAGATAATTTATTTATTGATTTCTTATTTTTTGTGTGGAATTGTATGCAGTGTTTTACTGCAAAAATATAATTGGTCAGCAATAACTCATCTTAGCCCTAACCTGAAGCAAGCAACCAAGCAAGCAATCAATACATATACAATACATACATACATACATACATAAAGGGGAAAAACTGTAACACTTTACAATAAGGTCCCATTAGTTAATGCATTAAATAACATTAACAATAAGCAATAAAGTTGTTAGTTTATTAGTCTTTGTTAATGTTAGTTAATAAAAATACAACTGTTCATTGTTAACATTAGCTCAAGTGCATTAAATAAAATAGACAGATACACCTTTTGATTTTAATAATGTATTAGTAAATGTTGAAATTAACATAAACCAAATTTAATTACTGCTTTAGAAGTATTTTTCATTGTTAGTTCAGGTTAACTGATGTAGTTATAGGGTTGCTATTAAGTAAAGTATGAAGGTAGCTATTCATCTAATCTCTGTCTCATTTTTCTTTATATAGCTGATAACGCAAGTAAAAATTGCCTAATCTTACCCCACTCTTCCCTAACATTACACTCTTGGTGGTACACTGAGGCCTGATGAAAACATGGTAAATTATGGTAATTCCTTTACATCTCTTTTCAAGCAGGCTTGTGGGCAACTTTAAGATTGGGGTGAGCTGTCAAATGTAAATGAGATGCAACCTGAGTGTCCTGCCCTAGATCCAGTGAAGTAGAAGATGAGGGTGTTTTCCCTTCTGTCACTTCAAACAAGCTGTACTTCAGCAGATCAGTTATTTTTCACCCAGTCTAGTAAACAAGGATAAAGTAAAATATTAATGCCTTAACCACTGAAGGAACAATCCATGTTTTCCTACAAGGTAAACAGTTTATTCCAAAAGAATACTGGAATACTCAACATGTTTCAAATTTGAATAACATCTTTTAAACTATATGTGAAAAGCCTGATCACCCTTGAGGTAACATTTAGTACACTGACAGTGACACAAACTTCTTAATGTCAAGCCACCAGTAGTGTAGAAAATCACTCAATAAGCTGAATCATTTTGCCTTCCTAGTGCACTTGCTTTGAAAGTGAATTCTCACTTTCCCCAATAATGAAATCATCAACGAGAGACATGTTTTCTGCTGTAACATGGAAAAAGTCAGCAGTTCTCCAGGGGAAAGAATTGATCTAAAAGCCTCTGGACTCTGTTGATCTTCGCAATGTGGATTTTCCTCTTCACTGATCGGGCATGAGCAATCATAAAGCATCTTCACTGGCTTGGAAATGTGGCGAAGAGGTCAAGTACAAGTTCCTCTCACAGTCAGCAGAAAACTTCTCTTGGCAGTGCTTGAATGCTCAACTTGGCAATACAGTTGAAGTTGAGAAAAACAGCAAGAGAGAAAGCAGGACTCCTCCACATGACTTCATGACCACCACAAGCCTCATGACTTCTTAGTCTATTTAAGAGCTTTATGGTTGGAAAAACTACAAACAATAGACATAGCACAGTGATATACTTGCACATCTAGGTCAGTGCAAGCTTTCATACAACATACCTGCCTGTTTTTCTATACAGTAGTACATGTACAATGACACATGTTAAATATGAAATTCTTTTTTTTTTTTTCTTTTTTTTTTTTTTATCACAAATATGGCTAACAGAGTATTCCACTACTTGGATAATATTGGCCTGCAAGACTAGCAGCTGGAAAGACAGTGAATTATTGATGCTGAACATTGCTGGCTGCAGTATTTATCAGTGTGAAGCTGAAAGTATACTGTGTGTAGAGGTTGTAAGTGGATCCAGGGAAACTGTGGCAGCCATTGTATTCTGATTGTTTGAGATACTGTACTGCCACAATGTTTATCACATCTTTATACAATATAAATTATACCATTGCCTGAATAGCTATTACTGAATTAATTTCAAATGCCTCAATAGCGACGTGCTGAGACTTGTTAAAGTGGGAAAATATATATAAAAAGCCATTTAAAAATAAATAAATAAATAAAAAGCTATAAAAATATAAAAAATAACTGTTTTGCAAAGGTATCCTTTTCTTATTTTCAGTTTTTATTTTCACAAATCTAGTTAAGATATAAATTAAAGGGCTAGTTCACCCAAAAATGAAAATTCTGTCATTAATTACTCACTCTCGTGTCGTTCCAAAACCGTAAGACTTTCATTCATTTTCAGAACACAAATGAAGATTTTTTTTATGAAATCTGAGAGCTTTCTGTTCCTCTATTGAAAGCTACGCAACTGACACTTTGACGCTTCAAAAAGTTCATAAAGAGATTGTAAAACTAATTCATATGAATTGAGTGGTTTAGTCCAAATTTTCTGAAGAGACTCACTTTATATGATGAGCAGATTTAATGTAGGCTTTTATTCACATACAAACATTGATCAGCGAACATAAACAGAAGCTCAGCAGAACCTGCTTGAGAAGCGAGAACAAACCTCTTGCGGAAGCTCAAACGTGCTGCGTAACACACGAGAATGAGAATGAGAATGAGAATGGTTCTCGCACATCAAGCAAACATGCTTGAGCTTCCGTTTACCACAACTGATGTGTGCTAAAGAATGTTTATATGTGAATATAAGCCTAAATTCATCTGTTCATCATATAAAGTGATGGAGTCTCTTCAGAAAATTTGGACGGGTTTGGAATGACATTAGGGTGAGTAATTAATGACAGAATTTTCATTTTTTTGGTGAACTATCGCTTTAATATACTTATATTATTTATAGAATATAAAATCACATGCAGCAAGTGTACAGGGTGTGTGCTGTATAATGCATTGACTCATTCACATGTCATTTTATTCATTCGCCAACCCCTCCATTGTATGTGAAGTATTTGAGTCATGAGTGTTGAGTGATTAAGTGATGGAATCGCACAATCAGGTTTATGTCGCTGCAGCACTGTAGGAAACTTTTATATTTCTTAGCACAAACATTAATTTACTGTTCATATGCTTTAAATTAGATCATTCATCTTTTGAAATGTTTGCAGTAGAACAACTAGTCCACTGTAAGGTTTATACACAAGCAGGTTTATGGCACATGAGTGTGGATGATGAATAAAAAGATTTATCAAATCTTTTGCAGATGTAGCCATTTTTTTCTGACTCGGGGGCCCCTAATATAAAAATGGTATATTTGCTAGTAAAACAATGCTAGTAATGCTGTAGGGGAGAGCGGGGCACAACCTAACGCTTTTTGACTTTCTCAGTTTGTGTAAATCTACTTAGGGTTCAGGGAATTTCTTTTGTTCCACATTAATTTCACACATGTCTGGTACAAATATGTGGCTTTGTTTCATTAATACAGTGTATACTTTTTTCTTTATTTACTCCGAAAGAAGGGAAGTGAAATGTGACAACATGCCCCATAGGTGGGGCACATTGTAACATGTGATGGGGCACGTTGTAACATGACCATATGACAGCTAAAAATTTTATCTGACTTAATTAAAAAATATATATACATGACAAACTGACAATATTTTGTCAATAAAAGACAATAATTATTTTTTTCATATAAAATAATAGCATTTTTTTAGAAATTCAAATTTAAATAATTTTGAGGTTTGACAATGAACACTCTGCAAAACACAGCTATACAGCACTGGTCAAAACAATACAGGCAAACTGATGAAGAAACATATCCAGACATTCAGAAAAAGACAGAGCTGAAGAAAACACTCCTCTCCCTCCACTCACAGCTCTCACAGAACACGAGACAAATAGACGAGACAGTACAAATGCTGAACATTTCTTGAAATAATATTTTCTGGATGTTCAGGTTCTTCCTCTCAGTCTTTATTCACCTTTTTTTTTCATAGTTTATCAACAGAAATTCATAAAAGTTAATTATGCCAGTTATATCGCAACTGTATAGAATAGCATAGTTCTAGTAGCGGGGCACATTGTAACGCAGTGTTACAACAAACCCTATCTGCGCAACTGGAATTTAAACCTGGTTAGTGTCTTCTGACAGTTAATGAAGCATTAAATAACTACCCAAACAGCTAAACAACAGATAGGAGATTAAAATAATATCAGATTTGTCTAATTTTAAATAAAAACAAAAAATATAGATGAAAAATTAGCTTAAGTAAGAAATTTACTTTTGCTATTGTTAAATAAATGTTCAGTGATATCTTCCAAAGATTTTTGAATTTTGGCGCAATTTTTTCTCTATATATTGTCGATATGGCAACTAGTAAATACGCCAAATTTCTTCATGCTAGCATGTGTGGAAGTATTTAAACCATGTGTGTTACAACTAACCCCGCGTTAGTTTGTGCCCCGCGCTCCCCTATATACAGTACTTTCAGTAATAACAAACATTAAAGTACCCCAATTATGCTATTTGAAAGGTTCCTAATTCTGTTTTAGAGGTCTCCTACAACAGGTTTACATGCATCAAAGGTCAAAAAACACTTTTATTTTCTCATAATATACATTGCACATCCCCACTTTTTCCAATGATTCTCAAACGACTCGTCGGATGAATCAGTCTCTCTAAATCCCTCCTTTCCGAGAGCCTGCTCTGCTTTGATTGGCCAGACGGCCCAGTCTGTTGTGAAAGGTCTACCGCTTACAGCGCAAGTGGGAAACAAACGCCCATTACCATAACTGATTCAGCTCCGGAGGCTTCCTAAAGCTCAGCGATTGTACACACCGTAAAGACAGTAACGATGCCATCGATTTTACTATATCAATCTGAGCGCGAGTCCGATGATGAAATATTGGAAGAACTAGTTATTCAACTCGAACGTCCATCGCAAGGACGACTTGAGCAGGACGTTTCTCAGTGATACTCTACTCAGTTTGACGTCATCATGAGATGTTGCAACTGTAATTCCTCACCATCAGCATTAACACGTGTATGTCCATCAACAAACCAACGCAATGATATTACACAGCGCCTGTGACCCTGCTTGCACAGGGAGCGTGCCTTGCAACCATGGAAACATTTGTGAGAGACGCTGCGTAATATCATTGCGCCTGCTGCACCCATGGTACGGCAGCAAAGTTCCTTGATTATTATGCCGGAATGAGAGTATAGTTCCTAGCCATATCGGCCTAGAAAATCGCAACTTTTCATTTTCCGTCAGTCTTAGTACACGATGTAACTACAGAAGAGTCAAGTTTTAAATCGGAAAAATATTGAAACTCTTTGGTCATTTTTGAGCGAGATGCTAACGGTCTAATCAGATTCAATGAACTATGCTAAGCTATGCTAAAAGTGGTACCGCCAGACCCGGAGATCGGCTGAATGGATTCGAAAACGGTAAAACTCAACTGTTTAACTCTAGGGGAGTTGGAAAATGAGCCTATTTTCAAAAAAAGTGGAGTGTTCCTTTAAATAGTTCGACAGGTCTTCTTGGGTAAATGGAAAACCTACTTAAAGACATTGTTCCACATTATTAAGCAAGTCACAGTTCTCGTGCAATATGGGGAGGAAGAAAGCTCTTTCTGAAGATAAAAAGCATGAAATGGTGCAATGTCGTGCAAAAGGCATAAAAACAACTTATATTTGGCAAACACTGAATAGAGTTTGTTGAACTGTCAAAAGATTTGTGAGTGATTTAGAGCACAGAAGAAACTGGTCAGATAAAGGCTTATTAAGGGAAGTTTCTGTCAAACAAATTAATTGTATTAAAAGGGCAGCTAATAAAAAAAATAAAAAAAAGCCACTGTTGAGCAGCAAACAGGTATTTGAAGCTGCTTGTGTCTCTGGAGTCCCAAGAACCTCTCTAGCAGACTGGCAGTTGTGCATAAAGTTGCATTTCAGCCACCCCTAACCAAAGCTCACAAAAAGAGAATTCTGGAAGAATATATTAGCAAAGTTACAGAAACACGCAGATAGAGCACCACATCAGTGTACTGAGCAGTGGCACTGCTTTGAGCAAACCAAAGCTACTGGACTAACTAAACTAACTAAGTTCCATTGCTGCACAGTTAAGTGAATCTCACTGACACACAAAATGAATTTTTAGAAATAGCTGCTTGTTTAGTCAAGGACAAGATAATCCACGGCATCAAAGAGAATGGTTTTTTACTGTTCTAGTGCACGCATATTTACAGAAGAACAAATGGCCCAGTGTGTAAGGTACACAAAGAAGCTGGAGATAAAGGAAATATTTCTAGGATTTGTTGACTTCTGAAAGAGCTGATGCTACTGGAATTTATGGACAAGTAAAGAACTTTCTGGATGTGTGTGGAATATACACTTTACCCATTGTTGCAAAAAGTTATGATGGAGCAGCTGTCATGACCGGTCATGTAAACGGAGTTCAGCAGAATATGCATCAAGACCATCCATCTGTGGTGGCCATGCACTGTATGGCCCACAAGCTGAATTTAGTTTTGGTGGATGCCTGCAAGGTAAATCGTACAGCAACTATGTTTTTTCACACCCTCAAGAGTCTTTATGCATTTTTCTCACAACCAGGCACACACCATGCATGGAATCTACAATAAAGGGCCTTGAGATTATGGGGACCACTGAAAAGTGGGAAGAATTATAGATTGAGATTGAAGCATTCTGTAATTCACTTGACATTCCAGTCAGTGAAGATGAACGCGATCCCTCACATAAGCGAACTGTGAAAAGAATTGCTACATTGGATTCCTGTGTTTTCACAAGTTCCCTTGGACAAAGACAATACCAAACAAATATCACAAAAAGCATGAAAGAGAAATGGGCTCTACTTTCCTGTTTTGAATACACTGTTGGGTGAGTGTCAGTCCCGGTTTTCACCTAGACAATGGAAATAGCAAAGAGTGTGGATGCAGTGCTAAAATGTGACCCAGAAGGCGTGCAGTGTCTTTTAAATAAATATGCGACCACCCTCTCTATCAAACCAAAATTGGCCTGTACCGAGATGAATTTATTTAAAAACTGAACTCCCCTCACACATCTCTTGAATTTGTGAAAGAGGCACTCTTGACTGGATTATATGCAAACTTCAAAAAACTTTTCAAGTTGGCACTGACATTAATGTTGGCACGAAAATTAATGTTGACAAAAAAATATGACATGAAAATATGCCCATCAAAATATGAATACATGACTAGAAAAATAACACTGCTAGATTATAAGTAATAGGCCTAAATCACTGTTTTTGAAAAAGAAACATCTAAAAAAAAAAAAAAACAGCTGCATGAGGTGAAGCTGAAGAGTGAATGAACAACACTAAATTCAAGCCCATTCAATATGACACATCCTATATGACATTAATCAGATATTCTAGATACACAACATAAATGTAACATGAACTTGTATCTGCACAAAAGGACATAAAAGCAAGTGGACTTGAACTAAGTTACGTGCTAGCCAGAAATTGTTACTCCCGTTGAGGATGCGTAACAATGTTATGTTTTCATTATGTGTTCTCATTAAAATATTGGCAGATTGGCACTGCACATCTTGCACTTATTTACATGGTATTTTCATCTACTTTATCAAGTGATTCCAGATCCCAGTTTCCAGACTTCAGTGTTGATTCTCCATCGTCTGTTTTCCAACTTCATCGCCAGTGCTGATCTCCATTACCAGTCTGTTGTACCAGTGTCTTCTCCCTCTGTATCTGGGAGTCTGTCAGCATCTGTAAACTTACAGGAATTACGCCCCTGCATTCCTGTCACTCTTCAATCTGAATCCTGTGACAGAAGTCCAGACCACACCACGAACTCAGCGGGAATTACTCTTCATCCCCTAGGACCAGCTGGTGTCTCTGAACCAGGAAGGTTGTCTTTTGGAGTGGTATGTGAAGGAGTTTTTGGAACTGTGTAGTTGCACTACCTGGGCTGTCAGATACCTTTGGGAAATGCTTCAGAGTCGTTAGACCATTACATCTCCTAAGCCATGCTATTGGATAGTGCCTTCTTCATGAGTTGAGAAAGATTCCTACCCCACTGGACCCAGGTCATTGCAGTCTTAACAGTCTCCACTGAGCACACTATTTAGCCCAGAATACATTCCCTTCTTCCCAACATCACCGGTTTTCTCACCAGCCTGTAGCTCCCTGAAGCTACAGAGTCCACTCCTGTCATAGAACACTTTGTCATGGCAAACTTGATTGCCACAGTCCCAGAGTTAGCGAGTGAGTCCTCAGAAAGGGATGCAGCTTTCCCCAGAAAGAGGAGAATGAGAGCTCCTGCCTCACCAGCACAGGTCCCAAGTCTGGTTGTCCTAGAGTCCGGTGGTCCGGGTGGTCACGAGTTGTCTTAAGTTCAATGGTCCCAAGTCAGGTAGACTGGCTAGTCCAAGGTCTGATCTTTGTGGCCCCTCCCCTGTGTTGGCCATAGAGACTGCTCCTCGCTCCCTCATCTTGGTCATGGAGGCTGTTCCTCACTCCCTCATATCGGCTACGGAGGCCACCCTTCTCTCCTTCGTCTTTGCCACAGAGTCAGCTCCTCGTCCCCTCATCTCAGCCTGGAAGACAATCACAACCATCCTTCTCCTTCACATTCAAATGATCTAACTAATCATCACATCACTCCAATCAGCAGTCAGCAATCAGCAATCAACATGTCTACCCAATCAGCATGAGTGGAGACCTATATATACGCAGTTGACTCACCTATGTTTCTCAACAGTTTTCAGCATCCCGCCACCACCCAGTCTCCTCACACTCACCTGGTTACTTTCCTAACCAGAAATACGGGGGGAGTACTCTGGGTTCGGGCAAAATACTGAGCTCGGAGCCCTCTCCTCGGACAGCACGCCAAATACACATACTATTTATTCTATCTGATTATATGTAAGTGTGAACTCGTGAATCCAATCGTGAAGTCATGAATGCATGAACTAGTTTTTCTTATCTGAAACAGGTAACATGTTTTGTAATTTGGCAATGTTTCTAAGGTGGAAGAACGTGGTTTCTGTAACATGGGAAATATGACTGTCAAAAGACAATTTGCTGTTTAATATAACACCCAGGTCTTTAACTGTAGAGCAGAGCCAGAGCAATTTTAGACATTAAATGGAAGATTTGAGATGGAGCTGTAGTTTGCTAATTCACCAGGGTCCAGTTGTGGTTTCTTAATCAGAGGAATAATGAGTCCACTCTGGAGCGGGCAGAGAGATGGCTGCTGGAGATAGTGAAGGTGCCGGGGAGTCGGAGATGATGTGTTTGTCCTTGACGACTCCCAATGTGAGGGAGGATCTGCACACCCATAATGTGTAATCCACAAACTCTGCGAAAGGATGGTGATCCTCGCCTAACAGCAGCATCTGGCCGAGGATGTCATCCATCCCGCTCCATAAGAAATGTTTGAGTGTTTCATCATAGATACTATCTTTAGTGGATAGAACAATAGTTATACCTAGTCAACGAATGAGGTGCAATATGGGTAATCTCAGCTACACACAGTGATCACGAGAGGGGTCAGTGATCTGTAATATCATTGCTTTGAGGTACAATATCTATATCAGTAACATCAGTTCCATGTGATAAAATTAAGTCTAGTGCAGGGGTTCTGCAGAGTTTTGCCTCAACCCTGATCAAACATACCTGAACAAGCTAATCAATGTATTCAGGATTACTAGAAAGTTATAGGCAGGCGAGTTTGATCAAGGTTGGAGCTAAACTCTGCAGGAAAGTGGACCTGGAGGGCCAGAGTTGAGAACCCTTGGTCTAGTGTATGGTTAAG
Organism: Mylopharyngodon piceus; assembly: GCA_039654765.1. NCBI lineage: Eukaryota > Metazoa > Chordata > Actinopteri > Cypriniformes > Xenocyprididae > Mylopharyngodon > Mylopharyngodon piceus. The sequence goes on along the minus strand of CM077443.1, from coordinate 32,337,725 downwards.
GCCTGGGACACACTAGATGATTTTCAAATCTTAACCACTTTTAAAACCGTGGAAGACCACAGACATAATGACAGTTTCAACCGATTTTTAGCATTACAATCCTCTGAGCACACACACTAGAAGATTCGGCCAGACCGCAAGACCACACACCTGTCGATTTTAGGAACAATTTCACAGTGACATGAGAACTCACAGAAACTCACAAGATAAAACGTGACTTGAGAAGAAAAACGAAAGGAGGACAATCTATGTTGTCATCTGGCTTTTCTGGCGCGAGTTATGTTTTGCAGTGAAAAACTAAGGAGAAAAAAGAATATGGGTGATCTTCTTTCTCAATACTCTACAAACATGTCTGATATTTACGATTTGGGATCGTGGAGGCTCCGATGCGATCAGGAGCAGTTAAATAATCATAATGACACCACGCAATTGAGGACTTCTCTGACAAAAATTCAGTTGCGACAAGCCTCGAATCATTGGGGGGTGCAAATCGGACTCAAAATCGGGCTTAAAATCTTCAAGTGTGTGGCCAGCCTAAAGCTATAAGTGGGACTGGTGATATTTTGTTGGATCCCAAAGTTTAGTAAGTCTGTAAACGCAAGTCCCAATGCATCATTTCTATGTGTGAATATTAAAGTGTCTGACAATCAATGCACTATCCACATTAACCAATATGTTTGAAATTGTGTTCTGTTAGAAAATCAACATAGATGATGAGCAAGAGATAACAGGGATTTTTTTTTTCTTTCTTATATCTGAAAGTGTAACATTTAGCACAAGCACTTCAAATGAGTGAAACCTAAGACCTGTTCTCTGTGTAACATTTAGAAACTATTTATTTCATGGCAAACCACCAAAACAAATGTTGCGCTTCGATGTGTGTTATGCTACAATAGCCAAGATCAAACTGCCTTTTTAGCCTCCATTTCTTGGTGGAAAACGCAGGGTCCAGTTACCCATGCTCCCCCTCAAGCTTGTTTGCCATTAAATATTACAATGTGCCATAGTACAGAGGTGAAAGTGAGCCCCTCTGAGCTGCCACTCACTGGAATAAAGGACTGGCCTGATGCAGCAGGTAAACAGAGAGAGCGAAAGCCACAGGTTGGGTTACAGACCGGCTGAAGAAGAGGCCCTCTCCGGCTCTGGTTGCCTATGATGGGGGGATCGCTTTACCCGCGCCTGCCACATGAAATGGTCCGGTCCAAGTTCCCTGCCCGCCTCTTGGATGGAATGATTACTTATTCATAGTTGGAGGGAAGAATAGGAGGGTGGGTTGTGAATGGGGGTCCTTGTTGTCAGTGGTGGTGTAAGGAACAGGTGACAGAAGGGTATCTGTTACCTCTTTCTGCCTGTCCACCCCTCAGCCCCCTCTCTCAGATGCCATACAAACTATCAGTGCACATTGTTGTTGGGCAGCAGTCACCATGGAATGCAGATAGCAAAGTCTACATTAAGCTTTCCCTTTCTCCATCGATTTCATCACCGACACATCAGGACACAAGCGCACTGCAAGAGTGCCTCGCTTCAAAGCTACAGGGAACCGTGAGCATTCAAGCTCAGAGACGGCTATAGGGTTCAGGGGTCGCACCAGCGGGCGGATGGATTGCCAGTGACTTTATCACACTCATGCAAGCCCACACAGGTAGCCTGACACCCTGATATCAGCCCCAGTGGATAGAGAGCTGATCCCGCCTCGCTCTAACACTGCCACCCTGACACTAGAGAGTCAGTGCCATGTTTCGACCGTGTGAAATCTCACACTGCCCGTTACTCAGGGCCACAGAGGCTCAACTGTATTGGCAGAGCTTGCTGTGGCAGAAAGGCCTGGGCCTTTCTGATCCAAAACTACTTTCCTCACCCAGACCCATTAAAAATATCTGAAAACACTGCAAAACTCAGAATTCTGCCTAATTGTATCCAGCCACAAAGTACTAGTCTGTTCCCATCATGCCGTGGACACCAGTGGATGAACTCCATTCAGTATTTATCAGCAGACTTCTCTGCAGATCTCTGGGTAAATGCTTTAATTAAACTGGAGCCTTGCATCAAAAGCTGCATTCAAAGATGTCAATCAGCACCAGCAGGATGGAGTGAAACTAGATCGTGGCCTTATCACAGAGATGTAGGGACCAGGGCCTCCGTAGCCATTGTTACAGTCTGCCAGTCCACAGGAACGTGTAACTAAAGTCACCCAGCCTCATTGTGCCACTAGTAAGCAATATGTTCCACTGTGTGATGGGTGAAGACATCAACACAGATTCTTTTCATTGGTGTCTGTGGCATCTGCTTTGAGGGGAAACGATGTGTAATACGCAATGTTGCCATGTTTCATTTAATGTTCTATACTTAAAGGGATAGTTCACCAAAAAATGAAAATTCTGTCATCATTTACTCACCCTCATGTCGTTCCTCATGTCATGTGTTCCGTATACACACAGAGAGGATTTTCTTTTAGGATTTTCTGGTCAAAAATGACCAGCCTACAAAAATATAGCTTAAAAATCTCTTGTTATGCTATATTATCACCAAATATTGGATTCAATCTTTTTGTCAACTTGTTTTCTTTCAATTAGGACAGGATACATAGAGTCATGCACACTCTTGCTACCGTGCACACGCACACGCACACACACACACACACACACATACATTCATGTACAAACTATTTTGAGTATTACAGGCTTTCTTTTTCACAGAGATGAACTTTATCCTCAGATCAATAAGGCTCATATCCTGTCCTAATTGAAAAAAAAAAAAAAAAAGTTGACAAAAAGATTGAATCCAATATTTGGTGATAATATAGCATAATGTGAGATTTATAAGCTATTTTTTGTAGGTCGGTCATTTTTGACCGGGACTTTGTTCCATTTTGTACAAAATAAAAGCATTCCAAAACAAACTTCCTGGTTAAATGTTAAAGCACATTAGTGTGAAAAACAGTGCAATATTTTTTCTTTATTTTGTTGAATATTGACAAAATTATCGACAAATAATGTGTTTTTTTTTGGGGGGGGGGTCACTCAAAAACTAAGGTGCATAAGCTCAGATCAATGAGGTCTATGATCAATCAGTTCTAAACATAAATACAAAACCTGTCCTAATTGAAAGAAAACAAGTCACACAGGTCTGGAATGACATGGGGGTGAGTAAATGTTGACACTTTTCTTTTTTGGATGAACTATTCCAAGTAAAATGTGCCATCGCTCATGTTGTGCAAAATTAAGCAAATACATTCATCTAGTCATTTAAATAAATCCTACAAGCTCTAATCACTTGAAATCTCATAATATTACTATAGGATAGTGTGGAACTCTCATAGGTCTTGTTCATTTTGGTAATTAGCTATCAATATAGAAAAAAATGTCTGTTACTGGGGCCAAAATCTAAACAGACAGTGATAGAAAAAATTCTGATTGATTAAAACTTAGCATTACCATGTGTTGAATGAGAATTAGCATTTCCTGTATTAGCAGTGGTCTCTGCTGGCCTCTACTGGAAAAAAAATTCCAGTGCTGAAGTACATCTAGAAAAAAAAAACAGGGCAAAAGCTGTAATCATGTGCTTCGAACTGAAAACTGCTTTGAACTTACAGTGGCAAATCTGATGGTGATGTTGACTCATGATGCTGCTGACTTCACAAATTTAAATTGATTATATGTGTGATTATGTTTTTCAGGAAAGAAGTCTCTCAGTAAGGTGTGTGGAGCTCACACACTAGTCAGTTTCAGACAGTACAGGAAAACATCAGTTTCAGACAATACAGGAAAAAATGTCATTCAGTTCAAGCACAAACAATATCAAATACAGATATGGATTAATTAGTTATATCTAAAAACAAAAATTGGACAGAAATTAGGCCTGTATTAAATACCCCCTGTGGTGAAAATTAAGTTTTTAATGTTGTTTATGTCTATGTGGTGTTTTTAAAATGCTTTAAGACAAACCATGTTTAAATTCATATGTCAACACCATTGCTGAGTATTTTCTCCTTAAAACTGCAGTGAAAGAAAGACAGTCTCAAACCCATGGTTTGAAAACGCTGGTGTCTGTGACGTCATAAACTACCTTGTAACCAATAACGTCAATGTGCCGGCGGGCTTTAGCATATCATTAACAATGAACTAGAAGGGGAGTCTCGAGAGAAGCCAGGTTATCCCGGTATATATTTCTGCTGATATGAAAAATTGTGTAGATTTAGCATTATGGCGGGTGTATGCTGTATACTACGATGTTATGATGAACTATACGCCTTTCTCCACCGACGTTCTGAGTTGTTCAAAGCATTTGTAAGGATACTGACTGTTAGAATGCAGCTGTCTTGTAACCCCTGTTCCCTGAAGGAGGGAATGGAGACGTTACATTGGACTGACGTCATGGGGTCTCGCCTGGGAGCCCAAACACCTCCAAGTGGTAACCAAACAAGCAAATAGACATTGGCCGGTGAGATTTGCATGCAGAGTCACACCTACCCGGACATACGGGTATAAATATAACCGGCATTACTCACTTCATTCATGTTTTGCTGAGGAGCCGAGACAGGATCCCGGCCATTCAGCGGTGGTTCAGGGCTGTGGCAGGAGGGAAGTAAGGTCTCCGTTTAGGGAACGGGGGTTACATTAGTAATCTAGACATTCCCATTCAGTCAGTCACGTTTGACATTACGTCGGACTGATGTCATGGGGTCCCTAAGGAAAGAGCCACAGCCACTGAGCTGTGTTACGAGTGTTGGAGATGCTGGCAAGCTGCCGTGTGCCCTTTTAGCAACTGCCCTCACAATGTCGTAACCTACCCAGTGCCCTAAGTAAGCCCAAGGGGTAGTCTTCCATACCAAATTGGATGGAAGGGACAGGACTTACTGTGGGGACGGTCATAGCTGCTGTTCCTATATTGTGACATTTCTTGGGGAAGAGAGCTTTGGATCTCAATTCCCATCATTTTTCAACCATGACCAGTGTTGTTAACGCTGGGGAAGCTACGGAGACCACACCCTGTCAAAAGAGAGGTAACATGTGGTGGCTACACATATGGACTGACCCATGGGGCTGTGCAACATATGGAATATCTCTGTGGTAGGTCTTACCTAACCAGGGAGGAGCTACTATTGATGCAGAGATGGGGCAGAGCAGAATTACCCAGGGAAAGACATGGGTTTACAGGCAGGGAAACCAATACACATATGGGATTACCAAGAGGGAATCACAGCATATGGGCATCTAGCCCAGTACAAGAGCTGACCGTCCGGGCATGCACACAAGTACTGGGCCTGGCATTCAACGCCTCCGCCGCGTCTAACTGCTGAAGGATGCTGGAGGAACTTCAATCAGGGTTCTCCAAGTAGGGAGCTCACCTGAAGAGCAAGTAGGCTCCCCGTATCCCCATTAGAAGGGAATGGCGCTGCAAGCGAGACACCGAGCCAGCCTTCCCGCACGTTACCTGTTTGTTCCCAACACTGGGGAAGAAACCGGCTCCAATCGGAGACTGTAGAATCTCACAAATGTGTTAGGTGTTGCCCAGCCCCAGCTCTGCAGATGTCTGCCAGAGAGGCGCCGTGCACCCAGGAGGAGGCAACACCCCGAGTGGAGTGAGCCCTCACTCCGAGGGGACACGGCTCGCCTTGGCAATGGTACGCCAAGGCGATAGCATCCACTATCCAGTGGGCCAACCTCTGTTTGGAGACAGCCTTTTCCGTCTGCTGGCCTTCTGAAGCTCTGCATGTGGTCCATGTATACACGCAGTGTGTGAACAGGACACAGGGGGCTGGGTTTGCCTACTCCAGGGGCAGCGCTTCCAAGTTCACCACCTAGTCCCTTAAAAGGGAGTGGTGGGAACTTTGGGCACGTATCTAGGTCGGGGTGTCAGGATGACGTGAGACAAAAGACAAAGCCAGCCTGAACTCAAGGCACAATTGATAGTGTCTACCATGCGGTCTGAACGCGGGTGCCATATGGTGCACCGTCCCTGAGAAAGCAGGTCCTTCCTCAGGGGAACCCGCCAGGGAGGGGCTGTCATGAGGAGCACCAGTTCTGAGAACCAGGTCCGGGTGGACCAGTAAGGCGCAACCATTAAGACCTGCTCCTCATCCTCCCTGTCCTTGCACAGTGTCTGTGCGAGCAGACTCACTTGGGGGAAATGCATATTTACGTAGGCCTTATGGCCAGCTGTGTGCCAGTGCATCTGTGCAGAGGGTCCCTTCGATCAGAGAATAGAACAACTGGCAGTGGGAGGATTCCTGGGAGGCAAATAGGTCTACCTGTGGGTCCCCGAATCGACTCCAGATAAGCTGGACCACCTGGCGGTGGAGTCTCCATTCTCCCAGGAACGTGAGCTGTCATGAGAGCGTGTCGGCCACACAATTGAGCTCGCCCAGAATGTGAATGGCGCGCAGCGACTTCAGCCACTGCTGACTCCAGAAGAGGAGGAGATGGCGGGTGAGTTGTGACATGCAAAGTGAGCGTACTCCACCTTGGTGTTTGATGTATGCAACAGTCGCAGTGTCGTCTGTGTGGATCAACACGTGCCCTGAAGCAGCGGTCGGAACCGGCACAGGGCACACAGCACTGCCAGCAACTCCAGTCAATTGGTATGCCACTGCATTCAAGATCCAGGAGCCCGAAGCTGCATACCAGTTGCACACAGCACCCCAACCCATTCTGAAGGCATCTGTTGTAATAACAACATGCCTGGACACTTGTTCTAGGGGCACTACGGCCCATAGAAAGGCATGGTCTGACCAAGGGCTGAATGTTTGGCGACAGCTCGGTGTGAAGGCCACACGGAGCGTGCTGTGTTGCCATGCCCATCTCGGGACTCGGCTGTGTAGCCAGTGATGAAGCGGTCTCATATGAAGCAATCCAAGCGGCGTGACCGCTGCTGCGGATGCCATTTGCCCCAGGAGCCTCTGAAATTGTTTCAGTGGAACCGCTGTCTTCTGCCTGAACATATTCAGGCAGTTCAGCACCAACTGTGCGCACTCGTTGGTGAGATGCGCTGTCATATTGAACTTAATCCAACTTCACACCGACAAAAGAGATGCTGTGCATGGAGGAGAGCTTGCTCTTTTCCCAGTTGACCCAAAGCCCCAGATGGCTGAGGTGCCTGAGCACCAGGTCCCTGTGTTCGTATAACTGATCCCGAGACTGGGCCAAAATGAGCCTGTTGTCGAGATAGCTCAAGATGCGAACGCCCACCTCCCTGAGCAGGTGTAAGGGCAGCTTTCACGACTTTGGTAAAGATGCGGGGAGACAGGGACAGCCCAAAGGGGAGGACCTTGTACTGATATGCTCGACCCACGAACAAAGTGTAGGAACGGTCTGTATTGAGGTAGAATCAAGACATGGAAGTACGCAACCTTCAGGTCGATCGCTGCAAACCAATCCTGGGAGTAAACGCACATGAGGATGTGTTTCAGCATGAGCATCTTGAACAGGAGCTTGTGAAGGGCCCAATTCAAGACACGCAGATCCAAGATTGGCCGTAACCCCCTGCCTTTCTTGGGTACGATGAGGCTCCCATTGCGTCCTTCGCCAGGAGCACTCCAATCTCCACAAGCAGGACAGGGGCGTCCTTGCCTGCCACTGAAGTAAACAGGACGCTGTTGAACCTGGTGGAACGCCTGGTGAACTGAATCGCATAGCCGAGTTTAACTGTCCAAATGAGCCAACGGGACGGACTGGAAAGCGCTAGCCAGGCTCCCAAGCTCCGTACGAGTGCCATCAAAGGGACAACAGACGTACCTGCAGAGGGGCAGCAAAGAGCGCTGGGGCCCAACCCAAAGGTGGTGAGTGTGGTGCACTTACCTGGCTCTGTGGGTCCTGTGAGGGACTGGCTAGGGAAGAGCGAGGAAGCAGCGTGTCCTCGAAATGCAAACTCCCCGCCCGTGGCGAATGAAGGGGTGGCTGTCATCTTATATGCCTTGGACGGGAGGCACGGACGATTCTGCCAGGTGGTGGCACTTTGCGGGCACATTATCAGAATTAAGATCTCCTATTAATTAAAATTGTTGTTTGCTCTTTTTCTTTTTATACAGAAATATACTCTTTCTTTTGAAGGTAGACTGGAATGTGCGATCGCTGTACAACCGCTTGTAATGTCTTGTTTTGGTGTTATGTTTCATGTTCACGTTTTATGGTTTATTTTTCAAGTTCATGCTTTGTTTCATTGATTTATTTGCTTTTATATGTTTACCATGTGCTCCCTGATGTCATGTGATTCCCTTGACCTCATGTGATCATGTCATGTGCTTCCCTAGTCTCATGTGTTATAATAGGTGTGTTAGACATCGGCTGCGGCTGGATTATCAGTTCTGTTTTGTGATTGGTTCATTTTCTTGATTGTTCACAGGTGTTCCTTGTTTGTAATTAGTCTCTTTGTATAAATAGCCCTCATGTTTCATTGTTATCTTGTCTAGCTTTGTTCCCTGTAACCACTGTTTGGTGAGTTTCTGTTTCTGTTCATGTGTTCAAGTTTAGTCAAGCCAAGCCATGTCAAGCCACATCTTTGTTTTGTATTTAGTTCATGCTTAGTTTAATAAATTGCACTTGGGTTTCTTCTACAACTTGCCTCAGTGGACTTTGTTACACCACTTGGCACCGAAACAAAATATGAATGAAGTGAGTAATGCCAGTCATATTTACACCTGTATGTCTGGGTAGGTGTGACTCGGCCTGCAAATCTAACTGGCCAATGCTCATTGGCTTGTTTAGTTACCACTTGGAGGTGACTGGGCTCCCAGGCAAGACCCAATGATGTCAGTTCGACGTAATATCAAACGCGACTGACATAAATGTCAACTCAACTTTACATTCCACTTTGAGAGTGTCAACTTTAAAGTTTTTAATGAATATAAAGAGATATTGTTATTACTCTGTTCCCCTTTAGTCAAAGAGTTCTGAGTTTGTTCTTGTAAAGAGTTTACCCAAGTGTACCCTTAAATATTGACTAAATATTTTGGAAGCAGAGTGTGGTCTGTTTGTTCATTTTACCAGCTGCAGCAGTATGAGATCTTAAATGTTAGCCATATCGCAGCTCAAATCGCAATATTTAACAAAATAATACAGCTAACACTTTACAGTAAGGTTTCCTTAGTTCACATTAGTTAACTACTTTAGTTAACATGAACTAAGAATTAACAATATTTCTTCATCAATTATTAATCTTAGTTATTATATTAGCCCAGTTCTGTCAACACTGCATTGGCTCCCTGTTAAACATTGTATAGATTTTAAAATCTTGCTAATAACTTACAAAGCACTAAATGGTTTAGCTCCCCAGTACCTGAGCGAGCTCTTAATGCATTATAGTCCTTCACGTCTATTGCGATCTCAGAATTCAGGCCAGTTGATAATACCTAGAATATCAAAATCAACCGCAGGCAGTAAATCCTTCTCCTATTTGGCACCTAAACTCTGGAACAATCTTCCTAGCATTGTTCGGGAAGCAGACACACTCTGTCAGTTTAAATCTAGACTAAAAACACATCTCTTTAACCTGGCATACACATAACACATTATCAATTTATGTTTTCAGATCCGTTAAAGGATTGTTAGGCTGCATAAATTAGGTCAGCCAGAACCGGGAACACTTCCTATAACACCAGATGTACTCGTTACATCAGAAGAAGAATGGCATCTATGCTAATATTAGTCTCTCTGTTTATCCCGAGGTTTACCGTAGTCAGCCGGATCCGGGCCGTATCCAGGTGAGATCGAGGACCTGCGCCTTGACACAACCACAACGCAGCCCTGAAATGTCAGCAGAGATTGAGTCAACTAGATCATCCACTGTGAAGGCCTCATCGACACGACAGCCAGTGGCACAGTTCCTCAACAAACCGTCCATACCGGCGTGATGAATATGATCCTCAACTGGATGGAACTGGAATAAATACCTTGACTGTTGCGATCCCATCGGACTTATTATGATTCAGGCAGCTATCATAAAGCACTGTTCGCTGTTGGCCAGAGGAGAACTGGCCCCCCGACTGAGCCTGGTTTCTCCCAAGGTTTTTTTTTCTCCATTTTAACACCTGTTTGCCACCTGATGTCACCTGTTGGAGTTTGGGTTCCTTGCCGCTGTTGCCTTTGGCTTGCTTAGATGGGGACACAACATTTGATATTCAACAGTGTTTTTGATCTGCCTGCATTGACACCATTGTATGCGAACTGAACTGAGCTGGATGATGACATCACTGTTTACTCCGGTGCTGATATAAATTAACTAAAAAAATAACTATTGATTCTTACATCAGAATGAATCAATACTGAATTTACTTAAGATGGATGGATCTTTAAGAGCTGCTCTGCAGCCAAAATTATATACCAGTTATCACTGTAAAGCTGCTTTGACACAATCTGCATTGTTAAAAGCGCTATATAAATAAAGGTGACTTGACTTGACTTAATGTTAATTTCAACATTTACTAATACATTATTAAAATCAAATGTTGTATTTGTTAACATTAGTTAATGCACCATGAACTAACATGAACAATGAACTGCTGGATTTTTATTAACTAACATTAACAAAGACTGATAAATACTGTAAAAAATGTATTGCTCATTGTTAGTTCATGTTAATACATTAACTAACAAATGAGACGTTATTGTAAAGTGTTACTATAATACCAACAAGTATTTATTCATAAGCTCATTTTGGTTTACAAAATGTGGAAAAAGTCAGCATTTGGTCTTTCATACATGCCATTTAAAAGCATATTAGTGCAAAACTAAAATTCTGCATGATTATATCTCAAAATGTATTAATTTATTAATTGATTGCCTTCTTTTATTGTATACATTTTTTCAAAATTTTCTAAAAATCAAATTTTAAAATCACTTTTTTTCTTTTCTTTTTTTTTCAAAAATAGAAAATCAACCTGTTCTATATAATGACCCAGCTAATGTTAGATGATCACACTGGAACGGACGAAGGGAGGCCCGGAGAAGAGAGTCTTACATCTGCCCCCAGGCCTAAGCCATCAAATGTTGATGACCACAGCTGTAGATCTAAAACATTACCTCTGTTGGAACACAATTGGAAGACCAAATCTTTGAGGAGCATTGTTATATCAAGAGACAACACAGTGTAACTTATGTAAACCAGTCAATACATTCAAGCCTCCTACTCCGATTAATGACTAACTCAAATCTGTACACCAGGCTCGCACTCCACACATTTCATACTCTTGTAGCTATTCTGCATCCCCATGGGAGTATGGCTTAACAGACTGAAGTTGAACAGCAAATCTTGCTCACACTAATGAAGCTGAAATTAAACCTTTTGAAAGAAGACCTAGCCATTCAATTTTGTATATCAGTGAGACAAGTGAGCAGGATAATTTCTTTTTGGACTGACACCATGGCTGTAGTCTTGAAGGATCTGATACCAACAATAAGGACCACAACATCAGAGGCACTTGAGCAATATTATCTCAATGTTACCTGTCTCTTAAACTGCAGTGAAAGTGAAATCCAAAAACCAAGGAACCTAGACTCAAGGTCTGAATTGTACAGCTACTACTATGCTCACAACACTATAAAATACTTAGTGGCTATTGTACTTTGTGGTCTAGTAACGTTTATATCAGCAGCATAAGGGGGCCGCTGTAGTGACAAATTTACTGCATCACATGTGACTGGCATTCTTGAATACCTTAAACCGGGAGATGAAGTGATGGTGGACAGGGGTTTTTTGATAAGAGACTTGTATGAAAGACAATTATCAACTTGATAATTCCTCATTTCACCAACAAAACACAGCTGACAGAAGAAAAAGTCACATGCAGCCACAGGATCGCAAAAGTAAGGATACATGTTGAACGTGCAATTAGGAGGCTGAAAGTGTACAAGGTGTTGTCACAAACCTTGCCTATCACCCTCATGCCAAAGATAGATAAAATTCTGCGTATGTGCAGCTTTAGTGAATTTGCGTGGTGCTCTGATCTGTGAAGCAGATATTTAACGCTCAGACTGTTGCATGTAGTCAAATTATATATGTATTTAATCACAATACTTGACATTTTTAATTCTCATCTCAATATCACATCACAATATAAAAAAGCACTTAACACTGCACACGCTACTTACTTGTCTACTATTATCAACAGAGCAAAGTGTAAACCCAGGACCCTATTTTCTGAGATCAACAAACTTGTTAAACCACCATCTCCACTTCTTAATGGTTCTTCTGACCTTTGTGAAAATTTTCTGACATTTTTTACAGACAAAATTGACTATCTATCAATCTTTTTCTTCTTTCATTCCTCCAGAAACTTCTACTTCCCAGATACTCTACCCACTCTCTATCTTTACTCTCACCAATACATATGTGGTTGAACAGCTGATTATGAACTCCTCTACCTGCCAGCTAGATCCTTTACCAACACACCTACTCAAAAACTTCCTCCCTTCCCACATTATACCTATCACTCACATGATAAATAGTTCCCTTATGACTGGTTATGTACCGCCCGGACTGAAAATAGCTATGATCACCCCTGTACTTAAAAACCTGGCCTTGATGACACAGTCCTGAGTAACTTTAGACCAACTTCCAACCTTCCTTTTTTGTCTAAAGTTCTAGAAAAGGTGGTCGCCACACAACTACAGACTCACCTGGACAAAAATAATCTGCAGGAACCATTTCAGTCTGGATTTTGCCTTCTCCACAGTACAGAGACGGCTCTTCTAAGAGTAGTGACCTCCTCCTCACCTCTGATTCTGGTGTAATTAGCCTTCTGGTCCTCTTGGACCTGAGCGCAGCTTTTGATACCATTTGCCATTCTATACTCCTATCTTGTTTGTCTGCGATCGGCATTACAGTCTTACAATGGTTAAGTTCATATCTCTCAGACAGGCAACAGTTCATTAGCATTGACAAATTAAAATCTCGTTCTGCCACCTTTTCCCATGGAGTGCCTCAAGGATTTGTCCTTGGTCCACTTTTATTTTTAATCTACACACTTCCTCTGGGTCAGATCATCCAGCGCCATGGTTTTAATTTCCACAGTTACGCTGATGATACACAAATCTATTTTACTGTACAGCCTAATTCTGTTTTTCCTCCCTCTTCTTTAACATCTTGCTTACACGATCTCAAAATATGAATGGCTAAAAATTACTTAAAGTTGAATATGGAAAAAAATGAAATTCTGTTAGTAGGCCCTAAATTGACTTCTCCATTAACATTGACGGTGTTATAGTCTCTTCCACTATACGCAACCTTGGTGTATTGTTTGATTCTAGACTATGTTTTGAACCCCATATCAATCAGCTTGTCAAGTCCTGTTTCTTCCATCTTCGCAATATTGTCCATTTACGACCCTCACTATATTTCAAAGATGCTGAAACTGTTGTTCATGCTTTTATAACTTCACGTCTGGATTATTGCAACTCCTTGTTTTATGGCCTACCCAAAAAAGTCTTAAATTGCTTGAAGCTAATTCAAAATTCAGCTGCTCGGGCCCTCACATTTACCAAAAAATCAGCTCACATCACTCCTGTCTTACAGCAACTACATTGGCTCCCTGTTATTTATCGTATTCAGTTTAAGATTCTTGTTCTAGTTTTCAAGGCTCGTCATGGTTCAGCACCTTCTTATCTCTCTAAATTAATTCTCCCCTATGTCCCTGCCCGTCCTCTGAGATCGAGCTCTGAAAATTTTCTTGCAGTACCCAAGTTTCGTCTATTTAGTGTGGGTGGTAGGGCTTTCAGCATTTCAGCTTCTAAGTTCTGGAACAAACTACCACAAAACCTTCGTGTTGTCTCTTCACTTCAGACCTTTAAAACTACTCTCAAAACTCACTTATTCACAATATGTTTTGTTAATTGATTGTTTGCCTCAATTTTTCAGCTCTATGCTTGCTTTTGTAACTTCTCTTGTATATTATACTATCTCTGTCTGCTCCATCTGGTTGATCATGTGTTGTATACTGACTGTATACTTGTATATGTGTTCATGTTATCTATCAAATTCATGTACAGCGTCCTTGGGTCCTTGAAAGGCGCTATATAAATAAAACGTATTATTATTATTAATAATATGTTTTCTATCTTTCGTGTACTATGTACATACTGTATACACTTTAAATTAATCTAAAAAACATAACATACATAACATACACAGTGCAAAACCTGTAAACAAGGAACTAATATCAAATAAATTCAAAAGTGTTTTGAAAACTTGCCTTGACACATTGCCAGAACTTTTTTTCCCCCTACATGTCAAGATCTGTACACTGTACAAAAAAACCTGTTAAGGCCCTTCACACCAAGGACGATAATTATAAAGATGACAAAAAATATATAGTTCTAAAAATCATTCTCAATATTAAAGAATAGTAGAGTTCACACCACAGCTATAACGATAACGGCACAGAGAAATTATATCGTTGAAATCACTTTCAGAAAGATTTTACCAAGCTGATGAACAATAAAAAATTGACAACCAACCAGAATCCATCCTGCTGTAACGAGCTCGACCATTTAAAGTGACAGACAATCATGCAGTTAGAATAAACAGAACAATATCGTCCACTAGTTTGGATGCAAATACAGCATCCACCTGGATGATGCGACGGCAGCCATATTGCGCCAGAACGCCAACCACACACCAGCTTATTGGTGGAGAGGAGACAGAGTGATGAAGCCAATCAGTATATGGGGATGATTAGGAGGCCATGATGGACAGAGGCCAATGGGCAAATTTGGCCAGGATGCCGGGATTACACCCCTACTCTTTTCGAAAGACATTGTGGGATTTTTAATGGCCACAGAGAGTCAAGACCTCGGTTTAACGTCTCATCCGAAGGACGGTGCTTTTTGACAGTATAGTGTCCCCATCACTATACTGGGGTGTTAGGACCCACACAGACCACAGGGTGAACACCCCCTGCTGGCCTCACTAACACCTCTTCCAGCAGCAACATCGTTTTCCCAGGAAATTTGTCATTCAGTTTGAGTCGTCCAGCAATGAATTCATCCACTACTCTAGGAAGCCTCACAGAGAAGTAAAAGACTCTGAGATGAGTAACTTTATTAACTGTTAAATACTCTGCATCATATGGTACATTTATCAGAATGTGTTCCTTTGGAGACCAGACAAGTAATCTGTCATTCTCAGCCCAGTACAAAACATGCCTAATAGTATCTGTCTGTAGTAGCCATGTAGTAGTAGTAGTAGAGATGCTCTCATGAATTTCTCAGGATTTGTTTTTGCTCGTACTGGTACACATTTAGCTGAACTAGCAGTGATCTTTATCCATCTTGCACTCTTCCAAACCTCTGACAAACTCTGATTTTGTGTTTGAATCTCCAATTCAGCTGCGTGGTCGCTGTTCATTTCTATGTTTTTGCTGTAAAATGCTTTACGTTTATAGCGTGGCAGCGTTAGAGATGATAATCAAAACCAAACAGTAGGGCAACAATATGAAAGTGCTGTGACTAGTCCCAGTTAGTCTAGCACAGCAGACATAGTATGGTTTTATATATATATATATATATATATATATATATATACACACACATACAATAGTAAGTGTTAGTATTAATGGGTCAAATGTTGACGAAAAAGATGTGTCTTCAGCCATTTCTTGAAAATGGCTAAAGACCGTCAAGGTAAAGGTCCGTGAAAAGTGACTTTGAGCCTCTTTAGAATGGCACCACAAGGCGCCGTTCACTTGCAGAATGCAAGCTTCTGGAGGGCACATAGTTCTTAAGTGGTGAGTTTAGGTATAGGGGTGCAGAGCCAGTGATCGTTCTGTAGGCAAACATTAGTGCCTTGAATTTGATGCAAGCGGCAATTGGCAACCAGTGCAAGTTTATGAAGAGATGTGTGATGTGCGCTTTCTTTGACAACAAGGAGTTGTGTAGTATGCTCCAACAGGAAGGGCCCGATCTTCCTAATGTTGTATAAGGCAAATCTGCAGGACCGGGCAGTTCTAACAATGTAGTCTGTGAAGTTTAACTGATCATCGATCACAACTCGAAGGTTCCTACCTGTCCTGGATGGAGTTATGGTTGAAGAACCTAGCTGAACAGAGAAGTTGTGATGAAGTGTTGGGTTGGCTGAGCCCACAAGCAGTTCTGTCTTTACAAGGTTGAGTTGAAGGTGGTGGTCCTTCCAGCAAGAAATGTCTGTCAGGCAGGCTGAGATGCGAGCAGCTACCGTTGGATCATCTGGCTGAAATGAGAGGTAGAGATGTGTGTCATCAGCATTGCAGGACTAGGAAAAACGTCTCGGTTATGACTGTAACCTTAGTTCCCTGAAGAGGGAATGAGACGTTGCGTAGAGAAATTGATGCTGTGGGAACGCAACGCGTGATGTCATCATGAAGCACATGTGAAATCAGTCCAATGGTGTGACGAGACGTCAGAGGCGGGTGACGTCACGACCAGGAAACTATAAAGCACGCTCAAACAGTGCAACACTAGCTTCAAAACACTAGCTAGTCACTGACAGGCATGCCGGAAGTATGGCAGGGCGCGTTTTGATGCTGTGGGAACGTTAATACCCACGCAGCCATAATGACCAATGTCTGTCTAGTGTGACTCGTCAACACTAGAAAGAACCCGGGCCCCAGGGGTGGAGCTCAGGTCAAGGTCGTAAAACCTCACGAATGTGTGTGGCAAGGACCAGCCTGCTGCATCACAAACATCTTGCAAAGATACTCCGGAGAGAAGAGCTTTAGAGGCCGCCATACTCATAGTAGAGTGGGCTCGAACTGACATAGGGGAAGGTTGTCCGGCCGACTCATAAGCAAGCGATATAGCCTCAACTATCTACTTACTCATTCTCTGCTACGATGCTGGGGCCCCTTTGCTAGGAGACCCAAAACAAATGAACAATTGTTCCGACTTACGCCACAGGGCAGCTCTGTGGATGTAAGCATCCAACGCCCGAACTGCGCACAGCAGATTATTGCGTTCCTGGTCTGGATCCCTGAAGGGAGGGGGACAGAAGGCTTGCAGCACAATAGGCCTAACCACATTAGTGGGGACTTTAGGAACGTAACCCGGTCTGGGATGAAGAAAGGCTTTCACCATACCGGGCGCAAATTCCAAACACGAAGGGGCAACCGACAGAGCTTGAAGATCTCCTATTCTTTTTAGAGAAGATATAGCGAGGAGGAACTACGTCTTTAGAGTCAAAAACTTGACTGGAACCTCCTCAATAGGCTCAAAAGGAGCTAGGGAAAGGCCCTGGAGCACCACGGCCAAATCCCAAGCCGGAACCCTCGTGCGTACTGGAGGCCTCAGCCTCAGGGTGCCACGGAGGAAGCGAGTTATAAGAGGATCTCTCCCTAGAGACATACCAGCCAAAGGTATGTGGTAAGCCACTATGGTGTTGATGTGTGTGAGTGCAGGTACAACTGAGGAAGAAATTGCTTGAAGGAGATGAGTGGGGTTAGGATCAAGCAGACAGGTAGTAGAGTGATGGGAAAGGATGAGTTTGGAGACTTGTGCCTCTGAGAGCGGAGAGGAGGGGAGAATGCATGTGTCTGCTGTTAAGATGTGTTTGTCAGTTTGCAGTGTGGAAAATTGCCTGCTGATGGTTGTTGTTCTATTTATGAAGACTGTGGCAAAGTCGTTAGCTGTTAGGGTTGATGAAGGAGGGGGAGGAGGAGGATTAACATCAGATAACATTGAACATCAGATAGGGCAGAGGGGTTAGTGCGGGCTGGCCTGGATGAAAGGCGGCAAGAGTTGTCTAAACAAGATGTTAGAGTGGAGAAAAGAGCATCAGTAGCACTGTTAATATCTAGTGATGAGAACTGATTAGGGAGAGGAAGTGTGGATGAGACCAAAGAGGACAGGCGGGAGGGTGAGAGTGAGCGTAGGTTACTCTGAAAGGTGATCTGTAGAGGAGTATGTGTTGTGTCATTGACATTAAGAGTAAGGGGAAGTGATCTGAGGTGTGCAGTGGAGTAACCAGCATATGATCTGTGGAGCAGTAGCCTGTGTAAATAAGGTCCAACTGGTTACCTGATTTGTGAGTAGCTGCAATTAGACACTCGCTTGAGGTCAAACAAGGCAAGCAGAGTGTGTAAGTCAGCAGCCTGAGGTTGTTCTAGGTGGATATTTAAGTCTCCAAGTACTACCAGAGGAGTACCATCCTCAGGGAAGGATGAGAGTAACACATCCAACTCCTCCAAGAAGCTGACCTAGGGGACAATAAACAACTACAAAATGGATTTTAATAGGGCTGGTGATAGTAACTGCATGTGATTCAAAGGAGCTATTGTCACACAAAGATGGTAAAGAATTAAATTTCCACTCATTGGAGATGACTAGACCAGTACCCCCACCCCTCCCAGTCAGGAGAGGAGTGTGTGAAAAAGTGAAATTAGTGGAGAGGGCTGCGGGTGTGGCAGTGTCCTCTGGTCTGATCCAGGTCTTAGTCAAGGCCATGAGGTTGAGACCTGAATGACTAGTAATAGATGTACTAAAGTCTGCTTTGTTTACAGCAGACTGGCAATTCCAGAGACCAATAGGAAAAGAAAGCAATTTTACTAGAGGACATAGGGAAAGTACACAGGTTGTTAGGATTGCGCTTCCAAAGTGTGACGCGCGATTTACAAGTATTAGTAATAGTAAGTAAAGCTTTATTTATATAGCATATATAGCATATTTACATAAGCTTTACAGAAAAAAGATAATAAAATGACTAAGTTCGGGGTACCCCTATCTGAATGGAAGAGTCAGACAGCCTCTAGTTGCAACCCCTGGCTGCTTCCTAGTGTCTTTCCACCCTTACTGGAGTGGAGCATCCAAAACACACCATCTGCCTCTAATGGCTGCCTGCCAGTGTCTTTCTACCCCTACTGGAGTGGAGCATCCAAACACACCTGTAGTCATACAGGTGTACAATTACACCAGCTTGCGTCCCCGGTCCTTGTGTCTTACGCTCATGTCCTAGTGCGCATCCAAAATATCTACTCAATTCTCTCAAACTCCTCCACCCAGACGGCCCTAACCAAAAATAAAATCACACATAATAGAAATAAGATAATAAAATGAAATACAACAAAGTAAATCCAAATAAGTTTAGTAACTCTGTGCTAAGTTTGGAGTACCCCTATATGAATGGAAGAGTCAGAGAGCCTCAGTTTGTGATTTACACCAGCAGCAACCCCTGGCTTCCTAGTGTCTTTCCACCCTTACTGGAGAAGAGCATCCAAACACACTGTCTGCCTCTGATGGCTTCCAGTGTCTTTCCACCCTTACTGGAGTGGAGCATCCAAATAATAAAACCAGCCTGCGTCCTCGGTCCTGGTGTGTTTCACTCATGTCTGAGTGCACATCCAATATATCACTCCCCAATTCTCTCAAACTCTTCCACCCAGACAGCCCTAACCAAAAATAAAGTACATTTATTTAACAAATTAGAAAGGTATATTTGTGCAGTTTCATGAAGATATTTATAAACTAATAAGAGGATTTTGAATTCAATTCTGAATGATACAGGCAGCCAGTGGAGGGATCTGAGTGTTGGATTAATGTGATTTCTAATTTTAGAGCCAGTTAGCATTCACACAGCTGCATTCTGAACTCTTTGTAAGAGTTTAATAAAGCTCTTTGGTAACCCAGCAAAAACACTGTTGCGGTAGTCAAGTCTAGAGGTAACAAATGCATGATCAAAAAACAAATTTTTTCATTGTCAGAAGGGGAGAGAATGTCACGTACTTTGGAGATGTTTCTGAGGTGATAATATGCTGTTTTAGTAACAATGGTAATATGTTTTTAAACTGAGGTCACTGTAGAAACCATTGCTCAGTTGTAGCAGATTCCAATAAAACAAAGAGACAAACAAGAGGGCATTGCAGTACAGTTGTCTTTTACTCTCTCTTCTTCTACCACAGTCTCACACATTTGCATACATTCACATACTGCCATCTAGCGGCTATACACATGCAATTCCTATCACAACATCCCCCTATTAGTCAAGAAAGTAGTCAAAGGCTTAGAGTAGTCTAAAAGTAGTCAAAGGCTTAGATTCTTTTTGCAAAGGGATTTGCCAAAAGCCAGATGTAGCATCTAATTTTGAGAAAATAGTAGCACCTTTCACCTGTGCTAAGGTGTCATCAACAGATGGAAGTATATATCTTTCACGACAAACACTCTCATTTAACTTAGATCTACACAAATTCAAACAGTACCATTGGGTTTTAGAACCACCACCATCCCAGCACACCAGTCAGTTGACTCCATCCTTTACAATTCTCCTCTCACTTTCTCAACCAACGCTTTCTCAACCAACGTCTATTCGTTCCGGTGAAATCACAAAACAAAATGCACACAAATGTGTCACTGCTCTTGATATACAATTACTGATGAACATCCATGGTTTTAATGAGAGAGAGAGAAAAAAAAAATAATAATAATACGAGGGCAGAGTAGAACCCAGAACCTCTGACTTGCTTAACAAAACTTCTACCACCAGACCATGGACACATAAACAATGATAGTGGATTTATGTATCACTTTATGTGTCAAGAATGGCAGGACTAATATTATAGTAGATTTTAAGGATGAAACTATCATGTTTAAGATGACTTCTATGTCAGTAAATTAAACTCAATGTACTTTAATTAAACATGAATTATTGTACATATCTGGTAGCACTGTATTAGCAACCCCTAGTATTACTAGTAGGGTCTATTAGTGCTCATGTTCAACATATAATGATATTGAATATTACTTTAGTTATATCTCTTTTCATTGTCAGATTTTGAATGACTCTGTACAGGCAAAGAATATAACTAACTTTCTTTTGGCTTTTAACAAGCTTTTATATGTAGGCAAGTAAGCTACCATGAGAGAAACCAGTTCATGTGAATTACTCATTGTCACCTGTAGTGTGAAGACAATGCCAGCAGATGGCAGTGCTAAATTAGGTTTTGTCTAGCTCAGTGGCATTCTCCTGTCTTTGAAATGAAATAAATAAAATGGCCTTGAAACAGGACATTATACTTCCATTATTTTGCCATTTGGCAAATATTAGAGTCTCACTACATTTGCACGTGCTCAAACAAGGATAAAGGTACATTCGGTCATCAAAGTACATGTTGCTACATCTCAGGCTTTAGTAATTCAAAGCAAATAGATCAGGAACATTGATGAAATATCAGCCACAGTTTTAGATTAGTCAACAATAATTCTGTGTAAAAGTAAAATGACCTGAATTGGAAACATCTAACTGACCAATGACAAAATGTATTCTTGTAGGCAAATCTATGATATCTCTCGTCTTATGAACAGTATTGGGCTGAGAGAAAAGTTTCAGTCTTATTTTACACAACATTATGCATGATAAAAATAACAGAAACTTTTTAAAATAGCCTTTTTTAAGATGATTAGCATCAAAGACCATTTGTTTGAGAATAAAGAGAAGTAGAGCAGAACGTTAAACCAATTGACAAAAGTGTTTACTCTCCGTTTTGTCAGTGTTTAATGTCCAATTTAAAAGTGCTGCAGTGATAACACTTTTTGTAGGCCAAAAACTAAAAAAAACAAAAAAACTTTTCAACATATCTAGTGATGGCCGATTTCAAAACACTGCTTCGGAGCTTTACGAATCAAATCAGTGGTTCGGAGCGCCAAAGTCACGTGATTTCAGCAGTTTAGCCATTTGATGGGAGATGCGAATCACTAATTCAAAACAAAAGATTCGTAAAGCTCAGAAGCAGTGTTTTGAAATCGGTCATCACTAGATATTGTTTAAAAGTCGTTATTTTGTTTTTTTTGGTGCACAAAAAGTATTCTCGTCTCTTTATAATATTAAGGTAGAACCACTGAACTCACATAAACTGTTTTAAATATGTTTTTAGTACCTTTATGGATCTTGAGAGGTTTGGTGGTTTTGCTCTCAATGGTGGCCTCACTAAGCCATCGGATTTCATCAAAAATATCTTAATTTGTGTTCCAAAGATGAACGAAGGTCTTATGGGTGTAGAACGACATGAGAGTGAGTAATAAATGACATTATTTTCATTTTTGAGTGAACTAACCCTGTAAAGGCGATGAAATGCTAAAATGCTAAGATGTTTCTGGGTTTTGACGTACAAAAATATTAACCTAAGTGTAAATTCTAATGTGAATTAGATTCACATTATGTGTAATTCTGACTCTATATAAAATATAGCACTTTAAGTACTTTATGCTAAAAGTATACTTATGGCGCTTTTCCACTGCATGGTACAGTTCGGTACGGCTTGGTACGACTCACTTTTTGGCGCTTTTCCACTGCATGGCACAGCTCGGTACACGGTACAGCTCGCTTAAATAGTATCACCTCGGTTGAGGTTCCAAGCGTGCCGTACCGATACTAAACGTGACATGTAAACACTCCAGATCACTGATTGGTCAGAGAGAATCGTCACTACCAGCGTCACATGAGACACCAAACCCACTAGATTTAAATAGTATATTTATTTGTTCGCGCGACCTTTTTTAAACGACTTGCTTTAAACAACCATCGCACACAATTTGAAAAAGAAATGGCTGTATTGTGGACAGCGGATGAGGTGCGGATCCACGGCAGAAAAGGCGGCGCAACTAACGATCAGTCTATAATCCCAACCACTTTAAAGCGGTACTAAACTGCAGTGGAAAAGCAAACCGAAAGTAAGCAAGCCGTACCGAACCGTACCGAATAAAGCAGAGTCGTTCCACGCAGTGGAAAAGCGGCATTACTGTTAAAGCTGCTCTCCGTAACTTTTTTTGGTTAAAAGTTATCCAAAATCAATTTTTGAGCATGTACATAACCAGCCAGTGTTCTCCTTACCTTAGCCCGATTCACAACAGTAAGCTTGTAATAATGTTTTGCATCATTGCGTCATGTCTGTATACATAAAGAACAAGTCCCAGCTAGTAGGCTATATCGCATGTGAGGTGGATCATTTATAGCCTTTTCTCACAGCAGCTGCAATAATTAAACTCATCATTTTGATGGCGGATTGTATGGTATGACAAATTAACGTTAGTAATTAGACTGTACAGAAATTGAAATCTACAGGTAACGCTAATACACACTAAATAGACATAGTCACGCAATGCTGATGTTGTTAACATTAACAATTTGAGAACAAAGTATAACAATAATAATTTGCACGGTTTGATGTGATATGAGCTAAGCGATCGTTAGATTTAATCACCATTGGCAGCGCAATTTACTGTAATGCTTTTTTTTCCCCTCAGTCAGAACAAAAGTGACAGACATGTTACTTGTTCAGATGACATTCTCCGGTGAAAATTCTTATTTTGGTCATACTTCAAGACTACAATCTGTGATTCCGAAGTACAGTATCCACACCGGTGTGGTGATTGACAGCAAACATTAGATTCATCCGCGCTGAGGAGCCGTGCAGAGGCACAACCCACATAAAGATGATAATTCTGCAAACAACTGCAATTGCAGGTTTAAAACAGAGATGGCGACAAAGAGGCAAAATTACGGACTGCAACTTTAAATTGTGAATTTTAGTACACATTTAAAAGATTAGTTCACTTTGAAATGAAAATTAGCCCAAGCTTTACTCACCCTCAAGTCATCCTAGGTGTATATGAATTTCTTCTTTCCGATGAACATAATCACAGAAATATTAATAAATATCCTGACACATCTGAGCTTTATAATGGCAGTGATAGGGATCAGTGAGTATGAGCTGAAGAGCTTCCATCCACATCCATCCATCATAAATATGTGCTCCACACGGCACCGGGGGGTTAATAAAGGTCTTCTGAAGCGAAGCGATGCGTTTGTGTAAAAAAAATCCATATTTAAACAAGTTATGAAGTAAAATATGTTGCTTCCGCCAGAACGCCTTCCGTATTGAAGTTATGAAGAAAGTGTAAACTGGCGTCACGTCAGTTAGACTTTTTCCGTAAGTTGAATAGGGAAGGCGTAGGATGTAGCGTAAGCTTTGTGAACTGCAAGAGTTTTACACTTTCTGCGTACGTTGAATACGGAAGGCGGCTCGTGCGGAAGCTACATATTTTACTTCATACCTTGTTTAAATATGGATCAGAAAGAAGAAAGTCATATACACCTAGGATGGCTTGAGGGTGAGTAAAGCTTGGGCTAATTTTCATTTCAAAGTGAACTAATCGTTTAACCTGCATGTTTTATTTTTCATGAAAATTTATTAAAATCGAACTTAGTGACAGTATATACAAAAATCCACTAAAATTTTATGTAAAGCGTTCATAGCACACTTTTAAGTAATGCACTTATAAAAAACTTCTGTATCTTTGGTTTACTTTATCTGACTACACTTAAAATCAATTAAAGTGTTAGTGCTAATTAGTGCATTTATATTAAGTGAACTTAAGTACCACAGTTGGGAAAATGTACTTATAGCTAGTACATTAGTAATATATTTTTAATAAAATCAATTTCATTTATGCTTAGGATTACTATATAAAAGTCTACTAAGATTTAACTAATTTTTAAAGCATTCAAAGCACACTTTTAAGAAATACACCAATAAAACTCCTCTGTATATTTTTGTGGTATACTTTATTTCAATGCACTAAAAATCAATTTAAGTATTAGTGGTATTTTAGTATACTTTTTTAAGTGCACTGAAGTGCTACTAAAGCAGAAATATGCTTTTAATTAGTGTATATATAGTGTATAACTTTTACAATTTTATTTAGCACAAAAAAATAAGAATGTACTACAAACGTACTTGCTTGTATTTAAGTATCTTTTAGTGCATTCAAGTATACTTTTTTTTTTCCACGTGATATGTTGTACAATGTAAACTCATACCTATTTCCAGTGAAATGATTTGCCCAATATCAAGCTTCTGTGTCTAGATTGCACTTGGGCCGAACAGGTCAAGGTTGCACCTTTTGAAATACTTTGACCAAATCAGCAGATATGCTTACAAATCAGAAGCATGTTCTAAAGTACAACAATGACTATCAACTGCTGGATGCCAATAAAATCTGAGGGATCTGTTATGTTGGGTTGACAAAGGCTGTTATTGTACAAACATGGATAAAGATTTTTCCAAAACTGAAGTTTCTTATGGAATGTTCAGAGTCTGAATTTATCTAATTATTGCACGATAAACATTTAACATTTACATTTAATCATTTAGCAGTTGCTTTTATCCAAAGCGACTTACATATGTGGACAAAAATAGAACCAATCAAACCAACAACAGGGCAACAAAATGTAAGTGCTGTGACAAATCCCAATTAATCTAGCCTAGCACAGCACATGTAGCAAGGTTTTTATTATTATTATTATTATTATTCTATAGAATAGAATAGCAAGTGTTAGTATTATAGGTCAAGTCTTGATGAAAAAATGCATCTTTAGCCGTTTCTTGAAAATGACTAAAGACTCGGGTGGAATTAGGCAGGTGATTCCACCAGCAGGGAACAGTCCTTTTAAAGGTCTGTGAAAGTCGTTTTGTGCCTCTGGGATGGCACCACAAGGCACCCTTCATTTGCAGAATGCAAGCTTCTGGAGGGCACATAATAAGTCACTCTGAAGTAGTTAGTTTATGGGGGTGCAGAGCTGGTGGTTGTTCTGTAGGCAAACACCAGTGCCTTGAATTTGATGCAAGCGGCTATTGGCAACCAGTGCAAATTGATGAAGAGAGGGATGACGTGTTCTCTTTGGCTCGTTAAAGACCACTCTCGCTGCTGCATTCTAGATCAGTTGCAGAGGATTGACAGTGCATGCAGGCCTGCCAAGAAAGGATTACAATAGTCCAGTCTGGATAGAACAAGAGCTTGGGTAAGGAGTTATGTAGCATGCTCCAATAGGAAGGGCTACATGTTGTATCCTAATGTTGTATAAGGCAAATCTGCAGGGCCGGGCAATTCTGGCAATGCAGTTTTAAGCAGTAGTATGCTACATTTACTATATCATGTAACCTCATCACATTGCATGTTTAATTCACTGAGTGGCATCCGGTTATCATCTTGAAAATATATATTTCTAATTTTCTATTTAACAAATATTAAGAATTGTAGTTGATATCACTTGCGGTTTGTCCATTGCAATCATTAAAGGGTTCGGTCTCCCAAAAATGAAAATTCTGTCATTAATTACTCACCCTCATGTCGTTCCAAACCCGTAAGACCTTCGTTCATCTTCAGAAAACAAATTAATATATTTTTGATGAAATCCGAGAGCTCTCTGGCTCCTCCGTAGACAGCAATTTAAAGGGAAAGTTCACTCAAAAATGAAATTTTTGTCATAATTTTTCTCACCTTCAAGTTGTAACCAAGCAGATCCCCCCCCCCCATTGACTACCATAGTAGGAAAAAAATACTATGGTAGTCAACGGTAGGCGAGATCTGCTTGGTTACAAACATTCTTCCTTTGTGTACAGCAGAACAAAGAAATTTATACAGGTTTAGAACAACTTGAGTGTGAGTAAATGGTGACAGAATTTTAATTTTTGGGTAAACTACTCCTTTAACTACCACTTTCAAGGTCCAGAAAGGTATTAAAGACATTGTTAAAATAGTCCACGTGACTGCAGTGGTTCAACCTTAATGTTATGAAGCGACAAGAATACTTTTTTTTGTGCAAAAACAAAACAAAAATAACATCTTTATTCAACAATTTCTTCTCTCCTATGTCAGTCTCCTATGCAGTTGACGTAGTGAACGCAGTGCAGGCTTCCATGTTTACGTCCGAACACCAGCTCAGTATTGGCCAACACTGTACACGTGAGCAGCATGACGCGTATGTGTGATGCTGACGTAGGAGCCAGCCAATAATGAGTCGGCATTTTGACGTAGAACATGGAAACGCTGCACTGTGTTCACTACGTCATTTCTGGGTGACCCAACCCTGGATCACCCTGGGTGACCCAACCTAAGGCCTGGATAGGCCTGGCCCACCCATCATAAGTTGATGCTCGCTCGTTTTTATAGTGCTGCTGGGATGATGTACTTTTAGGCCAAAAACCTAAAGCAAGTTAGCATTTTAGTACTTCAAGTTCCAGCGTCCTATAATCAATAAGTTTTTTGAACGGATTTTGGTAAATGCAGGAAATATTTTCACATTTTATTCTACAACATTTCACGTTTTATTCTACAACATAAAATACATTGGTAATATTCCCTCATAATTTTTTTTTATCTTAGTGGCTAAATGGGACTACAGAGGTTGTCGGGACATTAAACGTCATCACGTTGAACAAGTAAACTCATCTTCTCACTAATTCACTTTCACAGCTTCTTTGTGTTTATATCCATGCTCTTAAACCTATTCTAACTCAGACTTTTAGGGAAAATGTTAACACGAGTTGCCGTAAGCCTAATGGTGGGGTGACGCAGAAATCATGCAACTGTGGTGTAGTTCATTTATAGCTTATATTTAGCTTTTTACTTATGGTGATTGTATTTAGGCTTCAAAATTTACAAATTATGTTTACTCGAAGATTATCACAATGAACAAAACATGTAAGAATCATAAATTGCCAAGGGAACCAGGGTGATGCAAGAGTTTTAGTGCACTGAATACTGAACTAGGGAGCTAATCTGCCTATGCCCCATCTAGCAACTGCCTAGAAACCATCTAGAAAACCTTCTGGCCACATTCTAGCAAATCAACATTCAAGTGTAAAAAAAAAAATGCATTAGGCTTAAATATGCTTTAGATTTTATGGCTATTTTTTCATCTTACAGACATGGCTTTCTAAAGACAAAATGTAAATTTTTGAAGAACTTACTTTTCTAGTTATAACATTAACGCTCCACATCACGTTTTTATTTGCTGTTTAAATTCAATGCAACAAAGGTAGCTCTCAGACCATTCTATGGCAAAAAAACACGTGTGTCTAACGAAGTGTCAAATCATTGGGCACACCTTCCCATTTATTTGCATGCGTAAACCCGCCCCGACCAAAGCGCGTAATACGATTGGTCCACTGATGCAGCGTGAGTGGTTGCATCGGTGAGGTCAAAGGACGACGTCCAGAAGTAACCCCCTTCGCATCACACCACCGTGATGCTGCTGTCAAAGAGGCTGGAGCTACACAGCTAGTACTATTATGCTGCTATATAGCCTATTAGCCATCACCGGAGAGGAGATGGCCTTCAATTAGGAAGGAATTCATTCAATCGATATTATAACGTCCGTTTACACGCATCAGAATTGCTTGCAGACTCTTTTCGCACGGTGAGTACATAAGCTTATTACTGGGAGCGAGTGCCTACTAACAAGCACTACACATGTCACTACACATTCTGGATGGATTTATAAAACATCAACAGCGACTTTGGCTGGCGAACCTTCGCGGATCATATGGTGGGAGGGTTTGTGATGGTGTGATGAGTTAACTTAGCATGTGTGCTAGGTTGAATGAATTGTACTGTTTCTCGGTATAAGTTGAGACAGGCAGTTCACATGTTTGAAAGATGATGAAATTGTGAATATTATGCTGATTGAAGACAGTTGGTTATGGACTGAGTACAAATTAGCTCTAATGTAAGCGTTAGATGATTAAAAGCGAGTGTTGCACATGGTTGAGGGGCCGGGATGTTCTGAGACTCGTTCATCAGGTTCATCAGGCTGGATGAGGTGCATTTATATTTTTTTACATGTGTCAGTCCTGCAGGTAAGTTGCTAAATGAAGGTACACGTTACAGTAGTCAGACAGGTTTACACGGAGTAAATCGTAAAATGGGTAACATACAATAACGCTATTGTTACAGAACTTGTACTTGTGATACATTGATGGGAGCTGATGACACCATGATGCTTTGATAGCCATGGTATTTCAAAGACATAGTGCATGACCAAAAACATAACAATACTATGGTGCTATGTCCATAGAGCATCACTTACAAAGTACTAAAAATACCATTATTCTGCTTGGAGGAAATACGTTACATCGTTTTAGCAACCTACCATGTAAATATCATGGTATTCGTAGTACAGTCATGTGTCAAGTGTTGGTATTGTTGACTAAAACTCTTAAAATTTCCGTTAATTGATACAAAGGTAAAATATAAATATTAAATGATAATCTTAAAAATGTTTCCTTGACAAATAACTGAAATAAAAAAGTTAACATGGTAAACTGCATTAGTTAAAAAATACTTATCAAGCATTTATTAGTCTTTTATAGTTAATTTTAACATTTACTAATACATTATTAAAATGAAAAGTTGTATCTTTTAAGATTTTTTTAATGGACCTGAGCTAATATGAACTGACAATAAACTGTTGTTAATTTATTAACTAATGTTAACAAAGACTAAAACTACTGTAACAAATGTACTGCTGGTTGCTAGTTAATTTTTGTTCATGCATTCACTAATGTTAACTAATAGGACCTTATTGTAAAATGTTACCTAAATATTAAACAAAAACTAATAAAAAAGACAAAATCACTTAACAGAATTACAAAAACTGAAACAAAAATTAAAATAAAAACTGAAAATATAAAAATAATTTAATTCAAATTATTAATAAATACTATAATAGTGTATAAATAAAACTAAAATAATACTGTCTAGTACCATGGTATTATTTATAGTACTGTCTTATGTTACTGCACTTGTCTCTTTTCTAGTAAGGCATGACTTTGATAGCGACTGTTGCTTTACACATATTTCATGAATATAAAGCAAGTTCCAACATGCATTTCTAGAATGTACACTGTTGAATCAAGAAAATACACAGTCACCTGTTTGTCAGTCATATCTATTGAATAAATCACAATGACACCTCACTGACAAAAAAAAAAAAAATACCATGGTATTTGAATATGGTAATTATTCATTCAGCTCCAATTCATATCAAATCATGATCTTAACATGTGATACCAGTTTGTGTAGTAAGACCTGTCACAGTGAGTTTGCTTTTATTAAATTGGCATGAAATGGAAATCTGAATGTGAAAATCTATTTTCTAAATGCATCTTATCATGAAAGACTCATCCATACATTGTTTAATTTTAAGAACATTTTTGAGCTCGTAATTTTTAATCAATGTCTTAATCCGGCGAAATGACAGACTTCTTTCTGGTGGTGTATGCAGGACTTCTCCATTTAGTTTTCTTAAAAAAAGAAAACATCTGTTGCTACCAGTGTTGGGCAAGTTACTCTTAAAAAGTAATTAATTACTAGCTCCTAATAATTACATCTTCAACAGTGTAATTAGATTACTAATTACTCTCTCTGAAAAGTATTGCATTACTTATTACTAATTTCTTTCTAAATAAATCCCATATCAAAGTCGACCAGTTGAACAATACAGGGATAGACAAGAAACTGCTCTTTTAATTCTTTTAAAAATAATATAATACTTGCATAAATTATTCTTGAACTGACCAAAGTATTTAAAGGGAGAAGGTTACAGAAAAAAAACAAAAAAAAAACAACAAAAACTAAAAAATAAACTTTTGATGTTAAATCCACTATTGTTTTATATAGAATTGTTCTATAGTCTATACAGTATGTAATGCAATTACATAAGAAGTAAGTAACTAATTAAATTACAGAGTAATCCCTTACTTTATTTTTTCAAGGTAAAGTAATTAAATTACAGCAATTAATTACTCTGTAAAGAGTTACATCCAATACTGGTTGCTACTTTCGTTACATTGTGACTAAGTAAAATGCAAGATACACATTTGCATCACATTATCCTTGTTTTTATGTCATCTGTTTATTGGGAAAAAAAAAATTATATTTAAGTAAAATATGTAATTAAGAAATCATCCTTTTTGTTGTAACATTTGCATGGTTTTAAAGACTTGAATGCCAACAAATGGATCTTCTCTTTCCTCCCATAGTGCTTGCAGCCTGTCAGCGTGGCCCACCAATGGCAGAGCAGGACTCCACTGAGAATAAGCTTCCAGCTGTGGCTGCACTGCACTCTCACTTCATTGTGGGCTCTGTGTCCGAGGACAATTCTGAGGATGAGACCGCAGGGAAGCTGGACCTGCAGTTGGAAGAGAATCCACGCTCCCTTTCCCCCTCCTCTGTCAGTTCAGACAGCACTTATGAGATGGGTTTTGACAGCCTGGACGGAGCCTTGCTCAATATGAGGTCAGAGGCGCTTTGTGCTCTTTGTTTGCAGTTATTGTGACATGGATGTCCACTTTCACCAAGCTGTATCACGCTTGCTGTGTATGGTACTTGATATCAGGGTGCTTGAGTTCTGATAAGACTAGTGCTGGTTGTCTAAATAAGTGATTACATTTGATAGTCCATGTATGACTGAGGGAAGTATGCAGCAGCGTTGTGCAAAATGGTGGCTTGAGTATACTAAGTTCATCAAGGTTCATCTGGGTTCATCTCTTTGCTGTGCGAAAATGTGCACAAGCGCCTCTCTGTGTGTTTGGTTAACTTCGGTTACACTGCCAGCTTTTGGAAGCATTTTGCATCTCAATGCTCACTGGGGTCTCACACAGACATGTCATAATGAGTGGTGTTGAGTGTGTGTTCAAGTGGTGTTGCTTCAGGAATAGTTTGGAGCGTAGACGCCAATTTATGTTTCTGCTGGTGGGTGCCCACACTTCATAGCGCCACCTCCCCAACACCAATGAGAAACTTGCGTATGTCTTCTTTAGGGTGACCATACGTCCTCTTTTCCCCGGACAAGTCCTCTTTTTGGACCTAAAAAAATGTGTTTGGCCAGGATTTCTAAATCGCTCAAAGTGTCCAGGATTCGATTATTATATAATAATTTTCGTATATAATAAATTATTTGCATCTCAGAGCACGCAGATGAAACAATAAACACTGTCATATCATGCTATCTTGCATTCAGATGCCTGGTGTTTGTGAACGCATTTGTGTGAGGCGCTTCTGGGAGGAAATTATACAGAACCACTTTAACGACAGACTTTGCTCAGGCATTACAGAATGACCAAAACAGCATTTCGGATGCTGTGCAACGAGATCGCTCGGCTGGTTGGTCCAGTTGTGCTGTCCCATCGCAAAGTCACATATGTCTTTTTTTATTCCATCGTAGTTTATGCGCATATTTTCGTGCCGCATAAAAATGTATCCGACTTAGTTGAGTGTATAAGTTTTTTTTATGTGCATTTTTAGAATTTTTGCGCATCTGTGTTTCCATCCAGCGTTTTTTATTTTTTATTTTTTTATTTTATGCGATATCCCAAAATGCTCATAAAATAGGTGGATGGAAACATAGCAGGGGCTTCTGTGTTACACTACACAACTTTAAACACACGTCTTGCAAAGATTTTCATGCCTACTTAATCAAGGACTGTTGGGAAAGATTCGATTTTCAGGAAAGTATACCAGAGAACACAAGGAGGACAAATTATTTTTGACTGAAGTGTTAAAGTGCTAAAAGCTAAACTATTTCTTTATTTGTTATTAGTTATTCTACTGTTGAGGGGCAAAAGTTGAATGGAAAGGCACCAACTTTAGTACACTTTATGTATTAAAGTTCAATAACATATTTGAAGGTTATTAACTACCCATCCAACCCCCCCCACCGTCCTCCTCCTTTTTTTTCTTTTTCTTTTTCTTTTTGAAAACTAA
Source organism: Mylopharyngodon piceus (assembly GCA_039654765.1). Taxonomy (NCBI): domain Eukaryota; kingdom Metazoa; phylum Chordata; class Actinopteri; order Cypriniformes; family Xenocyprididae; genus Mylopharyngodon; species Mylopharyngodon piceus. The sequence continues at coordinate 32,305,230 of CM077443.1, read as the reverse complement.
AATATGGTCACCCTATCTTCTTTCTCTTTTTTTTTTTTCATTTGCAAATGCATTACCAACCAAATAAATGCATTTTTATTCAAATCTGTTTCCATGAGCTATTAATAACTAGGCTCATTAAGCGCATATATGCCCCTTAAAACATTTTAACATGCTCATTACTTAATAATTAATTATACTTGGTGTTAGTTTTTGAAAACATATATAGTGCATAGATCTATATTATCTATGCTACAGTACAGTATATGCAAAAAAGCTAAAGTTTAAATCTCTACATTAAAAAATGAAGATAGTAATAATAAAGATTATAAAGAAAAACACAAACTTGTGTTAACAGATAAGAAAAATGTTCAGCAGGAACACACACATTCACTCTGGATACAGTAACCTGTTACTGTCATTTCTTTATAATGTAAGTGTAAGAAACGTCTAACATTTATTAATATTACACGCTGTTACCACTCTCATAAAATACTTGAATTACATGTTGACAGGTAACAGATTGAAAAAATTACTACAGAGACATTTGACTGATTTGAATCTGCCAATTAAACTACAAAGACATAGGTCTTTTAAATTACCACTTAGGTCTAAACTCATGTCACTTTCTATTAGTCAATATTTGTGTTTTTTAGCTACGATGAAAAATAATTTAACTTGTCTATCGTGAGTAAAACTGCTAAAGTGGGCAGTTTTACTCTCAATAGACAAGTTAAATTATTATTTTGGGGAACATGTGGCCACCCGACCAGACTACATGCAGACAAGTACTTGCAAATCTGCTGTTTGTATGCAACCTTGTGAACATCATTTATTTAGTGAAATAATAAACACATACTACTCCTCATAGTGTATTTTTTGTTTTCTGATTTTATTTACTGGCGATTAAATATATATAATACGTCATGCCTCAGTGTTCAGAGAAGTGTTATAGGACAGGGGTTGCGGTGCTGAAACTGCCTGAGTGGGGCAATATGCCCCTCCTCTCCATATCGCTCTGCTATTGGTCAAGGGGCGGGGTTGTGGTGGGCAAGCAAAAAAGGAAGTACATGGGAAGAGAAGGAAAATCAAGGAGACTGAGAGGAGGAGGGACATTCCAGTCCTTCCCCCTTAAAGGAGCACTTTGTGTGCCAGCGGACTGCCAACAGTTAAGACATTTTTACAAAAAAACGTATTATATGTTTTATTATATAAACTTGCTATATGTTATTATATCCAATTGAAAACTGGATTCCCTTGGCTACATTTAACATGCACATAGCATGCTACTGTTTGATATGCAGCATGTAGCATTGCTGAGTGATATGCATAATGCATACTTTTTCACATACTATACAGTGATTCGCTACTGATTTGGCCTTGGGACTCACATTTTCCAAATTTTTTGGAATCTGAGCCATTCAAATTTATGTCTTAAAAATGGTTGGGACACAAAAGTACCATCCCACTATATTTAACTAGTTTTTAAAAGTACAATAAAGTTTTTAGTAAGTTGGTAGAAACCACAGTCGTCATATAGAAAATAACACAAAGTGAAAATAAAGTGGTATTTAAGGTTAAGAAAACTACAGGTACCATGGTAAATACACAATACTAACATGAACTCTTAAAGGGATAGTTCACCCCAAAAAGAAAATTTTGTCATCATTTATTCACCCTCAAGTTGTTCCAAACCTGTATGAATTTCTCTGTTCTGCTGAACGCAAAAGATATTTTGATATGTTTGTAACCAAACAGTTGTGGGGCACCATTGACTTCAATAGTATTCAGTGGGGCCTATCAACTGTTTGGTTACCCATATTCTTCAAAATATATTTTTATGTTCAGCAGAACAAAGAAATTTATACAAGTTTGGAACAACTTGAGGGTGAGTAAATGATGACAAAATTTTTGGATGAACTATCCCTTTGATAAAACATAAGGACACTGATCCTGATGAATAGAATGAACATCATACCTTTATGCAAATCCTTCCCCATTAACACGGCGTACCAGTTATGTAATTTATTGGTACTTAGGGCCTGAATTTCTGCACGGGATTATGGGTATTGCACATATTTTTACTCATTCTAGCAGGTTTCGCACTTATGTGTGTCACTATAGTTTATCAAAAGCGTGCACACGTAAAGCTGCCTCATAACAGCTCATGAAGACCAAGTTTAGTTCTTTGCGTGGCTAATAAAGTAAATGGTCAAATACACACACATTTATGTACGAATTGCTCGTCTTGGCGAGTATTCATACATAAAATGTGTATGTAACAGTATAATGGATCAGTGCATTCAGTTTTAAAGTGACAGCAGCCTAATATGTGTCTGTGTCATTAGTGTTGATAAAACAACAAACAAAAGACAGAGAAAATCACTCACTGCTCTTGACTGAATAACTTTTCTAATTGTCTTTGTATTTAATTTTTAAAATGAAGACTATTCAGTGTTATTTTATTAACATTAATTTATTCTTTAAATTGATACTTTATTCAATTTCTGTAGTATTCCTCTACCTGAATACTACTCTTATGCCTACCCGAAAAAACTTAAAGCACTGTTTATTTCTTTTGTATGTTTATTCTATCTGCTTGTTAAGTCGTGACTTAAGGAACGCCATTTCTGGGTCCAAGCCTCTGCTCGTTTCACTTGAGAATGCCATCTCGACGGCCGTTTATGAGCGATATTTATTCATATTAAACATTTAACATTTAAAAAAGTTAAACATTTAAAATACTTACAGTCTACACAACAGTCTCCGTGCTCACAGTGTCACAGACATTAATATATTAACAATTTATAAGATGAATCACTGTCTGGCCATCTGGGATTTTGGTATGTAGATAAAGGTTATGATTATAATTTTTTGGTAGTATTACACCACATCATGTGTGTATATTAGCACCGTTTGTTGTTTTCTTGCTGCCTGACGTCAGACTTAAAGGTGCAATATGTAATATTTTTGCAGTAAAATATCCAAAAACCACTAGGCCAGTGTTATATATTTTGTTCACTTGAGTACTTACAATATCCCAAATGTTTGCAACTATTTGTAAATCGTGAGAAAATTGCAATTTTAACCAAGGCTCCAGGACGTGTGAGGAGTCGCCTGTCAATTGCGTCATACCCGCGTTACCCTCGGTCTGCCTCGGTTTCCGGTTTTATTTTGTAGAAACCATGGAAACACCAAAGACGCTTTAATATATTACACTTTTTAATAGACAAGGCAACAACTGTTTTGATATATTTATAGACAGAAAACTAATTGTTGTTATATAGCTCAACACGTTTAGTCTTATTGTTTAAATCTAATTTTCTTGATAGTAGCTAACATAGCATAATCAGATGCAGCTTTATTTTTAGTAACAGCAATACAGAATTTTCTCCATCATACAATACGTTTTAAAATGAATTGCATGCCATTTATCAACACAAGCCATCCAGCATTTAATACGATATTCTAATATCGATCTAGCTTACTGCAGTGTGTCTCAAACAAGTGTCTCACAGCAGCCGCCGAGCGAACGCACAGAGAAACGTTATAACATCATTTTCAACACTCTCAAATGTATCTAATATGATAAACAGTGCTGTGTTACCTCATACTCATGACCGGAAAAGCGGAAGCGGCGCCGGCGACTGTGGCATAATAAAAGTTCCACTGCCTCGTGAGGCGTGTGTTGCGCAATCGCTCCAGCGGCCTCGTTCAGCTCCCACAACAATTGGTCCTGCTCTGCTTCATACTACAATAACGTTAATAATCGCATCCATGAATATGATTTCTTCCCGAGTCCTATCCCTATTCTTTTGCACCGTCCGTTGAGGTGAAGACCACATGTCCCAAGATTCCGCGCTCAAACTTGGCGTCATCAAGCTACGCCTTTGTTTTGAGTAGGCCTCTAGCGACCTCTAGTGGACAAAATTTTTACATATTTAACAACCGAATTGTATTTATTTGTGCTACTGCTTGTAATTTGTTTATTGGTTCTTATTTTATTACTAAGTGTTGACTTGTCTTTTTTGTAAAATCAATTCAAAGTTTAAAATCAGGCTGCTTTGTAAGCTTTTGTGAAAAAAATGTTACCGTATTGTGAAAGCAAAAATGAAAAAGTGAGGTATATGTGTTAATCCAGAGTGGTAAATGGAGTCTACATAATCAGTTTCTGAGCTTTTCTCTGCATTTATTCATGAGAATGAACTGTTTTAATCCAATCACTGCGCTGTATTATGCAAGAGATTGCATTACAGTGGAGAATTCAAATGTCACACAAGACTGTTTGAACGCTGTTCATTTACCTGCCTGTTCAGCTTTGCGTTTGGATACATATGTTGTAAGTGTATGTTTCCTCAGTACAGTAGCACAAAAGTGTTTGCATTTTTCCCACTATGCGGTCAGAGCTGGAGTTTGACTATCAATGCATGGAAAATATGACTGTAACAATATTTAATAGGTAAGGGGGCGTTTCCTCCGAGGAGGCAAAACAATTGGATGAGAAAATAATCCATATTACAAAAATAAAAAAGCGCAAATACTACAAAATGTGACATAAACAAGTGATTTATACAACTTTTATTCGAAAGTAACACTGTCCAACAGCGACACCTGCAGGTAAAGTTACAGCGGGAGCTCCTTGTCTCTCTTGCCTCCTCTGAGCCCAATGACTTTTAACAGACCCCCTAAAGCGTGCAGTGGGTTTGCTGGGGGGTAATTGAGAATGAATGGAGGAAAGTCATGTGAGAGGAGGCAATGCCTCCATCGCGCTGTGATTGGATATGATTGGTTATGATTGGATCCAATTGGATTGTGCGATAAATCCTGCCTCTTGTTTTCGTGCGCATTCGTGAATCAGTCTAAATGAACGAAATGATGCCGTTGATGTGAAGACTAATTAAAAAGTAAACATCTCGCCCACTTCGATATCACCGCTTTGTCACGTCAAAATCAAACTTGAAATGGCCTGAAAACATGATGACTTTGGGGGTTTTAGTGAGCAATCAGCTTGATGAAATTAAAGGTACATCTTCGTATCTGTGACCAATGTTTACTGAGCTTGATGACTGATGATCCGAAAATAAGTTGGCTATTAAAAAGAACATCTGAACGTCAGTTCACAAATGAAATATATAAATTGTTACTGCCTTTAGTTATTATTTTGGAAAAATGTAAAAATGCTTAAAACACTAACTTGATGAGATTTATACTTGGTTTTAATAAATAGAACATTAATTACATTGGTAATGTAAAAATAGAAAGTAAAAAAAGAGAAAAAAATAGAATAGTAAAGAAAAAGTGTAGGTATAACTGAGACATGAATTTAAATTTGATTTATTAAAAAAAAAACAAGTGTGAGGACTTTGCCTCCTCATTTCAGAACACCACTGCGCGCCACTGGTAAGAACATGCGGAGAGCGCATGAGAGTGGTTTCGGCGCGGAACGCCGCAATGAGTTTAACAACACTCGCGGCTCTGAGCACAGTTCATATCTGCCCTGGAGCATATGTGTTTCAAGTTTTTATGTACATTTTTCACATACTCTCCTGCTGCAAACATGAACCAGCACCGTGTATGTGCACATATTTCATCATGTCTTCTACAAATGAAATATATATGTGCAATGACACAATGAATCATTCTAATACACAGAGACAGTGATGTAGACCGAAAAGTCAAAGAAGAATGCCCAAAAAAGTAACTATGCCTTTATTCTTTCTGTGTTAAACTGATGTGTGTAATTTGTTCAGAGATTGTATTGGTCGTAAACGTAGTAAAAAATATTATTATAGGCCTTCTTCTTTATTTTTCATATAGGGCAGTAACTCTGCAAAATTATAATGCTGATTTGTTGATATTTCTAAGAATAATTTATCAGAATGTATTTGATTTGTTCATAATAGTTGCTTGTAGTCTGTAATGATGATATTTTTGTCATTTTTTTTTTTTTTTTTTTCCCTCTCCTCTCATATTTTAAAATGAATTTGTCTTTATAATGAGTGTGTTGCAGGTCTGTGTATTATTGGTTGTTGTCTCCTCTCTTCCCACCCTCTACACTCCCACTTTTCCACAGCTTTACACTCCCATTTTTTCATTCTTTTTCAAATCTGAGGTGTGAACAACCAGGCTTAAAAAAGTGGGGAGGGTTTGGACATTTCATGCACATCTTTCAAAATAAAAGTCTTGCATCAGAAAAACATTTAGAAAAAAAAGTTTTTTTTCTTTAACTACACACTTTTCTTTAAGCAACCCACCAGTTGATAAACACTGCTGTGCAGTACATATTGTTCAGTATGAATGCGCTAGTAATGCATTCTAAACATAGCTAAAGATTTTGACATGTACTGTAGAAGTTCTTATTTCCCTTCAAATTAGCATTTTTGTACACTGCCCCACACATGACATGCAGGAAAAAATGGATATGTGGCCACAAATTAAGAATTTGCTCCCACAATTTAATGTTTCATTATTTTAAAAAAAAATCTTGGCCACGTTGGACTTATTTGTTCCATTGTTTTAATTTAGTTAAGTCATGGCCACAATATTTTTTTTTTCCTCGCATGTGTGTGTGGTGCTCCGTATTTGGAAAAGATTCAAAATAGTCAATGCTATCATTTCCTAGTGTGTTTATAGCTATAGTGTTAGTCTCGTTGTATTCAGTGTTTCTCAAGCCGCATTGTGAATTATGATGGTGTTGTGTGTGTTTCTCAAGGCCTAGCATGTCAGGACTTCACCTTGTGAAGCAGGGCAGGGATCGCAGACGCATGGACCTGCAGAGAGACTTTACTGTCGCTTCCCCTGCCGAGTTTGTCACCCGCTTTGGTGGCAATAAAGTCATAGAGAAGGTAAGATCCATGACTGCTGTCTGCTATGCTGCTATATAAGCGTGGTCCAGTGTTATTTTAGTATCATTTTTATTAATATTTAGAATTATTTTTATATTCATTTTAATTTTAATTAAAGTTTTAGTAATTTTGTTATGTTTTAGTTATTTTCATTATTATTATCATTACTATTATTATTTTTTATAATGTTTCCTTACAACTAGCTGAAATAAAGGCTACGTTCAGACTGCAGGCAAAACTGGCCCAATTTTTTTTTTTGCTCAAATGTGATTCGGATCTGGGTTTTTTTTTTTTTTTTTTTTTTCATAATGGTGTTAACAGCACAAACCACATGTAAACCACATCTACGTAATCTTCCATATGTCTGATTTTTTGCAATGAGACCTCAGTCTCAAAAGTCATATCGGAATTCATTCGACATTTACGTCACTCTAGATCAACATTCATCACAATTTTGTGCTGATGGGAGTCACTCTAAAGCTTTTACATATCGGTAGTTCTTTGGTCACTCAGTGATTATGGAAGACGGCAGTGAAGTAAGTCAGTGGAGGGACATCACCTTATTAATGAAAGCGTAAACACTGACTTCAGTAACCTCTGTGTTTATTTCAGTGTAATTCCGTGCTGCGCGCTGTCTTTGTTATTGTTCTTTTCCGCATATGGATCAGTTCAGAACCATGATCTGTTCGCACTAGAAAATGATATTGGCCACATTTAAACATAGTTTGAACTGCCAAACAAAAAAAATTGGATCTGAGCAATAAATCAGAATTGAGCACAAAGGCTTGCAGCAGAGATGGGCACTCGAGTTAGTGACTCGGACTCGAGTCGCACTCGAATTGCATTTTTAAAGACTTCAGACTTGACTCGGACTCGACCTGAAATGACTTCAAACTTGACTCGACTCGACACAAATGACTCGTGAATATTTTAAAAACGACTTTTAAAAACGAAGTCTTTTACCCTTAACTACTGATATAATAAATAAAGAATTTGTGTTTTGTTTAAATGGTTTTATAATATCTGCGTCACATATATTTCCTTACGTGTTGTGGTAGATCGGACTCTTGTCATAGAATTTGATTACGTATGTCCGTGTATTGCGCGTAAACTCCGAAATGTCATAAGAGTGCCATGAAACATGACGGGAGCCACCGTGCCTTATGTTCTTTCGTTTGGGTTTTAATATTAATGTCAGATCAGCTAGATGCACAGAATGTGGGAAAACAATTAAGGACACCAGAACAACATCATCAAATTTTATGAGACATCGCATCCACAAAGGTTAGTCTAGTCATATTAACTCACACAACTAGCTATTATACTGTGGTGTAGCTGCATGGCTCATTTGGATTGCCAGCCTGTTAAAATATGAACAAAAAAAAAACTAGACTTTAAACCTAGCACTACATTTTGTTAATCTTTTCGTATTATATGCAGCTTTTCTCTTCCTTAATGTGTGTCCATAAGAGAAAGATAGAAAGAGATGTTAATCCATTTATTACTTAAAGCTCATATTTTAACGTATCGCAATCAGCATGTGTAGACTCGTGACAAAAGACTCCAGACTTGACTCAGACTCCAGTGATAAAGACTTCAGACTTGACTCAGACTCCAGATAAAAGACTCGTGAACATCTCTGGCTTGCAGTCAATAAGTTTTTGGTAACATTTTACAAAGTCCTATTAATACATTAACTGACATGAACTAACTTTTTAACAGTACTTATTAATTTTGTTAATGTTAATAAAAATTACAGATATTCATTGTTAGTTCATTTTAGCTGAGGTCTATTAAATAATATTAACAGATGCAACTTTTGATTTTAATAATCTATTAAGAAATGTTGAAATTAACATTAAAGGATTAATTAACTTTCAAATGAAAATTACCCCAAGCTTTACTCAACCTCAAGCCATCCTAGGTGTATATGACTTTCTTCTTTCAACAGTGTTTTTTATGGTTTTATTTTTAGTTAACTATGATAACCCTGGCCAGACAAAAGCCGCTGAATATCATATTTTTTTCCGTCAGGTCCTCATTGCCAACAATGGCATTGCTGCAGTGAAGTGCATGCGCTCCATCCGTCGCTGGGCTTATGAAATGTTTCGGAATGAACGAGCTATACGTTTTGTCGTCATGGTCACCCCAGAGGATCTCAAGGCCAATGCAGGTACGTTTTAAAGAGCTTGGCTTAACTGTTACGCCATAAGAGTTGAAAAATAGCTGAAGGACACCTCCCCCCACTCCTGGCTCTATCATGGACTGTCAAATGTATTTAGACAGGATTACATTGGTCCTTTTTCTTCATTGTTTAATTCATTGTTAATTTCTTAATTGTTTATGTCAGTTGGCTTTGCCGGCGCAGACCTGGCCTAATTTGCTTAGAAAGAGTTCACTGGGGAGGAAGTTACAGGAAGGCCTGTAAACTCAAATGTACTCAATTAAATGCATATAAATGACTGTCTACAGAGTACATCAAGATGGCAGATCACTATGTTCCTGTCCCTGGAGGGACAAACAACAACAACTATGCTAATGTGGAACTCATTTTGGACATAGCCAAACGAATTCCTGTTCAGGTAAATGCATGTGGGCTTTGATGGATGGTGATCAGCAAATAAAGTGGCTCCATAGAGTATTTGGACACTTAATTAACACTCTGGGATAGCACTCCCAAAAATGACATTTTTCATCTAAATGAGTATGCAGTATCACTTTTATGTGCCATTACTTAGGCCTAAAAAAGCCTAAATTAAATCTGTTCATCATATAAAGCGATCATTCCTCTTCACAAGAATTGAATTGAACAGCTCGATTCATATGGATTCATTTTATGACACTTTTATGTCCTTTTTGGATTATCTAAGTTTTGGTTACCTGGACTTTCAATGGGGAGGACATTAAAAAAATCTTACATTGTGTTTAAAAGTTTAACTGAAGTCTTATGGGTTTAAATGATGACAGAATTCTCATTTTTGGGTGAACTATACCTTTAAAATGTGTTGATGCCATTAAATTACATACCAAAATATCAAATTCTTAGGCAGGGTTTCCCAAACGGGGATTTGTGAACCTCTGGGGTTCGTGAGTTTATGAAAAGCTAATCATTAATAATATCATAAAAATGTAAATCAGGCTTTTTAACACCTAACGTTCAAAAGTAAAGAATTTAAGACATATTAGGATTGTAACTTAGTATAAAATAAAAGTATTATTATAATTATCAAATATGATTTTTTTAATTTTAAAGGACAGCTGTATTTTTACAGTATTACTGTATACAAATATTACTGTACAATGCTCTATTTGTCTTCAGTTTTTGTAATTAGTCAAAAATAGTAATATAAAAACCATAAAGAATGTTGATATAAAAGCATTCTCTCTGCCTCGATGTTTCAGCAGCAACAATATGAACTTATAAACCCTATGAACACTTCAAATATTTGTTTGACTACATGTCATGTGACTAGCCGATATCAGAGAAGCGTGAATATGCGAATGTGAATTTTTTCAATTAACTAAAGGCTGACAAAAAAGTTTGGGAATCCCTGTTGTAAGACGAGCATCACTATTATTTCTCATGATTAGCTAGACCCTTTATTGGGTACTTATTCTCACTTTTTCACCTACTGTCTTTAGGCCGTGTGGGCCGGTTGGGGTCATGCCTCTGAGAACCCCAAACTCCCTGAATTGCTGCACAAGAATGGCATCGCCTTCATGGGTGAGACTGAGTTATTATTGTACAGCACCACATTTATTAAATTATTAACGTACAGTGATAGTGCTGCTCTTTCTCTAACAGTTTGTATCTTTCATTAGGTCCACCTAGTCAGGCTATGTGGGCTCTCGGGGATAAGATCGCTTCTTCTATTGTGGCCCAGACAGCTGGAATCCCAACGTTACCCTGGAGTGGATCAGGTTAGTTTGAGCCTCAGACGACACACCTATGAACTGTTCGAGAACTGCCTGATGTGTATATGCACACAAAACCAACAAGATCTGAATGAAATCACCAGCTCCTAACTGATTGACTGGCTGTTGTTCTGTTGGTGGGAGTGCACAGGTTTATATCAATTCACCGAGAAATAAATTTACAAGTTCCCAGACAGCTGGGCCCTTTTTGAGTTTTTCACTCCAAGCCGACGGTCAGCCGTGGGCCAACTTCGTAGTTTTTGTGGTGTGTTCCACACATTGTGTCTAGTCAGGCTCATGTGGGCAGTTTGCCTGATTCAGCATGTTGAATTAGCGTTGTGCTGTCAGTGAGAGAGATCACTCTGATTGGCTGTTCAGTTTAGCGAGCATGAGCAAAGAAGTCAAGATAGTACAGATAGAAAGCTGTTCTAATTTTACATCATCTAACCTGAGCATTCCAATACATGAATATTTTCATAATAACATGAGCTGACTGAAATGAAGATCAGCTAGATTAATATTTAAAATGGTAAGCAAGCCCTGCTTTGTTTACGGTTTGTGTATCTGTATGTCCTAGTTTGGGTTTCCTTTTTGAATGACAAATATAGACTATTGATACCTGATAATATATACAGTTGTTTTCTTACACGCAGGTGCAGAACGCATGTGCTAGTTGACAGTCAGTCTTTGCGGTGTGTTCAAGTACAGCTTTTTGGCCCAGACGCAGCCAACACAAGGCTACGACACAATCTGATTTTGTCGCTGCTAGTTCTTTAATGTCAGCTTGGTGTGTCACGGCCTTTACTCATTTTTGAGTATTGAGTTATAACAGTTTTATATAGAAAATTAAATTGAAATTTTACTTCAGTTTGTATCCTCAGAGCACTTTGTGGTTGGATTGATTATTATACCTATTAAATGAATTGTTAAATTTTAATTAATACATTTGTAATGTTAACAAGTCAGAAGGTTTCTGTGTACTTTACGGCATTAGCTGAGAAAGAATGTCTTTTGCATGTAAGCAAAATTTCATTAAAACTGAAATGTGTACAAATTAATCTGTATCTAATCAAATTGGGAAATCCATTCATACCTAGCCCTCTTTTTCAAAGTTCAAGTCTTTGAAAGATATTCAGACTCAGAGGTTTGTTTGAGATAATTACTGAACAGTTGTCGTTCCTTTCAACGATGTCCGTTTCGAAATGAAACATTTTTTGTATGTAATGAAGGCTTGTGAAAATTTACACAAGTCTGACTGGTTGTGTGGAACTGATCCTCCGCTTTGTGTCACCTATCTGCCTGTGCTTGTACTGCCTCTGTCAAACACAGAATGAGAAGCGACCACACTGAGAGAATTACTTACAGTACATGCAATATATATACATATACATTGCCCAACCCTAGGTTGGTGTTTAACCCTCTGGTGCTCCTTGTGTGGCAGTCAAAAATGAGTGATTATTTATTTATTTTTATTTTTTTTTCCATTTTTTCAATGTTTAAATTTTCATTAAAATTAATGTACTATATTTTAGATCAATAATGTTTTTTATTTAATATTTAGTTTTTTTAGGGGATTTTATGGTACTAAATTATATATTTATGCAGTAGTTAAAATCCATTTATTCACTAGAACATTTAATTTCTAGCTTAAACTGTCATAAATCTTGAATGCTTTGGAGCACAGGTTTAAGTTTGGTCTCTTTTTAAAGAAGACATTTGACAGATTATTGCTGAAGTGAAAAAAGTAAAAAAGTGAACTTAAAAGTTAGAAGTTTATTGTTATGAAAAAAGACACAAAAATACTATTTTCAGTTTTTATATGAAATACATATTTTCCAATACATGTTTTACTCTAAAACTGTGAGAAAATCAAAGCATAAATTTAAACAAGTTGTATTTTAACTTTGAGGTTGATATCTCAAACAAATAAGCTTTCAGTAAGATTTTGTTTGGGCACAGTACCAAGCGCTTCCACTAGATGAAATTCGTTTCCCATTCATTTCCAGTGCAAAGGAGTACAAGTGTGACTATTTTTTTCAGAACCATTTAACCTTTTCGAATCATGTCCATGATTTTCTTTTTGTGTGTTTTCACATAAATCCTTTATTAAGTTTCATACCATTTTGAAGTAAAAAAAAAAAAACGAAATGGAAAAATGTTTTGTTCAAAAATGACCAAAGAGCACCAGATGGTTAAAACAAAGAGTACTTGTAAGTGAGGATTTTCTGCCATGTGTACCCAGCCCACTTTTTTTTTTTTTTATTTTTTTTTTTTGGGAGTTTGACCACCGTGATGCTGTGTTTGTACAGGGCTGACTGTAGAGTGGACAGAGAATGACCAGAAGAAAGGAATTATTAATGTCCCCTCTGATCTGTACGAGCAGGGCTGTGTACATGACGTGGAGGCTGGACTGAAGGTTTACTATACACTTAAATCATCTACAATTTGACATGTTCATAGTTTAGTTTTGTCAGTGACAGGGCATGTTTTTATTGATAGGCGGCTGAACAAGTCGGGTATCCTTTGATGGTGAAGGCGTCTGAGGGCGGAGGAGGAAAAGGTATCCGGAAGGTCAATGGTGCAGAAGACTTCCCCAACCTCTTTAGACAGGTCTGACAGATGCACTATACATCTAATAAATTGGTAACACTTTACAATAAGGTTCATTTGTTAACATTAATGTATTAACCAACATGAATTAACCATGAGCAATACATTTGTATCTGTATTTGTTAATATTTGTTAACTTTAGTTAATAAAAATCCAGCTGTTCATAGTTTATTCATGTTACTTCACAGTGCATTAACTAATGTTAACAAATACAACTCTTGATTTTAATAATGTATTAGTAAATGTTGAAATTAACATTAACAAATATTAATAAATGCTGTATAAGTGCAGTTCATTATTAGTTCAAGTTAACTAATGTAGTTAACTAATGTTAACTAATGAACTTTATTGTAAAGTGTTACCAATATATTAAATATATCACTAGGTGATAATATAGTTTACATTTTTTGATGATATAACAATCATGCAGTTGAGATTTTATTGAGTATCATTTCAGAACTGTAACTTTAGTACTGTGTTTTGGTTTTACTCAGGTTCAAGCTGAGGTTCCAGGTTCCCCCATCTTTGTCATGCAATTGGCCAAACATGCTCGTCACCTGGAGGTGCAGATCTTGGCTGATCAGTACGGTAATGCCATCTCTCTGTTCGGCCGTGACTGCTCTGTCCAGCGCAGACACCAGAAGATCATAGAAGAGGCTCCAGCTACTATTGCCACCTCTGATGTGTTTGAGGATATGGAGAAGGTATAACTATCATGAGGCATCAGATTTAGCGGAAGTCGAATGCTAATTCTATATTTCCCTAAAGGAATGAATGAAGTATCTGCCGTCATGAAACACTAGGTTACTTAAATGGAGAAAAATGATGAACTCTGTATCTGTCTGTTTCAGTGTGCAGTGAAGTTGGCGAAGATGGTGGGCTATGTGAGTGCAGGTACAGTGGAGTATCTCTACAGTCAGGACAGCAGCTTTTACTTCCTGGAGCTCAACCCTCGTCTTCAAGTGGAACATCCTTGTACTGAGATGGTGGCTGATGTTAACCTGCCTGCGGCCCAATTGCAGGTCTGTATGTGAATTTGTGTGTTTTAAAGGAATATTCCAGGTAAAAAAAAATATATATATATATATACACACACGCACACAGTGCTCAGCATAAATGAGTACACCCCCTTTGAAAAGTAACATTTTAAACAATATCTCAATGAAGGTGGTATTTTACTCAAATTAGGGTGATGCAAAAATGAGTACACCCCACAACAAAAACTACTACATCTAGTACTTTTTATGGCCTCCATAATTTTTAATGACAGCACCAAGTGTTCTAGGCATGGAATGAACAAGTTGGTGACATTTTGCAACATCTTAAACCCTGTTCTTCTTCAGAAATGTGTTTAGGATCATTGTCATGTTGGAAAAGTGCACGACGGGCACGAAAGGGCATGGAGTGATGGTAGCATCTTCTCTTTCAGTATAGAGCAGTACATCTGTGAATTCATGATGCCATCAATGCAATGCAGCTCCCCGACACTAGCAGCACTCATGCAGCCCCACATAAGGACACTGCCACCACCATGCATTTTTCTTTGTATTCCTCACCTTTGCGACGCCATACAGTTTTGAAGCCATCAGTTCCAAAAACATTTATCTTGGTCTCATCACTCCAGAGTATAGAGTCCCATTAGTTTTCATCTTTGTCAGTATGGGCCCTGGCAAACTCTAGACGGGCTTTTTTGTGCCTGGGCTTTAGGAGAGGCTTCTTTCGTGGATGGCACCCATGCATGCCATTTCTCTGCAGTGTACGCCGTATTGTGTCACGGGAAATAGTCACCCCAGTTTGGCTTTCTACTTCTTTAGATAACTGCAGTGAACTTGCATGCCGATTTTATTCAACCCTTCTCATCAGAAGACGCTCCTGTCGAGGTGTTAACTTCCGTGGACAACCTGGACGTCTCTGTGAGATGGTTGCAGTTCCATCTTTTTTTAATTTTTGTACCACTTTTGCTACAGTATTCTGACTGATAAGTAAAGCTTTGCTGATCTTCTTGTAGCCTTCACCTTTCTGGTGTAAAGAAATTATTTTCTTTCTCAGGTCTTGTGACATTTCTCTTCCATGTGGTGCCATTGCTGACAGAATGAAATGGGAAGGGGTTTTAACACCCTTTTATAGTCAACTGTCTGCTGGACACCTGTGTAATGAATAATTAGACTCACCTGTGGTTGAATTCTTGTTAAATTAGACATTTGTAGTCTAAAAGTTAGCTTTGCTCCAGAGACTTTCAGTGGGGCGTACTCATTTATGCATCACCCTAACTTGAGTAAAAATTTTGTTCTCTAAGTTATATTATTAAAGGGATAGTTCACCCAAAAATGAAAATTTGATGTTTATCTGCTTACCCCCAGGGCATCCTAGATGTAGGTGACTTTGTTTCTTCAGTAGAACACAAATGATGATTTTTAACTCCAACCGTTGCGGTCTGTCAGTCGTATAATGCTTGTCAATGGTAACTCCATCTATAAGAGTCAAAAAAACATGTACAGACAAATCCAAATTAAACCCTGCGGCTCGTGATGACACATTGATGTCCTAAGACACGAAACAATCGGTTTGTGCGAGAAACCGAACAGTATTTATATAATTTTTCATCTCTAAAACACCACTATGTCCAACTGCCTTGCGCATCCGGTTGGTGAGGTCTGATGATGGAAGTGATGTCTCGCGCTTATACTTCAATATTTTTCCCGATGTGATCCGTCAGCTCCAGTCCACTAATTTGGAGCGGTTAAGGCCCGGGTATACTTCATTTCCCACGTTCCCCTCCATCTCGCGCACAGTTGAGCACGCAAGTCTTTCTAATATACTCCTTTGCCCCCCTGAGCACGTGAGTCATTCAAAGATACTCCTTTGCCCCCAAAGACGTGTTCGGTGCATGCACACGTCCATGGTCATAAAAATTTGGCTGCCCGGCCACTGTTCAGAGAGTCAAAGCTAGTCCACAGTCTAGTAAAGTTTTCTTGCTTGCACCGACTGAAAACACACGAGAAACACCATGTGACAGGAGGGACTCGGACATTGCAGTACTGAACACTGAACGGTCCATGCATGTGGATTTGGATAAAACAGTTAATCGATTTGATGCCGTGCCCGAACGCCGTTTATCCCTTCACAGTGGCATGTAGCGGACGGGCATGCAGGGCTATTAAATTATTTTTCCTATTATCATGCTACTTTTATTATTAAATTAATATTGCAATTCATTTGCCCCGCAATATCATAGCACATCACCGTATAACCGACGCGCTGCGAGGATAATAAAATATTAGTTAGATAGCCTACTCCTCATTTAAAGAACAACTTGTTTAACACAAAATACTTCTCGATTCGCGAAAAATACTATTTTTTTTTTTTTTTTTTCTCACTATGGGCCTATTAAGAAAATAAATTAGATTCATCTCTCATTGTCTCTAAGAGAATATGCGCCGTTATTGCAGTGTCGGATGCCAAAAGCTCAGTCCGTTTTTACTTTCAGTTTCTGTAGTGAATAGGCCTAATTGACTGGAGTTTAAGACTTCTTCACCTGCAGAACTCTCACGCAAAGTTTACACATTGTTTGTGTGATATCAACTGGCTCGCCTTCATGGCTTAAAATGGAAATATTTTCAATATTGCGATGTGGCATTTTTCTTTATCACCAGTTGCTCGCAAAATGATGGACACTGATTCACAAATCGTCCACGTCATTTCCCGTGATAATAAAATTAAGTGAATTATTAAATAAATGAGTAAATAAACAACAAGCAAACTTAAACTTGTTTGCTTAAAATTTATGCGAATAATTTGCTGATGCAGGTACAAAAAAATGTTTTGTACCTGCAAAAAAAAAAAAAAAAAAAAATTCTTGCCCCCCTAAATGTCGCCCATGTGTGTGTATGTATAATGTATATTTATTTAAAGTTAAATACTTATGCTCTACTATTATTATTAATAATACTTATGCTCAATTGTTGTTGTTATTATTATTATTATTATTGTTCAAGTTCCATAGAAAACTGGCTTGTCTTTCAGTTTGTAAAAACAAAGGAAATATACATTTTAAATCCTCTCGTACAGTTGCCTCGTTGTAATGCAAGTACATTACTGTACAGTCAGTTTTCCTTTGTTTTTTTATTTTATGAGTGTATTATTTTATGTGATTAACTCTATCGGTAGCATCTGAAGCCTGCTGATGATTAAAATGTATTTAACCTCAAATATTGCTTTAATAAATGTTGAGTGGAATACTGCAAGCTTTTCAGTTTCCTTTGCCACATAGCATAAGGCTCATGCAAATCGCCACAATCACTAGTTTGGCAGCATCTAGTGAACAATATAATATAGTCTCTGCGCCAGACACTGGTCATGTGACAACTGTCGTTGTTATTTAGGTCACTCGGCTGAGGCCAGTGTGCTTTTGGTCCAGTGGGAGAGGGGGGTTAATATGCTTATGTAACACACAAAGAATGCTGCAGATGAATGAGGGGAATTGATGGAGAGAGAAAAGGAGACTGAAAAATTGCATATGGGGTGTATAGAAATTAGAGGGAATAGTGCATATTTGAAGACCTAGGAACTTGTGTATCTTATTCTACGTATTTTACTCATATCAGTGGGCAAGAATATCATAGATGTTAAGTTTGTTATTTTTACAGTGAAATCGAATAATGCTTTTTTTTTCCCTCTTCATTTTCATTTTGAAAGCTATTTTTGGTAATTGTGTGACACATATGTTCTGTAATTCAGATCGCTATGGGCATCCCACTTCACCGTATTAAAGACATCAGAGTGATGTACGGGTTGCAGCCATGGGGAGACTCCCCCATTGACTTTGAAGGACTCTCTACCGCCCCCTCTCCACGAGGACACGTCATTGCAGCTCGAATTACCAGCGAGAACCCAGATGAGGTGTGTGAACCTGACTGATACTTAAAGGGTCATCATGTGCAAATTTTATAAGCTCTGATGTTGATTTCACATGCAAAGGAAGTGTCACACTGGAATTAATAATTCACTGAAAACATGACACGAGTCTCTATTCTCTCTGGCATCTCTGATCAGCCTGGTTTTCTTTACATTAGCACTGTTTGAATGAATTCGCTTACTGGATTATTGGATTGAAAACTTTCCTGGAGTTTAGCGGCTTAAAATGATCTGATCGCAAACAGAGAAGTGAAATTGAGTTAAATGGTTTGAATTTCCGCCGACCATGGTTACAGGTGCTTGCGCCATTGTAGATGCTCCAGACTTTGAAGATCATCTAACTGCATGACGTAAATTGCGTTAATGACCCAGTTTCACATGCTTCAGTATTTTATTTGCGTTAATCACGTCAAGGATTTTAAAATTAATCGCATGACATAACATAACAAAAAAAGTGTGGGGTCAGTAAGATTTTTTTTTTTTTGAAAGAAATTTATTATTTAGTGAGGAAATATAAAATTGATCAAAAGTGACAGTAAAGATATTTATAATGGTACATTTTTTTTCTTTTTCTTTTCTTTTTTTTAATTTTTAATTTTTACTTTTTTTCAGGATTTTCTGATGACTAGAACCACTGTTTTCTCTAAACTATTAAGCAGACACAACTCTTTTCAACATTGATAAAATAAGAAATGTTACTTAAGCACCAAATCGGCATATTAGAATGATTTTAGAAATGCCATGTGACACTGAAGACTGGAGTAATTATGTAAATAAATTACACTTTAAAAAATGAATTAAAATAATAATAAAAAATATTAGAACAATTTTACTGTTTTTTTTTTTGTTTGTTTGTTTGTTTTTTTTAATTTATTTTTAAATCAAATAAATGTAGCCTTGGTAAAACATAAGAGACTGTTTAAAAAAAATAAATAAATAAAAAAATCATACTGAAAAAAATACACTTTTGAATGTTAGTGGTAATATAAAGTAATTACCATGTACATTTCCTCTGATGAAGCTTTGTCTCTGGTGTTTTGTATGTCAGGGTTTTAAGCCCAGCTCAGGAACTGTCCAGGAATTAAATTTCCGCAGTAACAAGAACGTGTGGGGCTACTTTAGTGTGGCGGCTGCTGGAGGTCTGCATGAGTTTGCAGACTCGCAATTTGGTCATTGCTTCTCCTGGGGAGAGAACCGAGAGGAAGCCATCTCGTGAGTATTTCCTGTTGCTGAAAATTTATATGAATTATTTGTCACATAGCATGCATAAAAATATCATTATGTAAAGGTTATGCAGGTCTGTTCACTTATGCTTATCCATCAAGTGTGTGTCCTGTTGTCCATTATTTGTAGAAGTAGACAAAACAAATAAAAACAAACAGTTTACTTATATTTGATAAGAAAAAAGACAATGAGATGTATTATTGATTAAGCTGAATGGGTCATGTTAGGAACATGGTGGTGGCCCTCAAGGAGCTGTCCATCAGAGGAGACTTCAGGACTACAGTGGAGTATCTCATAAAGCTGCTAGAAACTGAAAGCTTCCAGCACAACAGCATCGACACGGGTTGGCTGGACAGACTCATCTCAGAGAAGATGCAGGTGCATGAATCAACTGTCTTCATTTCACATCACAACGTTCATGAACATGCCTGTAATTGCTTCCAGACATTTTCAGTCAAACAATCACCTGTGACTGCAAGACATTGTGACATTTCCTGTTTGATGCTCAAATATGCTGCTCTAATTTGAGTCCACTATATAAGTTACCATTCAGTCACATCATTTAAATGACAAATGGAGAAGGTTGTCAGTTTGAATGTCTGTAACTGTGGGTGTAGGCAGAGCGTCCTGACACTATGCTGGGAGTAGTGAGTGGAGCACTGCATGTGGCTGATGTCAACCTCAGAAACAGTGTGTCCAACTTCCTGCACTCACTGGAGAGGTAACAAACCATTTTACATACCATCTTGAGAGCATGCTTTAATATTATATACTTGTTTTATTGTTTGTATGACTAGTCCAAATATATGAGTATTAGGGCTGGGTATTGACACAGATTTTACGATTTAATTCTGATTCACAATCTCTTGATTTGATTCTGATTCATTTGGATATACCTGTATATCAGGTACAGTACATGTCAAATGAGTAAACAAAATAAATGAGACATCATTAACAGCCAAAGGTGTAAAGAGTTCCTGAAAACCATACTTAAGTAAAAGTACATATACCTTAAGGCGAAAAATGACTCGTTACAAGTCACCAATTCCAATAGGACTCGAGTAAATATCCTAGAGTATCTGATTTGAACAGTATTTTACTGAATGTAGGCTCAAAAATGCAGTCCCCAATGTCTAAGAGACATGCTAGTGAAAAACGGAATGAAACTGTTGATTTGTGAGGAGAGGAATCATGTTTATTTTCTAAGATCAAAATAAAATGGAACACCTCAAAATTGCAATAAATCATGCTACAACAGCCTCTTAAACGTCTACAAATATTAGTCTCAGCTAAGCTCAATTGCTCAAAAAGGGCATAAGTAAACCAATATCCTTCAAAAAGGTCTCTTCAATATGATTGATAAATTTAAATAAAGTTAAGTAAAATTAAATAGAAAAGCCCACTTGCACTGGACGTGTTGGTTTCGGCCTCATCACCGGCTGCAGTCATGTCATCGGGCCCTATCATACACCTGGCGTAATGCGGCGCTAGGCGCGACAAAAGTGTTTTTTGCTAGTTTCAGCCCGACGCAGTTATCATTTTCACGTCTTATGCCATGCCCTAAATGCACTTGTGCTGTGCGCATTAAACCATGCGCTTAGATCGTTAAAATAGGGCCCCTCATC
Organism: Mylopharyngodon piceus; assembly: GCA_039654765.1. NCBI lineage: Eukaryota > Metazoa > Chordata > Actinopteri > Cypriniformes > Xenocyprididae > Mylopharyngodon > Mylopharyngodon piceus. The sequence goes on along the minus strand of CM077443.1, from coordinate 32,284,118 downwards.
TCATAGTTGTGAATTGCAGGTGTTGCATATATCTGTTAATGCACTCACATTCATGTAAAGTAGCCATGTTAAGAAGTTTGGGTTAGTAAGGGCAAAACGAACAAAATATAGTACCTTTAATGCCCTGTAGATGGTGATATCACTTGTTGCAGAAATAAACTGCTGCAGAAAAATCTAGGTGCCAAGCAAAATGTAACAAGTAATTGCATTACTCATCACAAATGTAGAGAGTAAAAGTTGCCAATATCTTTGATACTCAGTAAAACTGCAAAGTAGCCAAAATGTTACATTTACTCAAATACTTTACACCACTGCTAACAGGTTAAGTAAAAATATAATGAATATGCAATAATGTATACATTTAGCAAAATGCTCCTCTCTAAAGTTATTTTTGAATGGCGTTCTTGAGGTGAATGTAACCTTACATGACATTCTTTACAAGCTGTTTATTGATGTCTTTCTGTGGTTGAAACACTGATTGAGCGATTACATGAGATGTCATACATTTCAGCAAGTTGGACTATCAACATAACTTCTGATGTTAATTCATGTTTATTTCATGCTATAACTAGTACTAAAGATGATCAGTTTGCGTGTGCTATGTGCAGTGATCTTTCACTCTACATTAAAGAGCGCCAAAATGGCATTTATTATTTTAATTCCATGATAGAATTTACAGAATTTGAAAGCTGACACTTTGTTTGCTATTAAAAGTAACAAAAAATCATAAAGCTTATTGTCATTGGATTATAGGAACGCTACAAATAATGTTTAGTGAAGATTTGTTAACGCATAAACAGAAAACAGACAATTTTGAAATTTAGGAATGCGTATCGGTTCATCAAAATGAAGATTAAAATTGATTGATCAACGCTATCAACCCAGCTCTAATGAGTCTATAGTTGTTATTGCAGTCATAGGATGTTCTCACCTTTTTGCTCTCTTCTCCTGTGTGTCTGTAGAGGGCAGGTTTTACCTGCACACACCCTGTTGAACACGGTGGATGTTGAGCTGATCTATGAGGGAACCAAATATGTTCTAAAGGTGACCAGACAGTCACCTAACTCTTATGTAGTCATCATGAATGACACTTTGGCAGAGGTGGATGTCCATCGGTTGAGTGATGGAGGTCTGCTGCTTTCATACGACGGAAGCAGCTACACCACCTACATGAAGGAGGAGGTGGACAGGTAGGATTCTGAGTGTAAATACAGGATGGAGAACTGTTCATGTGTGTTCATGATGCTCAATTTGGTCACATTTGAACAATGTGTAGATTCATCATTTAAAGTGCAGAACATTTAAATGTTGGTTTGTACTTCAGTAAAATTAATTGATTTCACAAGACACATGAAATAAATAGGTGAATGGCATCTAATGTTTTCAACAAATCAGTGCGGTATAAAGGAAGCTTTTTGCCATTTTCTGATTTGTTGAGATGTCATTTATTTAGCCCTTTTTTATTAATGATTTTAACCACAATAACAATGCTGCATTGTTCTTGTGTATGTATATATGTACTTGTATGTTAGGGCTGTCCATTAATCAAAAAACTTGCATAGGTTTCTTTAATTACACCTAACATAAAGAATTGTAATCATACATTATACATTATATTGAATCTCCACATTAATGTGGAAACAACATAAAAATAGTATATTACAATTTATTTATTTATTTATTTATTTATTTTCATTTCTGGGGATAAAATGAGTATAACTGAAAGCAAGGCCTAAACTGCAAATGATCAGTTTATTAACAATTACAGAACAATAAAACTTTTATAACAATTTTTACATTTAACTGTGGCTTTTTATATAGTGTGTTTGGTGATGTTTCTCTGTCAATACTGTCAGTTCAACTTGTAAAACGGATGCTGTATTAATTGTTTTTTAATTTTTTTTCCCAAGATGTTAAACAAGAAATATTAATGACAGAAACATTATTTTTCTAGTCCTAATAAAATATAACTTTTTGCATAATTATTCCATTATATTATTACTGTTTAATTCAAGATACTGTAAGAAAGTAATAAGTTTATAACGAAAATAGATGTTTGTTGGCTCCCCATGTTATATTGTATGTAGTTGCTGTTAAAAAAGGTGAAAATTCTAAACATTTGGAGAATTTTTTTTTTATCGAAGATAAATGACATACATTGTAACTATATTAATATAAATGATACTCTGTTATTGCCTATCTTGATCATTGAATGTGCTCTTCTTTTATAATGAAAAAAAAAAAAGAAAAAGAAAATGCATGTTTGTAGGGAAACATTTGAGCATGCGTTTTATTATATTCTTTAGGTATCGCATCATTATCGGTAACAAGACGTGCGTGTTTGAAAAGGAGAATGATCCTTCACTCCTGCGATCACCATCTGCTGGGAAACTCATCCAGTATACTGTGGAGGATGGTGGACACGTGTTTGCTGGACAGTGTTATGCAGAGATAGAGGTGTGTAAGAGCTATGAATGGCCATGAATTTCAGATGTCAGGGTGCACAGATTTTGTTCCATTTGGGAAAAAAAAAAACTTTCCCAGGGTACAAAGAATGCTACTGTATTTTGCCACATTTGTGATGTTAAGACATTAAGTAGCAAGTAAATAAGACGGTAACACTTTACAATAAGGTTCAGTAGTTAAACATTAGTTAATGTATTAACTAACATGAACTAACCATGAGCAATAAATTTGTTACTGTATTTACTAATCTTCGTTAATGTTAGTTAATGAAAATACAGTTGTTCATTGTTTGTTCATGTTAGTTCACAGTGCATTAACTAATGTTAACAAGATTTTAATCATGTATTAGTAAATGTTGAAATTAACATTAACAAAGATTAATAAATGCTGTAGAAGTGCAGTTCATTATTAGTTCATGTTAACTAATGTAGTTAATTAATGTTAACTAATTAACCTTATTGTAAAGTGTTACGAATAAGACTGAGCAGACCTGTTGAATCTGTTTTTTTAGGTGATGAAGATGGTGATGACCCTTACTGCCTCTGAGTCTGGCTGTATTCACTATGTGAAGAGAGCTGGTGCAGTGCTGGAGCCGGGCTGTATCATCGCTAAACTGCAGCTGGATGATCCCAGCAGAGTACAGCAGGTATATCCATGTGTTACATGTGGTAAATATATGATGTGTGTCTGTGGGCTCATCTTAGTTAGGTTCCTTTTCAGAAGTTATAGAGAGTTTGAGTTGTTTAGTGTTTCCAATGTGTGTGTCTGTTTCAGGCGGAGCTGTATACAGGAACATTACCCAGTGTTCAGTCCGTGGCTCTCCGGGGAGAGAAGCTTCACAGAGTCTTCCACATCACTCTGGATCACCTAGTGCACATTATGAACGGCTACTGTCTGCCAGAGCCCTTCTTCAGTGCCAGGGTGAGAAAACACATGTAGCTCTTCAACCACTTTATTGGACTTCATATCAGTAGTTCTCAAACCTTTTGGCTCCAAGGCCCTCATTGTCCACAACAATATTCAAAGGCCCTATACTACTAGTTTCTGCATCTTAAGTTTCAGAATTCAGAAGTTTTAAGAGCTAAATGTCCTTTTAAGGTTCCCACTCTTTTTAACCAATGAATTTACAATGACTTTTCCAATCGTTCATGATATCAGTAAGCATTGTTTCTGAACTCCCTAATACGCCTCAATTGTAGTCTTCAGTTTTCTTCCAGGAATGTACACGTCACAATATCCCTCATTTAAATAATTCCTGCCCATGGCATATACAAAAAAGGGGGTGTGAGGCCTGGTTGAGTTGCCTTAGCACTGTGTTGTTTTAGCTTATTTTAATGCTTATTTTGTCTTATTTTAAATCATTGTCATCTTGAGGCCCCCTTGAAAGTTTAGTGAGGCCCCCTTGTTGAGAACCACTGCTTTAAATGGAGTTTTCATTGTTGTTGCTGATATACTAATGCATGATAAAATATATAGTAAGTAAATATATTTAAAAAAAATAATAAATACTATTAATGTTATTGGTCTCTGATATAAACATAAAAACAAAAATCTATAGTAAAAAAAAACAAGTGAAGTGGAAAAGCAACTAATATTGGTAAGCAGCTATTATTTTATTATTATTATTATTATTATTATTATTATTATTATTATTACCACTAATATCTTCAAAATGGACGATTTAAGAATGTCATTATTATAATATTTAAGCCACACTTAAAGGATTAGTTCACTTTCATATAAAATTTTCCTGATAATTTACTCATCCCCATGTCATCCAAGATGTCCATGTCTTTCTTTCTTCAGTCGAAAAGAAATTAAGGTTTTTGATGAAAACATTCCAGGATTATTCTCCTTATAATGGACTTCAATGGCCTCCAAATGGTTGAAGGTCAAAATTATAGTTTCAGTGCAGCTTCAAAGGGCTTTAAACGATACTAGACGAGGAATAAGGGTCTTATCTAGTGAAACGATTGGTCATTTTAAAAAAAAAAAAGTAAATGTATATGCTTTATATAAACAGGTCAATGGATGATAGGCGAACGTTTGGATTTCCTGCCTGACATACTGTAATTACCACAAGGACCCGCCATTAATGATCTGTCCCTCACGGACTGCATGACTTCGCCAAAAGGTTTTTTTTTTTTTTTTTTTTTTCTGTGACTAACCGACGAATAAGATTTTGGTCGACTAAGCCTCTTCTAGTCGACTAACGATTAGTTGACTATTAGGGGGCAGCCCTACAAAATATCACACTGTAATAACTATAATCAAATTATTCTAGACTGTTTCTCAGAGCTAACTCTTGAGTGAATAGTGAACAATTGTATGTGTGTGTTTTAGCTGAAAGAATGGGTGGAGCGTCTGATGAAGACTCTGAGAGACCCCTCTTTGCCCCTGCTGGAGCTTCAGGACATCATGACGAGTGTTTCAGGCCGTATCCCTCCAGCCGTAGAGAAGGCCATCAAGAAAGAAATGGCTCAGTATGCCAGCAACATCACCTCTGTCCTCTGCCAGTTTCCCAGCCAGCAGGTGCTGCTTGTGGTTCTTTGACTTCATGTCAAAGCTATAAAACTGTGAACATTGCTTATAAATGTTGTCAAATTTTCATCTCAGATTGCCAATATACTGGACAGTCATGCTGCCACACTGAACAGGAAGTCAGAGAGAGAGGTCTTCTTCATGAACACTCAGAGCATTGTACAGCTGGTTCAGAAGTTAGTCCTTCATTCGAACAACCTCTATGTGTACTTAAACCACTGATCTATATAAATGACTGGATTGCTCATGACGTTATGACTAATATACCATATTAGTATTCCATAGTATTCTCTCACATTCTATTGAATTAATTGGAAATCATCTGGTTTTATTTCGAAAACATCACCTAACAAGTCAGCGTTTTTATATCTGAAGTCTCCCTGTACATTCTTACAACGCAAATGTCCTAAACATTTAAATGGTTATTTGTTTAAAGTCTGGAATTTCCCCTGATTATTAAAAGTTACGTTCATCTTCATTACAGTAGGGAATATCAGATCAGTTGACAGATGAGACACCTCAACAGTTGTATTACAAATGCCAAAAAGATTCTTCTGAAATCTAAATACAGATTTATGCTTTTTAAGGTATGCACATACAACTTAATTCGCCATGTACAGTCACTTTGGTTATGTAATTAGTTGTGTTATGTAATATTGTTTTTATTCGTACAGTATCTTTTCATTAACAGCATGTATTTAGAAGCAGTAAAGGTAATGACTTAAACATTGATTAAATTAATAATTAGCTCAACAATTTATACAAATAACACTTAATTCATATGCAAACTGTCATGCTAGTAAAACGCCAAAGAATTTGAGCTGACATGTAGCTTTTTAATGGTTTCCAAGATCTCCAGGAGTCTGAAGTGGATGTTGGTCAGCAAATAAAATTCGGGAAATGATATACATGCTTCACAACTTATTCAAAGAAGCTATTTAAAGACATGAAGCTTCATTTCCAAGCTTAGTACAATAATGCAATATAGTAATAGGGGCTTCTATGTATTGTAATATTTATTGTATATTCAAATCAATTTCTGCTAATCCCAGATACATGTTCATGCTTAATATTTCCTGCATGATTACGTACATAAAGTACGTTTGTTCAGTTACCTTTGTCTGCAGTGTCCAGTAGACATGCCCATCTTAACGATTCCAGCCCAAAAAGACCATAAATATCATTACAGATAACGTCAGAAGTAACAATTAATTTACATATATCCTAAAAACTAATCCTGTCCCACTGATACGCTGCAAATCTGGTGATTTTTAGGTCAAGGTTTTGGCTGTAAGTCAATGATGCCCTCTGTCGGTTGGGAATAGTAACACTTCCGGTGGCTTCATCGTCTGCTGGCAGTTTAGAACACAACAAGCAATCCAGTCATTTATATAGATCAGTGACGTAAACACAATTGCAAACACAGGTTAACTGGCCTTCATGTCTTTTGTGTACCCAGGTATCGCAGTGGCATCAGAGGTCATATGAAGGCAGTGGTGATGGACCTCCTCAGGCAGTATTTAAGAGTGGAAGTTCAGTTTCAGCATGGTAAGACTATTACGCGGTTTCACAAACAAGGCTTAAGCCTAGTCCCAGACTAAAATGCATATTTGAGCTGTTTTAACTGAAAGCAACTTGCACTGACATATCTTAAAATATGTCCGTGCCATTGTTTTGTCTCAAGATGCACACCAGTAATGTTTTTGTAAGGCATGTTTATAAAAGTTTATAAAAGCCCACTCCTAGCTTAATCTAAGCCCTGTCTGCAAAACCAGGCCTATATGGCCATAAATGCTATCACTGGATGTTGCCTTATTTAATTATGTGACCACTGGATGGCAGTGTAATATTATGATTCGTGCTTGTGTATTAAAGGGGGGGTATCACACACAGTTTCTGTTAATCTTGAGTAGCTATAGAGTAGTAGCGCATCCTTCATATCCCCACAAAGTCTTTAGTTTTATCATATTTATAAAAGATACATACGCTGTACCGAGTCTTTCCGAAAACAGCCGAGCGCCTGGAGGCGTGTCCTGTGAGCGGAGCTAAAGAGTGACGAGCACGCGCAGCTTTTGTGTAGTGATCGTCTGCAAGCTATCAATGGTCAGCAAAACAACTGTATTTAAACACACACAATACACCATTGCATTATCCCTGGATAACTTTTGAATCACTATAATGAATATAGCGTATGAATGATGAATAATGAATTTATGAATTCACTTTGTTGATTTCGTGAAGTCCTGTGACCTGTGCAGCGCTGCCGACGACTTCCGTAAAGCCGAACGCGCGTTGATGGGCGTGCTCTTGCTCTCTCGCTCTGGTCGACGTGTGCACGCGCGCCCCTCCGGGAGAAGTGCCCCTACAAGGAATTCCGACCTTGTTGACATGACTCAGGCACATACTCGAAAAAAACATTCTGATTTCTGTGAGGATTTAGAAGAGAATTTTTGGCACAGAAATACTCCGTCATTCGTCCAACTCGTGTTTTGAAACTTTGGCCATGTTTAGCTTGAGAATCCAACTTTTTAACAGTGTAAATAAGTCAGAATACATGAAATAGCATTAGACCCCCCCTTTAAATCACCTAAATGACAATATTATAGTTTTTAATAAATAATAATAGAAAATAGAAACAAGAGATGTGAATAATGAAACAACAATTTAATACATAATATTACAATAATAAAATGTTTGCTATTTAACAAATATTTGCTTTTTCTATTCTTTCCATTAAATTTACTGTTAAATTAATATCTAATTGTAATTAATTGTATTAATTTACTATTTGTTTGTGTATATGTGTGTATTTCTTTCAGGTCACTATGACAAGTGTGTATTTGCACTACGAGAGGAAAACAAGGGAGACATGTCCAATGTGCTCAACTACATATTCTCTCATGCAAAAGTCACAAAGAAGAACTCTCTGGTCACCATGTTGATTGTGAGTACACGGTCAGAATTTTAAAACACAGAAATTTAAGGTGAATGATTGTTTGGTTGTTTTTAATCATTTTAATCAGTGTACTGTGAGATGTAATAACAGTTGAGATATAATAAAACATTTATATTTTATCTGTGACTCCAGTCCACTCATGATTAAAATGTTTGTCCCTAACTTCTCTCTGTAGGATCAGCTGTGTGGACGAGACCCCACTCTGACGGACGAGCTCATGGCCATCCTCACAGAACTCACACAGCTCAGCAAGACCACTAATGCCAAGGTGGCACTGCGGGCACGGCAGGTTCTCATCGCTTCTCACCTTCCCTCATACGAGCTGCGACACAATCAGGTGGAATCCATCTTCCTGTCCGCCATTGACATGTACGGGCATCAGTTCTGCATTGAGAACCTGCAGGTAGGACATGCTGGATGTCTGTGATTGAGTTGATAGATCTGTAGTGCCATCTGCTGAATGAAAAGTGTTTTGCCATTTATTATGATTGTCAAATGTTTAAGATTAAGGGAAATTCTGAAATAAAATTGAAATGCTCCCTTTTAGTTCATTATGAGGAATTTGAATTTAATTGGCCATGCTCACAGGATGTTGAATAGGAATTAGAAGGACATTGATAGGAAGTGGATTTTTGCCACAAAATGTAAATAATTACATAATTAGTGTAATCTAATTATTTATTCCCTGATATGTAGAATATATTTTTCTCAATTGATTAGACATATACAGTTCAATAGTGCCAAATTAATTAACACAGCAATCTAAACACACTTCACACTTTATCATATTGTTTTGTAATGTAATATACTAGTTTAGTAATAATACTATTGGTAATAATTGATAATTAATTTTACATTAAATATTGACTTCATTGTTCATTGTTTGATTCATTTAGCTAGTTACACTACAGCTCAAAGATTTTTTTTTTTTAAAGAAAATATTTTTATTCAGCAAGGATGCATTAAATTGATCAAAGCTGAAAGTATTTTACATTGTTAAAAAATAAAATGCTGTTCACTTGGACTTTCTATTCAAAAAAGAATCCTGAGTAAAAAAACAAAACAAAAAAACATATCTTAGTTTCCACAAAAATATTAAGCAGCACAACTATTTTCAACAAATGTTTCTTGAGCTCCAAATCAGTATATTAGAATTATTTCTGAAGGCTGCTAAAAACATCACAGGAATAAATTACATTTTAAAATGGTTAATAGTTATATTAAAATAGTTATTTTAAATTGTAACAATATTTTACAATATTACGGTTTTTACAGTATTTTTGAACAAATAAATGTAGCCTTGGTGAGCAGAAGAGACTTCATTAGATAACATTAAAAAAATCTTATCTTAATGTTTTGAATGGTAGTGTATATTTGCAGTTTCATTTGATGCCTCTTCTGGCACAGAAATTGCACACTTTACCTTTTAAGTTGTAATATTTTGCTGTAGAACATTGTGTATTGTCAAATTATTGATACCTTTTTTGATTTTCTCTAGAAACTGATCCTGTCAGAGACATCCATCTTTGATGTACTGCCAAATTTCTTTTACCACAGTAATCAAGTGGTACGGATGGCTGCTCTAGAGGTAAGACTGTGTCATTTTACGTTTATATATCCAAGAAACTGACTGTTTATTTTTGTCTTTATAAGATGTCAAACATGGTTCCTGCTCTCTTTCCTTAGGTGTATGTTCGTAGAGCTTACATCGCTTATGAACTCAACAGCGTCCAGCACCGTCAGCTGAAGGACAACACCTGCATTGTGGAGTTCCAGTTCATGCTGCCCACATCCCACCCAAACAGGTACCTCAAGATGTACCGCAGCCCTGCTTTCCCCACCTCTCCCAGTCACCCCCTTGCTTGGACTGTGGAGGAGCAAGTCAAAACACAATGAAAGATAGGGGCAATTGGGGCAAAATGTGTTTGAATTCTATATTCATCAGCATCTCTGCATACATTAAAACTGCTCGTTGTTTGCGACACAGATTCTCCTCCACTGTACCACAATCCACTTCCCTTTTCACCCTTTAAAATGCTCTACCTGTGCACAGTCTATGCCACTGATTTACTGTCTGCTGTGATCAGGAGGTTTGTATGAAGTAGGAGTAGAAAAGCATTATTTAGTAACACAGGGTCTGAATCACAGGGCCAAAAAAAGTTCGTCTTTTAAGGTGTCTCTCATCTGTGCTGGCCACATCCGTATGTTTCAGGTGACACGATCTATTGCAAACCAAAGAATGCGACCAATAGGACATGCTCAGAGAATGTGCTGATTGACTGTCTAACAGCTCGCTTTTCCTGCACTTTCTTTTTTATTCTCTGCTGATTTATGCTTGTGAACTAATTCAGTGTAGCCTCCTCGGATGCATGTTAAGCATTTTTGTGTTTCTTTAAATCACAAACATTTTGTGTTTGTGTCCTATTTTAGTCCTATTTTAACCCCCCCCCCCCAACTGTCATTGCTGCTTTGCCTGTGATTTGTGTAAAATGAATGGCTTATGCGTTATACTGTGGCAAAGTACATAAAGGAGATTTTAGCTGCATTTACTGCAGTGTTTTAAGAGCTGAATTTTTGCATGTGATGGAGGGGCGGTTATTTGTGAAGTGTGTGGCTTGGTTTAGATTACAAGTGTTGTGGATGAATCCTACAAATTTAATCTCAATTTAAACCCCTAAAATCAAAAGGAAAAAACAAAAAAAACAAATAAATTGTTTCACTTGGGATGCAGTGATATTAAAATTCTGGCCGATAAGCTGATATTTATTTTGGTGTTATGGCCAATGAATGTAAAATGGCTGATATTATTTTTTTTTTTTGTGTGTGTGTAAAAAAAATAAAAAAAATTAAAACAAATAAAATTACATGAAACAGTCTAAATATTCATTTTTTTTTTTAACAGCATTATTAAATTACAAAAATAAAACAAATAAAAATTTAAATAAAACAGTTTTGCACTGAGGATTATGAGAATGTATAAAATTCAACAGAATTTTAAAGTTGAGACTGCTTCATATAAAAAGTAGCAAAGCGCAAAGCTTTTTGCGATTATTGGATGACAGGCGGGCTACAAATGTTGAGTGAAGTTTTGTTCACACTGTGCATCAACAGAAAACAGCACAGACTATAAGATTTTAGATTTAAGAAACCATATCATTATCGATTAAAATCGAGAAATTAATATTGTCGATCTAGAACTAATGTCCACACACCTGACATGTTTAACTCTTGTAGCTTATCCACGTTGTGTGCGCAGAATAAATGCTGAACACAGTCAAGATGTGTTCGCAAATTAAGCGCCTGTTTCGGCCTCTGATTTGGCCCTCCAAATCCTTTGCTAAATAAAAGTATTGATGATTTTTTTTTTTTTTTTTTTTTTTTTTAAATTCTCATTACATAATTCATTTTACTTTTGACCTTATTAGTAATTCACATTATCCTTAGTGGTGATTCACAATTGATACTATAATACAGTATTATTTTAATAACAGCTATAATACAGTTCATTTAAAACAGTACAGTAATGAGAAAGGGGGGAAATGTGCTTAATGAAGCAGATTTTAAAAAAATGAAGAGAAAAATGTCAATGCAAAAGGTAAAGCTCCTAAAACAGGCTATATTTTCTTTCAATAAATGTAATTTATTAGTACTTCCATTTGATTTTGGGGTGAAATGTGACCTGGATGTGTTCTTTGATCAATTCAATAAGATTTACAATTTATGTAAATGAAATAAATCAGTCAGTTATGCATTTATGCAGTGACCGCATCCAAATAATCACTGAAGACTCATTTGAGACGCATGTATAATTCAATTAAACTTTGTGTAAATGCAACAGAATTGTCTTTGAGCCACTTCTCAGAAGCTGTCAGTTATGTGAAAAGGCCACACACTTCTGCTCTCTGACTGACCCCTCCTATTGATGCCTGACACTAACCAATCAGTAATCAATGTTGTTTGATTGCAGAGGGAACATCCCCACTCTAAACAGGTATAGTACATATTCTTTCTTCCCTAAACCAAAGTGTAGACTTGGAAAATAGAGTAGAAAAGCAGCATGGTCAACACATATATTTTAAATGTAGTAGTCAGTATACATTGAGCACTATGCAGTAGTACTACACAAGTCTGCTATTCTGAACATAAAACAAGTGTAATCACATATAAAAGTATGTATTTGAATTAATATTATAAGATATAAAAATTAACAACCTGAAATGAATCGCATTCAAATCCTGCTAAATGGATCTAATGATCAAAGCTTCTGTGTCTCTCTCAATACATTGAATCTACCGATTGCAGTTATTATGTGTGTAAGTTTGTGTTTTAATGAAAACAGCCCTCTATTGGCACTTTTATTCTATTGATCTCAGTAAATACAAACTAATTTGCATGGCTTATTGCACTACTCTCAACACAGGTGTGTGTGTGTGTGTGTGTGTGTGTGTGTGTGTGTGTGTGTGTGTGTGTGTGTGTGTGTGTGTGAAATTACCTTCAGCATCATTGTTTGTGCAAGCGCATGCAAATAGGGATACTCCCATGATATGTTAAGTGAAATTAAATTGTCTAGACCTCATACTGGGTTTGAATTAACTGCATAATAGTGGCGATTAAATCTGCCGTGTATATGTGTGTGTGATGTGATTGTTTGTTGGGGTAAGTTCTTCCTCTGTGTGTTTATGTGTGCGTTCATGTGTCAAAATGTGACTGTCATCGTTGTCCTCCCAGGAAACTGTCTGCCCCACTACAGGACTACAAACTTCCAGATATCACAGCTAATGCTAGTGCCGCCTCAGGGGCTTCTAGTGACTCTGCTGAGAGTGAGGCCAGGTAGTGCAGGACAGACTACAGTGTTTAATCACAGAGAGGGTTTAATTGGAAAAAAGTAATCTATACACCTTTTTTTTTTATTACAAGAAATCTGGGTGTGAATCCTTTTAATTATTTTTAAGTAAGGGATTGCTGTCCATACTAACATTGAACAGGAGACTTGTCACATACTGAGGTTTAGTAAATTATGACAGAGTTTCTGGTAGATGCTGATTTAGCTTATAATTATGGGTTTTATTAAAGGAAAATTCTGGGCTAAATACAACTTAAAATCAATAGCACTTACGGCATGTCATCAGTTCCCTCAGTTTGTAAAAACTGGAAAAATGCATTAATAATAATAATGCACTTGCATTGGAAGTCTGGGCAAAGTGTACAGCACCACAAAGTAACTTTTAAACAATGTAGACAATTTTACAGCTTGAATATCAAAAACGTTTTTGCAGAATAATTTATGTAAGCTCTTTAACAAAAAATACATTTTACATTTCTGCTTTTAAATTCTCTGGTCCAGGGTTTTTTTTTTTTTTTGTTTTTTTTTTTTTTTTTCTTATGCCATGGACCCTCAGTTATGATGATCCTCTTGCCAAGGACACCTTGTTTAAAATATAAAGGAATCTGTATATTTTCACGTACAGTATAAAAACCCATTTGTACTGTGTGCGAAAAATTCTGTGAGATGTTATTAATTATATCATGTGTGATGTAATTATATTTTCTATTGTACTAAAGCAAACTGCTAAAATATTAACTGGAAAATAATGTTTTTATCAAGTTAACAGTGTATCTGTTAAATATGGAGCCCCGTACATAGCTTGTGTGAAGAAAAAAAACAAACAAAAAGCAGTATATATCACATACAGAATCATTATTCATTCCCATAGCTTATTAATTCATGGCCAAATTTTATTAATTTGTTCCCTTGTTTTAGTTATATCATGGCCACGACTTAATTTATTCTCTCATTTTAATTTAGTTAACACAGTCTGTTTTTTTTCTTTCTTTTTCCTCCCACAAGTTATGTGTCAGACTCTATAGTTAAAAAGTAGTTGTCAATAAAATAAAATAACCACAGTTAATCTCATAATTTCTGATTTCAGAAGGCAACATAAAATAAAATCGTAATATTATCAAATGCGGTGAGTATTAAAAATAGTCAATAGTCAATACTATCTTATAATATAAATGTTAAATTTCACAACCCTAAAAATTGTTTACATTTTGTACGTTTTTTGCAGACCCCAGATTGAAAAGCTGTGCTTGGTCAACAAGCCCTATAGACTTATATTGTAAATGTGTAAAAATAAACCATTTTTCTTTTTTTACAAATGGAGGGATGACCCACAATTATGGCAAATAACAGCAGGCCATATATAGATTGTATTTAACCTGGAATATTCTTAACTAACCTGTACCTCCACCATGAATTCAAATAAAAAAAAATGAATGAGAATGCATGAATTCACCCATTCAGTGAAGTTTCAGTCATACTTATTTTTTTCCTTTAACATCTGGTCTAATTGCCTCCTGACAACTGGCCCTTTTTATAATGTTCAGCTCTTACACATTCAGCTTGTGAGGAGGCGATGCTAATTCCTATTCACTCCTCTGATCTAGACTGATGTGTGATGGTGATGATTTGGTCTCCTGGGGTGATCTACCACATTTTTAAGGTTATGTGTATGCAGCTGGGTTAATGACAGGTCTTTCTGTTTGTGCGTATGTGTTGTGCTCTCAGAATGTCTTTCTCCTCTAACCTGAACCACTACGGCATGGTCCATGTGGCCAGTGTTAGTGATGTACTCCTGGACACCTCCTTCACTCCACCCTGTCAGCGTATGGGCGCCATGGTTTCCTTCCGCTCTTTCCAGGAGTTCACCAGGTGAGTGTGTGTCTACAGTATGTTACTGTTTAGTAAAGGCAACATGAAATTTAAATTGACCCTGTTTATTTGCTTATTAAATGCCCCTGATCTTGCTCTGCACAATTCATCATAATGTTTAAAAGTTTAACCAATAAATAAACAAGAACTTTTGATTTTGATTTTTTTTGTCCCTCCATTGACAGCTTCGTAACTACCACTTTGACGCTTCAAAAAGTTCATAAAGAAGATCATAAAACGAATCCATATGAATTGGGTGGTTTAGTCCAAATTTTCTGAAGAGACTCGATCACTTTAAATGATGAACAGATTGAATTTAGGCTTTTATTCACATATAAACATTGATCAGCGATCATAAATGGAAGCTCAACCGATCCTGATTGACATGGGAGAACAAGCCTCGTTGGTTCTTGCAGAAGTTCAAACGTGCTGCGTAACACACAAGAATGAACCTCATTGGTTCTCGAATGTCAAGCAAGCATGCTTGAGCTTCCGTTTACCATAACTGATGTATGAGTTGATGAATGTTTATGTGAATAAAAGCCTAAATTCAATCTGTTCATCATAAGCAATTATGTCTCTTCAGAAAATTTTAACTAAACCGCTCAATTCATATGGATTAGTTTTACGATCTCTTCATTAACTTTTTGAAGCGTCAAAATTGTAGTTGCGTGGACTGTCAATGGAGGGAGAGAAATGGCTCAGATTTCATTAAAAATATCTTAATTTGTGTTCTGAAGTCCCTTTAAGATGCTGTACTGCCACCTATGTTGGAACGTCAACCACATTACTTCCACTGGATTATTTACGATAATTAATTTTTTTTTAAAATAGTATCCTTTTGCAAACCCATCAAATCCCAGATAAAATCAAGATCCCCAACATTGTCAAACTGTTGTCACTCTGTTGAAATACATTTAAACCTGTAATGTTATGTTGTGTTCATAATTAGAATTATATTGTGACTACTATTTTGAAGTGTTGTGTAATGGCATAATGTGTGAGAACGGAAGTGAAGAGTAAAAAAGATGGATTAAGTTCGCTACCCCTCTCGTGTGCTTTATTGCTGCTTACTAACTCCTGACAGACACCACATATTACATATTATGAATGCCATTTCATGTTGTCTTTTAAAGTAGTTTTCTCAATTTACCTAAATTTGGTGCTTGTGTCTAATGTGACTGTTATGATAGGAACATTAAGGATGTGTTGAGCTGTTTCTCTGACTCACCCCCCTCTACACCAACCTTTCCTGAGGGGGGCAACCCTGTGCTTTATGGAGAGGAGGACAACAAGGTGAACCTTTCGCCCTCTGAACCTGCGAAGAAAAAAACAAAAAAAACAATTAAAAGAAACAATTTTTCAGTATATTAGATTATGTTGTAAAATCAACATTTTCTATACCTAGTTTTGTTTGTTTTATTGTAGAGCATTCAAGATGAGCCAATTCATATCCTTAACGTGGCAATAAAGACGGACAGCGACATTGATGACGATGGGCTGGCGGCCATGTTCCGCGAGTTTACCCAGACTAAGGTAAAATGTTCTGTTCTTTTATGAATTGATTGTCTTTAAGCAGAGTTAAAATTAAAATATTTTTCTCTGCTCTCAACAAATTAATTTTCATTCATATCATTTCTACCACAGAAATCTCTGCTATTTGAGCATGGCATCCGAAGACTTACTTTCTTGGTTGCTCAGAAGGTATGCTTTAAAAATGACATTTGAGCATGTTTCCGCTTTCTCACTCCTCAATCAAATTTTAACTAAATCTGTAATCAGTTAAATGTTAATTTGAATAAATGTAATTCATAGTAACTGATCTCAAGTCTGGTACACCCACTGCATGTGTGTGTGTCTTTTTCCCTGTGCTCTTGACGCCGTTATTAACAGGATTTCAGGAAGCAAGTCAACTGTGAGGTGGACCAGAGGTTCCATGTAAGTAGTTGTGGAATGTTTGAGACATTGGCTCTGTTCCACAACCTTTTCAGCTGCTTTGCTGTCTACTCTCTAAATAGGCAGCTACCTTCTTAGGTAACATCTAAACCAAAATGGAACCTCACAAGTGACTGAACTGAAATGCAACAACAACAACTTTCACTCATGCAGGTCACACCAGTAGTAATACTTATCTAAATTGCATGAGTGACTTGGCTTTAGCTAACAGTTGATTCTAGTAGAGATGTTAGCGTGCTGCTAAGCTAATGATTTAGAACTCATATAGCTCTACTAAAAGTAAAATATATGGCACACAGTCCATTTTTAATTAGACTATCAGTATTTCTCAGTATTGAATGAGATGTACAGTATTTTTGATCAACATTTCTTGGTTATCATGTTCACTGTCTTGGATGTTAGCATGTTGCTAAGCTAATGACCCAATACAGTTAAGTATAAAAATTTGGGCTGTCATTTGATTTAAATGATGATTCAAAGATGAGTTCATTGCATGATGCTGATTAATAAATCAAATTAATCACAAATAATCTCATATATCAATGTTTGAGCCCCTAAAAGGATATTTGATTGGATATGGTGATGAAGACATTATTTGGAGTAAATCATTGACTTAAAATGGCAAAAGGTGGCTTTTTAAGTCAGTATTATTTGTTTTATTTCCATGAAATTGAATATAGATTAATGTTTTTTATTAATTAAATTTTATAAACAATGTTATTAGAAATAATGATTATTTTGAATAATTAACATTTTGACACCTACAATAGGTTCTGGAACAGAGCCATTATAAATGGTCTCTTAATTAAGTTGCCTACACTGTTAAGTCTTTGAAATGTGCAAATTGTGGCAGTTTTTGTTCTGTAAATGACCTATAGTGAATATACTTGTGTTATAATCATTAATATTGGTCTGATCTTCCAGTGTGTTATTGACATGTTAAACCAGTGTAATCTCACTGTTAGTGTTTAATGTTTTATTTCACAGAGAGAATTCCCCAAATTTTTCACCTTCCGGGCTCGAGACAAGGTGAGTTGTTTTACACAAGACTATCAATGACAGGCACAAAAGACTGTAACACTTTTAAATGCAAGCGTTCATTAAATTCATCAGCAGCTTTATGTTTAGGAGGGAAAATACAAAGGGGAAATGAGGAGGAGGAAAAGAAAAGGCTGTTATATTCCTCTGTTTCTTGTCTTTGCTGTGCAAGTAACTCAATCATGATCAATGGCGTTTCTCTGGCTTCCTTCAGCCATGATAGTTTGCTAAAATGGTTCCAGCAAAGCTCATTACATTAATGAACTTTTTAATTATTTGTCTCATTTGAGAGGGATGACATCCATTAGCCGCTGTGATTACCTACATTTACTAAATCTAGCTTGCTATTATAGCTCACGGGCACTTTCTGCTCCTGTAGACTCACTTTCTCTAAATTTAAAACAAGCAATTTCATTCCATTCTTTTTTTTTTTTTTCAATTTTATTAAATCTTTTATATAAAATTTCATGTGGTCTTTAGTGAATGCTGATTTATGTGCAAATAGGAAGTGTAACCAATGTTTTTTTTTTTGTTTTTTTTTGGCATCACTTGCATTTGTACAAATAACATTTTTGTCTTTCATTTGATGGAACATTGTTTAGTTCACTTTGTTTAATGTTTTTGGTTTTAATTTTTACTATACTAACAGCTACATATGGAATTGTGAAAGATAATAAGTCTCATTCACTAATCATTTTTGTGGATTATTCGTATATATATTCACAGGGAAACTTCTATCATTTTAATGACATAAATATTTCTGAATTTCTTTTGAATTGAGGTATTCTAAATGAATGACTTTGTACCCGAGGCTAATCATTTGCATAAAACACAGTCAGACCAGCTCCATAATAAGAGCTTTCCACATCACCTTTCCTTTACAGCCTTTCGTCACTCTCACAGGGTTCCTTATGCAGTTTGGAAAAGTATAGAATTTTATTTGAGTAATTTACATGTCTGGATAAGTATGGAAAAAAGAAAAATGGAAAAATATTTGTTTCCAGACTTTGCCCCTATTCAGTTTTCTAAAATATAAAATTAAGAATTTCTTAAAAAATAAATTTATCATACAAGCAGAGTGTTTTCATGGCAAAAGTTTAGTGATCCTTTAGTGATTGTCGAACACAACTGAATAAATTCAAGGCGCACATTTTCATTATGCAAAGCTCTGTCTTTTACCATAAGCGAATCTCTTATATTATATTATATTATCTCTTATATTATGAGAACCCTGCTCTCAGCAAACATACAATACTCTTAGAATCCTTAAATTTTAGTGTGAAATTTATTGATAAATCATGATTTGTTTGTCAAAATGTTTGTATACAGATTTCACACACAAATTTGTTTGTTATTCACGGTTAGTGAATGAAATGTTTTTGAATATTTTGTCTGTTTTTTCAAGATTACAACTTTATTTTTCTTTTGTTCTCAGTAAAACAAAACAGAAAAATAATAATGCATGGCCTCTTTCTGCTTCCATATATTTAGAAACCGTTTGAGTGTTTTTTTATATATATATATATTATTTTTTTTTATTTTTTTTAATACATATTATTTATTAAATTAAGCTCATTTCAATAGTTTGGCCAAACTATATTTTTTTTTTTTGTCTGAAACCAAAGTTTTTGCCAATTTTGTCAATCACTTTTTTCAGTTTGAGGAGGACCGTATCTACAGGCACTTGGAGCCTGCATTGGCTTTCCAGCTGGAGCTCAACCGCATGCGTAACTTTGCACTGACGGCCATCCCCTGTGCCAACCATAAGATGCACCTGTACTTGGGAGCCGCCCGCGTGGAGGTGGGCACCGAGGTCACTGATTACCGCTTCTTTGTACGGGCCATCATCCGGCACTCAGACTTGGTCACCAAGGTAGGAGCATCACTGTGATCCTGTTAATAAATCTGGTTAGGTGTGTGACACTTTGGCTTTTCACAATGCACTTAAACCCAGGGAAAAGGAACGTTTCACACTTGTAATTTAGAAGTGGGATTGGCAACTTATTTTACCTCTGGAGCAGGGTTGGCACCATTTCATTCTTGCCTATTATAGTCTGAAAATTCCATTCAGTATAAACTTGATAGTACAGTCAGCAATATATAAAACAATTATGCGCAATGCTAGAGCTTTTATGCAAACAAGTCGCGTGCTGCAATCATCCAATCAATGACACTGACACGGCAAATATGCAAAATTTTACAAAAACGTTAACCCAGGGTTTATCTAAAGGTATGAAACAACAGCTTATGAATACCAAGGATTAGTTGCTAACCCCAGGTAAATAATGAACAATGTGAAACGTTGTTTACCTGGGGTTTAGAATGTCCCAGGGTTCATTTTTTTTCAAGTGTGAAAAGCCCCCTGTGTGATTCTCTGCTGTGTAGGAAGCATCGTTTGAGTACCTGCACAACGAGGCAGAACGTTTGCTGCTGGAGGCCATGGATGAGCTGGAGGTGGCCTTCAACAATACCACAGTGCGCACAGACTGCAACCACATCTTCCTCAACTTCGTGCCAACCGTCATCATGGACCCTTCTAAGGTTTTAACGAGTTTCAATGGAATTTTTTTTAGGAAAGTACATATTTGCATGTGTTTTGAGCCTTTGTGTTCTCATCAGATTGAGGAATCCGTACGCTCTATGGTTATGCGCTACGGCAGTCGTCTGTGGAAACTCCGCGTGCTCCAAGCCGAGCTGAAAATCAACATCCGACTGACGCCCACTGGCAAGCAGATCCCCATCCGCCTCTTCCTGACCAATGAGAGTGGCTACTACCTGGACATCAGCCTGTACAAGGAGGTCACAGACTCCCGTACAGGACAGGTGGGGCACAAAGACCGACAGGTGGGGCTCACGTGTCTCTCATTAACACAAACACACAAACACAGACATCTCAATCTGAACTACACTTTTATGCCATCCTTCATTGTTTGTTAGTCATTGGTAATTTTCTGTCAATGGTAAATACACTATCAGTCAAAAGTTTGGACACACCTAATCATTCTTTATGATATATATTTTTTTTTTTTACATTTTAGAATAATTGTAAAATCAGAGCTATGAAATATTACAAATGGGAATTTTGTAGTGAATGTTGAAAAATGTTTGATATGTTTTACCATATTTTGAAATATTATTACAATTTAAAACTGTTTTCTTTTTTTAATATATAATTTATTACTTTGATGGCAAAACTGAATTTTCAGCAGCCAGTACTTCTATCTTTAAATCAATCTAATATGTTGATTTGGTGCTCAAGAAACATTTCTAATTATTATTAACGTTGAAAACAGTTGTGCTGCTTGATATTTTTGTGGAAACGTGATACATTTATTTTGTCATGATTCTTTGATTTAATAGAAAGTTCAAAAGAACAGCATTTATTTGAAATAGAAATCATTTGTAATATAAAGGTCTGTCACTTTTAATCAATTTAATCCATCGTTACTGAATAAAAGTATTCATTTACACACTGACCCTAAACTTTCGAACAGTATTGTATATTTTTATAATATTAAAAATTATATTTTGCAATAATATTTTGATATTTATTTTATGTATATTTATTATTTTATTATTTATAAGATAAATTCACGTGTGTCCAAACATATGACTGACACTGTACAGTCTGCCGTTGTAGTGAGGCAGCAGTTACACAGTTTACACTAGATACACTAATATCTATTAAAATTAATATAATATACACTAATATAATTAAAATATTGATGTACAGTGATTTGTCATTGTGCTATTTCACCGTTTAGTTTCATTTGTCAGTGATGTGCTGACTTTTCAGTCTGAATGTAAAAATGCTTTTTTATGGAATTAAATAGAATTGATAGTTTTTAAAATGTTTGCAGATCACCTTTTGTCATTGTTACATCAAATGTCAGTCTTTGTTGTTTGTATCATCGGGCAACTGTTATCTGTTTGTCTATATGCGGGGATATATTTATATTATTTTTATGGTTATTTGTATTACTTTAACTCTGCTTGACTGGCTGACTCTCTCTTGCCCTCTATCTCGCTCTCCTCAGATCATGTTCCAGGCTTATGGAGATAAGCAGGGTCCTCTTCACGGCATGCTCATCAACACACCCTACGTCACTAAAGACCTCCTGCAGTCTAAACGCTTCCAGGCCCAGAGCCTCGGCACCACATACGTCTACGACTTCCCAGAGATGTTCCGTCAGGTACCGTCCACAATCTGAAACAGTAGTCTAGTGATGGCAAATATTTAAGCAGCTCAAGATTTGATTTGAATTTAATTCAGGGCATCACAATGCAATTACTAAATACTTGATGCATCTCAGTTTGTCAACAACAGTGTTGGGGTGCAATAAAACAGCCAATCTGAAACTATACAGGTGCTGGTCATATAATTAGAATATCATCAAAAAGTTGATTTATTTCACTAATTCCATTCAAAAAGTGAAACTTGTATATTATATTCATTCATTACACACAGACTGATATATTTCAAATGTTTATTTCTTTTAATTTTGATGATTATAACCGACAACTAAGGAAAATCCCAAATTCAGTATCTCAGAAAATTAGAATATTGTGAAAAGGTTCAATATTGAAGACACCTGGTGCCACACTCTAATCAGCTAATTAACTCAAAACACCTGCAAAGGCCTTTAAATGGTCTCTCAGTCTAGTTCTGTAGGCTACACAATCATGGGGAAGACTGCTGACTTGACAGTTGTCCAAAAGACGACCATTGACACCTTGCACAAGGAGGGCAAGACACAAAAGGTCATTGCAAAAGAGGCTGGCTGTTCACAGAGCTCTGTGTCCAAGCACATTAATAGAGAGGCGAAGGGAAGGAAAAGATGTGGTAGAAAAAAGTGTACAAGCAATAGGGATAATAGCAATAGGCACCCTGGAGAGGATTGTGAAACAAAACCCATTCAAAAATGTGGGGGAGATTCACAAAGAGCGGACTTCAGCTGGAGTCAGTGCTTCAAGAACCACTACGCACAGACGTATGCAAGACATGGGTTTCAGCTGTCGCATTCCTTGTGTCAAGCCACTCTTGAACAACAGACAGCGTCAGAAGCATCTCGCCTGGGCTAAAGACAAAAAGGACTGGACTGCTGCTGAGTGGTCCAAAGTTATGTTCTCTGATGAAAGTAAATTTTGCATTTCCTTTGGAAATCAGGGTCCCAGAGTCTGGAGGAAGAGAGGAGAGGCACACAATCCACGTTGCTTGAGGTCCAGTGTAAAGTTTTCACAGTCAGTGTTGGTTTGGGGTGCCATGTCATCTGCTGGTGTTGGTCCACTGTGTTTTGTGAGGTCCAAGGTCAACGCAGCCGTATACCAGGAAGTTTTAGAGCACTTCATGCTTCCTGCTGCTGACCAACTTTATGGAGATGCAGACTTCATTTTCCAACAAGACTTGGCACCTGCACACAGTGCCAAAGCTACCAGTACCTGGTTTAAGGACCATGGTATCCCTGTCCTTAATTGGCCAGCAAACTCGCCTGACCTTAACCCCATAGAAAATCTATGGGGTATTGTGAAGAGGAAGATGCGATATGCCAGACCCAACAATGCAGAAGAGCTGAAGGCCACTATCAGAGCAACCTGGGCTCTTATAACACCTGAGCAGTGCCACAGACTGATCGACTCCATGCCACGCCGCATTGCTACAGTAATTCAGGCAAAAGGAGCCCCAACTAAGTACTGAGTGCTGTACATGCTCATACTTTTCATGTTCATACTTTTCAGTTGGCCAAGATTTCTAAAAATCCTTTCTTTGTATTGGTCTTAAGTAATATTCTAATTTTCTGAGATACTGAATTTGGGATTTTCCTTAGTTGTCAGTTATAATCATCAAAATTAAAAGAAATAAACATTTGAAATATATCAGTCTGTGCGTAATGAATAAATATAATATA
This sequence comes from Mylopharyngodon piceus, assembly GCA_039654765.1. Lineage (NCBI taxonomy): Eukaryota > Metazoa > Chordata > Actinopteri > Cypriniformes > Xenocyprididae > Mylopharyngodon > Mylopharyngodon piceus. The sequence goes on along the minus strand of CM077443.1, from coordinate 32,260,543 downwards.
CAAGTTTCACTTTTTGAATGGAATTAGTGAAATAAATCAACTTTTTGATGATATTCTAATTATATGACCAGCACCTGTATATGAAGACTTCAGATGCAAAAACTTCTAAATCCGTCTGATATTTTTTCTTTTAAATTAGCATTTTTATCAGGTTCCTATGTTTAGGTTCAGTAATTTCACTTTAATGGCAATGAAAAGGTTATTAGTCAGTTATTGAAATGCCTTGTTTTCAAATATGTCACTTTAGTCAATTCATTGGTATTTAACAAATTTGTCTTCTGATTGGTTCTGTGAACTTATAGGCTGTGAAAAAGGGAAGTGGTGTTTAGCGGTTTCTGTCAACGAACCCGTATTTCTGAATGGGCAGAGGCTGGGATTTAGCGGACTTGAAACGAAAGTGTTTTTTGAATGAATACAATGTGCGGAGAGCATTCTCTCAATATCGTTATCTCATTTTTGATGGAGGTGGCATTTAGCAGCTTTTGCATCTGTAAAAAAAAAATTAAAGGAACACTTTGAAAACACAGCAGATCTCAATGGGGAAAAATATTGTGTTGGATATTTTATTATTTGGTATTATTATTATTGGGTAATGTGTTAGGAATGAAAGGATCCTACATCATTTGATGGAAATGAAAATTATCAACCTACAGAGGACTGAATTCAAAGACACCCCAAAAATCAAAGTGAAAAAATGATGCAGCAGGCTAGTCCATTTTGCTGAAATTTCATTGCAGCAACTCAAAATGGTACTCAATAGTTTGTATGGCCCCCACGTGCTTGTATGCATGCCTGACAACGTCAGGACATGCTCCTAATGAGATGACGGATGGTGTCCTGGGGTATTTCCTCCCAGATCTGGACCAGGGCATCACTGAGCTCCTGGACAGTCTGAGGTGCAACCTGGCGGCATCGAATGGACCGAAACATAATGTCCCAGAGGTGTTCTATTGGATTTAGGTCAGGTGAGCGTTGGGGCCATTCAATGGTATCAATTCCTTCATCCTCCAGGAACTGCTTGCATACCCTCGCCACATGAGGCCAGGCATTGTTGTGCACCAGGAGGAACCCAGGACCCACTGCACCAGTGTAGGGTCTGACAATGAGTCCAAGGATTTCATCCCGATACCTAATGGCAGTCAGGGTGCCATTGTCTAGCCTGTAGAAGTCTGTGCGTCCCTCCATGGATATGCCTCCCCAGACCATCACTGACCCACCACCAAACCGGTCATGCTGAACGATGTTACAGGCAGCATAACGTTCTCCACGGCTTCTCCAGACCCTTTCACGTCTGTCACGTGCTCAGGGTGAACCTGCTCTCATCTGTGAAAAGCACAGGGCACCAGTGGCAGACCTGCCAATTCTGGTGTTCAATGGCAAATGCCAGTCGAGCTCCACGGTGCCGGGCAGTGAGCACAGGGCCCACTAGAGGACGTTGGGCCGTCAGGCCACCCTCATGAAGTCTGTTTCTGATTGTTTGGTCAGAGACATTCACACCAGTGGCCTGCTGGAGGTCATTTTGTAGGGCTCTGGCAGTGCTCATCCTGTTCCTCCTTGCACAAAGGAGCAGATACCGGTCCTGCTGATGGGTTAAGGACCTTCTACGGCCCTGTCCAGCTCTCCTAGAGTAACTGCCTGTCTCCTGGAATCTCCTCCATGCTCTTGAGACTGTGCTGGGAGACACAGCAAACCTTCTGGCAGTGGCACGTATTGATGTGCCATCCTGGAGGAGTTGGACTGCCTGTGCAACATCTGTAGGGTCCAGGTATCGCCTCATGCTACCAGTAGTGACACTGACCCTAGCCAAATGCAAAACTAGTGAAAAACAGTCAGAAAAGATGAGTAGGGAAAAAATGTCAGTGACCTCCACCTGTAAAACCATTTCTGTTTTGTGGGTCGTCTCATTGTTGCCCATCTAGTGCACCTGTTGTTAATTTCATTAACACCAAAGCAGCTGAAACTGACTAACAACCCTCTGCTACTTAACTGACCAGATCAATATCCCAGGAGTTTAACTGACTTGATTCTATTCTCTGATTAAAAAGTGTTCCTTTAATTTTTTGAGCAGTGTATATATAGTTTGAGTTTCGCTTTTTTTTTCTTTTTTTTTTTCTGCAAGGATGCATTCAGTTCAAATGTGACAATAAAGGTATTTATTATTGTTAGAAAAGATTTCTATTTCAAATAAATATTGTTCTAACAACTTTCCGTTTATCTAAGAATCCTGAAAAAAAAAAATCGTTTCCACAAAAATATTAAGCAGCACAACTGTTTTCAACATTGATAATAATAAGAAATGTTTCTTAAGCACAAAATCAGCATATTAGAATGGTTTGTATATGATCATGTGACACTGAAGGCTGGAGTAATGGCTGCTGAAAATTCAACTTTGCCATCACACGAATAAATTACATTTTAAAATGTATTAAAATGTCATGTAAAAAATTTAAAATAATAAATGCGGCAAAAGAGACAAAAAAATCTTACTAACACCAAACTTTTAAATGGTAGTTTATATTTGAATAAGCAAAGTTAAATAATGATTATAAATTGTTTATGAATAAGTTGAGATTGTATTGCACAATTGTATTGCATTTGCACCTGTAATTTTTTTTTTTTTTTTCATGTTTTTATAATAATTTGAAGTTTATTTAATATTATTTTAAAATGAGCCTTGGAAATATATAAATATAAATATTTCTTGTAATTTCATAATGTCTTACTATAAATATTTTTTGGTGATTTAGTTTATGCTGTCCATTTTTTTTTTTTCTCTAGTCTCTAAGGAAGTTATGGCAGTCCATGGATACGCACGCCAGCTTACCCAAGTGTCCTCTTCCATCGGAACTGCTTACCTTCACTGAGCTGGTTCTGGATTCTCAGGGTCAGCTGGTGCAGATGAACCGCCTACCTGGAGGAAATGAGGTTAGATTGCACCATGTTAATGAGATCTCCTAGCTTAGGTTGTTGTTAAAAAAAAATAATAATCCTTATCCTAAACAGAACAACTATGTACTTCACAACTTCATCTTAATTTGTGGCTTTCCTTGCTCATTTTCAACAAACCATCACATGCAGTACACTTTGCACACTGTAGGGGGCCCCTTTGCTTCTTAAATGTTGGTTTGTAAGGCTCTACAAGCATTTATTTAAAAATGATTTATTTTATCACACCTTTATTGTGGATAAAAAAAAAAAAGCTTAACACTCATAATTCTTCAATTGTCCGTGGTTCACTAGATTGGCATGGTAGCATGGCGGATGACTCTCCGAACCCCTGAGTACCCGGCCGGCCGTGAGATTATCGTGATCAGCAATGACATCACACATAAGATTGGCTCCTTCGGGCCGCAGGAGGATGTACTGTTTCTGCAGGCTTCAGAAATGGCACGGGAAAGCGGAATTCCGCGAATATATATTGCTGCCAACAGCGGAGCCCGGATTGGCCTGGCAGAGGAGATCAGACACATGTTCCATGTGGCCTGGCAGGATCCAGCGGACCCATACAAGGTTTGGAGTGGCTCCAGGGGAAGGGATCAGTGATCATTAAAGTAGTGATTATCTTCTTAATGCGTGTCATAATCACGGTGTTTTTCTGTTGATTCATAGGGTTTTAAGTACCTGTACCTCACACCTCAGGACTATAAGAAGGTGTCTGCTCTGAACTCAGTCCACTGTGAACATGTGGAAGACGAGGGAGAATCCAGGTGAGTTACTTATTACATACACAGATCTTTAGCTCCAAAATTAGGAAGCTGGAAGGGGGTGAGATACTTTTTTTTTTTTTTTTTTTAATTTTTTTTTTAGCATTTTAGGTTTCCTTTTTTTGCTTTTTAAAAAAAAAAAAAAAAAAAAAAAAAACTTGTAATTTCTTCTGCACAAAAAGTTGTTTTGCACCAAAAAATGGTTTCGCAATACCAGTTTACACCCTGTGTCTCATTATCCTTTGGAAGGATTGTATAGCAGTTATAGATAAATTGTAAAAAAATATTAGAAATAAGTTTCTGTCTTACTTCCTCACCATTAATTCAACATTACTGGCAAGCTCAGCTGCTGAACACAGGATAGGAATTTTTAATGCTTTTATATCTCATATAAGAACAAGGTGTTTTTGCAGTTTAGTTTCAATAAATGGTTGAACTGGGAAGAAGTTTTGAGTTCTGAAAGTCACAGGATGTTTAAATTTGCACATAGAACGTTTATTTCTAAAGATAATCGAGATTTTATTTTTTTCTGTCATTGATTATGGTTATATTCTCCTCTAATGGAACCTGTGCATCTTTGCAGGTATAAGATCACTGATATCATTGGTAAAGAGGAGGGGTTGGGTGTGGAGAACTTGAGAGGTTCTGGCATGATCGCAGGTGAATCATCGCTGGCGTATGAGGATATTATCACCATGAACCTGGTATGCTGACAGAACACACACTCTTGTTACAAACCATGGCAAATATTTGGCAAAACATTTGGAAAAAGTTCCACCTTTTAATATTCATAAAAGCGATATGTTTAGTTAAGCAATACTGTCCAAAAGTTTGGGGTTAGTAAGATATTTTTATTTTTATTTATTTATTTTTTTAATCCAAATAATTTTATTCTGCAAGGTCGAATTAAATTGATCAAAAGTTACAGTAAAGACATTTACAATGTTACAAAATATTTCTTTTGAACTTTTTATTTATCAAAGAATCCTGAAAAATATTTATTGCGGTTTTCACCAAAATATTAAGCAGCACAACTTTTTCAACATATCTGTAGGGATCACGTAACACTAAAGTCAAGTCAAGTCACCTTTATTTATTATAGAGCTTTTTTTTTTTTTTTTTTTTTTTTTTTTACAATGCAGCTTTACAGTGATAGCAGGAAACATAATTTTGGCTGTACAGCAGCCCTAGAAGAAAATAATGTCATTGTCCAGCTTAAGTTCAATATTGATTCATTTTCATTGTAAAAATCATTAGTTATTAATTTAGTTCATTTATCTATATAGCAGCTCGGGAGAAAAAGACTGGAGTAATGGCTGGTGAAAATTTAGCTTTGCCATCACCGGCATGTTAGAATAAAAATTGGTGTTTTAAATAATATTTCAGTTATAATATTCAGTTGTAGTAATATCCCACAATATAACTGTTTTTACTGTATTTTTGATCAAATAACTGCAGGCTTGATAAGCAAAAGAGACTTATTTAAAAAATTTCCAACTTACCAACCCCAAACTTTTGAACAGTACTGTATATGATATAGAGTTTCTGAGCCTCTGTGTCTTCGGTGGTCCTCAGGTGACATGCAGGGCCATTGGAATCGGTGCATACCTGGTGAGACTGGGCCAAAGAACCATACAGGTGGAGAACTCTCACATCATCCTGACTGGAGCTGGAGCTCTTAATAAGGTCAGCAGCTGCACTTGTTAACGTGTTTTCTAGTTTAGAAATCAAATCCATTCACCACATGCCAACTTGTGCCTCCTCAAAGCAGTTTTTTTGCCTAATCTACTTTGTATATTCTCAAAGGTCTTCTTTGTTTAGTTGCTGCTATGAAAGATGGCATTTGCGCATAAATTATGTATTCACTCTGCTGATAAGGGCACTTTAATTGGCCTCTCTTTTAATTGTGTGAAGTAATTTGATTGGGCCGAGGCAGGAATTGTGACAGGTTAGCGTGAACTCTAAAAGCCTTGTGTGCGCTCAACTATGACCCAAATAAATGAATCCCTAATTTGTGCAATTACCACGACTGCATTACAATATGACTTTTATGAATCAGCCAGTTTCTTATTTTACTGGTGACAGGGATTGGTTGTGGTTGGCTGTGCATTCAAGCATTTGTTAAAGGAAAAGTTCACCCAAAAATGAATTCTTTCATCATTTATTCACCCCTCATGTCATTCAAAACCCACAACTTTGTTCCATAAAACACAAAAGGAGAAAATTTGTATGTACAAAGTGTGTACTGGTCATTTTTAACCATGCAATTACTGTGCAATTGTCTGCATTTAGGGTCCAGTGATTTTTCAATTTTAAAAAAGGAAGCAAAAGCATCACATGTGCTTTATTGGGAACAGAAATTAAACTGAGGGACAGTATAAAAACTGATATCTCAGTATAAAGACAATGGAAAGCCACCTGCCATGATAGAAAAACAAACGTGTATGTGTGCGTTTCTCTAGGTGTATAATTCACCCCTCAGTGATTGCCATCCCCCCGCATGTCTCTCTCTCTGTCTCCCGTCATGATGCTGCAGCTCCTGCAGGAATAATAGAAAGAGAAGCGTGAAGTTGTTATTTGCATAGAAATAGGCTGATGCCTGGGGCTGAGACCGGGGAGGCACACCCATATCATTCCTCTGAGAACAGAATTGAGCACTTCTACTGCTGCAGATATCCCTGTCTCGCTCTGCCTTTCCCCCATCACTCTCTGCAGCAGTCCAGATTAGGGTTGGGAACTAAGAAACCGCTTTTATTCAGAATAATTTCCATTAGCAATTTGTGAATGTCTATATCCTTCCACTGGTTTGGACAGAAATATGGTATTCAGATATTTTAGGCATGGTCATGACTTATCACGTCCAGTGTCCGGTTGTACTCTCTGGAACCGCAGGAACACCCCGTCTATTCCCATCTGAGAATGTCCTTTACAGTCCTATTACTGTGTTAATTAGATCAGAACCATGATCTGCTCGTTTACAAATAACGACAATGAGCATCACAGGTCTTGGGCACGTCAGGTCTGCAAGTGATTCTGATTGTTATAAAGACATCAGTCTCAGTGTTGTTTCTGTGTGGATGGTCCAACCTCAGTGATTCTATCACTGTGGAACCACTGAAACAAAAAGGAAGCATGATACAATATAAAACACATAAATGCTATCTGGGTTGAAGTCAAGGCCTAGACAAAAACTAGATTCACTGCAGTCCAGATCTAGACATAAATATACCTCATGGAATCAAGATCCAAACCAAGACTGACACTAACAAAGAAGTAAAGTTGAAGAATTTGTTCCAAAGACCAGGCTGTCCATTTTAATAGCTATGTAGCCATTCAGAGTCATGCAGTTCTTGTAAATTTTCAGAAATTATGACAGTGACAGCAATGGTTGAGGTAATTATCACTTGTGGTACAGTATGTTAGAAACAGACTGCAGACCGTAAGTGGAAATATTGATGCAGACCAAGGGGGCTTTCACACAGGCAGTTGAGTTCAAAACATGTGAAAGCTGTCATCCGGACTGGGGAGTGCACTGCGGTTACCGAACCCAAGATTATCTATAGGAGGTGGTCTGAGTTTGATTGCAGTTTAACTGTAAAATAAAAATATATTGACCAGCATTGGGTTTTTTTTTCTATCATGCTCGCTGTGCATGTTTGTGATGATGCAAGATAAACGCTAATGCTGGGGGATCGGTAGAAACAAATGAGTCTCAAACAAGACCAACACTGCAAGGGGCACTGGGAACAATTGCTCTCTGATTCAGACCTCAGCAAACATGGCCAGTGTGAAAGCCACCCAAGAGTAATGAGATCCAGACCATGACCCAAGACCATGTATGTTGTCTCAAGAGGTCCCAAGACCTCAAGATCAGGAGTCTGCTATGGATTATAGCCACAAAATGTGAATTTTAATGGTATGTTGGCACTGGCTTTGAAGGGGTCAAAAAATATCCGGTTGGGAATTTGCTTCATTGAAAATCAAATAATTTACTTTTGAAGAATTGTGTTCAGTTTTCTTAAGGGGCAAGCAGAAATTAGAGAAGCCGAGTAGTGAGTTTCTGCGCCACTAGCTGCACCAAACACACAAAAAAAATGACCTTTTTTAAAAAAGGTTTCATACACTCTTTCCCTATATTCTAGGGATGTCCAATCTTGCACTTGTAGTGTCAACATCCTGCAGTTTAGCTCCAACTTGCCCTTACACACTTGCCTAGAAGTTTCTAGTAATCCTGAATATCTTGATTAGCTGGTTCTGGAGTGTTTAATTGAAATTGTATCTAAACCCAGCATGACAGTGGCCCCCCAGGAACAGAATTGGTCACCGCTGCCATATGCCATTGTTCAGCTCAATAGGTAGTCTTGCTTCAAACTCATGCCATTTGCTGAACCAGAAGTTGCCAAGGAGCTCAAAACGAACAAAAATGCTTCACAGTGTTTACACTACATATGACCTGTGACACCACAAAAAATTGCATTACCTCTAGAGAAAGCATTGTGCGAATGGTGAAAGGAAGAAGAAATCTGAGTATTGATGCAGACCCAGAGGCATAAATAACTGACCCCCCACTGACCACTCAGTGACACCGTCATTCTTCGTAAGTCACTGACAGTTTTGAGCGGAAAGCAGTCTCTCCTCAGCCTGTAGCACTGGACTGACTGTCTGTGTGATGGTATTGATCCGCAGCCCCAGGACCTCCGCTAGTACTGACACTGCCATAACACACAATACACGCGTCTTGCTTCCTAGTTCTATGATGTTACTTCCTCATGTAAGAAGTAAGAAGAATTAGTGACATCACTTTTTTGATTATCAACATAAAGTTTCGTAGTTTATTCTGGCCAAGAATCACCCTGTCTCACTACAGTGTATTTTCAAGGTGTCACCATCCATTATACTATGTCAGGAATTGTTTGAAAGGCCAGAAAGGGTCAAAGTTGAAGTTATTTGGACTTGGAATTGAGCATCATTGCAGTGCTTGACTTGCGGGCAACTTGACACCAGGGGTAGAGCTAGTTTGACTCTTAAATCCATAGAGACAGTTCCACAGTTCATATTTTTTTTTAATGTGATGTTTAAGGGCAGGGGTTAATATGAAATCGATAGTTCCACACTATTAGACCGGTGTGCAATCAAGTGATTGATAATTCACATAATGGCATATCAGTCTCTATGAGTTCTACAGACAACACTGACTCAAACGAAATGAAGAATGCATGGTTGTAATGTTATTTTGAACGAAATCGTTTTGTTTCAGTGGTTTGAAAAAGCTCATCAGTGCAATCACCCACAGACTGCCATTGGCCCATGATGATTGTGTGCTCTAGGACTCCATTGTCTTTGACCGAAATCGTTTCAGGTTCATTTATTCACTCATTCCACATTCCCAGCAACGTTGCTGGTGGTGGAATGTCCGCAAACAGTACAAGGTTGCGCAGCTACTTCGAACTTCTCTTTACCCCTTAGTGAATAAATGGAGAGGAAGAACTTTGTCAAAAGTATATTGCGGCCTTAACTCATGTACTGACTTTCACAGACAAAACTAAAAGCATAATATGAGGTTCTTGAGGATATCTTGGGGATATCTTCGCAATAACTATTGAGTATCTGCTTTGAAAGTGACTTTTGTGTGACTTGTGTTTCATACATCGCTACACTATTGACCACTATTGATTGCTACTTTTTTGCCCACAAATTTCGGCTACATTTTGCTTATGTGACCGCACCTTTACTTAACACCAGGGGTTTTCAAATTTTTTGGAGTCAGGAACCCCTCAAGGCCCCGATATACTTCAAGCAAAATCAAAGAATGAACTGATGTGACGTCATTTCGAACAAAATCAGGCCAAAATTAACTTCGTTTGGAGTTTGTTTTGGGAGTTCAAAACAGCTTGCCAAAGCAAACTTTCCAGAAAAGATTGCATAATAGGTAGGTGTGCGCAGAGGCTCCGCCTTCTTTCACATGGAAATCTTTTCCAGTTCATTTCTCCTCACGAGTCCATTGCGATCAGACGTGACCCACGAGTGAAAACATGAACACACTGGAGGAGCTGCTTTATGGTAGAAAATTAAATTGTACTTCTGATGAAACGAGACACTGACACAGTTTTTCATGTTTAATACTGTAAAGCTGCTTGATTTTAAGCAATCTATTGTATAAGTGCGATATAAACGTGACATGATGACTTTACTAGAGTGCAGAATTGCAGAGCTCGTGCAAACATATCCACATTGCTATGATCAGATGCTTTTCTTATGCTTTATTAAAAAAATGCTGTCTTCTCAGTTTTGTTGTGTGCTTATTTTGTTTATTAGAGGAAAGCGCGCAACATATATTTACATATTCATCTAAATGCCGCTCTTAGCAGTGTGGGTGGCATCAGATGTCCGATAACGGTATATTGCTATTCTAGTATTTCGAACTTCGTTTTACCCAAAAACAAAGACCGAAAAAGAACTTTGCCGTGAGTACATGGGGGCCTTTATAGGGTAGAAGGACCCCCTCATAATTATAACAGTTAACCCAAAGTTGGGTGAGAGTATTGAAGATAATATGCTTGTTTCATTTGTGCAAACGGTCCCCATGTAAATGTACTTTTCAATAATAGGCTACAGCTCAATTTTATTAGGCCTATTTACAATATTTTTCATAAAATGAGACGCACCTGTAAGTCGAACCAGGTCAAGCTTGCGTTGTTGAGAGAAAAAACACAGTTCAATCATGACAACTCTCGGAAGATTTTTAGCATGTAATGGATATGACAATGTTAATGTATTTGGTCTTGGAGGAATAGATCTGCTACGCTACTGCTGCTGTAGATTATTGCTGTTGTTGTAGATTATTGCTGCTGCTGCAGAGCAAGTACAGGAACTTGCTACTGCCAATACATACGCCGATATGAGTAAGCCATGCGAGTAAGACATAGTGCTGCTGCACAAATAGCATATGTCAATAACCCATAGCAGATCTATACAGTTGGGGAAGGTGGAGGGTTTTAGAGGAACTCTGAAGCCTGCTGCAAATGGCTATACTGAGTGTAACCAGCCATTTAAATGTGTGAGCAACAAGCTCATTGGCTGCAGAAGTGACATGGACCATTCAGCTTGTGCCAAGTAGTTAATGCTGTAATTATCAGCAGTTTGCATTAAGGACCCATCACTCTGTGCCATCTAGAGTTTCATGACTGAACTATGTAATTAAAGGGTTAGTTCACCCAAAAATGAAAATTCTGTCATTAATTACTCACCTTCATGTCGTTCCACACCTGTAAGAACTTCGTTCATCTTCAGAACACAAATTAAGATATTTTTGATAAAATCCGATGGCTCAGTGAGGCCTCCATTGCCAGCAAGATAATTAACACTTTTAGTTGCCCAGAAAGCTACTAAAGACATATTTAAAACAGTTCATGTGACTACAGTGGTTCAACCTTAATGTTATGAAGTGACAAGAATACTTTTTGTGCGCCAAAAAAACAAAATAACGACTTTATTCAACAATATCAAGTGATGGGTGATTTCAAAACACTGCTTCATGAAGCTTCGAAGCTTTACGAATCTTTTGTTTTGAATCAGTGGTTCGGACCGTGTATCAAACTGCCAAACATTAACTCTAAACATTGTAAACATGTATTTTACTTCCCCCTCACTCAACATTCTATAAATTTTATGGTATGCCTATTTCAGAACAGAGAAAAAATGAAAAATATATGTATAAAATAAAAATATAGTGCCATTCATTATAACCAACATTTATTTTTAATGCCAAGCCTATAACAAACTTAGGCCTATTTAAAGGAACACTCCACTTTTTTTGAAAATAGGCTCATTTTCCAACTCCCTCTAGAGTTAAACAGTTAAGTTTTACCGTTTTCGAATCCATTCAGCCGATCTCCAGGTCTGGCGGTACCACTTTTAGCATAGCTTAGCATAGTTCATTGAATCTGATTAGACCGTTAGCATCTCGCTCAAAAATGACCAAAGAGTTTCGATATTTTTCCTATTTAAAACTTGACTCTTCTGTAGTTACATCGTGTACTAAGACCGACGGAAAATGAAAAGTTGCGATTTTCTAGGCCGATATGGCTAGGAACTATACTCTCATTCCGGCGTAATAATCAAGGAACTCTGCTGCTGTACCATGGGTGCAGCAGGCGCAATATTACGCAGCGTCTCTCACAAATGTCTCCATGGTTGCAAGGCACGCTTCCTGTGCAAGCAGGGGGTCACAGGCGCTGCGTAATATCATTGCGTAATATCAATATCGAAACTCTTTGGTCATTTTTGAGCGAGATGCTAACGGTCTAATCAGATTCAATGAACTATGCTAAGCTATGCTAAAAGTGGTACCGCCAGATCCGGAGATCGGCTGAATGGATTCGAAAACGGTAAAACTCAACTGTTTAACTCTAGGGGAGCTGGAAAATGAGCCTATTTTCAAAAAAAAGTGGAGTGTTCCTTTAAAGTGAATCTGAAACTGCTTGCGTACCTCTCATTCAGCATGAATGAGTCATTAATCGCAGGGTAACATTTGTATAGTGAGAACCCCTGCTTTATACAATCTAGCAGCTACTTCTCTTCAGAAGTAGTGGCTTGGTGACTTTTCCAAGTGGACTGTTAAAAACTTGGGTAGCCTGACTCCTGTAATTTGCATGGCAGCCAGCCATTAACTCATTCACCTCTTTGCTCTTTCTCTACAGGTTCTGGGTCGTGAGGTGTACACCTCCAATAACCAGCTAGGTGGAGTACAGATCATGCACAATAATGGAGTCACGCACACCACTGTGTGCGATGATTTTGAGGGAGTGTTTACATTACTTCACTGGCTGTCCTATATGCCGAAGGTATGCAGAACACATCGTGACATATAAACAAGAGAATGTAATTTTGAGTCTAACAGTGCTATTCTCCTTCAGAATATGTCTAGTCCTGTGCCAATGCTCAATGCTAAAGATCCCATTGATCGGCTAGTGGAGTTTGTTCCTACCAAGGCACCATATGACCCACGCTGGATGCTAGCGGGACGTCCCAGTCTGAGTGAGTGGATGCTAGAACCCTAATTCAATACAAGTTCAGCTATATTGACAGTGTCTGTGCCATGATGCCAGTTACCACAAGTCTGGTTGTACGTTACCAACATAAATGATGTGGATGAACTACTTTGAAAGTCATATGATTCAACCAATATGCAGAAAATGTAGAATAAACAGGAAATTATATCATAAAGTCATTAAGTTTCTGTGCCAATGATATAGGATTTTTTGATGCTTCCTGTGGTGATATCTTGAGTTTTGTGTATTAATTGTGTTGAGGGATGTGTTGTTAGTTTGGGGAAGTATCCAGTAATGGATGACTGTGGTCTGAGGGTTTATGTTTGAGGCACAGCACTAGGTCTCTCCTCTCAGAGATAAGACACTCTGGGATATATGGAGTGTTTTTTATTGGCGAGACAGATTACACATCACTGTAATTACCACAGTGAGGTGGGGAGATATCGAGAGCGGGTGGCAGGGAGAAGAATCTTTGTCTCAGTGCTGAGACAGGTCTCAGTGTAATTGAATGGTAACCTCTTCCTGCAGCAGCTTCCCCTCAGTTAAACTCGGCATATCTCTGATGAAGATGGGGTGCTAATGCAGCTCTGACTGTCTCTTTCCCTCCATACAGGCACTAAGGGTGCGTGGGTGAGCGGGTTCTTCGACCATGGCTCTTTTCTGGAGATCATGCAGCCGTGGGCACAGAGTGTAATCGTAGGACGGGCTAGGTAAGCACCAATAATCAATGCAGCGGCCCCAAAAGTATTTGGACTTCAATTCTGAAAATTGTAAAATTGCCACTTGGTTTGATATTTTGTTATCTGAAGCAAACAAATGATGCTACTGTAGAGCTCTCAGAACTGATCATATCATAAGCATACTTTTCTTAAAAATAAATGCCACATGCAATGACATACATTTGCAAATACTGATTTTTCTAATGATTAACCATACAATCTGAGCCTTTCCACTCCTCAGTGAACTTGTGTTGACCTCTGACCTCAATGCTTAAAGGGCAGTGTTTGTCAATTTGAAAGGTCCTGCTCTGATAAATTGATGAAAGCTCCTGTGAGGAACATTAGTTTTACATCGGTCTTCTACTCCATTCTTCTTTAGTTGTCTGCCACAATACAGATTGACATCGAACATGTTTTTTTTGTTTTTTTTTACTTTTATAGTATTTGTCTGCATGAAAAAGCCTGATTTGTATTTAACCTTTGCTCTATTGTTTTTTACAACATTATTTTAAATTATTTCAATATTTTAAACTTAAATGTTATACAGTATTTTATATATTGTTGATACCTTTAATGTTATTAATCGGAAGTAATCACAACTAAATAAAGAAATGTCATTTCAAATTAGTCAATTTAAAAAAAAAAATTAAAAAAAAATTAAAAAATATACAATCTTGTTTTCATTTCTAATTTACATGTACAGATAAAATAAAAATCTTTAAATGCTTGAATACTTTAAGTGAGGCCTTATTTTAGTTGTTTAAATTTTCATTTGTGTGTAAGACAAATGAAATAACTAATCTTTTAAGACTCTTGTGATTTAATTTCTCTTATCCTTCACCCAGATCCAGCTGTATATGTATCATAAACATTGCAAGATGACACTTTTTAAAAACATTTTTAGAAAAGTAGATAAAATATAAAAAATGAAATATTTATTTTTGTTATTGGTGAGTGCTTGTTTTATCCTGTCCCTGACTGTGTAACAATTAGCCTCTCTTGTTAATTGTAGGTTGGGCGGGATCCCGACTGGAGTAGTTGCAGTGGAAACCCGATCGGTGGAGCTGTCAATCCCAGCAGACCCAGCTAATCTGGACTCAGAAGCCAAGGTGACCACTTAGAAACACTTCCAGACTCTCAAGCCTTGTTCAGACTGTCAGTCAAATACATTTTTTGTGCATATCCGATTGGAATCCCATCCGATTTAGCCAGTGTGAATGCCAAAAAAATCACATTAAATGTGATTTTTACAGAGCTACTTTCATATGTGGTTTAAAATCCTATTCAAATCGCATTTCTGGAAATCTTTTTTTAGTCTGACCACTCTAATTAGATTTCACGCCACATAAAACGTAAACACGTAAAATGTTATTATAGAAAACATGCTGAAAGTTGCTGCAGAAACAAGGTTGTGTTGCTGCAAAGTGCCGGTCGAGCTGAAAATTACAATGGCCTTTTAAATGTAGATATGTTTTAAGACCAGCGGAGACGACGGCACGGAATAAAGCCCACGCTTACCAGCCTCCTACATTTTGGCCGCTGCCTTAGAAGACGTAGTCGTTCAGTGCGGCGACTACACATTGTCATGTTGTAAATAAGACAACGTTGCGGTTGTTGTTTTTGGTGTATGCATACCAACGCAACATCATTGCCATAGAAACCAGTGCAGATATTGTGGAAAACGAAAGAGGGCCACGGGACACACACATCAGATCTTTATAGTTGCGATACACAGTGTGGATAGTCAATAATTTAGATCAGATTCCAACTGGATACACAAATAATCAGATTTGGACTGACAGTGTCAACATAGCCTCAGTCCCATGATTTCTGTCAGAAAGATGACCAGTGTTTTGTGCCGTTTCCTATAGATCATCCAGCAAGCAGGGCAAGTGTGGTTCCCTGACTCTGCTTTTAAGACTGCACAGGCCATTAAAGACTTCAACAGAGAGGGGCTTCCGCTTATGGTGTTTGCCAACTGGAGAGGCTTCTCTGGAGGGATGAAAGGTCAGTGATATGGGAAGAGAACTGGTATGTGCTTTAGTGATCTGTGATGGTCTCTGCTAACACCTCATGCTCTCCTGTCTTTAGACATGTACGACCAGGTGCTTAAGTTTGGCGCGTATATAGTGGACGGGCTGAGAGAGTACAGACAGCCAGTGCTGGTGTACATCCCACCACAGGCGGAGCTCCGGGGAGGATCATGGGTCGTCATAGACCCCACCATCAACCCTCGCCACATGGAGATGTATGCGGACAAGGACAGCCGGTAAGAATTAGGATATGGAACTAAAAGGCTTTTTTTTTTTTTTTTTTCTTTGCACATTGCACCTTTTTTAAATTTTATGTAAACATAACAGTAAGCACTACATTAAAAAACAAAACAAATACACACAAAAAAAATAAATAAATAAAAAAAAATAATAAGTGAAATAGTCAGACCTTACTAGCCGGCCATTTTGAGTGATGACCGATATATCGGCCAATATTTGGCTTTTTTTAAGTATCGGCATCAGCCGATAAGTTTTTCAGTTTGGCCAATCTGTCAGAAGCGGGACTTCAAACAGATTCATTGTCATGGCCTGATTGAGCTGATTCATCAGTGTGTGTGTTCTGCAGTGGTGGTGTGCTGGAGCCTGAAGGCACGGTGGAGATCAAGTTCCGTAAAAAAGACCTGGTGAAAACCATGAGACGGGTGGACCCTGTGTACATGGGGCTTGCAGAAAGACTGGGTAAGTTGTTCACAGTGCTCTCTCTTCACAGAAATTTTGTTTTATTTGTTTTATTGGGCTTGTATGAGTGTTGTATTAAAGCACAGTATCGTTGCGTTCTGCTGATTGCGCCGACCCTCTCTCTCCTCCCTGAGGAGATGTGTCAATCAAAGGGGTCTCAGATCAATCAGGCCCCGCTCCTGTTCTGTACCTCCTTCGATCGATTACCCCCTCAGCAGTCACTAAAGAGGACCATGCCACCAGAGTAGCCTGCGGTGTCACATGCAGCCACGCTGAATGATTGCCTCTGACGCGATCGATCTCTCTCGAACAGCCACAGGGTGATGGGAGATCCTGGAGAGTTCCTCGGTTGGGCAGCTCTGTGATTATTCTTGCTGATTTTCATGTATAGAACAAGGGGTTAACACATAGATGCCAAAACAGCAGAATTGTGCCCATTGCGCTCAAGCCAACAGAAAATCAAAATGGACTCTCTTTATTTTCTTAATATAAGTTTCTTTTTTTCCATTCATCAGTGCATATTACTCTGAATTAAAAAAAAAAAAGAAAAAAGTGATCTTTCGTCAAAATGTACTCCCTGTGTTATTTTAGTATTTTTTTATATAATATTATAGTATTTATTACTATTTTGAATTGGCTTTTATTTTTATATTTTCAGTTTTCTTTTTATTTTTTGTGTGCCTTTGTCATTTTTATTAGTTTTTGAATGTATCTGTATACATTTTAAATATATTTTTAAGCTTCTTTTTTATTTTAGTTTTAGTAAATTTAGTATTTCAACATTGAAAGTTTTTAAATTTAAATTGTTCAACTAATATTTATATTTTATTTTATTTTATTAATAGTTTTCGTTAACAATAACAACTCTACTCCACCTCTGAAATAACTTTTCTTGATGCCACCTAGGCAAAAAAAAAAAAAAAAAGCAATTTAGTTGTTTTAGGTAATGCCAAATCTAGTCAAAAATAAATCCATTATAATTATTTATGTAATAATAATAATAATAATAATAATAACACAAAAAAGTAAATAATTGTTAAATAAAAACAGTAATTTAATGACACTTAACCTAATAAAACTGATATTTTGAACTTACATCCTCACATCCAAAAAAAAGTTGCCTCGAAAGTGGTTAGCAGTAATGTTTCAGGTGGGCAGTTGTCTTCTGAAACCGCTAAATATTGGCTTATTAATTGGCCTGACTGATATATTGCTCTGTCCCCATTTTTAAGGTACTCTTTTGTACATTCTACGTAAATTTGCATTTGTCCATTCTGTGTATGGTTTCAGGCACCCCAGAGTTGAATTTGTCTGAGCGTAAAGAGCTGGAGGCTAAACTGAAAGAGAGAGAGGAGTTTCTGCTGCCCATATATCATCAAGTAGCTGTGCAGTTCGCCGACCTTCATGACACACCAGGCCGCATGCAGGAGAAAGGAGTCATCACTGTCAGTACTCAACTTCTATAATAGCTTATACTAGTCTGCTCTGCTTTTTCTTGCTTTTGCCATTTTCTGTTGGAACCTTTTGGTTTTTAATTCATATTTCTCCATAGTTGAAGAATCAGAAGCTCAAATAAAATAAGACCTAAATCAATTAAATTAATATGGACCTGTCTGAAACAGTGTTTTTTTATTGTGTGTTTAGGACATCCTAGAGTGGCAGACATCTCGGCTGTTCTTCTACTGGCGCTTGCGGCGGTTATTGCTGGAAGACACGGTTAAGAGGAAGATCCAGAGTGCTAACAGCGAGCTGACGGACGGGCAGGTTCAGGCAATGCTCCGGCGCTGGTTTGTGGAGGCAGAGGGAGCTGTGAAAGTATGTTACAAAAAATTATTGCATTAAAGGTGAAGTAAGCGATTTCTGAGAAACACTGTTGATATTTGAAATCGACACCCAAACAAACACACCCCTCCCTTCATTTCTCCGCCCCCAGCGTTTCTCAGAAATCACTTACTGCATTAACAAATCTTTTCTCCAGATCACCAACAAAAATCTTGTACAAATTTAACAGTACACGTAATATTTTTTATTATTATTTATATATTTTCAGGAAAGGATGTTTTTGTCCATTTGTTCAGTTCCCATTATAGGTGTACAGGGGTGTAAAAAGCTAAATATCTAGTTAAAAACATATAGTACGTGTCAAAGGTTTAAAAAGTTAAAAGTATTTAAAAATGTAATTTATTCCTTTGACAGAGCAAAATTTTTAGCATCATTACTCCAGTATTCAGAAATCATTCTAATATGCTGATTTGCTTCTCAAGAAACATTTCTTACTATTATTATCAATGCTGAGAACAGTTTTTGTTGCTTAACATTTTTGTGGGCGCAATGATACCATTCAAACATTTGTGGCGAGATTAAAATAACAATCAATGATGCTTTAAATTGATCAAAAGTGACAGTGAAGACATTTATAATGTTACAAAAGATTTCTATTTAATAAATGCATTCATAAATATTTAATAGATGCAAGTAAATGCTGTTCATTGAACTTTCTATTTATCAAAAAATCCTCAAAAATGTTAAGCAGCACAAATGTTTACAATATTTGTGATAATAAGAAATGTTTCTTGAGCACCTAATCAGCATATTAGAAGGATCATGTGACACTGAGAACTGATGAGTAATGATGCTGAAAATTCAGCTTTGTCATTACAGGGATAAATTACATTTTAAAATGTATTCAAAATAGAAAAAAGTTCTCTTAATTTGTAATAATATTTCACAGTATTACTGTTTTTACTACTGTTTTATTTTCAATACATGGGTCTCCCTTTCAAAACTCAACAGTAGTCTATGTGGACTTAACTGTAGATTTTTCTATTGCCTTGGCACAAACTGCATTCAGTGACTACATTTTTTTTTTTTTTTTTTTTTTAATTCTCAAAACTGTAAAAATTGTTAATCATAATACAAAACTGTCCAAGACTTTGCTACATTTCTACAGTAATACCATATTGAAATATATTCCAAATCTAAAAACCACCAGTGTTATTTCAATTTCATTACCTTCTATACAAAAGGGGACAACTTAATTTTGAACTGTTCTGTAATGTAAACATGGTCCATGTAACACATACTGCAGAGAATTCTACTCAGTAGATAGCTGTTATTCTTGTTTTGTAAAGAGATTATTACAAAAGAAACCATTGTATAATGCTACCTGTTGTTAGTGTTATCATGAGTGACAAAGTGTGTTTGTCCAATTACCTTTGCTAATTTTAAGGAAGAAGTTAATTTGAGACATGTATAAAGTGTTTTGGTAGCTTTAGTGCATTTTGGGTGTGAAATTCTTTGCTCTGCCAAGCTGGAAATTAGTAAGAAGAACTGTGTGAAGAGTTTTGAAAAAGTGACCAAAGTATTGAAAAATGTGTCCTAGCGATTATTTAAAAAACAAACCTATAGGAGGTCTTTCTTTTACTGAAGTGGAGTGTGAACTAGGGAATATATGACTATTAGAAATTATCAGAATGGATGAGCTCTCCACAATGCCTCGGAAGAGTCGCCACACTAGGTCCTGGAGCAGAGCCAAGCCCCCGGGGCAGGTTAAAGTATCTGCAGAAGATGGTGTCTGGACCACTAATACATTAGCCCAATCTGAGCGAGCTATCTTAAGCTACAATTAATCTCCACCCTGCCACGCGCAGATAGCAGAGCAACACGCTGTTTCTTAATTAAAAGCAAACGGATTAAAAATGATTAATATGGGGCATTAAATGTTCTTGCCGACTACAAGTGCTTGCGGTTTTTAGAAGCACGGAAGCCCATTAACGCCTCGACAAATCTTCACAAGCACAAGTCCAGCTTTGTTTCAGATGTTATCGGTCTAAGCCTAAATGAAGAGCCGTTGATTAGGATTGTGATTTGGTTTTCAAATAGAAACATTGTCAGAAAGTTTGTTTGGCATGTTTCAAGCAAGCTCAAGGTGTTTTGAACTTCTTTTGTTTCTTGATTTTTATTATGTATTATTATTATTATTTTTATTTATTTATTTTTATGTCTCTCTCAGGCATATCTTTGGGACAGTAATGAGGATGTTGTGGAATGGTTGGAGAGGCAGCTGGCAGAGGAAGAGGGAGCCAGATCTGTCATCGATGAGAATATCAAATATATCCGCAGAGATCACATCCTCAAACAAATCCGCAGGTAACATCCAGACACCAGCCTTAAAAAGCATAAATTTCAAGATTCCAGACGTTTTAAAAGCTGAATATTCTTTTAAACCAATGAATTCACATGACGTTTATTGGAAAAGGATTAAGGATAACAATTTTTGAAAATAATTTTTACTCAATTTCTACTCAAAATATTTTAGAGCTTGGCATAACTAGTAAAATGTGCATTTTATATATATATATATATATATATAAAATAAGAAATATACTGTTTTTTTTTTTGTTTGTTTTTTGTTTTTTAGCTATTTTGCTTATTTTAAAGCTTGTTTTGTCTTATTTTAAATCATTTTAAGTCATATTTTCAAATCAGTATTTGTTTTCCATGTGTTTATTATGTGAGAAGAAACAAACTGATTTGAGACAATGGGGAAATATAGTTTAGCGGTCATTGTACAAAAAATTGCTGTGATAGGTTAATCATAAAAAAAAATATATATATATATATATATAATATATTAGTGTGTTTATTATAATATAATATAATATGCTCTGACAACAATTCAAGTGCAATTCCAATTCTTTTTATTAAACCACCTCATTTAATGTTTGTCAGATCAATGCATTTTTAAACCCCTATTTATTCACTGTTAAATTTATATTTTGTGTTTTTAAATTAACATTTTTTGTTAATTTCATGTTTCTTAGCCTGGTTCAAGCTAACCCTGAAGTGGCCATGGACTCGATTGTTTACATGACCCAGCACATTTCCCCCACGCAGCGTACCGAGGTGGTCCGCATTCTGTCCACCATGGACGCTCCTGCATCCTCGTAGAGCCCTGTCAATCATCACAGAGGCCTGATGATACTGGAACAAGAGGAGCCAACATGGCAGTGCTGTGACTGACTTCACAATGTTGGCTATGAGTCTGAAAATAGGAGTTACAACAAAGATATTGTGTCAGTACTTATGAACGCACATAAATGCGCACCTTTAGAAACACTAAAGTAAAAAAAAAAAAAAATGTACTAGTGTTGTCATTTTATAGCTTTGCAGTCTAGACAAGTGCACTTTGAGAGTTAGATGAACAGAGACCAATTGTAGAAACGAGCTTCCCAAAGCTGTTGTTAGAGGATGTTTCACTTTTTTTTCCCTTGAACCTTTTGTTTAAAAGGCACTAGATTACTGTATAAGAGAGAATGTTTGCAACTTCATAATCTTTATACTTTCTTCTACAAGAGTCAGGTTATAACACCTGTCCACACTAAGAATTAGTGAACTAGATCGCTCCTGCTTCACTGGTTATAATGGGTGTGATGTAGCTGTTGTGTCGCATCAATTTCAGTGTAGGGGCAGTATTATTCTTCACATGCAGGATGGTCCATTGAGCCATATGACCGCATCATTTTGACTGTGCATTTTTCATTCCTTTGTGGTTTAACCAAAAAATAATTTTTTAAAAATGTCAGTCCACTGGTATTGTACTTAAATGCTGTTTATTTTTTAGTATAGATGATAAAATGTCATGAGAATATATTAATAACTTATTAAACGACACAAAAAAACAACATGGTACATTATACTGCAAGTGCGTAACTAGAACATTCAGCAAACGTTTAGATTAGTTGAATTTGATTGTTACCATATGCATATTCTGGAATTACTTACCAGGAGTGTAGTGTAGATATATATACTAAAAGCAAGCAATGGAGGGGGCAAATGATACTTGAGAGAGGTGAATGGAGTATTATACAAGATCTCAAGATGCTCCGTTGTATCCTCAGGGTATTATTGACATGATGGTTGTAGCCACTACCGGAAAACCTCAAGCTGCCACTACTGCTCGACTCAATGAAAGGTGAAAAACGTGTCAAGTTTGCTAACATGCTGTGACCCAAATGGGTGGTGAATTGTCTTGTCTGTAGTGTTGTTAAACATGTTACTGAAGCGATCAGAAGCTGTCTCCGTGTTCAAAATGGAGGATTTACTGTTTACTATGGCAAACTGTGATTGCCTCTAAATAACTGAATAAAATCAAATTATCTTACATGTTCTGTACAGGCTCTTTCTTGATTGATTGCACAGGGTCATATCATGGAAAACAGGATTTTCAGTTATATAGTACATAATATTATGTAATTTCCAAACATATATTTACTGTTTCTGGTTGAAGTGGAGCTTTTATCCAGCCCAAGATGCCTACTAGACAAGCTGAGAGCTGTACTGGCATGGTAAATAGAGCTGTTTGTCACTTGCTTAGCAGGGAAGTCCATTCGCTTTAACGACAAGTCTGTGATGTGTGTGAAAACAAAAGGGCCAAGCACCGAACCCTGAAGTACACCAGTGGTTTGCTGATGCAAGTTAGGCACCCCTCCAAGCTGAAACACTCTCTGAAAGTTTGGGTTCCCCAGTTTGTTACATTTTAAATCAAACTATTTTGGCAACTTGTCACAATGTAATGTGGGAAGTAGGCATTGTTGCTCATTTTACAAACAAGGTTAGCTATTAATGAGTTATTTATGTGTCAAACATACAGTAACAAAAACAGCATGTTAAATACTAAGGATCAGAGAGGGTGAAAATTACACATTAAAAGTATGCAAATGAGCGTGGCCTCAGATGAAATCCTGAAGGTTCTGTGACTGTTTCTAACATCAAAATCAGTACTTGTCTTCATGCTATTCTTCGGTCTTGAGAGAAATCAAATGACAGAAGGATCCGGGAACACACTTCCATTGATTTATCAATTCAGCAATCATTCTCTCATCTGGTCCCCTCTGTGTGGGTTCCATAGTCTATTCTCATACTACCTACCAACAATGACAAAGGCCAAATTGAAACACAGCAATTCAATACCCAATTAAAATTATAGCAGCCACAAAAGTGAAAGCTTGGGGTGGATAATTTAGGTTTCTCTGATACCTCCAATCAGATAACATTACAGAATGCTTCCAGAAAGGAAATTAAGAGGTATAGAGGTACATAATAGTTACTATATGTGATCATGTGCTGAGTGTAAAATTAAGGCATCAATGAAGACGCTGACAAAACACATTTGTTGACAAAATGGTATTTTTAATATAAAGGCACTAAAATGTGTCATTTTACAAATAAAAAGAGATGTTTAGTTTCATTTACAGGAAAAAAAAAAAAACCTAAGTGGTTTGAGTCTGAGGTCCTGGAAGGATTTCACCTGCAGCAGAAGTGTGTGAGAACAGTGCAGTACATACACACAATGGGGTTTAAGCATGTTGAGACAGATGTTTCAGTCAGTGTGCTGGACCATTTGCAAACAGGGAACGAAACAGCTCAGACCTAAACACAAAAAGAAGACAATAGGCTGAATAAATTACTGTATTTCTCAATACAATAGAAGGAAATGTCATTTTAAAAAGTACCATTTTTAAACACGTTCATATTTAAATACATACACCTAGCATCACAGTACATTACAGTTCAAAATTTTGGGGCTAGTAACGCTAACGAAAGGATGCATTAAATTGATCAAAAGTGAGAATAAGAAACTGTTAAAAACATTTCTATTTCAAATCAATTCTGTTATTTTTAATGTTCTATTTATCAAACAATCCTAAAAAAAATTTTACACCATCTAACACCATTCCATCACTATACCATGTTCATTGTTATATTCAGTGTACAATAAAAGTAAAACTCAACTGATAAAACTTGAGGCATAATGTTGATTACAACAAAAACAATTTCATCTCGTTTCACAAAGAAAACAAAATGATCAAGGTTATGTTGAGGCACTTAGAATGGAAGTAAAATTTTGTGAAGATATTAATTTAATTGAGGATTAAAAAGGGATAGTTCACCTAAAAATGAATCGATGCGTTTGTGTAAGACAAGTATCGCCATGACGTAAAATGCGTAGTACATCATGTCATTGTTGTAGAACGTCATGGCATTGTGTACGTCGCGGAAGTTAACGCTTTTTGGACGTACGTCGAACGCATATGGCTGTCACGCCGGAAGCTCGTCATTTTTTTTTACTTTATAAAGTTAATTAAGGATACTTACTTTACACAAATGCATCGATTCACTTCAGAAGGCCTTTATTAAACCCCTGGAGTCGTATGGATTAATTTTTTTATGGATGGATGCATTTTTTTCTGTCTTCAGACTTTGGGCAACCATTCACAAAAATTATAAACCTTGGAGGACTAAGGATATTTTTAAATATATCTCTGATTGTGTTCATCTGAAAGAAGATAGTCATATACACCTAGGATGGCTTGAGGGTGAGTAAATCATGGGATAATTTTCATTTTTGGGTGAACTATCCCTTTAAACGCAGAAACGTGAATCTTATTTTATAAAGCACTTACATTAATTATACGGTTAAAAATGTGTATTATATGAGCTGTACATTTGTTCTCATGTTTATGATTATTTTTGTTTCATGGCAACAAAATTGTGAAATTGGAAAACAAAACTGGTATAAAACAAGAGAAGAGAATCTATATATGTGGCATAAGAATCTATATAAGTGCCATGAGGAACTCAATCTGTTCATCCACGACTAAAGGCCACAAATCCTAATAGATAAACTGTGGCCCTATTTAATGCAGAGAGGACAAAAGCACACATGCACGGTCCTGAGACTGAGGTGCCAATGTCCCAGAGGGGCAGGGCTGAGGCCAGGCTAACAGGCCCATCCTAAATCCGAAATCCCTGTTAGAAATGCACCACCAGCGTTCAGGATTACAGCACGTAGCCGCCATCACACAATGCATACAATCTGATCCAAACAGAACCTGGAGAAGCAGAGAGCTGAGGAGAGAAGCTCAGGATCAAAGGGGAAAGATGAGACCCATCTCTGCTGATGAGGTTTACCCAGGACACTCATGCTACCCAGAGTCCCTGGCTCTTCCCATCACCCCAACAGGGACAAATGCATTGTGATTATCTCTTAAGCCCCAGCAGTATTTGTATGCTGCATGTCTGCTTGCTTGCCCTTCTGCGAGGGAGAGAGAGAGGGTGTTTGTGTGTTTGTGTGTTTGTGTGTGTGTGTGTGTATGTGTGTGTGTGTATGTGTGTGTACTCCCCTTCCTGCAACGTCAGCATTAACATTCATGGGGCCAGTGGTGCATGTCGGTGTTATAGAGCCGGTGTTAAGATATGGCAGAGGGATTGTGTAAGCAGGCGAGGGAAAGTGTTTGTGTGTTTGAGTGTATCTGGCTGCACGAGGAAAAGGTCGCCTAGAATCCCTCTCCGGCAAAGGTCACCGGTCACTCTCTGATGCCATCGGCATACATCATTATTACTGTAGTTCACCGATTGTTATGTAAATAAGACGAAGCCACCAAGCACGTGTTACTATACGTGTGTGTGGCTGGCAAAGGTCAGGCTTCAGTTTGTGTCATCTGTGGCTCTGATAGCAGTCACAGTGTTATCAGTATGTTGTGACAAAAAAATAGACCACTATCATAATATACAGCATGCACTCTTTGCTGTGCATTATTACACTTTAACTAATTTTCTCCATTTGAATTAAAAAGGCATTTATGAATATAGTAAATTTAAAGCCACACCCACACACCCACACACACACCCACCCACACACACACACACATTACTGTTCAGTAAAGCCGGAGTTTTTAAATCCTAACCAATTATGAAATCTGGTTGCATCAAGAAGCACAAAAGGAGAATCTTTACAGGTAGTCTTCTCTCAAATCTCAAACATGCACACTTCAAGATTCGCAAGATGTCTGTGAGCAGATTGGGAGATTTAAGATTTGATCTGTAAACACCTCACATTACCAGATAATCTGGCCCAAACATCGTAATCGACCAGGGTCCTGGACAAGATTTTTTCTCAGATTGTCAGGATTGGTAAATCAGGAATAAATAAGCCTTAAATTCCTGTAGTCTGAGCCTGGCTTAAAGGGTTAGTTCACCCAAAAATGAAAATGATGTCATTAATTACTCACCCTCATGTCCTTCCAAACCCGCAAGACTTTCGTTCATCTTCGGAAGATCTTTTTGATGAAATTTGAGAGATGTCTCTCCCTCCATAGACAGCTACGCAACTATCACTTTGACGCTTCAAAAAGTTCATAAAGAGATTGAAAAACTAATCCATATGAAATTTTATGAAGAGACATGATCGCTTTATATGATGAACAGTTTGAATTTAAGCTTTTATTTACATCTAAACATTCATCAACTCATACATCAGTTGTGGTAAACGGAAGCTCAAGCATGTTTGCTTGACGTGCGAGAACCAATGAGGTTTATTCTTGTGTGCTACGCAGCACGTTTGAGCTTCCGCAAGAACCAATGAGGTTTGTTCTCACGCGTCAAACAGGTTCTGTTGAGCTTTGGTTTATGTTCGCTGATCAATGTTTATATGTGAATAAAAGATTAAATCTGTTCATCACATAAAGCTATTGTGTCTCTTCAGAAAATTTGGACTGAACTGCTCAAATTCATATGGATTAGTCTTATGATCTCTTTTGAACTTTTTGAAGCATCAAAGTGGTAGTCGCATAGCTGTCTTAGATTTCATCAAAAAGATCTTCATTTGTGTTCTGAAGATGAACGAAGGTCTTGAGGGTTTGGAACGACATGAGGGTGAGTAATTAATGACACAATTCTCATTTTTGGGTGAACTAACCCTCTAAGGGGTCAGTAATATTTTTTTATAATATATATATATATATATATATATGTTTTTGACTCTTATGCTTACCAAGGATGCATTTAATATTATGTAAACAGTAATATTATGAAACATTATTATTAACCTATTTTCTATTTTAATATATTTTAAAATGTAACTTGCTCCAGTGACAGCAAAGCTGAATTTTCAGCATTATTACTCCAGTCTTCAGTGTCACATGATTTTTTTTAACATTATAAATGTTTTACTGTCACTTTTGATCTATTTAACGCATCCTTGCTGAATAAAAGTATTAATAAAAGTATCCCCCCCCTCTCAAAATGTTAGACCCCAAACAAACGATAACATTTATATAAAAATCTGTTATTTTAGTATCATTTATATACTATTATTATTATTATAGTATTTATTACCCTTTTGAATTAGCTTTTATTTTTATATTTTCAGTATTCATTTTAATTTTAAAGTTTTAGTAATTTTGTTATGTGTCATTTATATGTATATCCATATGTATATCCAGAAAGGAAAATGTTGTTAAAGCATTCTACTGTGGCTAAAATCTAGTTTTGAGATTACAGATAATTCATCCACTGTTAATCAAAATTCTGAGGTGATCTGCAACTTCCACGTTTCCAATTTAGACAACTTGAAGTCGTCGTGAACTTAACATCTGTCGCTTCTAGTGAAGACAATACCTTTAAATGACCTCCTGAGCAGCATACACACATTACAATGCAAATAGAGTTTGACACAAGAGGTTCTGTGTTGTCTCCTGGTCTGCCTAAAGATGTGTGTGTGCATTACAGTTCAGCACAATTCATTTCTGTCACCTCCTTGAGTGCTTCATGTTTTCGTCCTCTACGTGCTCAAGTAGAACAGCACTGTGACCGTGATCACCAGGCCAAGTCTATCCATCACCTCCACCTCTTCATCAATCCATCCTCCCCTCTCTAATCCTGCCTCCACATCCTCCATCTCTTTCCTCTACACCTCTCCAAACGCAGCACAGCATATGCTGGAACCCTTAAAACCTCCTCAGGAATAATTACTGTGAGTGTGTGAGGAAAAGAAAACAATAGAAGGACTACAGAGAGAAGATCAGTGTATACAAATAATGTGTTCAAGGCTTGATTTTGCAAGACTGTGATATCCTATTTTAGGTGGATCCAATTTCAATATATTTTTTTTTTTTTTTTAAGTAGTTCACCCAAAAATGAAAATTCACATTTACTCTCCATGTCGCTTAAAATCTGTGCGATCCTCTTTCGAGGTACGCAAGCACAGTTATTTAACAGAATGTTCAAGCCTCTTGTATAAAAGAAAGTAAATATTGTCTGCCATTGTCAAGCAACACTACAGTCTTCTAAAGCCATTTGATAACTTTGTGTGAGAAACAGACTGAAATTTAGGAGACAGAAAAGTACTGGGGAGTAAACTATGGAAGCTTGTTTCCGCCACTGAATAATAATTATAAAAAAAAAAAAAAAGGTAATTGCGACTTCTCACAATTATGACTTTTCTTCTCGTAATTGCGAGTTTACATCTCGCATTTCTGACCTTTTTTCTCCGAATGGAGAGTTTCTCACAATTCTGACTTTAAAACTCGTAATTGCAAGTTATAAAGTCTTTTTTTTTTTTTTAAGTCAGTTTATCTCTCACAATCTGGAAAAAAAGAAGTCAGAACTATGAGAAAAAAAGAGGAAAAAAGTCAGAATTTGGAGGTTGTCTCGCAATTCTGATTTTATTTCTCGCAATTGCGAGTTTATATTTTGCAATTCTAAAAAAAAGTCAGAATTGCGAGATGTAAACTTGCAATTGAAAAAGACTTGAAATGTGAATACATTTTTTTTATTCCATGGCAGAAACAAGCTTCCATAGTAAACAGATCAAGACTATGATCTTATTTTGTATTTAACAATATCTGATAGGAAGCAACATCATGAAAAGTGTTTCTTCACCTGTACTTTCACAAAAATAATGTGATACCATGTTACAGTGACAGGAATACCACAGTACATACTACTTATGTATACCATGGTACTGAATGTGTGTCATTCATGTTTTGAAGGTACCATGGATAAAAACCATGGTATTACTGTGTAACATAGCAAAAAAAAAGTAATTTAAGGTGCATTTTTGCTTGGGTAGCCCACTATATTTATTTATTTATTTATTTATTTATTTATTTATATATTTGTGTAACCTACAGGATGATACAACAAATTATTATCAATGTTGAAAACAGTGCTGCTTAATATTTTTGTGATATATATTTTTCCGGGATCCTTTAATGAATAGAAATTTCAAAAGAGCAGCATTTATTTGAAATAGGAATCTTTTGTAACATTATAAATTATATAATTATAACAAAAAATATATATAAAAAAAAACAGTAGTGCATGCATGTTGTTTAATATAAAAACATTGTTTTGATTACTCATGTGCCAATGAAAAAAAGAAATGGAGCTACAAAACACCTGATATGTACAACTGTCTTTGTTGAAGCATGGGAAAAAATAAAAATATGAGAAGGGGGATTAAAAGTGAAATCTTTGAAATGTGTGAGTGTTTGTGTATTTGCATATCTCCAGAGTGTTTGATTAGCCTGTTCTCTGTTTGAGGAGGATTACTGTTGGCTGACAGGACAGAGAAACACACAACTGAACCATTAATTAAACGCATGCGCACACAGACACACACACACTACTACAACTTCCTGCTGGTGTCCTTACAGCACAGTAACACGGTAAGGGTACAAACACAGACTGCCCACTCAAATCATATGTCATAGATGCTTTGGCAGTTAAAAGGACAGTTCACTCAAAAATGAAAGGTCTGTCATCATTTATTCGCCCTCATGTTTTCCAAACCCATTTTTGTTTTCTTTTTCCATGGAACACAAAATGAAACATTTTGCAGATTGTTCTAGCCGCTATAAAGACAGTTTCAGTCTGTTCCTTGCATAAAGCTATCGTATGACTTCAGAAGTCTTGGTATATAGCGCATAATTCATGTAAACTGCTTTTCTGGTGCTTCTTTGTCCTTTTTTTTCACATCTACTTTCCCTGTATAAAAAAAAAAAGGCAGCTGGGATTTTCTGCTAAACATCTCGTGTTCCACAGTATAAATGATGCAAATGATGACAGCATTTTCATTCTTGTGTTAACTATGCCATGAAACAACTGTATATATCATATGAATATGATTTTCCAGCAGAAAGAGAAAATCAGACATGGGACGTCACTCACCGGGCTTCATCACTCATGCTGCTGTTGTCCATAGGAGCCATGAAATTCATCAGCTTACTGTGAATGTGAAACCTGACGAGAAGTTTGAAAGAATGACAAGTATAAACACAAACAGTCTTGAGTAAACTGAATTGTGATGTTTCATTGTGAGCACACACAGCCTGAGTGATTCTGAACTCATTTACATGACAAACACGCAATTAAAGGAGATGTGTGATAAGAGCTGATATCTGCTGCTTAGTCAACAGAAACAACCATTCCTGTAATATCATCTATCTGGGCAACTAAATTAAATTAAGCTACCCAATAACAGCATATGACTTAATGCAACAAAAATGGTTTTGTAAGATAATAAAATAAAAGTAGTGTTATTTTGGTATCACTGAGATCTTTTTAATTAATTTTTATTTTATATTTTCTGTTTTCATTTGAATTTTAGTTAAAAATGACAAAAACAAAATTACAAAAAGTTTAATTTGTTTTTGTACTAAAAATTAATAGGGCTGGGACAATAAATCGATTCATCTCAATCCGTGGATCAATTCTGAGATTTTCCGAATGCATCACGATTCTCTCTAGAATCGATTCTGAGCTTAGTTTTTAACAGCAGATGGCGCTCTAAGCTGGTTTTTAACTGCACGCTAAAATGCTCAGAGAGCACTTGTGCGTTCGGCTATGTACTTGCACCTCAGAATGCTTTTATGACGCGAGATTAATGTAAACAGTCCACTGTAAACACCCTTGTAATTCGCTCCAACATTTCCGAATTTTATGAAGGATTATTTTATAGAAGGTTCAAGTGGTGTGTAAGGAATTGGAAGAGAGCAGAGTACGGGTGTTTCTAAAGCACGCAGTGCCATCTGCTGTTAAAAACTAAGCTCAGAATCAATTCGAGAGAGAATTGTGATGCATTCGGAAAATCTCAGAATCGATCCAGAATCATTTCTCGATTCGCAATTCAACAATTTATTGTCCCAGCCCTATAAATTAAACTAAAATAACATTGAATCAAAGAGCTGCGATAGCTGTGCTAGACCATTAATACAATGAAATTGTTTTTGGTGTATAATATGAGTGAATTTTGTATGTATTTACAGACTATTTTAACCCCAAAATGAAAAGAAAATGCTATTTTAGATAAATGAGAATCATCCTGCCTGAACAAATTTAAAATATAATTTAAATAGTACTTAAACTTGAACCAAATGAAAATAAGAAATGTTGCCTTGGCAACTAACTGAAATAAAATACATTTTTTAAAATATTTTATTTTATTTAAGTTAATGACATTTTTTATAGCTTTATATACACTACCGTTCAAAAGTTTGGGATCTGCAAGATTTTCTAATGTTTTTAAAATAATCATTTCCTATTTGAATATATTTTAAAATGTAATTTATTTCTGTGAAGCAAAGCTGAATTTTCAGCATCATTACTCCTGTCTTCAGTGTCACATGATCCTTCAGAAATCATTCCAATATGATGATTTGCATGCTAAAGAAACATTTCTGATTATTATCAATGTTGAAAACAGGATTTACGATTCTTTGATTAATAGAAAGACAGCATTTATCTGAAATAGAAAGCATTTGTAACATTATACACTACCGTTCAAAAGTTTGGTGTCAGTAAGATTTTTTTTTTTTTTGGAAAGAATTTAACTTTTATTCAGCAAGGATGCATTAAATTGATCAAACGTGACAGTTAAGACATTTATAATGTTTTATTATGGTGAGCATAAGAGACTTATTTTAAAAACATAAAAAAAATCTTGCCAATCCCAAACTTTTGAATGCTATTGTATATCCATTAGAGTAATGAGAATTTGGGTTGAAAATGACTCAATGTGACTCAAAATGACTATTGTAAATAAAAAAAATACAATTTCTTAATTTTTCTTTTGACTTTCAGGGAAATATGGCTTGGACATGTCAGGTTTTGTGAGTTTCACCCGTATATACTGAGTTGTAAGCATATCTCTTGAGTCTTTCAGGAGTGTAACAGCTTACCTGATCTTCCTGCCTTTGCTGGCTTTGGTGTCCACCTTCTTCTTGATTTTACTTCGTAGTTTCTGGATGGCAAGCCACTGCCTGTGAGATCAGAGGTTGAGTTATTATGGTGAAATGCACACATCACATGGCACATATATACACACACGCCCACACACTCACTTTCCCATGGCCACTTGATCATTGGGGTCTGTTGCACTTGTTTTGCGCTCAATAAGCTCTCGAAGTAGCTGTGAAAAAGAGAGAGAGAGCTTCCTGACACAAAATCCTGACATCACCTCAGTGTGTCTACAATCTCTTTATAGCTACTTATCAGCATTGTCATTGTTGTTGACAAATAAACTGCATAATAATAATTCATCCTGTCCCTTTTCTTACCTGGTGATAAAAGTCATCGTCATCAAAAATCTCCTCGTCCATATCTTTGAGGTGCACATTAGCTTTCAGTGCAAATTCAGCTGCCTGAAACAACAGAGAGTGAGCTCAGTCAGTCTTCTAGCATGATGGAGAATATTACTTTCAAGGTGGTTTTACATTATTGTGTTACTCCTAATACAATTACATTAACAGAAATATAAAAAACTCAACTATAGCTATAGCTAATCTACAGAGCAGTAGATTCAATTAAAGAGAATCATCCCTCTAAATTCAGAGCCATGTCTTACCTCTCTCTCTGTGACGCTGCTGTCTATTTCAGGTGTGATGGGCTCCGGCTTCCCTAGAACTCTGTATTCAGATCTTCGCGTCTGTGTACGTCTCAGCAGCCTCTCTTTGTCCATTAAAACCTGCTCCACCTGTGTCAAGATGTTCCTGTCAAAAGCCCCAAAACCCTGTGTGATGGAAAAGACAAAGACATTGTAAATTACTAGTGAAGATATACAAAGAGTTGACACATCAAGAAGAGATAGCAGTGTCCTACTGTGTGACATTATATTCAATCTAAAACTATATTAAACACATTTCTTCTATAATTATTATAAATGCAGTTATGACCTCATAATAATTTTAGAAAAAAATAAGTTTTCGCCCACTATTCTTCTTCACTGATGAAGTCTTGCCATGCTTTGTGTACATAGTCATAATCATAAAAACTGTGGTTTTGTTTAACACCAAACAATTGGACTGTTAAAGGGGTCATGACATGAGAAATCAAATTTGCCTTGATCTTTTGACATATCTGACATGGTCTTTGTACCATTAAAACATCCTGCAAGTTTTATATCTTAAAACATCCTCTTTGTTATAAACAAAGCATTTATTTAATTAAGCTCCAAAAATGGCTCGTTTTGATATTGCGGGATCTGTGACATCACACAGGCAAATACATTTTTATATCCCTACCTCCAGATCAAGACATTGACGAATAGTTATACATCACTGCACCCCGCCCACTGGCATTCAGTGACTTAACGGCTGACATTTGCTTGCACCGGATGTGAGCATCACGTTAAAAGCAAATAGAACCCATTATAATCACTGGCGCTGTCTACACTGGATGCAGTATTCAGATGCACATTCAGTTTCTGACACGCACTTGAGTCTGTCGACAACAGGACAAATGGAAGAGTAAAAGAACGTTCACTTTGATGCATCCAGTTTAAACAGCTCATTTGCGTCTCTGTACAGCCTTCAGAAGGATTCTAGCATTGGGAAACAAGTGGAAGGTTTGTTTTAATGGTGTCCTGTATCGCATCGGAGGATAATATGTTTGTTCGGAGCATTTGACTGCAGATTGTTTTGTAAACAAGGTACAGTGTAATGAAAGTTCGCAAGGAGACTTTTGTTGAAAGATGAAGCAGCCAACTGTATTGGATCTGAGAGCAGCTACATCACAAACCGTATGTAAATGATTTCATAATGCTTTGTTTGTAAATGACGATTTGAGCGTTGATACTTTTTCCTAGCCAATCATAACAGTGGCCGTAAGTAAACTAGATAAGTAAAATGACATAAGATATTTTTTCTTGTTTTCTGAAAAAAAAAAAAAGAAGATCAAAATGAAGTGAGTTTTTCCTTAAAACAAGCAAAATTATCTGCCAATGGGGTAAGAAAAATAATCTTGTTTCTGTTTGAAATCTTGTTTCTTCTTTCTGTCCCAAACAGAAACAAGATTATTTTTCTTACCCCATTGGCAGATAATTTAGCTTGTTTTAAGGAAAAACTCACTTCACTTCACTCACTCAACATCTTTTTTTCCAGAAAACAGGAAAAAATATCTTATGTCATATTACTTATATTATGTCATTTACTTACAAAAATACTAAGTAGAGAGAAAGACAACCAATATGGGGAAGAGACAAATTAAAAAATACATAGAACAAATATTCTGACTGAAACTCTCTTACTTTTCAGATAGGGGTAAACATTGTAAGGACAATTAAAAATTAATTGTAATCAAATCAGTTCATAAAGCTAACAATTTAGTTTAAAATGTAATCAAATTATTTAATCATTTAATTAAATTAATATTAATAAATAGGCTACATTTTTACTGTGCAATTTCTGTCATTTCAATGAAGACCTTTGAGTTTGTTTTAATAAACGGTGTTTATTATTATTATTATTATTATTATCTCTATTAAATAAAGTATACTTGATTTTACAATAGTATATTTGTTATTTCAAGTTATACCGAACTTTTATTTTGACAGGGTCGTGAAGACCTTTGACTTCCTGTGTATATGATACGACAAATGTCGATAGTTTTATCAAATTAAACAGTGAAATGTTCATAAAGTGACCCTAAGAGCAGCTCTGCAGATGAAGTTCATGTGTATAGTGAGTGGGACAAGAGAAACTGAAATCATCGCGAGCGTCACGCGTGCTTCAGTATGTGTAGTAGTAGAAGAAACTGCGGCGCTCATTCATAGACTTCAGATTTCAATAGCAGTCTTTTTAAGCTTTAATATTCACAGACACTAGTCCGTATCGATATGTGATTCATTGTACAGCCCGACTTTTGATTTATTCATCCAAAAATTGCCAAATTCTGTGACGTTCAGCTTTATACAGTAAGTTCTATTTGTGACTGGATTCTGTGATTTCATCCGTGATTTCTGCATCGCGGAAATCTTATGGGTCTACATGGTATTTGCAGTATTAAAGAGAGTTAGTTTTGTGAGTTATTTATTGTTGTGTTACAAAGTTGTTTCCATTAGTGTAAGAAGGGTATGCAGTTAATAGAAGCCCGCTCTCTATTCGCTCTACATAGCGCTTCATGGCCATTGAATAGATACAGCAGCTGTTTCAGCTACGCACCGGTATGGCGGTTTTTGAAAAATACATATCGGTCTCGAAATTGAAACCGGTATACCATATGAACCGGTATACCGCCCAGCACTACTCAAGGAACATATTAAAATAATAATAATAAAAAAAAAAATCCATGTCATGACCCCTTTTAAGGTTATAGGCGCTCCTGCGAATTTTTAAATTTTTTTTACCTTATTGCTCTTGCCCGTTGTAAGCCGCGTCTTGTCATACCATTTCTGCAGGGTGGCATCACGGTAAGGCAGAAAAGCAGCAAAGCGTTTGGCCATAAATTCGGGATACTCCGCCATTTCAAGTTTTCGTTTGGGGGGTCCTTTCCGAACTGCTTCCTGATCTTCCTCTTGGCCATCATCACCATTTTCCATATCATCCTCACTCTTAATCTCTTCATCATCTTTAGGACTGCTATGTGTGAAAAAAAGATTCACATAAGGAAATTATACACTTATTGTGTACAGTTAAGACAACAGAACAATGTCATGTAAGAAACATGCAAAAATAGTAACCTGCAATTAGTTTCCATTGAGCCGATTTGTCAAAGAATTTTTGGAACAATAGATAATTGACATAACAAAAAAGTAATTATGGTATTTGGTTTGTTAATAAAATGTGGAATCATTCCACATGTGGAATAATTCACCCGAAAATGAACATTCTGTCAACATTTTCTAATATATTTTAAAAGCAGAATTTGGTACCTGCTGGCTCCCCAGGTCTTGCCCTGAGAAATAGCTCTGGTTTCAGGGTTTTGGTAGAGCAGAAGATCTTGGAGTTCCAGCAGAGACCTCTGTAGAGCCTTCAGGGCTTTATGACCTACCACACACAGATATGAGCTTATCATACAGCACATGTCGACCACAACATCAATTCAGCACACTTCTGTAAATGCAGGGTCATTACAACTCACCACCTCTGATCTTAGTCATTTCTGCACTACAATAGTTAAAAACATCAAAACACATGAAGAAATGAATTCTATAGCCCAAGGCACAAAAGCCATCAAACAAGATACTCATTCCATGGCATAGAAAACAAGCTTAAAGGTGAAGCGTGCCATTTTTCGATTTTAAAATGCTGTCAGAGACAACTAGAAGTTAGCCATTTGTGCTTGAGGAGAGGTATGAAATCACTTTTCTAAGCAATCAGATTTCAAATTTTTTGACTTACAATCAACAAACATTCCATAGACTAACATTGGAAGAACAAGCTTTACCTGGAAAGTACAAAAACAAAATCCCAAAAACAAACCAAACCAAAAACAAAGTGAAAACAAAACGAAAACCAAACGAAAACAAAAAACAAAACAAAACACAACACAAAAAACACAAAACAAAACCCTAACAAGCAATAACCAAACCAAGTGAATCGTTTTAAAATCTTTTGAAGAAAATATGCCTCCTAGTATTCCTGCAGAACCAATATGCGAAACAGTGCTAGCCGTGAAACAAACCCTGAAGCCTATGCTACAATTTACTTTACATAATAAGAGCAAATAAATAAAAGGACTGGTGTGGGGGGGTGGGGTTGCACAGATTGTGTCATCTTTACAGCTAATCAAAAGTATGCATGCACAGCACCCTCTCCTTCCACCCCAAAGCAACGTGCTGTTCAAAATTCAGGAGGACGGTCCCACATCAATCATTCGCTGGCTAAAGGACCAATGCAATAAATATGCAAATGAGGAGCAGGTAGTCTCTCTAAGCACCCAGATCTGCTTGAGAAAAAAGGTGCACATTGCACAGATGTATTAATTGCTCAGAGCCAGAAGAAACCACAAGTGATGTTGGGGCCGTGCTTCCTTAGGGGATATTAGTTGACAGCACAGAATATGTCAGGTTTAAACGATGATAAAGGCAGAAATTTAACTGCATGCTCATATAATTCCTCACTGACTGTGGACTCAAAAATAGACACAGGATGGGAGAATTACAACGAGTTTCATGCCTTTTGTTCATGTCTGTTAGCCATCTTTTAGGAGAACACAATCAAACTACCTTTTAAAGATTTAGGGTTGGTAAGATTTTTTGAAAGACGTCTCATGCTCACCAAGGCTGTGTTTATTTGATCAAAAATACAGTAACAACAGTAATATTGTGAAATATTATTACAATTTAAAATAACTGTTTTCTGTTTTCATACAGTACCGGTCAAAAGTTTGGAAACATTACTATTTTTAATGTTTTTGAACGAAGTCTCTTATGCTCATCAAGCCTGCAGTTATTTGATCAAAAATACAGAAAAAAACAGTAATATTGTGAAATATTATTACAATTTAAAATAATGTTTTTCTATTTTAATATACTTTAAAATGTAATTTATTTCTGTGATGCAAAGCTGAAATGTCAGCATCATTACTCCAGTCATCAGTGTCACATGATCCTTCAGAAATCATTGTAATATGCTGATTTATTATCAATGTTGGAAACAGTTGTGCTGCTTAATATTATTTTATAACCTGTGATACAATTTTTAAGGATTCTTTGATGAATAAAAAGTAAAAAAAATATCAGCATTTATTTAAAATAGAAATCTTTTGTAACAATATACACTACCGTTCAAAAGTTTGGGGTCAGTAATTTTTTTCCTTTCTTTTTTTTTTTTTGAAAGAAATTAATACTTTTATTCAGCACGGATGTGTTTAATTGATAAAAAGTGATAGTAAAGATTTATATTTTGAATAAATGCTGTTCTTTTTAACCTTTTATTCATCAATGAATCCTGAAAAAAGTATCACAGGTTCCAAATAAATATTAAGCTGTTTTCAACATTGATAATAACTGAGTATCAAATCAGCATATTAGAATGATTTCTGAAGGATCATGTGACACTGAAGACTGAAGTAATGGCTGATGAAAATTCAGCTTTGCATCACAGAAATAAATTATATTTTAAAGTATATTAAAATAGAAAACTATTATTTTAAATTGTAATAATATTTCACAATATTACTTTTTTTCCCTGTATTTTTGATCAAATAACTGCAGGCTTGATGAGCATAAGAGACTTCATTCAAAAACATTAAAAATAGTAATGTTTCCAAACTTTTGACCGGTACTGTATATTTTAAAATTTAATCTGTTTCTGTGATGGCAAAGTTGAATTGTCAGCATCATTACTCCAGTCTTCAGTGTCACATGATCCTTCAAAAATCATTCTAATATGCTGATTTGCTGCTCAAGAAACATTTCTTATTATCTTATTATCATGCTGCTTAATGTTTATCACAAACCGTGATACATTTTTTCAAGTTTCTTTGATGAATAGAAAGTTCAAAAGGAAAGCATTTATTTGAAATATAATTTTTTTTTGTAACAACGTAAATATCTTTACTGTCACTTTTGATCAATTTAATGCAACCTTGCAGAGTAAAAGTATTAATTTCTTAATAAAATCTCAAACTTCACTACTTTAGTGTAGTTGACCAATAAATTAAACAGTACATTTAAAATGTAATTTAAGACCAAACTTTAAACAATGAAACACATTTATGGTATTAAAGTCACCATGAAATCAAAATTGACAATACTTATTTTAGTCTTTTCTTTTTGAAACATTGCAGCATTTATTATATATGATTTATCCATGCACATCATTATTTTTTACAAATTCATGTGCCCTCATATTCTTTATTCAAAATAACTTCCCCTCCCTCTCGCAATGATATCTCTTCTCTGATGACATGTTTACTAGCCAAGGGCGGGACTATAACCACTCGTTCAGCAACCGGTTACTCACATGAGATCGCAGCAATACCAAATGACAACGGTCCAATCAATTCCCAATGCACAAATTCAAGCCCTGCCCTACATTTTATCTTGTTCGAGAAGCCGTTTCACTTTTATATACATCACAATAGGGAAGAAAAGACTATCACTTCCATTTCAGGCTGACTATAAGTAAAGTATTTAAGGATTAGTTCACTCCTGAATGAAAATTTCCTGATAATTTACTCACCCCCATGTCATCCAAGATGTTCATGTCTTTCTTTCTTCAGTTGAAAAGAAATTAAGGTTTTTGAGGAAAACATTCCAGGATTTTTGTCCATATAGTGGACTTCAAGGGACCAACAAGCTGAAAAATGCTTCAAAGGGCTTTACACAATCTCAACTGAGGAATAAGGGTCTTATCTAACATTGGCCATTTTCTAAAAAAATAAAAATAAAAATGTATATACTTTTAAACCACAAATGCTCACGCGTCCACGACTTGGAAAGGTAATGCGTGACGTAGGTGAAAGTACCGACCCAGTGTTTACAAAGCGAACGTGCAAAGACTAAGTCAAACGCACTTTACAAAAAAAAAGGTAAAACAACAATGTTGGTTGATTTTGAAGTTCGGAGTACACATGTGCACCACCACGTCTCGTTTGATCTTTGTCGCCGCAGCAGTCTCCTCCAACTGTCTAAGTTCTTCGTCAGTTTAAAAAGGTAGGGTAGGGTGAAAAAACCTATTTTCTCCTCCAACTTCAAAATCGTCCGACATCATTGTTTTACCTTTTTTTGTAAGGGGCGTTTGACTTATTCTTTACATGTTCGCTTTGTAAACACTGGGTTGGTACTTCTGCCTACGTCACATGCAACCTTTTCAACGTGAATACGTAATGTGTTAAGTCGTGAACATGCATCGCAGAGCAGTGCAAGACGAGCATTTGTGGTTAAAAAGCATATAAATTTTATTTATTTTTTTTTAGAAAATGACTTGTCGTTTCACTAGATAAGACCCTTATTCCTCGTCTGGGATCGTGTAGAGCCCTTTGAAGTTGCATTGAAACTGCAATTTGGACCTTCAACCCGTTGGTCCCCATTGAAGTCCACTATATGGAGAAAAATCCTGGAATATTTTCCTCAAAAACCTTAATTTCTTTTTGACTGAAGAAAGAAAGACATGAACATCTTGGATGACATGGGGTTGAGTAAATTATCAGGAAATTTTAATTCCAGAGTGAACAACATTTCTATAGGTAATGCATCAAAATAGGGGGGGAAAAAAAAAAAAAAAAAAAAAAAAAGGTTGTGGCTAGAAGCTGACCCATGTTGTGTGAAATTTCAGACATATGCACATTTGCAACTACCAAAGTTCAGTTAGGATTAAGGAATGATTAGGAAAAACATAATTCTTTTTATATTACTGTTAAATGGGTAAAATGCAGTCAATTTACTTACTATTTTTTAAAGCTTCAGCATATTCAGCCCCTCCCCTCCTCTTGAACTCTGGGAATGTCTGTGGCTGTGGAAGCTGATTGGCTGTCACAAGAGCTTTCTGCATTTTGATTCGCCTTTCAAGCATCAGGTCCCAAAGAGCTGGAGAGATTTAAAAAAAAAAAAAAAAAAACATGTTAAATTTGAGTACTATTTTTCTGGTATTTTTTTTTTTTAATAGATATTATTAATGTATTGTTGTTATTTATTTATTTCAGAGCACATAAGTGAACGTGCTTAAGTATCCATACCAAGCTGATTTTTCACTGCTTTCCCTTTTTCGACCTCTTCATCAACTTTCTCTTTAGAGAAGGTCCTCAAGGCTGACTCCTCCTCTTCATCTTCCTCAGAGCCTACCTCACTCTCTCCTTCACTGGCTGCTGAGTCTTCTTCTTCCTCACTGTCTCCCAGATCATCCATTCCCTCTGTGAGTTTCATAAAGTCTGTGCCCTTCATTTTAGAGACCAAGCTGGACATCTGTGAGTTATCATCTCCACTGAGATCCTCCTCGACATCGACATCATCATCATCATCATGGTCACCCATTTCATCATCCTCCTCCTCCTCCTCATCATCATCATCATCTTTGATGCACTCCATGTACTTGTCCAGCATTTCATTTTCTTCTTCTTTATCATCATCATCATCTTCATCCTCTGAAAATGGGCACATAATGTTAGTTCCTTAGTCCCAGCTTATTATGCACAGACAGCTACAAGCAAGTTATTCGTTAGTTGATTTTTCCAAAAAGTGTAAACACTTTAGGGTTATTAAAACATCTCTCTTTTTGTTCAAGCAGCTGGTTTTTTTGTTTTTTTAAACAAATATTTTCACCTCACCTGATCCATCCAACTCTTTCTGTAGATCTTTTCTGGATGTTGCCTTGCCAGAATATCGACGATCATCGTCAGCCAGAATGGCAACGGAG
This sequence comes from Mylopharyngodon piceus, assembly GCA_039654765.1. Classification (NCBI taxonomy): domain Eukaryota; kingdom Metazoa; phylum Chordata; class Actinopteri; order Cypriniformes; family Xenocyprididae; genus Mylopharyngodon; species Mylopharyngodon piceus. Next base: position 32,218,920 of record CM077443.1, on the reverse strand, counting down.
CGCCTCCGCAGATGGCCAGATAAAGGATCTTCATCATCATCATCATCACCACCTTCATCGAACTTCTCTATGACTTTGGCTTTCGTCTCTGCAGTTCACATAAATAAAGTATTAGAATTTATTTTAGCTAAGTACTCATGGGAATTTACAGTTATATTATAATCATATTAACAGTCTTTTTTTTTCTGTGGCATTTAATTCAGTTTGAGAGTTGTATGTTTTGTTTTTGTCTCTTTGTTGTTGTTTATTTTATGATTTTGGATGTACAGTACTTTGTTACTTCTGCTGTTTTAAATGTGCTCTAGAAATAAACTTGACTTTGAGTGATACATATGTTATACATAAAACCATAAGATAAAGGTAATGACTATATCACTAAACCATAATAATAACTATAGCATAAACTATACCTTTCATTTTTGTTGTAGTGTAATTATCAACAGGTCCTGCTGTAATAAGATACTTCTTATAATATATTATTCTTATAAATAATGTGGTAGCAGTATCATGGTACAATGACGGTAACTGATAGTAATACCATGGTTACCATATTACCAAACATATACTGTACCATAGTATTTACATGATACTTTAAAGAATGACAGGGTACTACACGCCACAAAAAAATACATGTACATGGTACATTGTGTTAATGAAAGCTTAAAATAAGTGAACATTTTAACAAAAAATGCAATTATTTCGTTATTGAGAATTATTTAATATTTCGTTATAGTTATTATTACACATATCGTATTTATTACTAACTTACATTAAAAGTCATGAGTCACTGATCTTAATAAGTGTGAAGTAAAGTCAGTTTTCAGTAGACTGAGGCATGCAGACACATCGTGCTTGCAATGGAGGTGACAGATTTGCCATTATAATAGCGCTAAAATGCATTACAGCACATTAAAAAAAAACGATTATAATATTTATGTATAATACCTTCATCTTGGTCGTCCTCAGGATCCACGAATTTTGGTAAAGGATTTAACAAATCCTCGAGCTGCTGTGATATGGAAGCTGCCATGTCTGTCCCACGCTGCACCTCTACCATGACATCATCAGAGCGCGCCCGAGGAGTCGTGACGTGGATACAAAATAGGTTGGTGTTTGTTTGAAACGCTAAGTACACAGTCGATTGTCTTTTCTCAGTGAAAAACTTTTAACAGTATTAAATTTAAATAATTAATATTGCACATCGTTATGTCCTAAGTAAACCTGCCATGATCAAAGCTGTGGGTGTGTGGAGAAGAGAAACATTTTAGCCGACAGATGCAGGATATCTTTTTTTTTATCTACTTGATGTTAATATGAACAGAGACTTATAATAGATACAAAGTATAAAATGCCTGCAGACAATGTTTTAAGATTAGATGATATAAAATTAAATGTAACATTTTAAATTACATTTATTTAACAGGTTTTTTTTTTTTTTTCCATTTAAACTACCTACATTTTTAGGTTTTGGGGACTATTATGTTTTTAATATAAAAATAAGCATGTAAAGGCAAACAAAATTGAGCAGTAGGTCTATACAAAAATGAATAGCCTAGAAGAGTGAGATGAACAGGCTATTTGCATTTAGGGCGATATGCAACAAATATAGAGCATCTGACAATATCGAAACATTAGCTTCATGCTAGTAAATTTGAAATAACTACATTTTTTGTGTTGTCTGTTTATAGATAAATGTAAATAATAAAGATAAATAATGCAACCTATATGCTCCTAAAAGATAATGCAGCCAATAGATGTGATTCTCTTGTTCTCTGATAGAGGCTACTGTAACTTTTTAAGCCATGAGAATGTTCATAAAGTCATATTTTTGGACGTCATAATACAGAAATATTATGACATGTCCAAAAATATGACTTAAAAAAATAGTTTTTATGAACATTTTCATCTGTTTTACGTGTGTTATTACATTTAGCAGCAAGGACCTCCTAACACCGAAATTATGAAATCCTCAAATAAATCTTTTTACCATTTTCCCCACTAAGAATTCCTCTGTGTCCTCCGTTTCTTCTCCAGATAAGGATTAAAATTACAGATTATCAAATAACCCTAAAGACTAATGCAGTTAATCTCAGTGCTAGAGGTTTCAAAAAAGGCCCATTTACAGTATGTATTTGTGCTTCATTTGTCAACATTTATGGTTTTGTTTAGTGTATTCTTTGTGCAAACACAATATCATACAAACTAATACAGTGAATCACAAGTCAGATATAAATTGAATTAATACAAAAGTTTGGTTCCTTGCTTGAAGAAAAATTTATGTCAGTATCAAGAGGGTTTTTTGAAGTCATCGTTGATATTTAAACCCCTGAAGAAAATATACGTAAACAATTGACTTCTCTCTGTCCACTGACCATATGAAATGATTTTTAGAAGGTAGACTTTGTCTTATAATTCAAGTCATATTTCATTTCAAATAAAGGGCTTGTCCCAACAATTTTAAGTTTCCCTTTTAAAGGCAAATGCTCTGAGACTTGGCGGAACTCATAATAGAAACGTAACTCCACAACATGGAGAGCAGAGAAATATTTTGGTGTGAGATGATTTCAAGTGTCATTATGGCAAAGCCTTGAAAGGCAAAGAGGTCTGAGTCGTCAGGTTATGATACACATGTGAACAGACACACCAGGTGTTGCAAATATAAACATTCTGTTTCAGCTTTTCTTAAACTGTCGTTGTCTATAGCACAGCTATAAGGTCTGCAGACCCATATTTGACATTCCACTTTCAAAATACACAAATGCTGCTTAAATAAATAAATAAATACATTAAATAAATAAGTAAATTAATGAACAAATAAATAGACAATTGTCAATAAATTAAATAGAAATATGGTTGCTATAAAATCACACATGAACAGAACTTTTCCGAATTAGTCTGTTGTTTGCTACCAAACCGTCCCCTCGTTCATCTCTGAGGACAGTTGATTGCTGTATCCATTGCCACTGAGAGAGTTCAGGGATGTGAAGGGTGGAGTGGAGTCACACATGTCAGTGGAGATACTGTGGATGGAGGTGGGTGCACTGGGCTCGGGGCTGGGGGAGTCCCCTGGGTGATGCGATATCATCTCACTGAAGCATTGTGTCTCATTGGAGGGGTGGTGTGCTCCGTGATGGTGTTCCATGCTCCCTAGAGGGGTTCCAGCTGGGCCAGAGGAGGCCATGAATCCTAGATCACCTGGAGTCTGGGCTTGGGAGGACGGTGGACCCTGAGGGAAGTAGTCGTAGTTTGACCCTGGGCCATAGTACTCACCTTGATAGTCTGTAAGAAAGAGGAGAGTGGTCAGCAAATGATCATTAAATGTGATCTTTCAAAGCCTTCTCATTAAACTCGGAATAAATATCAAAAAAAATATTTATTTGCACAACACGTACATTATTTTTGTTTGTTTTATTTTTGTAAGAATGGAAACATTAATGATTGTGTAGTGTGTGTGTATATATATATATATATATATATATTAATTATTGCTATTTTTTGCATGTTTATTTTTAATTTTGTAAGAACATTTATGATTTTGTAATAAATTATATATATATATACACATATATATAAATGTATTACACAATCATATGTGTGTATATATAGGCCTAGGATACCTTAGTATGAGGCCTTTTTTTTCCCTAGTTAATATTCATGAATATAAACTGACCGCCATAAAAAGAGAAATGTCCGTTGGCCATGAGCTCTGCTGGTTCCATTCGATCGCCCAGCGCTCTCATTCTCCTCGGACTGCGGAAGAACATGTGTCTTCTGGCGCCCAGCGCGCTCAGCTGCTTCATGCGCCTCTCTTTAGAGCGCCGGTTCTGAAACCACACCTGAAAATACACAAAAGAAATGGGACATTAGTTTCCATATTAATAAACCCCACAAACATTATTGAGAGTAACGCTGTTGTTTGATAGCGTGGGAAACCTGCTAAGAAAAAAACAACAACAACACAACTGCAGTAGGCCTATTAAGAGGAGAAGCACGTAAATATCGCTATAATCCATGAAACAAGAAGTCAAATTAAAATAAAAAAATAAAATAACGAAGAAAAATGAATTTTAGGACTTAATTGTAGCCTATATAAAAATCACGTCATTACAACTACTGCCACAAAATGCTCTCCACGTTTAACCTTATTCGTTATGACAGCCGTCACAGCCTGCGTGTCAGCCTGAATGTCATTGACTGTTTTTTTGTTTGTTTGTTTGTTTGTTTGTTTTTTAAAGAAATCACGTCAGACAATTGCAGAGTACATATTTGCATACAATCACGCCTATTATCCAATCTAGTGGACTAGGCCTAATTATACAAAATGTATTGTCACTGCAGTCATTAAAACTACAGGGCAATATCCTCCCACTTTCAGACATTTACATTATTTTTAGAGACCTTGCTACTTGTTTTAACCAAGTTGTTCATACGGCACTAGTAAATACTGACATATTAAACGAATAGTTCCGAAAATAAAACCTAATTTGATGAGCCGCGGTCGAAGGCGTACGCACACCTGTGACCAATACATCAGATAAACTCTGTGCTGCTAAGTGACTTTTGTATGTATTCCCGTTTTAGGTATACTTGCCTGAATTACTCGCATACTGAGGCCTGTTTCCTGCGCCAGCTGCTCTCGTATGTGTCTGGTAGGTTTGGGGGTGGCGGCGAAAGCAGCTTTCAGTGTCTCCAGCTGCTTGGCTTTGATAGTAGTTCGCGGCCCGCGACGTTTGCCACCCAGATTCTGCTCGTCGTTTTCATTGTTGCAGGTCTCCTTGTCTGACATGTGTCCAGTCTCAGAGTCTTTATAATCATCCTGTGGGTCTTGAGATTCTGGAGATAAGCTCGGGTCACTGCATGTAGTAACTGTAATAAGCACAGAAGTAAAACATTTAGTCATGCTGTCACTGTCATAATATAAATAGCTGCTAATGCGCAATTTATAGCCTATTTTCTTTCAAAATGCTACACGTTCCACAAATTCGAAGACAACGCAAAATTACATAGCGCATAATCAACAGGACTAAAAAAACTTAATGGTCTTGAGTTTATCCTGAACTGTGTCCAATGTGTTCGTGCAGACAAGTTTATATTAATCTCGTATAGGCCCAAAATTACTCACCTGACAGAAGGTTTGTTTCTTTTCCGATGCTGTTATTCATGTAATCCTCCTTACAGACAAATTTATATTCATCTAGAATGTAAAGTTCTTCGCCAGTGGAAAGCTGTTTATTGCACATGATGCAGGTGAAACAGTTGAGGTGAAAGACTTTGCTCCGCGCTTTCCGAACTAGATCACTGGGCGAGATTCCCTGCGCGCAGCCTCCACATTTAGTGCCATAACGTCTGCGAGAAGAGCACAGACAGTAAGAGATAATGTAGTCATGGAAGTCAAAAAAGCGAATTAAAAACAGTAGTCAAACATCACAAAACAAAACTAATAAAACAGACACGAAAAAAAAAATGTAATAGGTTTTGAAATAACCTGTGAGAAAGATTGTTGGCACTGCAACTGTTTCATTCATCACCTACTTTCATGAAACCTAACCGAAATTCCTAATTTTCATAGTAAGTTTATTACATGCATAGCTACAAGTCTATACTTTAATTCACAGTTATGTTTGCCAGAACTTTACCATAAAAGGTGTTACAAGCATTACAGGAATTTTGGTGACTTTGTTGTGCATGTTCTAATTATTTATCATTTATGTCATTAATTGTTATAATATTAATGTACTAACATATTTGAGCTATTACAATGTATATGTTACACTGAAATGCACCGATAATAACACAGGTGTATACAGCGAAAAACCTTATGATGGCTACACATGTCAAAATTGGACTCTCCAGCAACTATATGGTAAATAGAGAGCACAATCACATAAGAGCAAAGCGCGCGACACTTAAATATTGTAATAAACATTAACAACAAACAATGTAAAACATTAAAAAAATAAATAAATAAAATTCAAACAAATGTGATGGTTTGTGCAGGGAATTTTGGTAATGACATTTTAACCAAATAAGGCGACTCTTTATTTATAAAACATCATCTTAACAATATGTTGCCGTATAACGTCCTGTTAAATGTAACAAATTATCTTTGCAATTTTAAAATAGGCCAGTTCAAACTTTTACATCTAAAACATTTTTAAAAAATATTTTATTACACAATGATCTTTATATTATAATTGTTTACAAATAAGATAAGGTATGTTTACCAATTAACATGTTTTAACTGTTGTTTTACATTCTTTTTCTCTTAAATTGCTAACATTTTATAGTGATTAAAGTAGGCTAAATAAATTTTCCACCCACAATGGTGAAATGCATGAACTATAGTCTATTCAGAATTATTCTATTAAAATTTTCCGGATAGAGTTGCTCATATGTTCAGCCTTGATTTGACAGAATATATTAACAGAATATCCTCTTCCAAACTTCGCAAGCGACAATATACATTCTTTTGTCTCTGCGCGTGCATGTAAATGCAGTTCACTGAAATGGTTATCAAATGCGTGCATGCTGGATGTCTGTGGCTTTCCTCTCGAGCTCATTCATTATTCAAATCCACTTATCGCATCTTTGCTCTAGCTTTTGCAAACAAACGCGTGCGCTACGAAAGATTGAGGCGAGGCAGGGCACACATCCGTCAGGTGCTGCTGGAAATCTCATCCCCTGCTTGCCTGACACTCATACCTTGTAAACCAAGAGAACTGTTTTAGTCTGTCAAGTAACACGCTGTCTAGTATTCGGGGGTTGTAAATGTGATGTGCACCAGTTGTATCGAAATTTCTCTTTTTATTATTTCATTGTGCATTTATTATTTTAGCTATACTGTAAGCTATTTTATAGCCTGTAGGGTGTGTATTTATATTAAATATTAAAAAAAAAAATGTATGAAGAAAAAAAATCTAGTTCAAGAATGTTAATAAGAAAGGTCAGTAGCGTCACGAAGGAGCTTAAATGTCCTTTGATGCTTCCTTCGATTCAAATGCTCACCTGAAAAAGTCGTTTTTGCAGTAGAGTCGTCCTTCTCTTGAAAAGCATCTATCAGTTAAATTGCATTTACAGTCACAACATTGTACGCATTTCGCATGCCAGGCTCTATCCAAGACGCTGAGCAGAAACCTGTCCAGAATAGGCCTCTCGCATCCAGCACAGTGGACCATATTTTGTGACTCCAGTCACTACGTTGCTATCCTTGGTGAGAGGTACAAAATCTGTTGCCAAAAGTTAGAGAACACTACGTGGTCCTTGATCCAAGTAAACAAAAAGTCATCAAAGAGGCAGGCATTGAATGTATAGCATCCCAAATTTTGCCTAAAGATGACAGCACAGAAACAGACAAGTGTCAGCTCCTCTTTAAACGATTAAACATACGTTGATGGTTTACCATTAAGATGAATAAAAACAAACTTTAGTTGAAGTGTTAGTTCTCACGTGGAATGTTTACTTATTAAACATTTAAATCAATGCAGCGCGCGGAATCTCCAATGTTCCCAACGGTTGAACAGGAACAATGATCGATTCAATGCATTTAATTCGTTTTTAAAAAGTTAAAATCAATGATTTCAAAGCATATCACATATATCCCTGGTCGTTTTGTTTAATTTCCAGTTGTATCTCGCTCTGCTTCTGTCGCTGGCATGCGTTTGGATGCTGCCGAGAGACCTTATTCCCTGCGTTGTGACGTCATGCTGGAACAGAACCAATCAGATTAGAGTAATTTAGGTGGAAAACACTTTCCCCTGCAATTTCTGCTGCGTACAGTCTATTTGGAAACAACACATTATTGAGTATTACCAAACAAACTTGAATGTTGACTAACTACATTTTAAAACAGAGTGGAAAAAATGTGTAAAATTATTTTAACCGAGATGTTATTAATGCAGTGTTATTTGTCTGTTTTTCTTAATTAATAATACATTCATTCATTGTTGTTATGACACATTTGAAAAGCCCACGGAATACAAGACATGAGGATATGAGTAAAGCACCTTCACTTTCATTCTGAACAAGCTACAAGAACGACAGACTGGACTTGTGGCTTTTTCGTGATCCTGTAAATCTCACCATAGAAGGATCTACAGAATATTGAAGCTTGTTATCAACTAAGCAATCCCTACCTGAGGCCATTTGAAGCTATATTTGATATTTACTGCAACATGGAAATGAGGGAAAAAATGGTTTAGCCTATAGTGCATTTAATGCTGAAATCGACTGCACGAGATATTGTTAGGCCAAATTATTCTAAAATATATTTATTTAGCCTATTATTTACAGTAGGCTATTTTATGTAGGCTAGGGATATATATTAAACATTTTTATATAAGCTACTATAATATAATTTCGTTTTGTCAGCAACATCCAGTAGCCTAGCCTAATTAATGAAATATTGGCATTTTTGAAATATTTTAGTTAAACGGATGTGTGAATTCATAGTGATTAAAAAATTATGCACAATTCGAAAAAACACGACCTCGACAGCCATGTGGGAAAAGAAGGACACGGCAGTTTCCAGCTCAGATTAATGTTCCTCGGCGATTGTTCTTCAGTACGGGTGAGAGGGCAAGGATCACTAATGATTATAATATAAAGTCTCCGGCTGCTGGGAGATATTATCAGCGCGCAGGGAGCCATTGGAGGAACTGCGGCGAGAGATAGGCTACAGCAGACAGCGAACAAGCGTCATGCCTGTATGCTATAGATATCATTAGCCGTGGGATTTGATCCTCAATGCAATGAGAGAAAGTGTTCTTACGACTTTATTGTTTAATCAAGACAAGTCATATGTGTCTGGTTAACGAGATATCTATAATGTTACAGCAAAACTTCGAAAAATTAATCATTCAAAATGTGACGTAAATAACCCATGAAACTGTCAAAACACGACCATCCATAAAATAAAGGTTCGAATAGGGGGTTTGCCTTTCTATTGTTCTTAAAAACACCAGCAATCCATGTCCCGGTGATATAAAGAACCACGGGGGATTCACTTTTCCACTTTTCCTGATATGCTAGCTATTAGAAAAGGTAGAACAATTGACTTAGGCTAAATTGCTGGTGCTAAAAAGTCTTTTTTTAACGTGTTCCATGAAGAACAGTGCTTATAGTGCATATACAACAAGATTTATATTTTTAAAAAGACGATTAATAGGGTTAAATGGTTGTATATTTAATAATTAACATCATTGAAGCACCTGGATCCCTCTTTTTTTTTTCTTCTTCTTCTTTTTTACCTATAATATGCTGTAACATCAGCAACCATAGTAAACACAAGAACTCATGGATAACAAATGTTTATTTTTATGAGTGTTATTCATTAATTATTCATTTTGGGAGTTCTGCAGAAGATCAACATCATGTTACTGTAACAATTTTGTGAGCAAAGATGCATTGTAGACACAGTCACTGAAGTACAGACTTCATTTTATAGCCTGTAAATGTGAAAGAGGTTTTATTCTCACAGTGAAAGTGATACCTCACCAGTGTCCGACTTGGATTTTTATGCAATATATGTCAAGCAGATGAAAAATATAGCCAATACACAAGAAGGGTTGTGGTCAGCCTGTGCAGTCAACTTGAGAGAGAGAATACAACTGATAGTAAACTTTAATGTCTTTTGTGCTTGAATGGTTGTAAAGACATGGTGAGTTGCAGAGCCACCCTCAAAATAACCAAATAAATCAAAAACCATGAGTGCTTAAACATCACATACCATCTTGTTTAATGTGTGCCATTGCTTCAGCGTGGTTTGAATGATGTGCATGAGTAAGATTTATTTACAATCTTTCATAAACTATTGTTTGAATCCTCCAGTAAAGTCTGTTGCGGTGAACCTGACCTTCTGTGTTCAGCCTCTGTTGCTGTTAGATATGAGGCTGAGCTCCTACTGTTTGTTTTGGATTCCACTTCATCTCATTAGCACGTGTTAATTACTGCTAATTGAGTTCAACAAGATGAGATGGCAACCCAGAGGGACCACTCATTCACATAATTTGCTGAAAACATAATTGATTATGATTTGCCAAATGAAACCACTTAGCACAGTTTTAGCCACATACAGGTGGTTGAGTGAATGTGTTTTGTGACTGTGCATATTTTTGCTATTTGTGTTCTTGGGGGTTGTAAATAAGTTTGTCTTATTGATAAAATTTCAAACCTTCAGTCTATTGCTCATTTCACAACCAAGAACATTATGTGTTTGTGATTAAAGTTAAAGGCTCTTTGTTGTACTGTACATATTTGTGCACATATTAGTAATGAAATAGCCAAATCTGTTAGAAAGGAATGTCCACATACTTGGTCATGTAGTGTAGTGGAGTTGTATCAGTGAGACTGTAGCTCTTAATGCAGGGTAAAGGGCTTTGCTAGGTGGATGGAGAGAGATCACCATGGCAACCGTTTGTCAAAAGGGAGCTTGAGGTCAGGCCGGTTTTGGTGTAGTGGAGAGCAGGTTTACTTTGTGGTTTTTATGCAGATTGCCCCCAGTGTGGATGTCATAGAACTGAGGTTGGAGCTTGGTGATCTTAATGTAAGGCCTTTCATACTTATCTCCTTATGTATGAAGTGTTATATAATTATAAATTAAACCGTTTTAGTCCTGGATGCTCATTGGTCAGTGTGCTAAAATATAGAAATGTGAAGCGACGAGAATACTTATTGTGCGCAAAAACAAAACAAAAAAATGACTTTATTGAACAATTTCTTCTCTTTCCTGTCAGTCTCCTACACTGTTGATGTAGTAAACACAGTGCAGCGCTTCCAGGTTCTACGTCAGAACGCCGACTCGGTATTGGCCGACGATGTACACGTGAGCAGCACGACGCATGCGTGTGCTAGCCAATAATGAGTCGGCATTCTGACGTAGAACCTGGAAGCGCTGCACTTTGTCTACAATGTAAACAGCGTAGGAGAATGACAGGGAAGAGAAGAAATTGTTGAATAAAGTCATTATTTTTGTTTTGTTTTTGCGCACAAAAAGTATTCTCGTTGCTTCATAACATTAAGGTTGAACCACTGTAGTCACATTGACTATTTTAGCGATGTCTTTACTACCTTTCTGGGCCTTGAAAGGTGCAATGACGTTGCTGCCCATGTGTGGTTCAGAAACCTCTCGGATTTCATCAAAAATATCTTAATTTGTGTTCCGAAGATGAACGAAGGTCTTATGGGTTTGGAACGACATGAGGGTGAGTACTTAATGACAGAAATTTCATTTTTGGGTGAGCTAACCCTTTAAGCATATATTTCAAAAATTTATGATGAAACTACAGACAGTCACTCCTGACAGATGGCTGCTTGAAGAGTTTATCAAGCCTCTTTTTCTGTATGAAAAAGTGTTCTCTGTCCAAAGACCCTTCACACCCGTTCTGCTTCGCTTACCTTGGTTGATGTGCTAGACGCAAAGGTATGAACGTAAACAATAGGGAGAGACTTCACTCTAATCCCTATTGACTGTCTCTCATTCAGCCTGCCAATTGATATCATGGATTTGTCTCACTCATTGATGTCCCTGCATCAGGCCGGCCCATACCAGTGCCATTTCCTCAGAGTCAAAAGATGTTCAATCATGCCAGAAATGCTCAAACTCAAACCTAAAAGGATCAACACAAATATATGAGCCTGAAAGTGAATTTTTAACTGAAATATTTTGATGAACATGAAGGCCACTTGCTTAATGTGATAGGCATGAAACTCTGAACTTTATAAACTCTGAATTCAGGGGCCGTTTACAAAACATTGTTTTCAACTAAAAACGGAAAACTTTTTATGTGTTTTGGCTGTTCATTTACACAACAACAGTGTTTTGAGGGCCTGAAAACACAAACTTTTAAAAACGTTTTTCAAAGTGGAAGTTTTTTAAAAACGATAACGTTATTGTCTCTATGTAAACTGCAAAAACCTCAATTAGTGAAAACGAGGATGTCATGAACATGCGTATTATGTGTTCAGTCTACTGGTGCTTAGTTTATCTTTACAAAGTAAAATCGCCATCTACTGGCCTGGCATGCATAATACAGCTTCTTAAATCATTTTCGCTGATTCCTGTGAACAGGGATCGTTCTGACAATGTTGTTGTCTGTACGCAAAAAAACACAATGGGAATTTTTTTTCAGATTTTAATAAATCATTGTCGTGTAAACGTACCCTTAGTTAACTTTCAGGTCTGGCTCTATTCTATTCTAATGGAACACCCACTATAAGGGGCCGTTTACACGACACTGTTTTCAACTAAAAATGGATTTTTATGCATTTTGGCTGTTCATTTACACGAAAATGCGTTTTGGGAGCCTGAAAAAAACAGGTTTCAAAGTGCAAGTTTTTAATAATAATACCGTTATCGCCTCAGTGTAAAATACAAAAATGCAAATTTGTGAAAACGGTGACATCATGCGCATACATATTACGTGTTCAGTCTGTAGGTGTGTAGCGTTTCTTTATAAAGTGACACTGACATCATTTTGACAACGTAGGCGTCTTTACCTGAAAAACACAAAGGAAAAACCTTTCCGTTTTTAGTGCATTGTTGTTGTTTAAACGTACCCTAATTCTCTAGAAAGAGAAGGAGAATTTGAGCATAGAAAGATGGTGAACTCTATTCCTGGCTGTACAGAGGAAGAGAGACTTGGCCGCTCTCTTTTGCCGTGTACCCAGAGGGGGTGAGACAGTGGTCTTCTGGCAGTGAGAGGACCCTGGGGACTCAGTGCCTGGAGCCTGCTGATGATGGAGATTGATGCAGGCAGAGCCGCAGACGCCCCAGACGTTCAGCAAAATTAAAAGGCTATTTTGTCAAGTTGTAAAAGAACAGAATGGAGCAGAGGGTGATAGGCCTCCCCTCCTCCTTTTTTCTGTGTGTCTCTTTAGTGTCATCAGGCCCTCAGGGACAAGAACCGTTACATGCCTTTTACTCTCTCTCTCTCTCTCTCTCTCTCTCTCTCTCTCTCTCTCTGTCTGTCTGTCTTATAAAAAACACACATACAAGAACACATACTTAAAGATATAAATAAAACAATGAACAAATTGGAAAAAATTTGTGAAAAGTATTGTTACATTTTCTAAAGAAAATAGTTTTCTAAAGAAAATGTGAATTTTCAGAAGAAAATGTGACCATGCAAATGCATTCTAGGGTGTTGTGGGTAATTGCCAGGATGTTGCTATGCAGTTGTTTAGGTGTTCAGGGTGGTTACTAGGGGCCTCATTTATAAAGCGTGCGTATGCACAGATTTGATCTTAGAGTGTGCGTACACTTAAATCCACACCAACGCTCAATATTTATAAAAATGGTCTTTGACGTGGAAAGTGCTTAGCGCCACGTCAGGGTCTGAGCAGATGTACTATTTCCTTGTCAGATTACTGCAGGTTTTTGGAAATCTAAGCTATTCTTGCAGCTCGCCAAGGATTTGGATGATGACTGTTGATCTTTTATATGTAAATGACATTAATTAGGTGTCGTTTTCAACGCGGAGAACTGAAACCATTCAGCTGCGCGCAAGTTCAAGATCATTTGCGATTTATAGATTTCACATCTGAAAGGGAGGCGTATGCTCGTTTTCTGTGTGTACGTTCATTCTATGAATCACACGTACGCACATCTGAGAAATGATCGTAAGATCAAATTTAGGACGGTTTCTGCGCAACATGAGGCCCCAATGAGGCCCCAAGTGATTACATACTGGCCCAAGTCAAAAGTCTCTGCAATATTATTCTCCAATATTATTGTTATTATTATTTTGCCTGTTTAATTGTTTGCCAGGCATAAACCATGAGATGCTGTAGAAAAATAAAAGTACAACTATTCTCAATAGGTCACATGATTTAGGTGAAACAAGAAGGTGTGCAAAAAGTTAGAGAAAAAGGGCTTAGGGCTGTTAATGTATATATTAATAAAATATGCTTAAGGTAATTTTTTGTTGTTGTAGTTATTTTTGACTTTTACTTTTACCAAATTTGAATGCTCTCTAAAAATTGGTCAGAAATCATGAGATTAATAGTGATTATTTTATTGTATTGACAGCACTAGCTTTGAAAAGAAAATGAATAAAAAGCAAATATGCAGTTTTGTGAAAACAAAATAGTTAAACAAATGTAAATATTTTCCAGATAATATTTTAACAATTTGTTTTAGTACAATACAAGTATAAAAGCCAGTTATTTCATTTTGGAAACAATTACTTTTTTTTCTTGCACTGTATTTTTATGGCTTTTATACATGAAAATATGTGGCTGCTTTCATAAGGGGGTGACAAAACTCCTGATTTGAGGTATCATTCATGTTTTTTTTTGTTGTTTGTTTGTTTTTTTGTGCAAATGGTGTAGGATAAGTTATACACCAAAGTTTAATACTTATGGTTAAAAGTTTGTTGAAATCACTAACTCTAAGTTTGAGTAGTAATAATGATGCCCAGTGTAAAACAATATTAAAATACAGACAGGTTGGACTGCATAAAACGTATTATAAATATTGTACTTTGACTGTAAAACATTCATATAAATAAAATTCTGTGCCCTGTTTCCACGCCTGCATCCTCTGGCTCCCCAGAGCCGTTTCAAAGTCAATTCCTTTCACTTACTTATTTGAACATAATGTGCAGATCATTTATCCTCAATTTGAATTTAATTGACCAGGTGACCTGAGGATGCACCCCGGCCCTGGAGAACAGCCCTGACTGCGAGCAGTTGGCACAGAAAAGGAACAGAGAGACAGACTGCAATGAGGAGGGGCTAGACAAACACACACACACACACACACGCACAGGTCATGCTTGTGTCAAGTAGGGAGTGGAGACCATCTGAGTTGTTCATCCTCATGCTTTGTGTGTTGACGGGATGTTGAGAGGTGTCCCAGAAGGTTGAGATGCGCAAGTATCATCTAAACAGTCAAACGTTGCTTGACAATTTTCCCAGAGCAGTGGCAGCTTGTTCAATACTTCTCAGTCAGACTCATTTGGGAAAGGAACCATCATTCTAATCAAATATTAAATATCTCTCTGTTATAAAATTACACTTATAAAAATGTCTTTGACTAAATTATACTGTGGCAAAAATGAAATCACAAAATGTTGTGAAAGCATGACGCAGCATATGAATTAGTATTCATATTCAGTATATATATTAATTATCTTTATGTTTTTCCTCCAGTTACGTTTATTAAAGTTGACCAAATTTCACAGGTCATAATTTTATAAAAAACATATAGAATCTGATATCATGTTAATATTCAGCATGACTGTGTGGGTGCTAATGCTTTTATACAACAGTATAAGTTAATATTGAGTAACTTACACTTTAAATAAAGTATGAGCAGATATTTTGTTTCTTTCCTGAACAAGGCAAAGCAGGATCAACCTTTGCATGTCTCAAAGGAATGCTGGGAACATAAGAATTATTAGATGTTTTTTAGAATTATTATATTATTAATGTATACATAAGAAAAAATTTAAAATATAATAATATGGCATAAGTGGTCAAATACTTTTTACACAATACAATATTTTATATATTATATTAAAACATGTTATTATATTAATATTTAAATACTATTTATAGTATAATTAAATAATTATATTTTAACTGAGTAACAACTAACCACTTGAGGAATGATTAAGAAACTTTAAAATGTTCATTCATGTCTTGCTACTGAGTGATATATATATATATAATATATCATTATAAAACTGATTGCTCTGTTTCTGGATACTAATTGGACAATAAAGCATTCAGGTGGTGCTACAGAACACAGTATATATAGTAACAAGTATGATGTGAAACACCTCATAAACAAATGAATGAATGAATGAATATATATGGACTAAATTTAGATTTATGCGATTTATGCATTAGAAATGCATATAAAATTTCCATTCATTTGAATTAGACTGTTTTAACAAAAAAAACAAACAAAAAAAAACTAATAATAAACTAATAATGTTATGCATATTTTTGGTCATTCATAAATGAAACAGATAAGAAACAAGTAAAATCTCTGCAGTAAAAAAATCATGCCATTATTTGCATCGATTTGATTTTATTTAAATAATCATTTAGTATATTTTAAATAATTATGCATTTATTTAAATTGCTTACAATTAGCATAAAATCTGTGCATTGTGAAAACAATTAAAATGATCTGTTTAAAAATATGAACATGTTTAAAATATGGCTAGATGTGAATCAAACAATAATCAGTTAAAATGTATGAGATTGGATGTATGAGATGTAAGAAATTGGATTTATGGATGATGAATATATAAACCTGGTTATTGTGTATTTAAATCACATTCAGTTTATTAGTATCAGGAAACACGGGGAGCATAGAAAGCTAGTACACACATGGAACACCAAACATCGACTGACAAGACACAAGAGAAACACAAGGGCTAAACTGTATATACACAAGGGGTAATGAGACTAACAAGACACTCCTTGGAACAGCCAGGAACTAATAAACATGAAAAACTACAAACATGGCACAGAAACAAGAAATAACACAAAAGGCATATGACACTGTTACAGAAATCTTACCTTGTTTTATTTATGCATGACTGACAAATATGCATCACATTAAGTTTATTAGTTTATGTTAAAACTGTGTAATCCAAATGGATCGAAACTTTATATGTAATTCAAATACATAAAACTTAAATTTAGGCCTAAATATTTTTTAATGATGTTTACAGCACCCATAGAGGCCAACTATTACCTTTAGTATATAGTCTAGATCTTCTAACATAAGAATGGCAGTTTTTTTGGTCAAAGCTATTCTTTTAATTTTATTATAGTAACCATTTTATAAAAGAAATAAGCCACTGGCTGTGCTATATTGTGACTGCACTGCATGACTAACAACAGTTTTCAGCCATGTCCATTACTACAGTACTGTCTGTGATAGCAGCCTTCTGCTATACCCTGCCTGGCTGTTGATTACGGATCTTCCCTGCAAAACTGACCAGCAGTGGCAGTAATCAGCTCAATTTACAGAGGGGTCCTGACCCCAGAGCAGTGATAGCCCTGTTCCATCTCAGCTTATCATCTCCAGCAGCCTGACCCACTGATCCCAGCAGAGGAAGCCATGGGATCAATCAGCCATCACTCTCGCTCTCAAATGGGTCTCAGTGTGGAGATGGCGCTGAATGTGCACTCAAAGACAAGTTTGTCAATATGACAATATGAAGTTTTATGCTGGAAGAGGAAAAGACACATGCGCATCTGCAAACAGATCAATATGTATTTTAACCGTCTTCTAGGTTAACAATAATAAAACATTGGCGGACAGTGAAAAGGGACACATTCTCAGAGAAATCTGGGGGTAAAAGCAAAATATTTATCGCAAAAGACAGGTTGTTCAATGCACCCACACTTCCGGGCGTATCAGCTGCTTCTTCATTGCCCCTTCTCACACCCACCATTCACAGACATGTGTCAGAGACCTCCAGGCCAGTACCCCCCTTTCCACACAGCAGTCACAGATGGGACCCTCACAATAGCCTCCAACCCTCAGCAAGCTGGCCTTTCTCATGCCCGATTACACCCTAATAACAGCACCACAATTGATACAGTGACTCCTGGGGAGTGTCAGAAGACAGTTAGAAGACCTTATTCTGCTGTGATTGTCTGCAGTGTCTACAATCTGTGTATTTGAGGTTCACATGATTAAGAGCAAAATAACTTATAAATGCTTTCTGTAGAGGTCTCATTCTCAGCAAACAGTGCCATTTGTGTCAACCAACCAACCAACCAACCAACCAAGAAAACAAACCAATACATAAACCAATAAATACATATTTTTAAAATTAAAATACATTTTTATTATATCATTTGAAATGGCTACGGTTGAATTTCTAAGAAAATCATATTTTTCCACTCAAAGCAGTATGACCATATTTCCCATAAATACTGGGGGACCTATAGACACAGTGGGTGCTGTAATATTCCAATAAATCATCTACACATATGGATTTTTCCCCTAGTCCTAAATATGTGTTTACAGCATTGTAAATTCTGGTAGAATCATCTACGTCTTCATATAACCTAATTATTTACATGTATATTAAAGGATTAGTTCACTTCTGAATGAAAATTTCCTGATAATTTACTCACCCCCATGTCATCCAAGATGTTCATGTCTTTCTTTCTTCAGTTGAAAAGAAATTAAGGTTTTTGAGGAAAACATTCCAGGATTTTTCTCCATATAGTGGACTTCAGTGGGGTTCACTGGGTGAAAGGTCCAAATTTCAGTTTTAGTGCAGCTTCAAAGGGCTCTACGCAATCCCAGACGAGGAATAAGGGTCTTATCTAGTGAAATGATCGGTCATTTTCTAAAAAAAAAAAAAAAAAAAAAAAAAAAAAAAATTATATACTTTTTAACCACAAATGCTCGTCTTGCACTAGCTCTAGAAATGCTGGGACGTTTTTTTTTTTTTAAATTTGAATAAAATGAAAACTAAAAGACTTTCAAATCACATGAGCCAATATTTTATTCACAATAGCACATAGATAACATAACAAATGTTTAAACAAAGAAATTTTACACATTTATCCACTAAATGAGCTCATTTCAAATTTTGAAAAGATTCAGCTGGGAGAACATCTAGCAACTAATTAAGTTAATTGATATCAGGTCTGTAACATGATTAGCTATAAAAAGGATGTCTTAGAGAGGCAGAGTCTCTCAGAAGTAAAGATGGGCAGAGCTGTGAAGGAGTGCGTAAAAAGATTGTGGAATACTTCAAAAACAATGTTCCTCAACGTCTAATTGCAAAGGCTTTGCAAATCTTATCATCTACAGTGCATAACATCATCAAAAGATTCAGAGAAACTGGAGAAATCTCTGTGCGTAAGGGACAAGGCTGAAGACCTTTATTGGATGCCCGTGGTCTTCGGGCCCTCAGACGACACTGCATCACTCATCGGCATGATTGTGTCAATGACATCACTAAATGGGCCTATGAATACTTCCAGAAACCACTGTCGGTAAACACAATCCGCCGTGCCATCTGCAGATGCCAACTAAAGCTCTATCATGCAAAAATCACGTATCACGTCTATTTCAGGGAAGGCCTTGTGTATTTCAGCAGGTCAATGCAAAACCACATACTGCATCTATTACAACAGCATGGCTTCGTCGTAGAAGAGTCTGGGTGCTGAATTGGCCTGCCTGCAGTCCAGATCTTTCACCAATAGAGAAAAATACATCAAAGACGACCACAAACTCTTCAGCAGCTGGAAACCTATATCAGGCAAGAATGGGACCAAATTCCAAAACCAAAACTCCAGAAATGCCCAGATGTCTTCACACTGTTTTGAAAAAAAGAGGAGATGCTACACCATGGTAAACATGCCCCTGTCCCAACTATTCTGAGACCTGTAGCAGGCATCAAATTTGAAATGAGCTCATTTTGTGCATAAAATTACTTTAAACATTTATGTTATCTATGTTCTATTGTGAATAAAATATTGGCTCATGTGATTTGAAAGTCTTTTAGTTTTCATTTTATTCAAATTTAAAAAACGTCCCAACATTTCCAGTATTTGGGAAATGTTTTTAATGTATTTAATCCAGTAAAATGTAATGCTGATAACACACAAATTGGCTGATATTCAGAGGAAAAACTTTTAAAAACTTACATTTATGTTGTAGGACACTATACAGAGTTAAAAGTTCAGTTTAATTATATTATTAATTATATTAATTATATAGAAAGTCACAGTGTGAGAAAAGGGACAGATTCCTAAGAATAACCCAAAGACACTTGCATGCAAAGGAGGATTTAACATGGTTAAGAACCCAACAGGAGATACATTAGCATTGTCAGTAATGAATATAAATTTGTTTTCCATTTGCACTTCTGCCCAATTATCTCTGACATTTGACTTATGTACATGCACTGCTAGTCAATAAAAATATAGAGGAATATTATCTTGTAATGATGTAGCTGTATGATATAGATTGTATGGATTGAATAGTCCTAGTAAAGGATAGGTTATCCTATGAGCAGGCCACAGTATATTTATTGTTGAGAAGGATGTTTCAGCATTTCCAGTGTGGTGTGTAGCCAATATAACGATTGATTCTGTACTGTTATAAGCACCAGCCGAGCATATATTATGAGACAGGGCTGTCGGTGGAGAAAAATCAACAACATGTGGCAGATTCAGATAAAATGATGCATGAGGCACAGCGCAAAGAGTGTATGTGTGTGCGAATGCAAAAAAATACCTCGCTATAACATTTGCCTTGATTTATCAGTGCCCTCACAAGAGCCTACAGCCCACAACAGAGCTGCAGACAGACTACATTAGACATAGAGATGGTCCAGCAAGCCATCTACAGTATGTTATCTGTGACAAACATACTCAGAGTGTTTTCATGCTTGTGTGTGTGTGAGAGAGAGAGAGAACCAATGTCCATATTATCGGCAACATTCAAAGGTATAAAACACCCCACAGTGTCTTATCGGCGTCCACTGGCCTTCATTTCTACCTCGTGCCCTGGCACACCTGTCAGCACTTTAAGATATGCAAATGAAGGAGGAGGAATACTCCTGTCAGATCATTACCATGCATTACCTAGTGCTTATCTCCACATTAATCCCTCGTCTACATAATCGCATTTAGGCTTTCTCCTCTGATGAATGGGAACCATGGGTAAATATAATCTTTGATTGAATATCAAGGAATTTTCAATACCTTGATGACACAATGGAAAAAAAATGAATGGATTATGCGATCCACTTGTTAGACTGTAATACTGGCAACATCAATAGCGATAAAATCATCTCATTGCCAATTGAATATTTTTCATAAGCATTTAAAGGGATAGTTCACCTAAAATGAAAATTCTATCATCATTTACTCACTCTCATGTTGTTCGCAACCCAAAAGACTGGTTCATCTTTGAAACACAAATTAATATTTTTTTAATGAGACCTGAGAGATTTCTGTCCCTTAATTGAAAGTACAGGTAACCAAAACTTAAACGACCCAAAAAGGCTATGAAGACATCGTAAAACAAATTCATATGAATCGAGTGGTTTAATCTAAGTCTTGTAAAGAGATATGATTGCTTTATATGATGAACAGATTTAGTTTAGGCTTTTATACGCATATAAACAAACATACACAAAGCACATCACATATGGTAAGAAACTCATGAACAAACCTCATTGGTTCTTTGTGTGCGTGATGCACGAAAACCAATGAGGTTTTTTTTTTTTTTTTTTAGTGTTGCACATATGAGCTTCAGTGTTTACAATATGTCTATGTATTTGTGTAGATCATTATTTAGATCTAAATAAAAGTCTACCTGGACTTTCAATGGAAGAACAGAATCCTCTCAGGTTTCATAAAAAATATCTTAATTTGTTTTTCAAAGATTAACCAAAGAATTATGGGTTTGAAACGACATGAGGGTGAGTAATGATGACAGAATTTTCATTTTTGGGTGAATCATCCCTTTAAGGTTTTAAAAATAAAACCCACGTCATTGTATTTGGCAGGTGTTAAAATGTCCTTGCGACTAATAATGAGTGGTGCATATTAAGGCAAGCACTTTTAACCCTCATGCACTGTTCGATTTCTGGTGACTGCCTGTATGGTCCGGGTCAAATTGACCCTAATTGGATTCAATACAATTTCCCAAAAATCACACTATGAAAAAAAAGCATACAATCAGGTACAAATAATTAACTTTTAATATCAATACTTTTCACACATTACAAAGAATACAATGTTATAAATCTGAATTTATGATTTATAAAAATGTTTTTAACCACTATTTTTAAGACTGCCCCTCCCCGCACCTGTGGGACACTTGCCATTATACATTTATAACAATATCTTAGTTTAAACCTAAAGTAATCTTGAAAAACTATATATCATTTGAAAGCTTTCAGACTCTAGTTTTCATATTTGGTGACTGATTTTCAAAAGAAATGACAGAGCAATAGATGAATAGTGATAGATTCTTCATTTGTGATGTAGTGCCAAACTATAACACGCTCTAATTCTTTCCATATGTTTTTTTTTATATGAGTTTTAGGGATTGAATTCAAATCAAATATTAACATTAGTGCCCAAACTACTTCTGAATAGGAAGTCTACTTCATAAATATTTTGAAAAGTAAGGAAATATATGGTTCAGATCACTCAAACCATATATGGAAATCGAAGAGTCCTTATGTGGTCACCAGTGGAGTCTGGATGTCATCTAGTGAAAAAGTTTGGTACTGTGCTCAAAAAATCTTACTGAAAGTTCTTTTTTGAGATATCAACCTAAAAATTGTCACAGAACTTGTTCAGATATTTAGCTTTAGCTTAGTTTTAGAATTGAACATGTTTTGTAAAATATATATTTTATATATTTTAATTGTTCATAAACTTAAACTTCTATAACTTTTCTTAAACTTTACTTTTACAACTGTCTGTACAATAATCTGTGAAGTGTTTCCTTTAAAAAGATACCAAACTTAAGTCTGTGCTCTGAAGTATTCAAGATTTTTCACAATTTAAGTTGGAAAAGTTCTTTTCAAGTCTATGCTCAAAAAGTGGGACAGACAGTTAACAGATAAAACAACTTTTTATTTTCACAAACTTTGTTAAACTCAGCAAGACACTGGCACTTCAGGACTAGAGTTGAAGAGCTCTGATATACAACAAAGATGTGTTTTGTATTTTGGGTCTGTAGTTGCTTTTGAATAGCTGCCTATAATGGTCAAATTGATCCACGAACAGTAAGAATGTATACAATTTCTGTATGCACATTTCACAACACATCAGCATGTTGAAAATTTGCATGCATGTTCATAACCCTAAATGAGAAAAAGTCACAAAATTTCACGAAAAAAAACATAGGTATAATTGTATTTCAGATAGATTGAAAAAAAGAAACGATAGCTCATTTTTACCATATGCGGCTGACAAAATATTTTTCTGTATTGAAATAAGTGGGGAAGAGCTCCTTTTTTAGCTTCATAGGGTAGTAAAAAAATAATAAAATAAAACATATAACCAAGAAATGTTAGTATTTTGGGTCTGTACAGTTGCCTTAGAGCATCAAAATATGTGGGTCAAATTGACCGGTGAACATCACGAACATAACTTGAAACTCTGCATGCATGTTCATGACTCTAAATGAGAAAAAGTCACATAATTTCAAGAAAAAAACAAACAAACAAAAAAAAACATAGGTTAACTGGTATTTTCGACAACTGAACCCAGCTGACCAACATCTGTCTGTGTTTGCATGTTCCAGACAGACAGGCAGTCTGTGAATTAGTGGTGGAGATTTTTCAGTGACTCTTACATTACGCCATTAGATGGCAATAAGTGACTGTCTTTATGAGTGTGTCATTCAGTTCATTCAAAAATGCTGATTCATTCAGGAAAAACACAGAGGTGGCTGTCTAAGTGAGTCACTGAATAATTCACTCATCCTGTTTGTTCAGAAACCCTGATTCATTCTGGAATGAAACTTTCTGTGTTGCTCAGACAGGAAGCAGATGATTCTGCTTTGAGTTTGTTTGGAGCTATTTTCCTTAGTGGTGCAAAAATAGCACAAAGTTGCTGCAGATTTGTCAGCTGCATATCCAAATCTCCCGTTCCACCACATTCCAAAGGTGCTCTATTGGATTGAAATCTGGTGACTGTGGAAGCCATTTGAGTATAGTGAACTAATTGTCATGTTGAAGAAACCAGTTTGAGATGATTTGAGCTTTGGGACATGACGTGTTATCCTGCTGGAACTAGTCATCAGAAGATGGGTACACTGTGGTCATAAAGAAATGGACATGATCAGCAACAATACTCAGGTATGCTGTGGTTACTTGGTACTAAGGGGCCCAAAGTGTGCCAAGAAAATATCCTCCACACCATTACACCACCCCCAGCCTGAACCGTTGATAAAAGGTATGATGGATCCATGCTTTCCTGTTGTTTACGCCAAATTCTGACCCTACCATCTGAATGTCACTGCAGAAATTGAGACACATCAGACCAGGCAATGTTTTTCCAATCTTCTATTGTCCAATTTTGGTGAGCCCGTGTGAATTGTAGTCTCAGTTTCCTGTTCTTAGTTGACAGGAGTGGTACTGGTGTGGTCTTCTGCTGCTGTAGCCCATCTGCTTCAAGGTTTGATGTGTTGTGTTTTCAGAGATGCTCTTTTGCATAGCTCGGTTGTAACAAGTGGATATTTGAGTTACTCTTGCCTTTCTATCAACTCAAACCAGTCTGGCCATTCTTCTCTGACCTCTGGCATTAACAAGGCATTTTCACTCACAGAACTGTTGCTCACTGGAATATACAGTACTGAATCTGCTTTGTTAAAGGTTACCAATGATATTTTAGTCTCTTGACTCTTGATGGTTCTTGCTGTATTTTAAGCCAGCTTGATTTAAGTGCAGTATTTGACACAGTAGATCATGGCATCCTTTTACAAAGACTTGATCAAGTAGCTGGATTTCAGGGACATGTGCTGAAATGGTTTGCCTCTTACCCTCTTACCATGAAGAGAACTTTTTCTGTTAATGTAGGAAATTGTTTCTCATCTTGTGCTCACATCTCTTATGGTGTTCCACAGGGTTCCATTCTGGGACCTCTTCTTTTTCCTTTATGTATGATTCCCTAGGTCATATTATTTATAAACACAACTTATCATATCATTTGTATGCAGATGACACTCAGCTTTAATTCCTTCTATATGGGTTTGCCTAAATCTGCTTTAGATCATTTGCAATTGGTGCAAAATGCAGCAGCCTCTAGAAGCTCACTAGAAACTCATGTACTCGCCTCTCTACACTGGCTACCGGTCAAGTATGTGATCTCCTCACCTGGTATACTGCCTCAAGATCTCTTAGGTCATCTAGTCAATTACTTCTCTCTGTCCCTCAATCATGTTTTAAAGCTAACGGTGACCTTTTTTTTCTTTTCAGTGGCTGCTCCTAGGCTCTGGAATAGTCTTCCTCTCCATATTAGAGCTTTCCCATTTATTTCTCTGTTTAAATCCTCTTTGAAGACACATTTTATTCTTTATGTTTTAATTCTTTTTGAGGGTGTATAATTTTCATTTGTCCATTTGATTTTTGTATTATTTGTCTAGTCTTTAAATCTGTTTTAAATCTGTTTCATTACAGCACTTTGGTTTTAACTTCTGTTGTTTTTAAATGTGCTTTCTAAACTCAACTCAACTACACTAAACTACACTAAACTAAACTAAACTAAACTAAACTTAACTAAACAACCATGCACTGGATATTGCTTACTGTAATTATTTGTTGCTTACTGTAATTATTAGTCTCTCTTCAGCTGTAAATGTATATGTAAGTGTCAAATTTACAAGAGCCATATTTTTGTTGTTTTTTTGGCTTATTATTTGCAATCCATTCTATTCAAAATTTGGACAAAATGAATAAAACTGGAGGCAGTTAAGATCTTCTTTGGTATGTTCTTCATCCGTTGGTAAAAAAGCAGAATAGTCTGATCAATCTAACAGCCTGCATGTTCTGAGAAAACAAAAAATCCTCCCACATATGAATTACAGCATGATGGACAGGTGGTGTGTTTGCCAAAAAGAGGGCTGGTTAGTGTGTCTTTGGGGAGATCAGGGGGTTATACCACGGTAGGTGTAGCCAGACGGTGTGATGGGGGTGACGGAGGAGGTGAAAGAGGGCAGTGCTCAGCACGTGTCAGTGGTCAGAGTGACACTAAGGAGAGATACAGGCGGAGAAATCATCTGAACCTCACAATCCCAGCATCCATTTCTCCACTTCATTGCTCCTGAATCTGAAACATTTACTCCAAACACTCACAGTCTGACCTCCTCTTCACCTTTTAACTAGAAAGACCTCTGGAAATGTCTTGAAAAACCAACTGGTAGAATCACATAAGGCCTAGTCATTATTTAAGGAAAGGTTTTGTTCTGTTGAAGTTATTTAGTGGAATGTTCAAGCTGGAATGACCTAAAATAGCTTTAGAGAGCTTCTATGTGCAATTTTGTTGGTTTAATTGGAGTTGATTACACAGCTCTTTTAGTCTGGTTGAAGCCTGTCCATGCTTATTTGTTATGGTGCGTCAGTCGCGTTTTTGCATCATATGTGTGTCTGCATCCATGACGAAAGATAGACAGGTGCTGAGTTGCTTTAGGAAAGCCCCCATCTTGAGGAAGCCCCGCCCCTGTTTTGCATGTCTCATTTTAATATATTGAGTGGGCCATCTGTAACCCATTCATCTCATTCAAAAAGCTGTTAGAAGAGCTCATCCCTCCCTCTTTGCCCTCTGCGGCTCATTAGCATAAACTCAGAGCGACATGCACAAACACACTCCGGGCCTCCATGAGTGTGTTTACACATACATTCATGCTCACACACACCAAACGGTATGACATACCAAGCTGCTTATGCTCCAACACTTGTATTTTGAATGAAATTTGTATCACAGCAGGAAATAATGCTAATATTCCTCATTATTTCAAAATGCAGTTTTTCAATAAGTGTTTCAATGAACCATTCCCATTTTGTTTAATTCAATATATCGCATCAATAAAAATGTAACACCCACAAACACATACAAAATGCATTACCACTCCCCTTTTTTCAATCATTTTTCATGAAGCTCCCCGATCCCTCAACAGAGCGTGCTAGTGTTGACTAGCCATTAATCACAAGTCTTATCTGCCACACTGGACACTGTTTTTATGGCATCCTCAAGTCAACATGACAGGTCATATCAGTGTTTCAGTCCCTGTTTGCCGCTGAAAGCTCACTTCTGCCTGTCTGCTCAAAGACTAGAGGGAGATATGGTGAAGCACAGCAGATGAAGTACCTCACCCCTTCTTTTTGTAAGTCTTTCTTTCTCTTTTCGCATCTCTGGCAGGTAAGCTATAAGGCATAACCGGAAGTCAAGAGCAGAGAAACGCTTTCTCAAATCATTCCAGCTGTGTTTATTTATTATTGGCAGCCTTAAAATACAAAATAAAAAAATAAAAAATAAAAATAAAAAAATAAAATAATTTTTATTTAAAATATAATCTAAATAAATTTAAACTTTGAACTCCGAAAAAGCTAAATCTTAATCTTATTCTAAACTTAATTGAAATATATATATAAAAACCTACATAAAAATGTAAAAATATAAGCCAAGTTATGTTTCAGTCAAAATTAAAGTCAATGTAGAGTCAAAATTGTTTATACACCATGCTATTCTTTGATTCAATGATGCATGTAATTCCAAAGGAAAAAGGTTTGTGTTCGTAATCTTTATAAAAATCTAAAAAAAACCCTGCTCCTTAGAAATGTTTTTTCTTATGTCACCAATCCCTCTTCTTTTTTTCTTTTTTTTTTTGACTCCTAGTCCCAATCTGATATGTAACACCCACTTTTCACAATCCAATCACTGGTGGATAAAACACTGGTGGATTAAAAAAAAGTCCTGCCCTACACTTTGTCATCTCATTAAATACCATTTTTCACTTCTGAAAAAATATGTTAGATTATGGAAGTAAAACATATTGCAAATTGCATTAACTTGAGAAAACAACAACAACAACAACAACAACAAAAAAATCATGAATATTTCTCCTAAAAGTAATTAGAAGAAAGATACAGGGGGGCGAATTCCAATCGGAAGTGAGCATGAATACAAATTCCTGGGTCAACATATTTTGTTGATCCTGGAACAACATTCCTGTCCGAAAATTTAATCATAGCCATATCTCTATACCTTACCCATAAGTTATCCCTAAAAACAGAGGGAAATGATGTAGAAGAACTCTGGTTGTAAGCCTAAACTTGAAAACTTGTCCCTCAAATCTGATTGGTTGATTAGATGTTGATCCAGGAGCATGTTACACTTGGTGAAATCAGGTTCTGTGGGCAGAGCCCATGAAGTGGGGACTTTGGAGGGAGCAGGGCACTTGCGTGTCATAATGTAGCTGTTTGGAATGTACTTGGTGAAGGAAGCAATAAAAGATAACATAATTTCCTTATTGTTTTCACCTGACAACACAGCATGGTAGTTGCAAATAAATACACATTTTATAATAAAATTTTTAAAATATGCGTTATATATGTGTGTGCGCAGTATTCCCTCTCTTGGCGTCTTATCTTTGGACCCTGAATGTACAGTAGTAACTTTTGCCTAACGTATCTAAAAAATAAACAATAAAATTAATTCCTTGAAGTGACCATGGCATGTACCGTTCGCTAACAGATTTGTGGAAGGGCCCTTTAAGAAGGGATTTCATTGTTCACTTTCGTTTGGAATGCCCCTACAAATGGCATCCCCTTCCCAAAGTGCCCTTCAAGGATGCAAAAACGCCATTTGGAATTTGGCTCACAAATGAGACAATTGTTGACATACAGTATAAGTATAGACCAAGCTCAACTAATTTGGTCTTGGAAGAATTTGAAGAAACTGAGACGTGATTAGTGATTGGTTTATTGAGATGAGAGTGGCTCATTGCTTCCATTAAAACACATCCAATAGAATTCTGCAGAATGACGGATTGAAACAGGCCCTAAATCAAGACAGATTCTCCTGTCATCATGTCATAATTGAATCTTACAATTAGGTAATCTTTTGATATACTATTGCAGTGCACCTGGCTGTTCCCAACATAAAGCTCTCCTCCATGCATAAAAAGGAAGCCCAGGTGAAAGCGATTGTCTGTACCTTTAAAGCAGCCATATGATGAATGCGTTTGGCAGGCCGGCGGATGATAGAGTGGAGCGAGTGATACGATAGCGCCAGGCTCTTTGAAGCCTGGCAGAGCCTGAAGGCATGACTCCACAAGTCCTTCAGCCCTTCATGAGTTAATGTCCTAATCTGTTTTCAGCAGAGCCCTCGCAAGCATGCGCAACAGCCAAGGGCAAAAACTAATGAAATGCTCTTTTAGCCAGCCATCATTAATTGGTCACAGTTAGAGAGGGAATGTCAACACGGAGGCTATTATCTGCTCTCAATCTCCACAGACATCCACACAAATGTTCCAGGGCTTTCACAGCTCCCTCCATCTCTGTCAAAACACCTCCGTCTCCAGCCTTTCAGCCACTGAGAAGGTGTAATGACTTAGTTTAGACACTGTATTTAGTTGATATATTATATATATGTAGAAATCTATGTAGAAAATATTATATAGAAAACTCATCTTCTGTACCTAAATTAGATTTTGTTATTGGTCATCTTTGCATGTATGTACATTGTAAAAAGTAAAAATTTCCCTTTTGAAAAAAGACACATTAGCATACTTTTGCGATCTGAATTTAATCTTCTCGGACACTTAATTGCATGTTGTTCACAATTAAATGACAATGTATTATTTTTTTAAATTTATATCAAATACAGTCGCAATTAGTTGAACTTAAGAATGCTTGTTTTGACCCACTTAAGTACATCTTTATATATGTAATTTCATAATTACTTCTACTGTCTTGGTAAACATGGTTACAGTGTACTATTGAATGTACTGACAAACATTTATGATAAACTAAAATATACTTTAATGTAATTTCTATTAAAACTTGCATGTCATGTATTTAAATCTATTTATATTTTGTAATGATGAAGTTGCAATGTAGTATATTTAACTGTAGAATATTAATTTTAAAGTAACAACAAACTAGAAGTACTTTACATGTACTTCAGTATGTTAGTCAACACATCAAAATAACTATCTTTAAAGCATAACAAAAGATTATTAAAACATGATTTAAAATGTGCTTTGAAATAAAACTTTTAATTTGACATTACGGCAAAGTGCACTTTTTAAAAGTGTACTTAAGAAACAAAGTCATGAAAGTGTACTTTTAACACTTTTACACTTAAGTGGCTTTTTACATTATATGCAAGTACAGGTTTTTTTTTAAAAAAATATACTGTTAAGATTTGAAGTACACAACAAGTGCAGGTAACACTTTTGAATAATGGTCCGTCATTAATAAGTAACTATGCAGGAAGTAATGCAGGACAAATCAGTAGTACTGCTTTAACACTTCAGCTACTACTATTAACTAATATAGAAACAAGTTTAACTAATCAGTAAGTAATATCAAATTTAGGACTAAGATAGTTCCTTAATAGCTAATCAGTA
The DNA here is from genome assembly GCA_039654765.1 of Mylopharyngodon piceus. NCBI lineage: Eukaryota > Metazoa > Chordata > Actinopteri > Cypriniformes > Xenocyprididae > Mylopharyngodon > Mylopharyngodon piceus. The sequence continues at coordinate 32,188,835 of CM077443.1, read as the reverse complement.
ATTACAGAATGAGACTGGCATCATTAAGAACTAATAGGTAACTATGACAAATTATAAAGAATTACTAATTAATTAATAATCACAACATTAAAGTGTCTGAGATGTGAGCAATTATATTTTTTTACTCTCAACGTGGTCATGAAATGCATCGTTAATTACTCAACTGTTACCTAGTCACTATGCAGGAACTGCTAGTGATCTGGACAATTATTTTAAAGTGAAAAACATCTTTTTCACTTTTAAAATAATGGTCCAGATCAGTAGTAGTTCTTGAAGATTGTCCTTTTTTACTCGGAACATGGTCATAAAATGCATCACTTATTACTCAAGTACCTAGTCATTCTTCAAGAAGTACTAGTGATCTGGACCTTTATTTTACTGCATAGTGACTAGGTAACACTTGAGTAATTAGTGATGCATTTTATGACTGTATTCAAAGTAAAAATGATGACTGATTACGTCTCAGACACACGATAATGTTCTTTACAATTTGTCAGTTAGTTAATAGTTATTAATAATGCTAATCTCATTAGGTAATTATTGATTAGCTAATAAGGAACTATCTTCTAAATTTGATATTACTTACTGATTCGGTAATTATTGATTAGCTAATAAGGAACTATCTTCTAATTTTGATATTACTTACTGATTAAGCTTGTTTCTATATGAGTTAGTAGTAGCTGAAGTGTTAATATAGTACTACTCATTAGTCCTGCATTACTTCATACATAGTTACTTATTAATGACAGACCATTATTCTAAAGTGTTACCCAACTGCACATTTAATACAGTTAAGTGCACTTCTTTTTCACAAGGTTTACCACATGTAGGACAATTATAATGTTATCAGAAATATTTGTTTTGCAGTCTGCTAAATGTATTTTTGTCTACATTTGTTTGAACATGCCAACCTGAAGACGTGGGTTCCTTCAGCTTAATCTTGGTTCTGTCAAATATTTCTTTTTATAAATTAAATTAAATTAAATTAAAATACTGAATCAATTGAATCAGGTCAAAATTGGGCAAATTGAATCCACTGAATTAAATGAAATCAAATGTTCTAACAAGATGGGGGCTTTCCTCAACTAACTTTTCACAGTGTCAAAACACAAAAACTGTTCATACTGAAAAAAATATTGAGAGATTGCTGTCTGGTATGCATTTACAGAATACTTTCTTTCAAAAATGTATAATGAAATGTTTATATTAAAAAATGTATAAAAGCTAATATATTTTATTACTGAATAAAAGTATTAAAAATCAACCAGCCAGCATTTAAATACACAAATACTGCATGAAAGGAAATTATTAAAAATCTCATACAATCCTGTGAGGGTTGTTCACAAAAGGAGCATAATGAAGTGTGGCCTTTGTGTTTATTTGAATGTATTTCAACAGACATGAGGAGACAGTATGTTCTTGTGCATGGCGTTCTGGGTGCCATGAACGCTGACCTCGGGCTGAGGTGTGAGGGGCAGTAGGCTAGTGCTAATGGAGCTGTAGTGAAGAACAGCTGATCCCAGAGCTGGAGAACACAGGCCTCTCTTCAGTGCTTTGTTAAGGCACTCTGGCTTCTTCAGGCCTGAACTGACGTGAATGTTCAGAACAAAACATCACAAATATGGTAGTGCCAATCGACAACAGCCTTAGGCCCCTCCAGAGTCCAGCTCAACACTCCTGTTCAATATATCACACAGCAGGAGAGAGCCAAAGGACTGCAACCAGCCCTCCAGCCTGCAAGAGGCCTGCAGGGACAGGCATAAATATTCCATTCCCAGGACTTCAGCATCCAGAATCAGCCTTGGTTTGCCTGTCATTGGGGCCGAGGGTAAAGCTTACAGATGCTAATGAATGATGAATTACCCAAAACTGCATTTGTATTAATACTTTTCTCATAACGCAGCTTTCAAATCTTACAGCAAGTCACAAAATATACATTTATTTAAATTTATAAATGTAGAAATACAATGTCTTAATGCAGGCAAAAATATCCAATAACATAAAGCAAAGTTCTCAAACAAGCAGGTCAAAAGACTTGGGTAAAAAGTCTCTCAAGCTAATCCAAACAGGCATGCACAAAAGATCTGCTGTAGCGTCTGGACCAATCAGACACACAATTATTCATTATATTTAATGAATAATCCAGAAACTCACTCTCTCAAAGTTCTGTGAACCCATCCCCCTAAAACTGCAACTAGCATCCCAAACTTAGCTAACACACACGCAGAACTAGGTGTCCTGTTACAGAACACAAGAAAACTGATAAGACCTTTTCCTCTAAAGGAACAACTCCTTATTGGCTCAGTCACCTCAAGAGGGTGTGACATATTCACTTTAAAACTACTGATCACAGGATCACAGCCCTTTTTTTCCTTCTTTTACTGAAAAATGCTGATGTGAAGATGATGCTATGCTAGAAGCTTCTAAGGAACCCCGAGCTTGTGCCAGCCTTCGGCCTTGTCCTTCCATTCACCAAAGATCCTCTGAATCCAACTGGTTCTCTCTCATCAAGACAACATCAGCAAAGATCAACTGGAGCCTCAACAAATTGCATCAGGACAGTTCAATTTAAATGGATGAGACATGCAAGTATCAAACTTAGTCTCATTATTTGATACATTAAGTATCCTTACTCCCCTTTAAAAAAAAAGGTTTGTTAGAACTAAACTGATGGTTTGCTCAAGGCTGTTGATCTGCTGAATTTCAAACAATGCAATAACTTCTTGCTTTCCTGTATTCTGCTTCAGCTCTCTCTTTCCCTTGGTAAACTGTATGCATGTGTGTGAGTGTTAGAGTAGTTTCAGTGTTTAGTTAATAAAGTCTTGTTCATGTCACACGTAAATTTGTCCGTGTTTCATGCTCATATACTGGAGTCCCTAATCATGCAGATCCTGACTACATGCTCTGAGTAGTACTGTACAATAAGAATGTTATTTCCCATAACCTGGAAATTAACATTTCTTAGAATTAATAAACAATTAACACTGAGTGTTCATCGGCCAAACAGGTTAATTGATTGTAATATTAATTTTATTACATTAAGTTAATTTTATTAACTGATCCAAATATTTATAATTAACTAAAACTAGTTATGATTAATTATTCATATTTCTTTTGAGCTAATTTGCTACATTGCCTAAACAAAAGAACTTCAAGACTGAGCAAAGATACAAACAAAATGCAGGTCTTATATACACACCCACACACACTCTAGTTGGTAGGTAGGTCTTACTCTTAAAAATCTAGGTAGGACAAGCTGGTATGTATAGGGTTGACCCGTCTAGTGATTTTGAATGGGCTAACAAATCTTGGGGCAAGTTAATTAGATTCCACTTATAAAGGTAAGTCCTTAGACGAGAACCAGACCCTTTGTCCTATTCTGAAGTGCAGGGTTACCCTCCTTCTCTTGTCAACATGATTTTTGTAGCGAGTTAAAGCACTTTTCAAGGCTAAGTGAGCCCTTTTTCATGTCCTTCTGCACCGTTCAATGAACCTTTCAGCATTAGGGACTCCAACCTCTATTTCTTGACTGAAGAACAATGGTGGCTCAAACCCGAATTGACACTTGAATGGGGATAAACCAGTGGAGGAGCTGTGTAAGGTGTTGTGTGCCAGCTCTGCCCATACCAGGAACTGACTCCAGGAGGATGGCTGATGGGATGTGAAGCAGAGAAGTTATTTCTCCAACTCCCGATTTACCCATTCTGTTTGGCCATTTGACTGAGGGTGGAAACCTAAAGAGAGACTGACAAAAGCACCAAATAGGGACCAGAATGCTTTCCAATAATGAGACATGAACTGGGGAGCATGATCAGTAACAATGTCCACTGGAATTCCATGGATCCTTACAACATTCTGAAGAACAATATCAGTAGTTTCTTTAGCAGAAGGGAGTTTAAGTAAAATAATGAAATGTGCAACTTTAGAGAAGCGGTCCACCACCACCAGTACCACAGTGTTACCTTCAGATACTGGCAGACCTGTGATAAAATTCATGGATATATGAGACCAGGGATGTTGTGGGATGGGAAAAGGGTGTAGAAGGCTTGTACAAAAAATCGGACCTTCCTTGACATCTCTGGCCACCAAAAGCATCTTTGAATAAAATCCAATGTCCTCTGTAGTCCCAAATGTCCAGCAAGGGAAGAGGCACGACCCTACTGAAGGACCTGTGACCTTGCTTTCTTTGGAACAAACGAGCCTCCTGTTGTAACCTCATCAGGAATGTGTGTGCCAAGTAGCACCTCATGCACAGTATCTTCAATGGACCAGAAAATAGATGCCAGATTGCAGTCTCTGGGAATGATGAATTCTGGGGAATGGTCCTTCTGGGAAAAATCATACTGGCATGACAAGGTGTCAGCCTTAACGTTCTTTGATCCAGGTCTGTAAGAGATCACAAAATTGAAACAGGTAAAAAAGAGAGGCCACCTAGAATGCCGAGGGTTAAGGCACTTTGTCTGCTGTAGATAGCAGGAAAATGAAAGGATGCATGGACCCCTCCAGCCAGTGGCGCCACTCTTCCAGTGCAAGTTTCACAGCTAGGAGTTCTCGGTTACCTACATCGTAATTTCTTTCTGCTGAAGACAGGCTTCTGGAAAAGAGGGAACATGGATGAACTTTGTTATCTGTGATTGACTATGTTATTCTGTCTGTGTTATTCTGTCAAAGACTTCAGAGCTTCAGCAGGTGGGTGAACCTTCAGTAAGAGCAGGAATTGGTGCTGCAATTGTGCTAAAGTTACGAATAAACTTCCTGTAGAAATTGGCAAAGCCAAGAAATCTCTGTACCTGCTTCAGTGTTTTGGGCTGGGTCTAGTTGGTAATGACAGATACCTTCTCTGGTTCAATCTGGATGCCTTCTTGAGATACAATGTAACCTAGGAATGATACTTTGGACAAATGGAACTCACACTTTTCAAGCTTTACGAAAAGATTATTCTCAAGTAGCTTCTTCAGCAGCTGTTGGACATGGTGAATGTGTTCCTGTAGAGAGATTGAGAAGATTAATATGTCATCTAGATAGACAAACACAAAATGATTCAACATCTACCTCAAGACATCATTGATGAAGGCCTGAAACACTGCTGGGGCATTAGCTAACCCAAAGGGCATGACTTGGTATTCCCAGTGGCCAGTCGGGGTACTAAAGGCTGTTTTCCATTCATCACCCTCTTTTATGCATACCAAGTTGTATGCACTCCGCAGATCTAATTTCGAAAAAATCGTAGGTTTCTGAAACAGTTCAAAAGCAGATGACGTGCGGAAGAGGGTAGCAATTCTTAACCCCTTAGCATTCCTAACGTCTCTTTTGAAAGGTATGTGTACCGCGAGCCCACGATAGTCTATGCTAGGGGTGTGCCCGAATACTAAATCCGTATTCGGAAAGGCACGGGGGAAAAAAACGCAGTCTACGGAGCCCCGAAAGGGACATGGTTAGTCGTTTGCTAGCAGGAGCCTGTTACTTTGTAGTACAACAGATTTCACTTACCACGTAAAGAGAGTAAGGAGAGATGGCTGATAGGACAATGGTGAATGGTTTGCAGTTCCTGAGTGTCACTGACAAATATCTAATCTTGTGAAATGTGTAATAAGTAGCTGACGCTCCCTAGTATACACACAGCACGTGTGATTGTGAATCTCGAAAGTGAAAGTAAAAACGCGCGCACATTCAAAAGCGATTTCAATACTCCACATATTAACAGCAGCTTCCTGATGCTGGCAAATTATTTACGTTATAATTACCCAACTATATAATTGCGAGAGAAAGCATACATGTAGAAAGAAATACATTTTTTCCTCCCATCTCATGTGTATTCCCTTTAGGGGCTCCGTAGTACATGTCATTTCCTTTCCGAATATGGTATTCGGCTTCGGGCACATCCCTAGTCTATGCAAGGCCTAAGGCTACCATCTTTCTTAGGGACAAAAAAGTAACCAGCACTAGCTGGTGAAGTTGATGTGTGAATGAAGCCAGTCCTTAAAGCATCCTTAATATTTTCATTCATGGCCTTAGTTTCTGGGGCAGAGAGGGAATGGCGGGTTGTGCAGCCGGTTAAGGGGTTCTCTTGAAGATATGATAAAATAAAAGGAGATTGTTTCAGGGTGGTTAGCTTTAGTGGTTAAACACAGAGGAACTGCTCTAAATTTCATTCCAGTCCCAATAGGTCTGCCATCCAGGGCTTCAATTTTCCAGGATGAAGGACAAGTCTCATAGGGGATACACATCTTCTTTGCCAGTTCAGTGTCCAAAAAATGAATACGGTTATCAATACAAACCCCAGTATCTACTGGCTAGTTCGTCTTTTACATCTTCAGAAAGGCCACGGTAGAAGGTTGAGACAAGAGCCTCTAAATCCCATTTACTCTCAGAAGCCAGAGTACGGAATTCGATGGCATAATCAGCCATGGATCGATGCATCTGGCATAGGTCTAGTAGCCTTCTTGCTGCCTCACAACCACTGAACGGATAGTCATACACCTGTTGAAGAGTCTCTGTGAACACCTTTAGATCTGAACAAATGGGGAACTGTTGTCTCCAGAGGGCTGAGGCCCAATCCAGTGCACGATCACACAACAGGGAAATTATGTATAGAGGTATGTGGACTAGAATCAATCAATCAATAACAAACTGGCAATCCTCGAACTACTACACCAAGACATTAAAGACTTAAAGCAAGTTTGGAATTCACTGAATGCTGGGAAACCTTGGGTCCTGCCATCTATGTGGATGTAACTTTGACACGTACCACCTACCTAAGCATTGTTGTAGACCATGTACACCCTTTCATGGAAACGGTATTCCCTGGTGGAAGGATAATGCGCCCTGCCACAAAGCAAAAATGGTTCAGGAATGGTTTAAGGAGCACAACAAAGAGTTTGAGTATTGACTTGGCCTCCAAATTCCCCAGATCTCAATCCAATCGAGCATCCGTGGGATGTGCTGAACAAACAAGTCCGATCCATGGAGGCCATACCTCGCAACTTACAGGACTTAAAGGATCTGCTGCTAACATCTTGGTGCCAGATACCACAGAAAACCTTCAGGGGTCTAGTAGAGTCCATGCCTCGACTTGTCAGGGCTGTTTTGGCAGCAAAAGTGGGACCAACAAAATATTAATGGTCATAATGTTATGTCTGATTGGTGTAAATGGACAATTATACAAAGACAATGACACAACTTGAATGTAAAAGGGAAAAAAATCGTCATCAAGCCACCTGCTAAACAGCACTGAATAACAAAGAATGTCCGTCGTACCCTTACCCCACACAAAAATGTTACTAAATTAAAGTCACTAAAGTTCTACGTTATTTTGTTTTTATGTTAATTGTGAAAACCGGAATTATGTCTTGTTTACATTTTATTCTACATAAATGGGGAGTGAAAGCAAGTCAATCAGTATATAGATTATTTTAATTAGAGGAGATGTATGTAATGAGTATGTATGTGCATATGTATTTATGGAGGTTCCTACAATTTAGCTTACCAAATAATGTCACAAATAAAGTTTGTTAGTTGGAATGTGCATCAATTCACCAATTAAAAGAAATAAGATACTAAAACACCTTAAAAACTAAAAGCAGATATATGTATGCTACAGGAAACACACTTTCTTGAATCTGAAAAAGAAACCCTAAACCACACAAAAGAAACCACACAATACACTCATATCTAACAGAAACACATAAATTATAAACAATACCAAAATATCAGATCCAGAAGGACGTTATATTGTCATTAATGCATCTATAAACAGAAATTACTATTGCTAACATCTAAGGGCCAAACACTGACAACGATGATATATTCCATAATGTTTTCCTGTGGAAAAAAAATCTTAATGCCTTAAAATAGCTTGAATGTAATTCTACACCCTTGCCTCATTTAATATACAGGGATCTATGAATATGATAATTAGCCCCGCCTCCACTCACTCGCACAAGCTCAGACGAGATCCACTTGGTCAACTTACTGAGGTAAACGCTGCACAATGGTATCGCTTTTTACAATGTCGAACACATAACAGTAATTAATATGATTAGCATTTTGCTTGACTGTCATCAAACAGCTAATAATGTTTTGCTAATGTTACACAAACCATGTTCACATTCATGAGTCAGACAGATGCCTTCTAACAATCAATATCCTTAGAAACGCTTTGAACAACTCAGAACATCAGTGGAGAAAGGCATATAGTTCATCATAACATCATAATATACATCATACACTCGCCATATTGCTAAATCTACCCGATTTTTCATATCAACAGAAAAATATACCAGGATAACCTTTTTTTGAGACTCCCTTGCATGGTCAGTTAATGATATGCTAAAGCCCGCTGGTACGTTGACGTGATTGGTTACAAGGTAGTTTGTGACGTCAGAAACACCAGCGATTTCAAACCTTTAAAGAGAAAATACTCAGCAATGGTGCTGACTTATGAATTTGCACATGGTTTGTCTTAAAGCATGTTAAAAACACCAGATAGACATATGAACAACATTAAAAACTTGATTTTCACCACAGGAGGACTTTAAGAAAAATATCATATTCTACATATAAACACAAAACAAATAAGAAACAAGAAGAAGAGTTAGAAAATAAATTAAAAATATTAAAAAAATAACATACTCCCAAATTCAAAGCGAACAGACCTTAAATGAACTAAATAAAATTAAAAATCAATTAGAAGAAATTATCCTTTAAAAAGTACAATACGTTTAAAATCTCTCTACTTCGAACACAAAGATAAATCTGGGAAACAGCTAATCTACTCAAACAAAATAAAGAGAAAACACAGATAACCACCAAAAAACTCAGAAAATAAAATAATCCACAATCAATACATTCAGGACATTTTTACCAATCATTACACAGTAATAAACAAAAGGAAAATAGTACAAAAAAGATTTCTATAAAAATTTAATAAAAAATCTATTTGCTATAAAAAAATATAAGAATATCAATATTAAATCCCACACAAATAGAAGCATTAGATGAACCATTAACAGTAGAGGAATATAAGGAAGCACTCTTCACATTACCAAACAATAAAGCCCTAGGCCTGGGTGGCTACCCATCAGAATTTTACAAACACTTCTGGACAATAATTTCACCACTATTCCAGAGAATGACTACAGACATCGAACTTCAATCTACCATACCACAGCATATGAATACTGCGCTAATTACAGTCTTGCTTAAACCAAATAAATTTCCAACTTCATGCTTTAGTTATTGCCCACTTCCACTTATAAACACAGACATGAAAATAATCATAAAGCATTATACGTTTAGAATCATGCCAACTATTATCCATCCAGACCAAACAGGCTTAATCAAAGGACATCATTCATTTAACAATACACGTCAATTATTCTACATAATAAATAACTCAACTAAACAAAAAACAAAACAAAAAAAAACATAGTTATCATCTCACTTGATGCTGAAAAGGCATTTGATAAGGTAAACTGGTAATTTCTCTACACAACATTGGAAAAATATGGCTTAGGAAATTATTTTATACACTGGATTAAGTTGTTATACAGCACACTGACAGCATCAGTTATCACCAATAACATTATTTCATCACCATTTAAACTGCAGCGAGGCACTAGGTAGGGATGTCCATTATCTCCACTACTCTTTGCACTATTTATAGAACCCTTAGCAACAGCCATTAGACAAAATGACAATATTATAGGTTATAAATCCAACAATACCGACCATAAAATATCATTATATGCTGACGACATTCTACTATATATACAAAACCCAGAAAAATCACTGACAGAAATCATCAAACTTAACAACGACTACTCAAACATATCTGACTATTACATAAATGGGAATAAATCAATAATACTCCCATTATACAAAGACTTTGAAATCACCAGGATAAAGAATAATCAATTTAAGACAGGCAACATTACATACTTAAGAATACACTTCTCTCCAAATGTATCAGATCTGTTTGATCTCAACTTCACTCCGGCATTAAAAACAACAGAAAACGACTTAAAGAGATGGATGAACCTGCCACTATCAATTATAGGACGAATAGCCACAATCAAAATGTCTGTACTACCGAAAATAAATGATCTCTTCACAATGAGTCTGATACAATCCACCAAAAAATGGTTTAATACATTAGACCGCATAATAAATAATTTCTACTGGAAAAATCAGAAACCTAGAATTGCACTACGAACATTACAAAAATATAAAGAGCAAGGAGTATTATCAGCACCTAATTTTCAATACTATCTTTCTGCACAGACACAGCACTTAACCAAATGGATAAATAATGACCACCATCATAACTCATGGATACAACTAGAACAAACAGCATGCAAAGAAATCCCAATATCCGACTTACCACGTTTTAGTAACACCATCAAAAAACATAGTCTATTTCTAAACACTGCAATCCAGACAACACTAATAGCTTGGTGGAAAATTAACAAAATAACCGGTCATTTCTATTATTTACAAATAAAGAGTGCAATCACAGCTAAAATTAGACACATACAATTACAACCAGAATCATTACTAGGCAAAATTGGGAAGATCAGCCAATCAGCAAAATTAGTAAGAAAAAATATACAACTTAATAGTATCTGTAGACAAAACATGCTCGGTACCAGTCACAAAATGGGAACAGGACCTCAATATATCCACAGACATCAACTTCTGGAATCAAATCTGTAGAAACATATTCAGCTTCAGTGTAAATAAAAATATTCAATTAGTCCAATACAACGTTATACACAGAATTCATTTAACTCAAAAAATGTTTAAAATGGGTATTGCTGAATCAGACAAATGCACACACTGTACTCTCAACACACCGGATACATATCTTCATGTGCTATGGTCATGTCCACCTGTCACCCTGTTCTGGAAGGAAGTCATCAAAACAATCTCAACACTTTTTAACTGCAACATTCCAGTCACCCCATCACTGTGCCTGTTAGGTGATATCTCAACAATACCCAATACAATAGAATACACTGCTCCACTACTCTTGTCTCTAGCTATTGCCAAGAAAACAATTTTCATACACTGGAAAAAACAAAAAACAAAAACAAATTTCTATTGCACAATGGACTCAATTACTAAGACAACACATAGCCAATGAAAGACAAACTACAATAACTAAAAACCAACTGGACACATTTTCAAAACAATTTGCCCCTCTCCTCTTTTATCTAGATAAGTAGACATTATCCAGTCATATCTGATATCATATTCTATATTTTTATATATACTGTGAAATAATATTTAATTTAAAATTGTTTTCTATTTTAATATCGTTTAAAATGTAATTTATTCCTGTGATGGCAAAGCTGAGTTTTCAGCAGCCAGTTTTCAGTATCACATGATCCTTCGGAAATCATTCTAATATGCTGATTTGGTGCTCAAGAAACATTTCTTATTATTATTTCTTAGTAAGTTGAAAACAGTTATTGTTTTTGTGGAGTCATTATACATTTCACAGTATACCTGTTTTTATTTTTGATAAAATAAATACAGTCAACACATTAAAAAAATCTTACCCGACCCAAACATTTGGACTGTAGTGTAGTATAGAAACCCCACAGAAAATAGAGTTGTTATATAATTCACCCACCTTTAAACTGACATCTTTTAATTGAATTATATCAAAATTAAAGTTCTGTTACAGACAGTTTAATTTCATAAGCTAAGTGATTTGCTATTAAATATTCTACAGATTCCCTACAAATGAGTGGTAGAAGTCCATCATGGAACTCTAATAGAAAAGTATAATTACTTATCAGAGTGAATTATCTTTTACAAGGCACTAGTTATCAAAAGTTATCTAGCCATGGCTGGCAATTATTAAAGCCTTAATCAAATATGGATGGTCATTTGTTAATTGAATTATTGCAGACCATCAGAGCGCGTTTGGGAGGTGAAAAATGAGCTGTGAGACGGAAACTGAGATCTATGCTAGATATGAGTTCCATTAATGATCCTGAGACCTGTGTGGCACTGAGCAGTTATAAACCTGTAGTAGAGAAAAGTGACAAGAAATCAAATGTGAGAGGCTTGACGGACCAGAATGTTGAGTGATAACTTCATGTGCATTCGCATTCAATGTATGCATTTTATCGGTTCATGCATTCCCCGGGAATTGAACCTATGACCTTGTTGCTGCTAGCGCTTTATTGTTTGAGCTACAGGAACATTTTATCTTTTGAAACTTTTTCTTTATCAAATGTAGTTTTCCGCAGCATGCCATTTTTTTCTTCTCATAAATCTTATGACATTAGCGCATGCAGTGTGAACACAAGAAAATTACAACAGTGTCACATGTCCAGCTCTGGTTTCCAGAGTTTTGATCCCAGTTATGACTGTGACTCTCTGTCTAACTGACACCCACTGCGTCACTCTTTTATTCCCAACTCTCTCTCGCACAAGCTCAGAGCAGAGGAAATGGAAGCAGGCAGTGGAACAGCAGTAAGAGATTCAGAGGGGAAATGAGAGGCAACAGCTTGGAACAGCACTTCCTGCCTTTGCACTTCAGAGAATATATGAAGTATATGCCCAGTCCTTAACAGCAGAATACAGATAAATGCATAAATATCTTGTATGTGTTTTTAAATGCATTCTTTAGAACAGACTGGATTTTTCATTTGCATGTCCCCTTTCATCATCTTTATATTTTAATGCACTGTATAGAATAAAACAAAATCTGGTTCTATCTAAATGTGGATTAACTGAAATTAAACAATCCTTTCACTGATTATGAAACCTCCCTCTTTTGCAATAATTGTTCTGACATTGTCTGCTTAAAGAATAAATGTAAATAAATGAAATCATATTTGAGGGAGTGACATCACCAAAGTCTTTTTAAATAGAAATAATTTTTAAAATACTTTATCATGCTTTTATTATGTTTATGCCAATTGCCATTTATTTGCTTAATGTTTATGGGGGAATGTGATCATTTGTGTGATTTAAGCCACACCAAAACCATTAAATCTAGTTATTTATTATTATATTTATTAAATTATTTTCCAAACTCGGTCCTGGAGGGCCACTGTCCTGCAGAGTTTAGCTTCAACTTGCCTCAACAAACCTGCCTGGAGGTTTCTAGTATCCCTAGTAAGACCTTGATTAGCTGGTTCAAGTGTGTTATTTGGGGTTGGGGCTAAACTCTGCAGGACAGCGGCCTTCCAGGAGCAGGATTGGACAACCCTGCTCTAAACATTGTAATGGTGTATATATTGCCTCATATTACTTTCAAACTAATTGTATTATAGCTATTCAGTACATAACTTATTGTTATTATGGTGCACATATAAGTACATAGGAAGACAGAGTTTGAAAACAACAACAACAAAAAAATTGCACTGGTCTGTGATTTATATATATATATATACACACACTGTATATATTCAGATGTGGACAAAATTGTTGGTACCCTTGATAAATATGATCAAAGATGACTGTAAAAATAAATCTGCATTGTTTAGCCTTTGGATCTTTAATTCATAAAATTAGCAAAAATCTAACCTTTCATTGAAGGAAAAGAATTGAAAGTGGGAGGAAAATCGCATTATGAAATAAATATTTTTCTCCAAAACACGTTGGCTACAATTATTGGCACCCCTAGAATTTTTTTATGAGCAAAATATCTCTGAAGTATAATCCCATTCATATTTAAAAAATTTTAACACACCAGGGTGATCATGAACATGAAATGTCCAGCCATGACTTTCTGTTCCACAGGAGTATACATGAGGAAACACAAAGGCCAAATTCCCTTAATCATTCATCACAATGAGTAAAACTAAAGAATATAGTTCTGATGTTCAGCAAAAGATTGTTGAGCTTCACAAAACAGAAAGTGGCTGTAAGAAAACAGCTAAAGCATTGAAAATCCCCATTTCCACTATCAGGGCAATAATTAAGAAGTTCCAATCAACTACAGATGTTACAAATCTGCCTGGAAGAGGACGTGTGTCTAAATCATCCTAATGCGTGGAGAGGAGGAAAGTTTGAGTGGCCAAAGACTCTCCAAGGATCACAGCTGGAGAATTGCAGAGATTAGTTGAGTCTTGAGTCTCATATCAAACAGCACCTACATCCCCACAAGTTGTTCGGGAGGGTTTCAAGAAAAATCCTCTGCTCTCATCCAGAAACAATCTCCAGCATATTCAGTTGTCAGACAAGACTGGAACTTCAAATGGGACCGGCTTCTATGGTCAGATGAAACTAAAAAAAAGAGCTTTTTGGCAGCAAACCCACCAGATGGGTTTGGTGCACACATGGATAAAAAGTACCCCATGCCCACGGTTAAATATACTGCTGGATCTTTAATGTTGTGGGCCTATTTTTCTGCTGGAGGTCCTGGACATCTTGTTCTGATACATGGTATCATGGATTCTATCAAATACCAACAGATTAAAAAAAATCAAAACCTGACCGCTTCTGCTAGAAATCCAATAATGGGCCGTGGTTGGATCTTCCATCAGGACAATGATCCAAAACAAACATCAAAACCAACACAAAAATGTGTCACTGAGCACAAAATGAAGCTTCTGCCATGGCCATCCCAGTCCCCTGACCTGAACCCTAAAGAAAATGAGTGGAGTGAACTGAAGAGAAGCACCATCAACATGGAGCTGGGAATCTGAACGATCTGTAGAGATTCTGTATGAATGAATGGTCTCTGATCTCTTGTCAGGTGTTCTCCAAACTCATCAGGCATTATAGGTGAAGACTCAGAGCTGTTATCTTGGCAAAAGGAGGTTGCAAAAAGTATTGAATAAAAGGGTGCCAATAATTGTGGCCAACGTGTTTTGGAGAAAAACATTTATTTCATAATGTGATTTCCCCCCCACTTTCAATTCTTTTCCTTCAATGAAAGGTTAGGTTTTTGCTAATTTTATGAATTAAAGATCAAAAGGATAAACAATGCAGATTTATTTTTACAGTCATCTTTGATCATATTTATCAAGGGTACCAACAATTTTGTCCACATCTGTATCTATCTATATATATTTCATTAGTAAGAATAACTGCTATCAGTCCAGCCCAGAATCTAACGTGTGTAAATGCTTGCACTGTACTCACGCCAGTGTTTGTGATGCTTTTTGTTTTTTGGGTTTCTTATTTGAGTATCAAACAAATATCATCAGTGCAGGTATATATTCTGTCCTTCTCTCTATAGGTACACAGCTTGTCCAAATCTGTTCTGGAGATGCAGATGTAACATTTGTCATGTCAATAAAACTATTTGCACTGAATTGATTAGCTGTAAGGCTGAGGGGCTCCCTGTGGGTTTTCTGACAAGAGAGAGTGAAAATATGTGTGTGTAAGAGAGAGAAACAGCGAGCAAGAGCTGATTCACCAAACACAGATTGTATCAGTCGTGTCGCTGCTGACGGGGCTGCGCTGACTGTGTCTGGGCCAGTGCTGTTCAGGGCTGATACTGCACCCTGGAGATAGTCCAGATAACAGCACTGACATCCTCTCTCATTCACACAGCTGCGGGGGAGGACAGCCTCTCCCCTGGGACAGAGGACCACTGCACTGAGGGGCAGGAGGGGGAGCCTGAGAAAGGGCAACTGGAGGAGGAATGGAAGAATTAAAATCATCTAGGTCTGAAGTTACCAATTAGTAATGTTTAATTTGCGAATAAATCGTTATTTTGAACTGGTACTTTTTTTAGGGTTTTGCAAAGCACTTGTCTGTAAGGGTGGTCTTTGGGAGTAAAATTTATCTGGCAAAAATAAAAAATACAAAATCAGGAACATCTCAGTTACTTTTGTAACCTCAGTTCCCTGATGGAGGGAACAAGGCGTGGTTTTGAGGACTGACACTAGGGGTCACACTTGGGAGCCCCAACCACCTCTGACACTTCAGAAAAGGCCAATGAGATTTAACGAGTGGAATTTGCATGCGCTACTCCCCCGGACATACGGGTATGAAAGGAGATGGCATGCATCCACTCATTCAAGTTTGTGCTGAGGAGCAAAGAGCATGTCCCAGCCATCCAGCGGGTAGTTCAGCATTGTGGCAGGAGAGACACCAAGTCTCGTGCCCTCCATCAGGGAACGGAGGTTACAACAGTAACCGAGACGTTCCCTATGAGTCACTTCGACATGGTCTCGAGAACTAACACTAGGGGTCACTACGGAAAGCACCATAACCGCTGAGCTGAGTTATGAGGTTCCTGCGAAGCAGATGTAGGCAAGCCACTGAGTGCTAGGTAACAAGTGCACCTGCGGCATTGTAACCTACCCAGTGCACTATGTAAACCGTGTAGTCCTTCATACCACTCGGGGAACGAAAGGACAGTACTTACAATGGGAATAGGTCACTTCAGCCAAAATGTACTTTTCTGTCCTTCTTCTTTCTTTTTTAGGGAAATAATCCACGGCTGTGCAGACCAAAGCACTAAGGCAACATTCTTCCTCCCAGGTGGGAGAACGAACACTATGGAGACCACATCCTGCCCTAGGGGAGGTTAATATGTGAAGAATACATCACATGGACTTACCATCTGGGAAGTACCACACGTGGAAAGAAGTCCCTGCGGTAGTTCCTACCTAAAAAGGGAGGAACTACTATAAATGCAGCGACTGGTGGCAAAGACGGAGCTCTGGCTAGTGGAAGACAAGGTTTTACCATCAGGGAAACTGTAACGTGGACAATACATCATATGGGATTACCATCAGGGAATCACTACACATGGAGCACCTATCCCCATTATATAGGCTGATCTGAAATGGCATGCATCACGAGTACTGGGCCTGGTGTCAAATTCCTCTGCCGACTTCGACTGCTGCAGGGTGCTGAAAGGTGAGATATTGAGTTTTCCGGTCTGGGGAACTCACATGGACAAAAAAAAAAAAAGAGAGGCGCCATCGGCTAAAGCCCAGGAGGATGCAACACTCCTCATGGAGTGTTCTCAAACTCCAAAGGGGCACGGCACATTTCCCTGTCCCTGATATGCCAAGGCAATAGTATATACGATCCAGTGGGCCAATCTCTGTTTGGAGACAGCCTTCCTTTTCTGCTGTCCCCCAAAACAGACAAAGAGCTGCTCAGAGCTTCTAAAGCTCTGTGTGCAGTCCAAGTAAATACACAGAGCGTGTACTGGACAGAGCAACGATAAGGCTAGGTCTGCCTCGTCTCGAGGCAGCGGTTGCAAGTTCACCACTTGGTCCCTAAATGGGGTAGTGGGAACTTTGGGCATGTAGCCCAGCAGGGGTCTCAGGATTACGTGAGAGTATGCCTAACCAAACTCAAGGCACATTTCACTGACTGAGAACACCTGCAGGTCCCCAACCCTCTTGATGTAAGTGAGCGTGGTCAGATGCACCAACTTCAACTGACTCTACTGGCTCAAAAGGAGCTTCCTATAGGCCCAGCAAGAATACAGAGAGATCTCATGAGGGAATAAGGCATGGCCTAGGAGGATTTAACCTCCTGGCACCTCGGAGGAACCTGATGATCAGGTCGTGCTTCCCTAAAGACCATCCACTGTGTTGTGATGTGCCGCTATGGTGGCCACATACACTTTCAGGGTGGAAGGGGACAACCGACCCTCCAACCTCTCTAGCAGGAAGGAAAGCACTGACCTGACTGCTCATGTCTGTGGGTCTTCCCTTCTGGAAGCACACCAGTTAACGAATTGAATCTAGCCTGAGTGATAGTGTTTATCACCACTGGTGATAGCCCACTCAAGTCTTCGGCATCCAGAGGTCTGGGCACATATGCCAGATTATGCGCTGTCCCTGAGAAAGGTGGTCCCTCCTCAGGGGGATTCACCAGGGAGGGGCTGTCGCAAGGAGCATGAGCTCAGAGAACCAAATCCGGGTGGGCCAATACAGTGAAACCAATCAGGCTCACTGAAGGAAAGGCATATTTGAGCAGGCTCTGGGGCCAGCTGGGTGCCAGTGCGTCCATGCCGAGCAGGGCCTCAGTCAGGGAATGACGGACCTGCAGGATGGCTATGGCATGCAGGACGAAGATGGCCAGTCCAGCGGCACTGTAAGCCTTCGCCGTCAGAGACAAAGTGAACTTACAGGCTCTGGACGGGAGCCTAGGACAACTCTGCCAGATGGAATTGCACATAAATTCCCCATTTACCCCCTGACCGCACCACTGTCGATGGCAGTGGATGCATACCATATCCTTTTATACCTGTATGTCCAGGGCAGTGGCACATGCAAATTCTACTCGCCAATTCTCATTGGCCTTTTTTGAAGTTTTGAGGTGTTGAGGTATTGAGTAAGTATTGAGGTGTTAGGGGCTCCCAAGTGTGATGGCTAGTGTCAGTCCTCAACACCATGATGAAGTGACTGACAGATAGGGAACAGCATCAAATTGGAACACATACTGTATTTGGAACTATAAACTATGATACTGCACATTCTTTTTCAGAAGTACTATACTATTTACAGTATGTCCACATTTTCTGTATGCATGAAACACATAGACTTGAACTATTACTTGAATGGACTGCTAAAAGTTTAAACATTTCTACAAAAATTTAGGTAACACTTTAATTTGAGGTGACATTGTTATGTGTTACATGTACTTACTCTGGTAATAAAAGTACATTTTAAAAAATATTACAAGCAACTAACTATAAACCAAACTCTTACCTTAACCCTATAGTAAGTAGTCTACATGTAGTTAATTAACATTACTTAATAGTATTTATTTGTGTAATTACACTGTAACAACGTCACCTTAAAATAAAAAGTTACACTTTATTTTAAGGTGTCTTTGTTACAGTGTAATTATACATTTAAGTACTGAGTAATATTAAGTAACTACATGTACTGTACTTACTATAGGTTTAGGATTATGGTTTGGTTTGGTTTATGGTTAGTTGCATGTAATTATGCATAATTTATAGTTATTAATATGGTAACTGCATGTAACATATGTAACAATGACACTGTAAAATAAAGTGTTACCAAATAAAATGTAAAATGTAATTAAAAATGTAAAATAAGATCTTTGTAAGATGATATCTGGATGCCACTAGCTGAAATTAAACATGCAAGAAAAGGAAGTCATGTGATTACAATGTATCAGACTTTGGTTTTAAACATTTTTTGCATGTTTCACATACTGTTTTTTAAAAATAGAAAGCAGTACAGTGGGTGTAGTACTGCTGTGTATATTGTGTAGTGTGCAGTAAGCAGTAAACAAGAATTCCCTTAATTTACAATAAATACAACCAATACAATTAAAATGTGATAACCTTTGTATATATATATATACATATATATATATATATATATATATATATATATATATATATATATTGTATATATTATTATATATTTACACACATGGGCTTTTAGGAAAAGTGATGAAGCAGGGAATTGTTATTTTGAACCGGTTCACTGGAATAAAGCAACAGAGCAAAGTGAACCAATTAATTTAAATAAACTAGGCTTCCCAAATCTTTTAACAAATCTTCTGCAACCTGAAAAGCATTATAGATTTTTTTTTAACAATTAATGGTCTTCACTTTTGTGTCCATTTGATGCATCACAAAAATTGCCTCAATCATAGATATATGGATAATTGTGTGGACATATGCCTAAAATGTGTCTGCTTGAATAAAAAGCTGTGAAAGTCCATTATGACCCTCAAAACACTTTGCAATAAATAATGCTCTGGAAACATCACAAAGACAGCTAAGTAAATGATCTTACCATAGGCACAAGTTGGGAAATAGCTGATAATGGTTTGCCATAGAGAATATGAAATTGTTGGATCCACAACATCATATAAAATCACATGTAAGAAACAGCATGAGCCTGTTCTTGGCCTGTCTCATTCATCTGAGTATTTATAAAGATAGGCCAATTCTTCTGCTTAAATCTGTAACTGGCCACAAAATGAGTGTCTGCCTTTGAATTTAGAGTGTTCATTAATAGGATATTATGTGCAGCAGGAGTCCATAGTGATGGAATATTACACACATGGTCTGAGGGATCCTCACTGTCTCTGGGCTTGATGAAATATCAATATACTGACATCACACATTATATTGGAATTCACTGATTCTTAAGATAAGGGAGAAAAAACGTTTTAGATGTTAGTTTTATTATTTAATAGTACATTATTTTAAACTGATATATTTGTAGACAAAGCTAAAAAAAACGTAAGGGAACATTTTTCTAAAAATGCTACATTTATTCACTTCATAACTTAATTTGTTTCAACCCTGTCAGGCGCATTAAAAAGCATGCTATTTTAATTTGATAAATCCAACAACAGTGTAAAGTCCTCAATTATGTAATAATGGTCTTCATTAATGGAGCTAAGTGATAAAATACATTCTCTACATTTTTTTCTGTTTTCATACTGTTATGAACAATCCCTTTTTTAATTTTTTTTTTTTTTTTAAATGTACCCTCCTTTTTAATATTAAGCATTGTAAATCAGGCCAAATATATACAGTATGTAAATAAAATCATGAAATGACATTACAATAATTCACCATATGCAAATATATATATATATATATATATATATATATATATATATATATCACTATATAGAGTTTTGTGAGCACTTGTCAGCTCCATCAGCTTACAAGTCAACTCTGTCAAACATGAAAGCTGACAGAGTTGATGCCTGATGGATATCGAATATTTTTCCATTTTAACCATGTATTGCACAGTGGAGCAATTTTGTTCCACTGTCCAATACATGTTCCACACAATACAACCAACTTCCAGAACTATGTGTCCTGTGGCATCCACAATGAGCAGGAAATAGGAAAGGGTTCTTCAGAGTTAAAGATGCTGCTGACACTGCCTGATTTATTCAGGATTATAAACAATTTTGACACAATGGATTTTATGGAAAATATAATTCACAATTTACTTTTTGCATTGTTTGATATCTTATAGATCTCTGCCTTTCAGTTTAAATATATATTTTTGAATTTGTTGCTTTTTTTAACACTTTGTTTGGCAGTTTTACATTGTGACCTCATGCTAAGGACAGGTTAAAATACATCTATTTTCCTAGAATATAGCATGTATTTAAGATAATGCTTAATTATTTAAGACATGTAGGACATGTTTTGTCCCTTATCTCAAGAATCAGTAAATTATAAAGCAACAATGAAAATTACAAGTGCGCAGTAAAAATTGAGAACAATCACATAGTTAGAAATATCTCATTTCAACTGACTTTATTAGTGATGCTTATATGGCAAGAATCATTATTACTGTTGCTCATACTTAGATTTGAACAAAACCCAACTCAAAGTATTAAACTTTATCGGTAGTAGAACTTTATTTTACAGTCCTGTTCTGCATGTACATACCATGTAGATACTGAAGTAATTATATTAACCCTAAACCTAGCCTGAGCCCAAGTTTAATCCATGTAGTTATTTTACCTTATAATCCTTAAAAAAATTCTTGGGTAAGTACACTGTACTGTACACATACTGTAAAATAAAATTCAACAGCTGATACTGTATACAATAAAAGCTGTCCAAAATTTTTCAAAATATTGTCTTTAAGGTTCTTGTCTGGTGAACTAAAAAAAAAGAGACTAGAATATCACTAAGCTAAAATCACCCAAAATACCTTAGCAACTGCATAGCAGCACACCCAGCACACCCACATACCCATCACAGAAAACTTTCGGAATTTTTACATTTTCAAAAACAACAACAATAACAACAACAAAAACATCATTTAGTATGTTTATTAATCCATTTCCGCCATGGGGACTGCTGGCTGGTCCCCGCAATGTAGGTGATCTCAGGTTTTACGGTAACACTTTAGTATAGGAAACACATATAAACTATTAACTACGACTTTTGCCTCAAACTCCTAATTTACTGCTTATTAATAGTTAGTAAGTTAGTTGTTAAAGGGGGGGTCTAATGCTATTTCATGCATTCTGACTTATTTACACTGTTAAAGAGTTGCATTCTCATGCTAAACATGGCCAAATTTTCAAAACACGAGTTGGACGTATGACAGTATTTCTGTGCCAAATATACAACTTCCGGTTGTGGACATGTCTCGCCGATTTTTTTTTTTTTTTTTTTTTTGAGTATGGCCCTTTATCACGTAATAAAGGGTGGAATTCCTTGTATAGACACTTCTCCCTGATAAGCGTGTACACACACATCACCCAGAGCAAGAGCAAGAGCACGCCCATCAACGCGCTTCATTCGGGATACGGAAGCCGAGAGATTTTTCAACAATGGCTCTCAATCAGCTCCCTAGTTCAGTAGTCAGGGCACTGATCAGGGAGTCGGCCACATTCATTTTCACGATATACTGATTCACGACCTAGGGACCTAGGGAGCTGATTGAGACGTAGGGAATGTCACCAAAGGAGTGTGTTTTTGGTTGTGAGGGAAAGATAACCTGTTTCAGCTTCCCAAAGAATCCAGCATTAAGGGAACAGTGGATGAGGTTTGTTTTTCCGGGGCAGCAACGGAGTTGCACCCGTATGTTTGTTTGTTCCCGGAATTTCGGTGATGAATGCTTTGTAAACAAGTCCCAGTTCAGCGCTGGATTTGCAGATCGCGGGTGGTGAGTAAAACTGCATCAGATGTCTGTGTTTTGTTGGCAATCAGAGCGCAAGTGCATATAATGTAAACAACACGAACGTTTTTGTTCCCTTTTTATTTATAATGATGTCGCAGCTTGCAGACGATTGCTACGCAAAAGCTGCGCACGCTCGTGACTCTTTAGCTCTATCCACAGCAGGCACACCCCCAGGAGCTCGGCTCTTTTTGGAAAGACTCGGTACAGCGTATGTATCTTTTATAAATATGATAAAACTAAAGACTTTTCAGAGATATGAAGGATGCAATACTACTCTACTCAATATAGGTACTCAAGATTAACATGAGATTGGCAGAAACTGTGTGTGATACCCCCCCTTTAAGTTTAGGTATTGGGTAGGATTAAGAATGTAGAATAAGGTCATGTAGAATAAGGCATTAATATGTGCTTAATAAGTACTAATAAATAGCCAATATTCTAGTAATAAAGTTAAAAGTCTTGTTAATATTTGGTATTATATTTCTGTTTGCTCATACAGACAGTATTTGATTTCTCTTACTGAATGGTAGTTCAATTTACAGCATATCTGCAGGAGACAGACGGTCTTTCTGCCAGCCAAAAGACAGGTGATAGTCAACACACAGGTGGAGAACAAATGGAGAACAAGGATTAGAGAGCCCCTTGAAAAAGAGGGGAGACATGGAGGGAGGGTGGATTTTGTGAAGGGCTCTCTGAATCCCAAAGGACATGTGTATATCAGTCTATCTGGGGCTAATTCATGTCAGAGTGTGTATCTCATATCTAAAGAGAGGCCAGAGAGAAAGAGCCTGATAACTCTTCTCTACACTGATTCCTGTCTACCTTCCATATTTAAACTAGAAAGTAAAACTGTTATGCCTCATGTCGATGTCAACAATCAAAAGTATGAATAAAAAATGTGTTACTGGCACAGGGATATTAAAGTATATATAAAATGAATTTGCATTTTTGCTCTCTAAACTTGATTGCAATCCAAAACAAAATCCTCTCTACAATCAAATATCAATGATAATGTTTTTATTTGTGTTTATAATTTGACATCAAAATTAATTTTATAAATGAATGTAATAAAGCCCTGGTTGAACTTGCTCTCCATTTTCAGGCTGGGCAGTATGTGGGCTGGATCAAGGGGAGTTCTGGGTAATGGCACTATGAGTGTCCCAATCGTCTGAGACCCCTCACTAAATGACTTGTGAGGACAGTAATTGGAGAGGCGGGAGAGAGGTGCATAATGAGCAGCGGTATCAAACAGAGAGCAGAATAGAAGTCAATGTAAAGGCAGACACACAGGAAGCACAAGCAGATTGCATTCATAGAATAGAATAGACATGATGTCTTGCTGAGGAAATTAAGCAATTTTAGAACAAAAACACTTGATTTGACTTTAAGAAACAGTTCACCCAAAATTGTTAATTATGTCATCATTTCCTTACCCTCATGTTGTTCCTGTTTGACTTACTTTCTTCTGTTGAGCACAAAAGAACATTTTAGGTAGAATGTTCACACTGGTCTTCAAAAGACTTAAAATACAGCATATGGACTCCTTTTATGGAGCTTTATGGCAGCGGTTCCTAACTGGTTTTGCTTTAGAACATAAATAAATCCAATAGTATTTGTATGATCCAATTATTAAGTACCAGAATTATTTATTGTACAAATGTAAACTAAATTTGTCCATAAAATCAAACATTTCAATCTATTAATATTAATACAACATTAAATACAAATAATAATTAAATAAAACATATGTTAATCTCTGTAACTTCAGTAATAAAACTATAATTTTGGTAATTGATTGCAAAAACACATTGTGGTAGTCATATTTTCTTCTATGCTGCATAATTTTGTTCATGGTTTTTGCTGGAATCTGCCTAAAATGAATTAGCTTCTACCAAGTGACGCGTGATTCGAGTCTATTGCTTTTCTACCAGTGCATTATTATATGGTTATTATATGGTTAAATTGCTTTTCAATGAATTCTGAGCCACTACTTTATGGTGCATTTTTACCCATTTTGGAGGTGGACAGTCCCAGCTAGTCATATATTTTTTTTGTATGCAAAATTGCAGCATAAACATTCTTCAAAATATCTCCTTTTGCATCATACAGGTTTGGAACAACATGAGAGTGGGTAGAATTTTTTGGGCTTTGGATAGCACAGGTGGAGCTGAATTTGAAGAGGATCAGATCTCTGATTGCGCACAATAAACAGAATCTGTAAATAAATATCCTTTTAAGCTTCACACCTCACATTGCCCTGATTCATATAAAAAGCTTGATACATTACAAGAGGGAGGAATTAAACAGTGGCCCTATTAAAAAGAAGTGAAGTGAGTGTAAGTAGCAAGCTGAGAGTGGTGTAGGTGAAAAGAGACAAGGCAGATGGCAGAAAGCTGAATAAAATACTGCTGTCGGATCTAAGCCTATATTCATATGAGCCGCCTACCTTTGATTTTCAAGAGGATTACACCTTGTGCTCAAATACAGAGCGGAGACAGAAGGAGAATGAGGAGGTGCAGAATGCATTGAATGACTGCTTAAGGAGATCTTCATTCATACTTAATTCCTTATGTCTCATTAACACTAATCCTTATTAGTCTGTGAGTAAAGCAGGTCTGAAAGGGCCCGCGGTGGATAGGCGGACATGTGCCCCTATTGTGATGCGGCGTAGGGGGTTAATCCAGATCTTAAGGCTCGGGTTGAAGAGGAGAAGCCAGGTTACACCCATCCCCCTATTTCCCCTACTGAGGTCGGGGAGGAAAAGGACACTGCAATTGTGGTTGGCATAGTAACAGGCATGTGTAGCTCCAAACGTCAGCGACATGCAAATATTGCCATGAGGTGATGTTATGGTAGTTGTAAATGCATTTACTGTATTGAAGGTAATTTCTGTCACACTACAATTACTAAATGGTATTGCAAAAAGTAATGTTTTTAAACTGGTTTACCAAACTCTCCCCCTGTCTGCCAAACAGGTAGCCCAATCCCCATCTCATGCCATTGGTTGCCAACTTGAAAAGTTTCAAACCGGACTAAAGGCCATTGGCTTTTTTTTTTTTTCTTTAGGGGCACTTGCATGTCCCAGCCCAAGTGTGTGATATAAAGGATAAAATCAATGACCATATAATACATAAAATACATAAAATAATGGGAGAACATAGGGAAACACCACAAAGGAGATGATGGAGGAAGGAGCCATGGAGGAGATGATAGAGTGAGGAACCTGGGACTGACCCAGAGAGGAGCTATTATGGAGGTCATATCTGGGAGGAGCCCTGATGGATCTCTGGTGGATAGGCCAGGTGGAACCAGGGGATGACTGACTGAGGTGGAGCCGCTGGAGGTGGGGACCCAGGCAGAGGCGAAGAGCCGACGACCCAGGGCAACACCACTGTACTGGAGGGGCGAGGGGAAACCGCAGGCTCGCATGACCGAGGTGGAGATGGGAATCCGGCAGACCAAGGTGGAGGACAACAGTGGAGCCGGAGGGAAGGAAGAGCCCAATGGAGCCAAAGGGGTGGAGGAATGAAGCGTAGCCATAAGTTCAAAAGTCCATAGGCTTGTTCGAGATGCATCACCACTGTGCAGACTGATCGGCATATGACATCAAAGCACACCTAGGCAGAGCTGGCTAACTAGAAGCCTAAGACGGATACAAGCTGCAAGTTGTGGCCAAGAAGGAGGAGCTGAAAGGCTGAAGGGAGCCAGAGGAGGCGGGGCTGAGGAACTGGACGGCGTTGGCAGAAGAGGAGGGAGTGGGGGACGCGTGATTTTTTTCTCCAAACCAGTTCAGCGGAAATCCCGCCGTGGAGCCGATTCTAAAAATTGCATTGGCCATGTCAATCACAGTAAGGATTGCCTACACCAAACACTGATTCCTAAACCTACCCGTCACTGTAACCTCAGCCAATGAAATTGATTGCAGGGCGGGATTTCCGCTGAACTGGTTTGGGAAAAAAAAATCACGCGTGGGGAACCATGAGTGACGAAGGAGACTTGGAGCTGGGCTGGACCAGTAGTGACAGAGGTGACTTGGAACTGGTTGGGACCAGTGACAACTGGAAACTTTGAGATTTTCCATTATCCAGGTCATCACACCAACTTGTGGGGACCGGGCTCAGCTCACTCTCAGTGGTGGGAGTATAGGGGCTCCACTCCATGCCCTCGAACTCCACTAACACACCCTCTGGGATGGATGTTGGTGCCGGCTCTCGCACTTGGCCTCTGGCATAAACTCTGGCTCTACCTTCACAGTGGGCACAGGCTCTGAGGGGCTGTTTACATGATACCGTTTTCAACTAAAAACTGAAAACTTTTTTTCGTTTTGGCCGTTCATTTACAAGACAACAGCGTTTTGTAGGGGTGTTGAAATTGTTTCTACGTTGCATCGCGATGCGGATGTGAACGATTCTGCATTGATGCAGCAATAGACTATAATCGATTATAGCCTACTGACGTTTCTCTGACGTCATTCATTGCATACACACTTCTTGTGCTAACGTAAAAATGGCAGAGGGAGGGGAAACACAAAGGTGAGAACTAAAAAAGGCACCAACTATTTAAACTTTTACAGCGTGTGAGTGTGCGAGTGTGTGTGAGCGTTATTGTAACTTAAGTATACTTGACAGTTTCATGCGCTTTTAGTATTACTAGCGTTTATTAGTTCTAAATGCTCCTGTCGTATGCTGTATTCAGACTTAAGTTTTGCTTGATGTTTGCTACATTCAGGAAGTGTACTTTCTTGGAGGAGATAAAATAAAAGGGGGGTTCATATATCTGACTGCTTGTATTTATTGACGAAAATGTAGCCATGTGCAGTAATATTGAAAATTAAGGATGTAATGCATCATGGAATCGAATCAAATCGTTGACATGATAATTGTAATCGAATTGAATCATGAGACTCCCACTCCTAACGTTTTGGGTGCCTGAAAATGCAAACTTTTGAAAATGGGTACTAGTTAAACACATATTTCGTGTTTAGTCTATGGGCATGCACTTTTGGAGCGAGTGCTCTGTAAAATATTGCGTATGTACACAGGTGTGCAGTCTTTCTTTACAAAGTGACATCGCCAACTACTGAACTGGCATGCCTAATACAGCGTTTTTAGTCATTTTCGCGGATCCGTGTTAACGGGGATCTTTTTGGTAACGTTGTCATCTGTACAAAGAAAAAACTTTCCCATTTTTAGTACATTGTTGTCATGTAAACTTACCCTGAGTCTACGGTGAAAAGTCTGGTGAAAAGTCTGGCATAAGATCCGTGGGGGTCATGGCATCCACAATGCATATTTGATGTAATGGAGTAAAGAACAGCTGGTATTTCCTATTGGCATCAGTTGGAGTAGGTGATCATCTAGCCCACTCCAAAAGCACATCTTCAACGTTACCTCATTCCAGGGAACCTGATGGCAAAGTTCAATAAAGTCTTCCACATAATCCTCCTGTGAACATCCCCCTTGATAAAGTGACAAAAGTTGGTCCTCTGGATGAAGTGGAACTGCAGCTAGATCCATGTTTAAGGTCCATTCAGTTATTAACTATTTGCATCATTTGATTTTAATTAAATAATTATATTCTCAAAATGCATTTATTCAAATTGCTTAAAATCAGCACAAATCTGTTTATAATGAAAAAATTACATTTATTCATTTAAAAAGTAAGAACATGGTAAAATATGGTTAGCTGTGGAACAAACGATATTCATTAAATTAAAATATATGAGATTGAAACAAATTGGATTGATTATAAATATATAAACCTGGTAAATCGTACCCGTTTCATTTATTTATGACTGACAAATATGCATCACATTAAGTTTAACAGTGTATGTTAAAACTGTATAATCCAAAAGAATGGATTCACATACATAATATAAATTTTATAATATTTCTGGATTAAGATGTAATGCCACATGAATATGTAAGAATCAAAGTAGAATGTAAAACAGTTAATGCACAAAGCAAAAAATAATTGTTCACTTTTAAGTGAACTTAATATACTAAGGAGTTAAAATTCCTACATTTCATGACCATTAAACCATAAAACATGACCATAAAACACTGTAAATGATCTACCATAGAATTTCTACCATTTCCATTTTATTTCTTTATAAAACATCTTCTCAGAATACACAAAAAAAGTCTGTAAAAATAGGGCCCAATGTACTGCGTTAATATAAAATAATTTTCTGTATTGATTTTTCACTGGTGTTTTACCCATATTTTGAATTGCACATTATATGTGTGTTGTGCTTTAAAGTAAATGTCTGTAAACTTAACGGATAATGTCCTGGCAAAAAAGTACCTGTACTTTTTTTCTTCTTTTCTGCTGATTTTTTTTTCTTACAGTGTAGGCAAAAGAAATATAAGACAATAAAAGCTGGAGATATCAATTAGAACTATCCCATATTTGATTTTCAATGGAACACAGCATAAAACCACTGAAAGAAAAAGAGCCACATGGCCTTTACCCACTTTTAGATGCCATCTGGAACCTGCGGTTCAACCCTTTGGGCTCCTCCAGAGTTCTTACCAGACAACCTCGTTAACGCTGGTCAGAAATTAGCACCTGCTGTTCGCTCGTTAGTGTTTGTGAGTGAAGTGTTAATGGAAGCCTAACCTGTTGAGAGATTCCAACTGTGAGATAAAGCAGAGATGGATAAGGTGAGAACATTGTATTGGAGGAAGCAGTACTTTGTAGATTGTCAAAAGTCACTAGTTATGAGCACTTCTTTCAGTGTTTTTCTTCTGACAATGGTCTAGATAACTAACTATGCATACTCAGTATCTATGTACTAAAGTTGGACAGATCAAGGGTTTTCGAAACATTCTTGAAGCCTCCCTAGCACTGCACATTTTGGATGCCTCCCTTAATTAAACTAGCATCAGCTGATTAAAATAGTTACTCTGAGTTACCATGGACTGAGCTGGGTGTGTCCAATAAAGAAGACAATGTGCAGTGCAGTGTTGGGAAGGAATGGTTTAAAAACTCCTCCATCACAGTGTGGCCAAAAATATGACCAACACAAGCAGTCTTTCATTTGGGATCACAGTACAAATTTTCTTTTTATTCAAACCACAACTACTACTGACAATTGTAAATTACCAATACATAAAGCATATTACCTGATTAAAGTCCCAGTTTACATGACACCGTTTTCAACTAAAAATGGAAAACTTTTTATGTGTTTTGGCCGTTACATGACAACAGCGTTTTGGTGGCCCGAAAACGAAAACTTTTGAAAACAGGTTTCAAAGTGCAAGTTTTTGAAAACGCTACCGTTGTCATCTCCCTTTAAAGTCCCTCACAGTCTCTCACTTCCGCTAAAATGGATCACGGATTTTCATGACATCACATCACACTTCAGTTTCTCGTCAAATCTTCGGTCCAATCAAATGCTCTCTGCTCTCCCGCCTCCTTTTACACTAGACGCTGGAGCAGCGGCTGAAATCGGTCACTTGCTCACACATTTACTAGTTTCTACATGGTGAATGGCACATAGTGCACTATATAGAGAATAGGGAACGATTCAGACAGTGTAAAAATGTTTTCCTTTGACGCGAATGAAGTCCGTTTTCACGTTAGTGTCACATGAACTGCCGCAACGCGAGCAGTCTGGTCTGGTCCAGAGACACGAGAGCAGCCACAGACTGGATCATATGCGCGAGTCGGCACAGACCACAAAAGGTATCGGGCCCATTTGAATTCTGCACAGAATGCTGTATATTAAAGCAATATAAAGGACATTCGGAGGAGAAACGGTTAGAGATTAGAAGGAAACTGAGGTTTTACAGAGTCTAACGGTCGAACTGTAACATAAACGAAACGCTATTGGCTATTTTAAAAAGGGGGAGGGGCTGTTAGATATATCGCCCTGTCTTCCTGTTTCAGTTGAAATTACGTAAACACAATGAATAATGCTGCGCGTTCCAACACTCTTCAGTGGGCCTTTAAACTGCAAAAACGCAAATCTGTGAAAACAGTGACGTCATGTACATGCGTATTACGTGTTTAGTATATCCACCTTATTTTTCAACGTGGAAGTAAGGTGTTTTCTGTGAATGTGCGAGACTTCCGATTTATTAGCCGCTATAGGGAAAAGAATATTGAGAAGGATAAGAATATCAAAACTGTAAAAATAAGGTGGATATGCATGCACGTTTTGGCATTTAACCCTATAATTTACATAAACCCTGCCCCCGAGAACACGCAACAAAGGGGTGAGGCCATGTTATTGCAATACATAACACAAATGCAATAGCATGTCATAAAAGCAAGATGACAACATGACAAATTATAACCGTAATTAAACTAAACTATACCTGTTCTATCTTCATACAGCATACATTCTCTGGCTCTGTAGGCATCTTACAACAGTTCCCACACGAGCGATTTATAGATTATTATGACAGAATATGCAATCAATAACTTTAAGATAGTTAACTCCACATCAACTATATAAATTCATCAACTAACCATTCAGAAACGTCCTGTTGCATTCTACGTTGTCACTTCTTTGAATATGTAATATTTCTTCTTCTTGAATATGTAAGAATCAAAGTCGAATGTAAAATAGTTAATGCACAAAGCAAAAAATAATTGTTCACTTTTAAGTGAACTTAATATACTAAGGAGTTAAAATTCCTACATTTCATGACCATTAAACCTGTTTGAACACAAAGAAAAAAATGTGTAAAACACTGTATTATGAGCTAAAACTTCACACACACACTCTGGGGACATCAGAGACTTATTTTACATCTTGTAAAAGTGGCATTATATGACCCCTTTAACAAAGTGACATCGCCAATTACTTGTCTGGCATGCGTAATACAGTGTTTTTTATTCATTTTCGCGGATCCGTGTGAACGGGGATAGTTTCTGTACAAAGAAAAAAACTTTTCCGTTTTTAGTACACCTTTGTCGTGTAAACTTACCCTCAGTCTCATATCATAAAATGGTGTGCTTCAGGGGGTGAATCTCATGAAAATCTCATAAAAAATGGGTTGTTCCCAACTCATATTTCACCCCATAACCAAAAGAAAATATACAAAATAATGTTCTGCATGAAGAAAATGTAATCTACTATTCAGATAACTTATTTTGCAGTGACATTATATTCTCTTTACTGTAATGCATCTGGTGTTGTATTCTCATTTTCTCATTTTAATGATAATTATGACTACTGGAATAAAGTTATTGCAGTAAAAATACTACAATGTAAAAATGTAATTTTTACAGAAAAAAAAAACTGTAAAAATTCTTTGTTTAAATGTATGTTACCTTACCATATACAGGGAAAATTGAAAATGGTTTAACAGTGCATTATATGTAATTTCACTGTAAAATACTGTCAAATTTCATTTTTTTGCAAGTAAAAACTATGAATTACTGTATAATTTACAGTGAAAAACATTAAAAGGACATTCCCAGAAGTCCCTTCATGAAACATCAAATATAATTATATTTTACATAAATAATTTTGTTTTTATTGTTTTTTGTATCTACTTATTTTAATATAAGCTACATCAGGGTTTTACATTTTATGTTATTTTAGTTTTTTTTTTTTTTTTAACATGATGATGGTGTCTATTTGCATATGTTTCTGTGCACCATATATAGGCCTTTGATTTTTGGCCATGTTTTATGGACAGGCCATAATAAAAAATGTATTAATTAATATTTAAATAATTAATTGGTGTTCAGTCATGACAACTCTTGGAGTGAATTATTTAACCAGCATTTATTGGCATGGGGCATAGAATGTAGGGGGAGACCGGGGATGGTTGTAACATTTTTTATATTTCTGTCTGTATCTTGGAGTTCTTTTAAGCTAGTGCGTTCAAAATATGATTAAAACTAGTTACAAGTGTCAGCTATTAAATGACATAGCTGTTATCTTTGCAGCACAAACAGAAAATATGTGGTTTAGTTTCAAACACGGGGAGTGAAATGTTACAATTCACCCCATAGTCTTGGTTAGTTGTAACAGACCCTGGGGTGAGATGTAACATTATGAAAAAAGGATAAATAAAAGGCTTTTTATTCAACTCAGACTTTTTTTTTTTTTTTTTTTTTTTTTTTTACATAATTGGTGTGTGTGCGTGTGTGTAACAAAAATGAATAAAATGAGCAAATGCTCATTTTACATCCCTCAATTTGTATAAGTAACTATAAAGCTCTAGGCCTAGGCCAGAGGTGTCCAATCCTGCTCCTGGAGGGCCACCATCTTGCAGAGTTCAGCGACAACCCCAATTAAACACATCAGAACCAGCTAATCAAGTTCTACTAGGCATAGAAACTTCCTGGCAGGTGTGTTGAGGCAAGCTGGAGCTAAACTTTGCAGGACAGTGGCCCTCCAGGACCGAGTTTGGAGACCCCTGACCTAGGCATACTGAAATGAATAAAAAAGAAGCATAAATACAACTAAAACTGTATTTGGGGTAGGCTGTAACATGCTTCATTGATGTTACAACTAACCCAGAGTCTTGTAGTCATGAACTAGCTCACCTTACAGCTAACAGCCAAAACATTGGCACTAACAACTTGCATGAAAAATATCTACACAGACACACAATAAACATAATTTAACTTTGATGAGTTTAACTTCAAAGCAGGAATTGCCATAACAAAAATAAATGAAGTAAAAGAGTTACTTTCTTATATCAAAATTAGCTTTTCTCCTTCAAAATCTGCTGTGTCTGCCACAGGGCTCTACTTTCTCACATGTGGAATAAGGACTAAACCAAGCATGTGTGAGGTGATTTGTAACTTGCTCCTGATTGGAGAAATTGGAAGTGTTACAACTAACCCGTGTTACAACCATCCCCGGTCTCCCCCTACATATGCTTGATTTTGGCAGACGAGGTTTGCGATGCTGCTGCTGCTGACCAATTGCAAGAATTTGTTCAGCTTAGTTAAAATAACATACATAAAGGACTTGCCGCTGCAAGAATATATAAGAACCCCCGTAGCAGATCTCTACAGGTGGCACTGGGGAGGAGGAGGGGTACATGCTTTGCCACCCATCTGCCACTCCAGAATTATCCCAGTATAAAATAAAAATGTAATGTATACTTGGAAGATGATAAGAAAAACAACATGGCAATACTAGCATTTGTTTTACAAGTGTGGGATTATGAACAGAAAAAAATAATTTAACCTCTACAAATATTTGCTAAAATATTTGATTTATTATAATATAGGCTAAAATTAAACCAGTAAAAATGTTATTTTCTATATACACAAGGTTTTATTACTTACATCGGATTTTGTGAGTCATTGAATGTTTCCTGGACATCAAAACACCATCTTTCTGCGCATTCCCTTCATTTAGACTATCACTGCCTCAGTAAAATCACCCCCTGCCAGAGTTTAAACATACACTGCAGCACACACACTGTACCATATCAAAATGTAATTAAATTATGAACTGATACGCATCAGAGCAGTCACGCTTATTTGTTTCTCCATTATTAGAGAGGGAGTGCTTCATGCGGTGAATATGAAGTAGGGTTTGTGTATGACTCTCCTCTCTTTGCTGTGCGCCAGGGGCCGTCTACTCCAGCGAGACATGCTCATGCTGGGAAAACACATCTTTTCCTGGGAGCCCCTCTCTTAAATAGTTTTACCCTCTCTGCAGAGCATACGCTGCATTATATGTTGTGCTAATTGAATTGTGGGGAATCTCAGTGAGGATATTAGACTGCATGTGACAACAGCAGTGGGAATAATTATTGCTAACAAGGCCGGTCGAATTGTAATTGCTGGGAGAAATGCATATGAAACCTTGATATTTACTGACCAGAAACCTCCAAAAAGCCCTGGAGAGTAAAAGAAGAGGTAAGTGAAGTTCAAAACTCTAAAATCACATTGAAAATCTGAGTTAATAATTAGGATGAATGGAAATAAAGTTTTAGGGCTGTTTGATAATTTAATTAATCCGAAGGGACATAAATGAGGAGGAGTTTTGAAAATCTCTTCTGACCACTGTTATGTGCCATGCTATTGACACTTTATGTTGCAAGCATTTGTGTATTTAGTATAAAATAGAGGCTTGTGTAAGAGACACGTTAGAAATGCTCTGCTTAGAAAGTCACATAATAACAGGCATATAAAGCATAAAAATATGCTTATATAAAACTCTCAATAAATGCTAGGGATCTGAACATGACATTTTTATTATTTAAATATTATTTGATATATAAACATGGATTATATGCACATTATATGGATTATGAGCATGTGACTGACTTCATGAGAAGAAAACTTCCAGGTTCGTCAAACAACAGAACTCTTCAGTCAATTACTTACCACCTAGATTCATAGGTTTTATCATGCATTTTAATAGACTTCCATCTAATGCCGAGTTCACACTGCACAATTTTCAAAGTCGTCAGATCACTGTTCTTTTCACACTGCACGACTATCTAGGGTAGCTTTCAGTCGCTGCTGTGTGCACATTGCACAATGGATCGGCGACGGGGTTACACATTGCATGAATTTACAATAGGAAGAATCGGCAACAACTCTGTCTGGTCCGCAAACTATGTTTCAGAACCAAACACGCAAAAAGTGATAAGGAAATAACGCAAGGTCATGCATGAGACTGGAGGTCGGAATTGTTATTAAAAATGTTAGCCCGCAAGAAGGTTGCGATCCAAACTGTCTGTGAACTAATTTGCTGTGAAAAGGAGAAAAAGAAAAAAAAGATTATGGAGGAGGAAATGTTTGGGGAGACGCGGGTCTATAACTCCTCCCCGAACGTCCCGCTGCCCTGTTTCTTGCTCTCTCATTGGCTGTAGGTCATTGCCAATGTCATTTTCAGTCAGAACACATTTCACACAGCAGGATTTTGAATCGCAGACAGGTCCAGATGTTTAGCATGCCAAATATCTCACAGGCAACGCATCATCGGTTCTCTCAGAACACCGATTTGCCTCCGATTTCGGGCATTTGTTGGTGATTTCGCAAAATCTGCCGCAGAGTAAAAATCAGGCCTAAAATCGTACAGCAGGTCCTGGAGGGCCACTGTCCTGCAGAGTTTAGCTCCAACCAGTTCCAACACACCTGCTTGAAAGTTTCTTGTATGCCTAGTAAGACCTTGATTAGCTGGTTCAGGTGTGTTTAATTGGGGTTGGAGCTAAACTTTGCAGGACAGCGGCCTTCCAGGACCGAGTTTGGAGACCTCTGTCATACAGTGTGAACTCGGCATAAGTGTTATGGTTACACAGGAAAGAGGATCTATTCTAATCTCTAGGAGAAACGCAACAACTTCACAGCAATACATGTAAGGACAACACTCGATAGAAGACAACTGAAACACAGAGGCATATATACACTGGATAACAAGAGGCTAACAAGGAACAGGTGTGGGCAATGAATTGCCATGGTGGCTAACAAAGGGAAACTAAGGAAACAATGGCAACCAGGAACAAACCCCAAGAAGTGAACAAAGGGAACAATGGAAACCGAAAATACACTCCAAAATAAAAGTCCTGGAACACAAAAAACACAGGGGAGATCGTGACACTAATGCCAAGTTTACACTACAGGACTTTAAACGTCGGCAGATCGCTGTGCTGTTCAGACTACATGACTTGCTGTGGAGTCTTTCAGTCGTTGTGGTGTTCACACTACGTGACACTACGTAAATTATCCGCAACAGGGAGTTACACACTACACGAGCTGACAACAAGTCTATCACCCAACGACTTTATTTGAAAATGGACATTGGGAAGAAATTAGATTAAATTTTGAATTAAATTTAATTAAAATTAAATGAACCCTTTCACATATAAGTTTAAAATATTCTGGCTGACCTCCCAGAGTTAAGGCCACCATTAGAACGTTTCCTTTATTGTTTCCATGAGGACGCGTCATGATTGTCACATGACACACCGTGGCCACGCTGTATGACAGATGTATCGCTTTTCTCACCATGTCATCAACTATCTGATATTCCGATTCTCATATATTTTGTCATTTAAAAACCTACATCATGATCTTGATCTTAATCTATAACGAGAGATAGGCGCCGCCTTGTTTGTTTGCGCTTTAGTTCAGAGAGTCCTGTCAGTGAGATTTATAGGCTACAGCACGTGAATTTATCCATTTGTACCGAAATACATGTGGCCAGTGAACTGGGAGAAGAATAGAGTGAGCTTTATAGTTACTTACACAATGTGTCTGCTTCCATAGACACAGTGTATATTTCATTGGCTGTTGCGTCGCGACACGTGACACCACAGGATATCTAGTCGGCCGACAGCTCCAGATATTTAGCATGCTAGATATTTGTCTGGCATCAGTGAGGTGTTGGCAACGCATCAGCGAGCCTCTTTGATACGTTGTTGAGTAGTTCACACATAAAGATTGGCGAGCGCCGATCACCCGCTGGTTTTTACCCCCGATCACAGCCCGACCTGTCGGCGAGCTCGTTAACTTGCAAATCGGGCTTAAATCGGGCTTAAAATCCTGTTGTGTAAACTTGGCATAAGAAATAATTACTATCCAAACAGGGCTAAAAAAAAAAAAAACGTATGACATAAACCACAGAAGAAAAATGAGCAATTCTGCACTATTTGTGTTGACACTTTATGTGGCAAGCATTTGTGTATTTTGGATAAAATTAACACTAGTATAAGAGAAACAATAGAAATGTACTGCTTAGAAAATTAAGTCATTGTCGACAAAAATGTGATTCCTTTGTACAGATGGTCAGATGTTTTTTCTTCCATTGAAGCATTTGGATTCTCAAATCTCATTTTTTATTTAAAACAAACAAACAAACAAACAAAACCAGAAGCATTGTCTCTAGTGAATTCTCACATTTTCACTAGTTCTGAGACTTTTGGACCTAAACATAAACATATATGAGTCTGACTGCATTTCTAAATGAAAACCGAGTTTGAACAATTTTGCTTTTTTTGTTTTGTCCCTTTCCAACAAAGTGGACTGACCTTGTACCAGAATTACATTGGCTATTTTTCCAGAATTTTCCCATGTCATATTTATAGCACACAGGGGAAATATCGCCCTACTTCAATCCTTTTGACAGAACAGACTGTTTTGTTGACATCTCTTTTGTTCGCAAGCTGAATCTGTTTTGCTTTTGTTGTATAGAGAAATTGGTATATTACATTTTATGCGTTTTGCTTTTTCAAATTGAGGACACATTATGGTATGTGGGACTCACAGCGAGCACCACTGAGGTGAGGGCAATTCATAAAACGTTCACTGTTCAACAGCTTTAATGACCTCCAATGGGTGATGTCTGTACTGTTTAGAACGTGTCTGAATCAATATGAGGTATAATTGGCTCTGATGGGACTTTATGACATGTTAGTGGTGGGACATGACAGTGTAAACACTCATTTGTCTAAAGGAGGCTTTCTGAACACAGTCACATAGTGGTGAAGGTACAGGTGAAGAGGAAGTGTGGAGAAATACAGCAATCTACCGTAATCACCTCTCCATTTGCTAAAGGAGCTCTTTATTTCGGCAGTGACCAATTTGAGGCTGTTTGCTTACTTATTAGTGTGCTTATGTGCTGTTTGTTTGGTGATGCTTACAAAATCATTGCGTTTTATTTTGCTTTTCATCTAGAAAATTGAGTCCAGCAGGTCATTTTGAGACATTATAAACAGTATACAGCATCTTGAAAAATGAATCAGGAATAGCTTGTTATTAAGTATATGAATATTTGATTTTATTTAAATAATCATATTTTCAAAATGTATTTATTCAAATTCTTTAGAATCAGCATAATTCTGTTAATTGTGAAAACAATTAATTGTAATCAATTAAAAAGTATGAACATGGTTTAAATATGATTCAATTAGTTAAAATAGATTAGTTAATATAGATTTGTTTACATATAATGTATATAATACATAAACCTGGTTATTGTGTATTTACCACTGTTTCTGTTTATTAGTACTATTACATAAATCTCATTCTTGTTGCATTTATGTATAACTGACAAATATGCATTACATTAAGTTTATTAGTTTACAACCCGATTTCCGGAAATGTTGGGATGTTTTTTAAATTTGAATAAAAT
Source organism: Mylopharyngodon piceus (assembly GCA_039654765.1). NCBI lineage: Eukaryota > Metazoa > Chordata > Actinopteri > Cypriniformes > Xenocyprididae > Mylopharyngodon > Mylopharyngodon piceus. The sequence goes on along the minus strand of CM077443.1, from coordinate 32,150,177 downwards.
GAAAACTAAAAGACTTTCAAATCACATGAGCCAATATTTTATTCACAATAGAACATAGATAACATAACAAATGTTTAACCTGAGAAATTTTACACTTTTATCCACTAAATGAGCTCATTTCAAATTTGATGCCTGTTACAGGTCTCAAAAAAGCTGGCACGAGGGCAACAAATGGCTGAAAAAGCAAGAAATTTTGAAAAGATTCAGCTGGGAGAACATCTAGCTGATAACAGGTGTGTAACATGATTAGCTATAAAAAGGGATGTCTTAGAGAGGCAGAGTCTCTCAGAAGTAAAGATGGGCAGAGCTGTGAAAGAGTGCATAAAAAGGTTATGGAATACTTTAAAAACAATGTTCCTCAACATCAAATTGCAAAGGCTTTGCAAATCTCATCATCTACAGTGCATAACATCATCAAAAGATTCAGAGAAACTGGAGAAATCTCTGTGCGTAAGGGACAAGGCCGAAGACCTTTATTGGATGCCCGTGGTATTCGGGCCCTCAGACGACATTGCATCACTCATCGGCATGATTGTGTCAATGACATTACTAAATGGGCCCAGAAATACTTCCAAAAACCACTGTCGGTAAACACAATCTGCCGAAATTTCTATCATGCAAAAAGGAAGCCATATATGAACATGGTCCAGAAGCGCCATTGTGTCCTGTGGGCCAAGGCTCATTTAAAATGGACTGTTTCAAAGTGGAAAAGTGTTCTATGGTCAGACGAGTCCAAGTTTGACATTCTTGTTGGAAATCACGGACGCCGTGTCCTCCGGGCTAAAGAGGAGGGAAACCTTCCAGCGTGTTATCAGCGTTCAGTTCAAAAGCCAGCATCTCTGATGGTATGGGGGTGCATAAGTGCATACGGTATGGGCAGCTTGCATGTTTTGGAAGGCACTATGAATGCTGAAAGATATATAAACGTTTTAGAGCAACATATGCTCCCCTCCAGACGACGTCTATTTCAGGGAAGGCCTTGTGTATTTCAGCAGGACAATGCAAAACCACATACTGCAGCTATTACAACAGCATGGCTTCGTCGTAGAAGAGTCCGGGTGCTGAATTGGCCTGCCTGCAGTCCAGATCTTTCACCTATAGAGAAAAATACGTCAAAGACGACCACAAACTCTTCAGCAGCTGGAAACTTATATCAGGCAAGAATGGGACCAAATTCCAAAACCAAAACTCCAGAAATGCCCAGATGTCTTCACACTGTTTTGAAAAAAAGAGGAGATGCTACACCATGGTAAACATGGCCCCGTCCCAACTATTTTGAGACCTGTAGCAGGCATCAAATTTGAAATGAGCTCATTTTGAGCATAAAATTGTAAAATTTCAGAGTTTAAACATTTGTTATGTTATCTATGTTCTATTGTGAATAAAATATTGGCTCATGTGATTTGAAAGTCTTTTAGTTTTCATTTTATTCAAATTTAAAAAACGTCCCAACATTTCCAGAATTTGGGTTGTATGTTAAAACTGTGTAATCCAACTGGATATAAATTTTATATGCAATTTAAAATACATAAATTTTATAATTTTTGAGTGAAAGGTGAAATAAAACACTTTGCATTGCATCTGCTAGCAAAAACCATTTCCCTTTCATCTCACACTTGTTTGTTTACATAGACATATAGAATATAAGTTTATAAAACTCATCAACTATGTCCTGTAAATTCATTATGTACTGCCAGATTTCAAGGTTCAGGTCAAATAGTAAGAATGATAGTTTGAATATCGCTGATGTTGGTGATATAAGCAGTTCAAGACAGACACACAAGCAGACGACAACAAATGTATTTATTTTTCCTAAATAATACAAAATACAATATTTTGGCTGGTAAGAAATATTTATGACTGGGCATTTTCCACTATTCACGTGCCATGTACCTTGCAATCTTATATTATAGTAAATATCTGGACAGAGCAGATTTTAACGTCTAAAAATTAAGATCAATACCCAAACATTCATTTGATGTATTCCATCTGACATGTAAAGTTGTGATGAATGTGTATGTAAAGTGGATGCATAGAATATCAACATTACTCTCGTCAGCCCCTGAAATCAATTCAGTCTAATTAACAGAAAGGGCTCTCCAGTATAGACACTGTCTCACTGACATGATGATGCCACTCAACCTGATACAAAGTTACCACAATTATGGCAATTACATGTGGATGATTGCACTCAAACTGAGCAGAGCTCCGAGAGACTCTCAGCTCGATTATCACTCTATTCCTACGAGCTCTCTGATGGAGGGCTGTGCTGATGACACATTAGGGACCCTCACAGGCCCTCTGACACACTGCCCAACATTACTCAGGAAATACAAAACACAAACATATTGCACTTTATTACACTATTCAATGGTCACATGGTGATTTAGTCTTTACAAAAGATCTTTGTTGTGAATCTGTTTCAAAATCTAGTGAGTTAGCTTGATTAAAATGAACTTATCCTGGGTTATCTTGGTTCACATTTCACATTGCTCATAATTTACCTGGGTTAACAATTATTAAAATAATGAGTATTCATAAGCTGATGTTTCACAATTCACCCTGGGTTAATGTTCTTATTTGCAGATTTGTGGTGTCAGTGTCATTGATTGGATGAACGCAGCACGCGACCTGTTTATATAAAGGCTCTTGCATTGCATATCCTTCTACTATTTATTGCCGACTGTACTTTTTTGTTTTTCCTGAATGGACTATAAAGGTAAGAATGAAATTGTCTCTTAACTCCATTTGACGTGTTTTCTATCTCCAGTTGACATTTGTCTCCTCAAACACTTGTGTAACTGTCCAAAGCATGTGAATATGAGGCATGTGATTGATAACATTCTAACACCATGCCGTTTCACACTGTACAAATTTGGCACCGCAATGTGGGGTTAAGCCCGCAAAACCTGTTCCTGTTCCCTAACTTGTTTTTGAACAGGATTTCATAACCCCAGGTAAAAAGTGGTGCTTACTCTTGCTTCTGAATTACAAGTGTGAAACATTCCTCTGGGGTTAAAAGCAGGGTTAAGAATGATGTCATACATCACAGTTTCCAGGTCCAAATGCTCTATCTGTTCGCAAAAACAACAAACGGTGACAATGTACACTCACGGTGTGCTGTAATATACTGAAAAATCATGATCCTAATCTTTATCTCCATACCAAAATCTTAGATGGCCAGACAGTGATTCATTTTTTTATGAATCGTTAAAAATTGGTGTCTGGGATGCCATGAGGAGACTAGTTTACACTAGATTTTAAAAGCTTAAAAGCATAAATGGTGGTTGAGATACTATTCTCAATTGAAACGAGTAAAGGCATGGACCCGGAAACAGTATTCCTTACCTCATGACTTAACAAGCGGGTAGCGTTTGCTGTTAGCATGTTGCTAAGCTAATAATGTGAAACTCAGGTCTAATGGATTCCAACAGCATTTGTCGCTATATTGTAACTCTATATGCCTAAAATAGCACACACATATTGAATAAAAAAGTCCAACTATTTTTATTGACATTGTTTGATACTTGATGAAATGTAGCCTATTGTAGCCTAAACACATCAACATTTCTCTCAGCTCATCTACCATCTAGGTTTTGACACAGAGCTAGCTTGCTATAAGAAACCCTACAAAAAAGATTTCAGACTGAATGTGAGCAAAATAGCATTTATCACTTTTTTTTTTTCATGAGCAGTTGGTTGGCAAGGATATAACTAGAAATCTAAAACAACAACAACAAAAACATATAAAAAGGCCCTTAGTGGTCTGGCTTTCTGACAACAACAATGTTTATTAGTTAAGAGGCTGGTTCGGGTTAATGGAGCATTGAGACAATAGGTTTGGCTATAAAGGGAGAGGGGATTTATGGTTAATGGGTCATAGCTGCCAAATGCTGGCAAGTCTTCTTTAGCTACAGATAGGAGTCATCTTATCAAGTTGGCAGCCCTTCAGCCCCCCACCCAGAATCCTATCATGTATTTAACACCTAATCACCATAGAGAATAAGCCTTACTAACACTGTTATACACAAAACATTGATGGCAATTACAATGTTGTAATTGTAATTTCACATGGAAAGTATGTGAATGACAGTGAATGTTATGAGAAGGTGAGTTACTATTTAGCTACTAACAGAGAACAACATGTATTGCTAGTTTTGCCACAATTTATACATAAAAAAGTAGAAAAACAAAAAATGTACTGGTACTGTTCTGCTAGGACATTATCCATTAAATTCACAGACATTTACTTTAAACACAACAGAATGTAACAAATAATCCAAAATACTGGTAATACTCTTAAAAAATGAATACAGAAATTTCCTTCATATTACATTGTATACAAGTACTATTTTATGGATTTTTCTTACAATGTACATATTTAAATAGAATTATTGTATTTTCCTGTATTGCATAAAAATAACTTAGATGTATGAAATAAAAAGTACATATTTATGGAATAAATACTTGTATAAGAAACATTCATACTGAAAAACACATCTCTGAGGTTTCATTGAAATAAAGCACATCACACCTCTTCAATTCACACATTCACACACTTCATCAATTTGCACTGGTAGCCAATTGCTGCTCGCATCAAATTCAAGGCACAAATGTTTGCCTACAGAACAACCACTGGATCTGCGCCCCTATACCTAAACTCACTACTTCAGGCTTATGTGCCCTCCAGAAGCTTGGAAGTTCTGCAAGTGAAGGGTGCCTTGTAGTGCAATCCCAAACAGGCACAAAATCACTTTTACTGACCTTTACCTTGACTGTTCCCTGCTGGTGGAATGACCTGCCTTACTCCACACAAGCAGCTGAGTCTTTAGTTATTTTCAAGAAACAGTAGTTGAAGTAAGTGTGCTCAATCTGAGGTATATAGCAATAGAATAAAATTAAAATAATTAATCAATAAAACAACATGTAACCACTGAAATGAGACCTATAGGGTTGCATGTCATGTCTTTGAGAAAACACTGCATGTCATTAACAGGCCAAACACTAAACAAAGCTACAACTTACAGAAATATAAGTGTCCAAATGAGCTGAAACACCACAGCAGATTAACGTTTATTTGCAACCTTCCACCCCACAGCTTGACCTCTCACACTGTTACTCATCTCACACAGTCTTGACTCGCAGCAGTGGCTGTGGTGACACTGGTGGCCAATGTGGCCTGTAATTGGGTGAAAGGAAAGGCCAGCAGCCCCTCTATTAGTCCTCGGCACCTCTGCACTGTATCACAGGGATGCTAATGGCAGGAGGCGAAGTAATTGGACCTGTCTAGTCTCTCTCCAGTCACCAGTTCATGTTTAAAGTGACAGAATTATTAAAACACAAAGAGAGAACACAGAGGTATATCTTGACCGTGTTGAATGTAATATGCAATTATTGATTACAAAAAACTATTAAAAAAAAAACTACTACTATAAAAAAAAACAAAAAAAACAATCTGATTGATGTTCGACCATTAATTCAATCTCAATCTCAATCTCAATTTATTTCTAAAGCATAATAAAACAACGGTGGTTGACCATTGTGCTGAACAATATCAATAAAAAGCAAAAACAGAAAGAAAACAAAATAAAATGACAATAAGACACAAATACAGCAATTAATGGTTAGGCAAAAGCCCATTTGAACTCATTGATTATAAGCCTTCTCAAAGAGATAGGTTTTTAATTTTGCTTTGAAAAGTGATTCTTAAGAGATTAATCTAATAGAGAGCGGCTGTTCCACAGCTTAGGGCCAGCTATGGCAAAAGCCCGGTCACCTTTTGTCTTCAGCCTAGATCTAGGGACCAGTAAGAGATTCTGATTGGATGATCTTAACTGTATAGCTGGAGTGTTTGTACTCAAAAGGTCTGAAAGATAGGAAGGAGCTAGTCCATTTAAAACCTTAAAAACAAAGAGTAAAGTTTTAAACTCTATTCTAATACAGACTGGAAGCCAATGCAAAGAGAGTAAGACTGGCGTGATATGTTCATATTTGCGGGTGCCAGTCGGAAGTCTAGCAGCTGCGTTTTGGACTGTTTGTAGGTGATTAATATAGGATTGGCTGATACCTATGTACATTAAGTTGCAATAGTCAAGTCGTGATGAGATAAAAGCATGAGATAAAAGCATGTATGACTCTCTCAAACTCCGCAAATGTTAAAAAGTTCTTAACCTTAGCAAGAAGTCTTAGCTGATAGAAACTAGATTTAACTACTGCATTTACCTGTTTATCAAAATTCAGGGCAGAATCAAAAACAACACCAAGATTTTTGACAGAGGGCTTGACATACTCACTGCTAACTTATACTGTCCTGATTCAACCACCAAGTTTCTAAACATGGGCCATGCTCAGATATTTTAATGTCAGGTGTGGGAAACAGAGCCCAAGTGCAGAAAAGCCAGAATGTTTTTTTTTTTTTTGTTAAAAAAAGTCTTTATTAACAAAAAGTAATAAAAATAACCACAAACTGGGCAAAAAAAAAAAAAAAAAAAAAAAACTACAGCCAACAGGGCTGCAAAAAACAAAGACCAGTGGTAAGGCAAAACTAAACTTTTTTTTTTAAGACGCGTGTCAATAATTTCAACGCTCATCAATGTCAGTTCCAAAACAGTGGACCAATCAGAAGAACTCGGAGGCGGGGCAAGCGTTGCAAGCTTCTGTTTACAGTAGCAAGTTGGCATGGCAACTGTTTTATTTGTTCTTTATTGCCGTTATTGCATCACGTCTCAAAAGCGTGGTTTTAGACGCAAAGACGCGTTCTGTGTGAACAAGCCCTAACCCTGGTTCTGAGGTAGTGTGTGACGTCATGACTAGGAAGCTATAAAGCCGAGTCAGGGGAGAGATAGCTCTCAAGCGTCGCTTCCACCTTATGCATTGCTCCATACCCCTTTTCATTCAACCCCAATATTGACGTGTAGTTCGATACTTGGGGGCTGAAGAACAGGCGGAAAATGGTTTAGTCCATCTCGACACCTCAGTGTGGAGATCGGGAAAAAAAAGGAAGCCCATCGTGGAGGTTGTGCTTTGCTAGGGAGGAAGCGTTCATCGAGTTTGTTTCTTTGACGAACCACCTGCCTCTCAGCGGGCCATTCAATATTTAACTTTCTTGAGTAACAACCTCTGCAAGCTCCTCATAAGCAGAGGAGGGAGGTGGCAAGTCCTCTATCTCCCTACCTCGATACTGATACCTCCTCAGAGCTGGAGAGCGTCAATACTGGGTCTTTACTTGGGGAGAAAGTGTTGGACCAGCGGGACCAGAACCTTGAGGAACACTGACAGTGCTCTGCTCCCAGACAAACAACAAATAAAACATGTGTATCCCCACCCGTGATGTACCGTGGGCATGGAGGAACACAATTTAAATTACTGTTTGCTCACTATTTTATGTATTTATATCTTTATAATAGATACTATGGGACAAACAAACAATAAATAGTACAGATAATTTATGCAGAGCACTTGCTGAAGGCACAGAAGCTGACGTTGTTTGGTCTGGGTGTGCTTTATAGCTTCCTGATCATGACATCACATGCTACGGGATGACGTCCCGCCATGCCATTGGATTGATTTCACACTTGCTTGAAGACGCAATCACACAGAGACAGCATCAACATCCTTCTCAGGGAACCAAACATGAAAATTTAAGAGCAACTGGCCTATGAAAACACTCACAAGCCAGGTGCTCACCAGAAAGATAACTCAACCTGTGTGCTCACAACAAAAGACAAAACATGGAACATGTATGTCCGGACCCCTAAACTGAAACAAAATCAAACTAGACAGGAGTACCAGAATCCAGACACCACACTCCGCACACGCAATGCATCACATAGATGGAGGAACGGCTTGTGGAAGTGTGGAAACAACACAACTACGTCTGAGCCATAGCTTAGTGGGCAGAGCTATGACACATTGTGCAACAGTGCTTTGGGCGACCGGAGTTCGAGTCCCGGCTTGTGGTCCTTTCAAGATCCTGTGGTCCTCTCCTAATCTGTGAAAATTCTCCTTGTGTGATGCAACCAGATTTCATAATCAGTTAGGATTTAAAAACTCCTGTAATCTGAGCCAGGCTTTAGTCATTTATTCTAGGGATGCACCGATACCGATAACAGTATCGGTATCGGGCCCAATACCAAGCTCGTGTACTTGTACTCGTACTCGTAAAAATACCCCCGATACCTCACGTGACGTAACTGACAGAATTTTCCGTGTACAGAGACACCGGCGGCAGCAGCAGAAACAATGTCAGCCTCAGAAGTGTGGAAATACTTCAAAATTAATGGTAACAACACACACATTGCGAACTGCATGCTTTCAATCACAATTCGTTGTCGATTAGTGAAGGCGGGATAGGCGGAATCGCGCTGAATGACACAGACCAGAAGCGCTCTCTCTCGCGCGCGCTCTCTCTCTTTCTTGCGCGTGATCCCAGTTCTCTTAGCGCGCGATCAGTTCTCCTTGCGCCTGAATGGTCAAATGGACAAATAGTCGTCAAAATGTCCATCGTGTGGAGTATCTCACGTAAATACAGTCGGTTATGGCTTTAGTGGACGTAAACATTTGGGTGAAAACAGGATATGTGTCAGTATCCATGGATTCGGTCTTAAAGGGACCGTAGCCTATATTTGTCATTAATGTTAATAAAACAACAAAATATGTTAAATAAATGTATACATGGTAAATAAACCTACTGTATCTGAAAAACAAGTTTATTTAATTTGTATCTCTATAGTATTTGTTGTATTGTTTGTAATTTGTTTGTAAATTTCTTTTTATATAACAACAACTATATATATTGGTAATTATGCCCTTTGAAGGTTATTGGACACTGTGAAATTTTTGTTCTTTAAGTTTGTGACAAGCACATAAAAATTATTACTTTTTTCATTAGAGTAATAATAAAGAAGCTGTCCTACATTCATTAGTCTCACTGTGTTGTGGTTGGAAAACTGCAACATCAAAAAAAAAAAAAAAAAAGAGAGAGAGAGAGAGAAATTAATAAATGTATAGGCATCAGTATCGGTATCGGCGAGTACTAAAAGTATCGGTACTCGTACTCGGTCCTTAAAAAATGGTATCGGTGCATCCCTAATTTATTCTATGATGCACAGTTTTTCTCTGTAACCATTTACAGTTATTAAGCAAACTCCACTAATTAATTCAAAATATTCATTTTAAAATATTAAGAAAAGAAATAAATCCTGGCATTAGTTACCTTTTGGGAATTTGTTGTGTCGCCCCGCATCCAGTGTAGACAGCATCAATGAATAATGGGTTTTATAGTCTTGCATGTATTGTATTGTCTTATGTCGGAAGTGCTGGTACGCAAAAAAAAAAAAAAAAAAAAAACTGGCGGTACACTAAAAATAAAGAAGTGTACTGGCCCATTTCAAGCATTGGTGAAGACACAGTATTACACTTTGTCCTCATCAAGCCCAAACAGACTACTATGTGCCCAATGAATCTGTATCATCACCAAGTGATGTGCTGTTATATTCCCCATTATTTCCCTCAAATGCATCAACATTTAGGAAGGTTAAAACATACTTCATTACGCATGCTATGAATCTGAGATCAGGTGTTTCTGTAATGATTTGGTATCTGTGCTGGTAGACGGCTTGAGTGAAATCAATAACTGGCGACACCTGTCTCCAGCACACCCGAGAAAGGATCTATCATAGTAGAAGCGTGATTTATGCCGTTAGAAGACAGATCAGGAGGACAGGCCACAAAGACAGATGAGGGCGGATGGAAAGATGCAGATAACGATAGATGCACATCCTTCCTTGCCAGAAAGTGTCAGGGAACAAGACTGCTGTGTTTTTTTCTTATGTTTCCTGTTCCCACCAGCAATGAAAGGTCTGTAACCATCAGTGCTTTTTTATCTCAAGCAATATGTGTGAATGTACACGCATTACTAATTGAGAACTGCTAGCCATAAAATGAGTTAAGACACAGTGATAAATGGACAAATCATTGCAGCAGGTGAAGAAATACAGCATACTAGAATTGTAGTGGAATTGTATGGCAGTACAGTCTTTTACTATTATTATTTGTTTATCATTGTGATGTTTTAAATTTAGAGTACCTCCCTACTACATAGTGTTCGATAAACAGTGTACCTCATACCTGTGGTCACTCTTCAAGGACATCTGTGTGAACCTGAGAAATTACTTCATGTATCTGCTAAAAATCGCTGACACTAGTTGGTTAAAAGTAGCCTAATGTTAATGTAAAATGGTTCAGAAAAATGGAAGTTAGTTTTGGGGAAAACTCGTGGAACATTTTTTTCCAGATGCCACTTGGTTTGTTATGCCATGCAATTATATGTAGGTATTTAGACATAATGTTACTAAACGCCATAGACATTTGCAATATACTGTAGTATTTAATACCACAGTATATTAAAAATGTCTATATTGCTGTTACACGTGAGGCTCCCTCTCCGCTTCCTCCGGATCATCAAGGGGGAGCTCTCACCAGAATATTGACTGTTGCATTCGGACTCCATTTCCCATAGGCCCTTATATCTGGGACTGATTGCACACACACACACACCTGCAGTTCATCACAAACCACCACTGCGAAGTCTTGATTTGCTAAGGTGGTCAATTCTGAGCGTTTCATTTGTGGATGGTTATTCTGTGTTTGATCTTGGACTGTTTCCTGTTGTTTGATTCTCTGCTGCCCGCCCCGACTATTGCCTGTTTATTGGATTGTGATTGTAAGCTGCCTGCCCTGACCTTTTGTCTGATTTTTGGACTGTGTATGTTTGCCACCTGCCTCGACCCAAGCCTGTCCCTGTTTACGATTCTGTTTTGCTTTCTCCATTGCCACTGCTGTGTCTCGACCCTGTACTGTTTGACTCTGACGAAAATAAAGCTGCAGATGGATCCTCACTCCGCGTTACAATGGTATACGCCATTTGGAGAGCAAAACTACGTGCCAGTTTCTACGTCTCTGTTATGGCAACATGATCTCATGAGTATTCGTTATGTATTTTACATAAAGTGTGGTTTCATACACACTGAAATGCACAATATTGACATATTTACAGCACTAAAATGCAAATTATTTGCATATGAACAACTTTACAGAAGTACAAATGTGTACGAATCCTTATTTATGGATAAAATCGTAGCATTAATATTTTGATTCTATTGTATTCAATGAAATTGTTTTCAGTCGCATTTATCAAATGCAGTTTACTCCTTACTTAATATGAAATAACATTTTGCTCTCTTCTGTGACTTCTGCTGCAAACTCATTTCGAAAGATCACAATGTTAAACAAGATTACAATTTAGAACCTTAAAATGAATAGCATTTCTGTAATCGTTTATCATGTAATATTTATTTTGTTTGCCGTGGGACACAAAAGGCGTTTTCTCAGTAGGCTATAGTCCTGTGCTGTGACTGACAAGTGAACCATAAAATATGCCGAAAACACAACATACATTCAAAAAAGTAATACATTTTACTTGTGCGCTGTAATCCAAATCTTTAGAATCCATGCGTTTGAGAGGAACAGACCCAAATTCGAAACTTTATTCAGCAAACTTCATCTCTATGTCAGTAGCGACCGCTAACGTCAAATCCCGCACTCATTACAGATTCAAAAATTGCTGCCCCAGGAAGCTTTACTACAAGTTTTATGCCAGTGATATCAAACACTTATTGGCTCTCACTGCTGCGTCACAGATCGCGACATGGCGTGTTTTGAGTGATGTGCATTTGAATGAGAAATGCGTGCCTTCACAGGCCCTGTCCCTAATGGCACACACCATATGCGCTTACAGTGTTGTGGACTTACAATGGCCGCCGCGTGTCCGTTAAGTCCATGAGACCGTAGGGTGTCCCATTTGCATTTTAGGTTTCAGAAGAGTGCTCGCATGCGCCCCCTTTGCGGTCGATATGTACCCTCAGTCCGCACTTTTGCCGATCCCACACTGAAGCGAGCTCCGCAGCAGACATCTTCCCAACAGCCCATATGGAAAAGTTTTGTTAAAAACATCTGTGATTCTTATATGTTCCAACAGAATATTATAAGGGACATATATGCTGCAAAAACCGCATATACAAATTGCATAATATTTATGTATTTTCAATCCTATATGTCATATATGTCCCACATATAACTAAAGTATTATAGATTTTCATGATGTAAAAACAGGAAAATAATGCAAATTTAATAGGCCTATGAATGTCTACCATATCTCTTAATGTGTTTAAAACATAGTGCATCAGTACAAGGCTGTACTTCACTCATGCCCTCGCTCTTATCTTATAAGTGGAGCCCTACGCCTGTCAATCACAGTCATATAATGTATAATCATAGACTTTCAATCTTAGATGAAACATAAACTACACACACAAGCACATATTTTCATTACAAAATTAACATTTTAATTTCAAAACGAATTAATAAGATTAACGTGTTAACGTGGGATGACACTTGGTGACTTGGTCGCATTAGCTATGTGAACACAAAAATCATGGACATGATTCAGATATGTTAAAGGGTCAGGGAAAAAAGTCACACTTTGCTCCTTCGCTGTTAAAAATGACCGCCATAGGAAATTAATGGGAAATACGAAAACACAAAAACTCTGAGAATCTTTTGGTGGTACAAACTACAAATCAACCACTGTGCAGAAAAAAGTGCACTGCAATGAAGGGGTGACACTCTAAAATATCAAGAGTGCAAAACAGATACATCCACCCATAGTGTGACTATAAAACAGAGCAAGTTTTTGCAAATGTGAAATAATCAAGAATTCAGCCACTATGCAGGAAAAAACAGCAAATAAGAAGTTTACACATGCACGCAAATGAACTGGTGTGGCTGTAACAATTATGGTAACACTGAGTCAAAAGACTCAAATAAGAGGTTGAAATCAGATCTGATTCTGACCCAGATTGATTGATGTAACCCGGGTAACCCAGGCTACCAGTAAAGAGAAAAAAAGTTAAGAAAACAAAAAAAAATCTAGAAGAAAAAGAGATTCATCCAATCACTGATCGTGCTGCAGTGAGAGACACCCCTAAGAGCCAATAGTAGCGGCGCATTCATAAGTCCCGCCCACTGGTCGCGCCGGCGCTGCTTTCAGCGTTGCTTTCAGCGTGAGCAGATGAGAGAGTCAGAGCACAGACCGTTTCTCCTGAAAATGTGATTGAGTGCACTGAAAGTGGAACTTTTGAAGTCGATGCGTCAGCCTGAAGTGTTGTCGTCGGAGACAGAGAAGAGTGAGACGGAGCGGATCCCAGACTGTTGAAGCACTGTGAGTAATCTTCCTTGTGTGAATAAAAATATGATTCTATTTCGCTTTAGTGAGTGAAATTCCAGATATTAATCGAATATAATGTAAATGACATGTCGAAGTTTCTAAAATGATTAATTCTGAGCCGTTTTGAGTAGGCCGCGTGCACACAGCGCGAGCTGAACTGATTAGCACGTTTACACGCGGTAGCTTTAGCCCATGAAATGCGACAAAGAGTGATATATGAGTGTCAGTGTGTTTAATATACTACCTATATTGTGTTTTGCAAGGCCTGTCTTTCTTTCTATGTGTGAAAGTGATAATTATTGTTTATTCTGGTCAATAAACGTAAATATAACTTTCACTTTACAACGAGGTCAAATTTTGTTACACACTTTTAGCAATTTATAAATAAAACCTGCACTAATTAAACATAATTGCTAGCTTCTTATTGTTTAGTTTATTTAATTGAAGTAACGTTACGTTACTACACAAAAATAATATATGGTTTGCTAAATAATGGCTAAAAGGCGTTTACTGAACATTCAGTTAATCATTAATTACTAGCTTATTTTTGTTTATTTATCGCATGAATGTGGATCCTTCAAATGTTTAATAAATTTTAAATAATGGCTAATATGCCCTTACTAGCCTATATGTTAAGTTAATCATTAATTACTAGTGTGTATGTGCTTAACACATGCATAATTGTGGACCCTTAAAGTATTAACATATCTCTTTAGAGATCTGCCTCCTTCCCCTTCAGGTACAGTCATTTTATGTTCATCTGTTTACATTTATAAAGGTAAGAAGATAAATATCTGTCTAAGAAGATGAATGCGTATCATTTCCATCTCTTGTTACTTGTTCCTTGACAGACCCAAAGGAAAAGGACAGTGATTCCCAAACCACAGAGAAATGAATGACTGTTGATGAGTATCAAGCACAACCTTGACAGAGATTCAGAAGAGGCTGAAAAAAATGGAGGAAAACGAAAAATTGAGAAATGACAACAAAAAAGTAAGAAAAATGCTCAGAGGTGTGTATTAGTTATTTTACTGTTGTGGTGAATCAGCAACCAGCTATCAAACTGTTTGGTGGTTTACTTTAGTAGTTTTTACTGTCTTTGCACTTCAAACTTTCAAAATTATTGTAGAACTGCTTTTCTGTTTCAATATTATTATTCAACTTGCTATGTAAAGTTAAGACAAAGAATTGAATAATTATTGGTAATTAATTGCATTATTATCAAGTATATGACAAGAAACCTGAAAGTTATCCAACCTCTAACATCTGGCATGATGGCTTTGTAAAATGCATCATTAACATTAAATTCATCAGCTTAGATGACCATATGTACACATCGGAGGTAGTCGAGTTGGTAAATGGGTATAAGAGATTGCTTTATCATATTTTATTTTGCTAAATTTTTGTTGCTAGAGCTACCAAATCTGATAAATTAAGTGAAGATGGCCCTGAAGTCTCAGTGTTCGTCAGCATCAGTCAGCTCTGACTTGGAAGATGGGACAGGGTTTGCCACAGAGTAATTACAGAGCCCTTCCAACAGAACAGGTAGTGTACTAGTTTATCTAGTCAATGAAGTGCTGAAACCCTGTTGTTGTTATTATATTCAAAGTGATCCAGTGGGAGTAAGTTTAGGTTAAAGGATTAGTTCAGTTTGAAATGAAAATTAGCCCAAGCTTTACTCGCCCTCAAGCCGTCCTAGGTGTATATGACTTTCTTCTTTCTGATGAACACAATCGGAGAAATATTAATAAATATTCGGACACATCCGAGCTTTATAATGGCAGTGAATGGGATCAATGAGTATAAGGCTGAAGAAAGTGCCTCCATCCATCATAAACATACTCCACACGGCTCCAGGAGGGTTAATAAAGGCCTTCTGAAGCGAAGCAATGCGTTTGTGTAAAAAAAAAAAAAAAAAAATCCATATTTAACAAGTTAAAGGAACACTCTACTTTTTTTGAAAACAGGCTCATTTTCCAACTTCCCTAGAGTTAAACAGTTGAGTTTTACCGTTTTCGAATCCATTCAGCCGATCTCCGGGTCTGGCGGTACCACTTTTAGCATAGCTTAGCATAGTTCATTGAATCTGATTAGACCGTTAGCATCTCGTTAAAAAAATGACCAAAGAGTTTCAATATTTTTCCTATTTAAAACTTGACTCTTCTGTAGTTACATCGTGTTCTAATACCGATGGAAAATGAAAAGTTGTGATTTTCTAGGCCGATATGGCTAGGAACTATACTCTCATTCCGGCGTAATAATCAAGGAACTTTGCTGCCGTACCATGGGTGCAGCAGGCGCAATGATATTACGCAGCGCCTGTGACCCCCAGCTTGCACAGGGAGCGTGCCTTGTAACCATGGAGACATTTGTGAGAGACGCTGCGTAATATCATTGCGCCTGCTGCACCCATGGTACGGCAGCAAAGTTCCTTGATTATTACGCTGGAATGAGAGTATAGTTCCTAGTCATATCGGCCTAGAAAATCGCAACTTTTGATTTTCCGTTGGTCTTAGTACACGATGTCACTACAGAAGTTTTAAATAGGAAAAATATTGAAACTCTTTGGTCATTTTTTAACAAGATGCTAACGGTCTAATCAGATTCAATGATCTATGCTAAGCTATGCTAGAAGTGGTACCGCCAGACCCGGAGATCGGCTGAATGGATTCGAAAACGGTAAAACTCAACTGTTTAACTCTAGGGGATTTGGAAAATGAGCCTATTTTCAAAAAAAGTGGAGTGTTCCTTTAAGAAGTAAAATATTTAGTTTCCGCCAGACTGCCTTCCATATTCAAGTTACGAAGAAAGTGTAAACTGGTGTCACGTCAGTTACACTTCTTCCGTAAGTTTAATAGGAAAGGCATAGGATGTAGCGTAAGCTTTGTGAACTGCAAGAGTTTTACACTTTCTTTGTACATTGAATACGGAAGGGGGAAGCCAGATATTTTACTTCATAACTTGTTTAAATATGGATATTTTTTTACATAAACGCATCGCTTCACTTCAGAAGGCCTTTATTAAGCCCCCGGAGCCGTGTAGAGTACGTTTATGATGGATGGATGTGGACGGAGACACTTTCTTCAGCTCATACTTGTTGATCCCGTTCACTGTCATTATAAAGCTTGGATGCGTCAGGATATTTATTAATATTTCTCAGATTATGTTCATCAGAAAGAAAGAAGTCATATACATCTAGGATGGCTTGAGGGTGAGTAAAGCTTGGGCTAATTTTCATTTCAAAGTGAACTAATCTTTTAAGTGTCTTGCTCAATGCCACAGTGGCAATTCCTGTCAAACTCACAACTTTCTGGTTCCATTTGGAAATCCAGATCCCCAAACACTAGACCACCCTATGCTGCTGTTGATTTGTCCAACTTGATATGTAGTTATGGACTGTGGGCCACTTTGCTTCCTAACAACAGCAATGTTTTGCCTTTTATTTGTTTGTCTCACAGGAGCAAAGATGCAGTAAGTGTCCCTATGTGGTGCCTGCCAGCATTGGTACAGCAATTAATGCCAAACTTACTGAAATTAGAGGGAAGAAAACAAAAACATCTGAAAACCTTAATGGTCTTTGATGGATGATAGCCATGACAGTGTGTTCGAGGTATTTTGTTGTTGTTGTTGGGGGGTGTGTGTGTGTGTTTTGCCTTCGCAAAGTTCAGTTTGATATCAAGTTGTAATTCTAAATTACTCTTGTGGAGTATAATTTGATTGTGTCTCTTTGATTGTGTTGAAATAAAAGTATTTCTTATGCAAATTTGTGCAAGTAATTGACTGAAATCATAAATGATTTGTATATGCAGAGATATTGTAATATTGACTGAAATCATATAAGATAATTATATGTAGAGATATAATAATATTGTTGTAATATGAGGAATTAGATGGAAACGTATAAAGCTTGAAGAACAGGCGCACAATTTCCCTATTAAAAACATAAAATCTGTATAAAATTCATATAAACAAATAATGCAAAATTTAAATAAATCCTATATGACTAGCATATGATTCAATCAAGAATTTTAAATGATTTGTATAAGAAATAACTGATATTCATACACATTTTCTACTAAAATCATATACCATTGCATACTGTTGTCATGTAAAACTCATATAAGACTTTTACAGTATTTATGTATGATATAAGTTGTATGTGTGATTTTTAGTATGAAAGTGGCCATAATCGGTCTGATTTTGTATATGACATGTATTGGACTTATATGAAACACATAAGGTAATTCTGGCTGATTTGAGTAGGGAAGATACATGGTTGCTGTATATGAAACATACAGGTTTTTTTCATATGGGAGCCAAAGTGGCATTACGTCACGAAAGTGCGGACTCGTGAGAAGACCGTGAATGTTTAGGGTGCCATTTGGGACAGGGGCACAGAGTGGATTGGGATAAGTTTTTCAGCAACTAAAAGTGCGTACACGCCATGTCGTAATTACCGTAACGATTCTGAACTGTAAAAAGCCTTCAACGTGCTTGTAGATCTTGTAATTACAATGTGTAAACGCATAATTTTCTGAGAGCTACGACTTGTACCACATGGCTGCTGTACCACCTGACCACTGCAGATTTAAGGTGTGTTCAACTTGAAGCACCGCTGTGCAGACCGATCGGTGTATGACATTAAAGGACCGCAAGAGTGATTCAGAAATAAACAGAGATTTATTTACAGTAATTATAACTTAAATTCTGCTCTGTACCTCATACAAAACCATTATATAGGGGAGCGCGGGGCACAAACTAACGCGGGGTTAGTTGTAACACACGTGGTTTAAATACTTCCACACACGCTAGCATGAAGAAACTTAGCATATTTACTAGTTGCCATATCGACAATATATAGAAAAAAAATTGCGCCAAAATTCAAATATCTTTGGAAGATATCACTGAACATTTATTTAACAATAGCAAAAGTAAATTTCGTACTTAAGCTAATTTTTCATCTATATTTTTTTGTTTTTATTTAAAATTAGACAAATCTGATATTATTTTAATCTCCAATATGTTGTTTAGCAGTTTGGGTAGTTCTTTAATGCTTCACTAACTATCAGAAGACATTAACCAGGTTTAAAGTCCAGCTGCACAGAGAGGGTTCGTTGTAACACTGCGTTACAATGTGCCCCGCTATAAGAACTATACTATTCTATACAGTTACAATACAACTGGCATAATCAACTTTTATGAATTTCTGTTGATAAACTATGGAAAAAAAGGTGAATAAAGACCGAGAGGAAGAACCTGAACATCCAGGAAATATTATTTCAAGAAATGTTCAGCATTTGTACTGTCTCGTCTATTTGTCTTGTTTTCTGTGAGAGCTGTGAGTGGAGGGAGAGGAGTGTTTTCTTCAGCTCTGTCTTTTTCTGAATGTCTAATATGTTTCTTCATCAGTTTGCCTGTATTGTTTTGACCAGTGCTGTATAGCTGTGTTTTGCAGAGTGTTCATTGTCAAACTACAAAATTATTTAAATTTGAATTTCTAAAAAAAATGCTATTATTTTAAATGAAAAAAAATAATTATTGTCTTTTATTGACAAAATATTTTAGTTTGTCATGTATATATTTTTTTTTTTTAATTAAGTCAGATAAAATTTTTAGCTGTCATATGGTCATGTTACAACGTGCCCCATCACATGTTACAATGTGACCCACCTATAGGGCATGTTGTCACATTTAACTTCCCTTCTTTTGGGGTAGATAAAGAAAAAAGTATACACTGTATTAATGAAACAAAGCCACATATTTGTACCAGACATGTGTGAAATTCCCTGAACCCTAAGTAGATTTACACAAACTGAGAAAGTCAAAAAGCGTTAGGCTGTGCCCCGCTCTCCCCTACCACCAGAGAGGACTGCGACTGTATATAATAAATTATTGTGATTTAGCTGTAAATAAATAAAAATGTTTGTTTAAACGTTGTCAATATGTCCATGTTGTACATTTCAGCATCTTTTAAACGTACAAAAATGTACGTTTTGCACTTGTAAATGTCATGTATTAATATTGACAATGCAGGCTGGTTATGACTATTGATGTCTTCTGCCATTGATTTGTCAAACATTCACAGCTAGACTTAGTATATACATTCCAACTCGTCATTTCTAGTACTTGGTAAAGTAAGGTGTCCAAAATGTCCTATAAATTAGATGACGTATTTACTATTGTTTTTTTGAGAAAGAGGCCACTTACTTTGTTCACAGGTAGGAAAATGAGGTTTGCAAGGATCCTGTACTAGAAATATCATATAGAAACTGGCGAGCTGTGAGCAAGTACATGATGTAAATGCAAATCATTTACGGCACAGTCTGTCTCCTCCTGGCTCCGTGCCATAGCAACCACAGTCTCATTTCAAATGTGTCATGCTGCATTATCATCATACACACACATGCAGACATTCACACACACAAGTTTACAGTTCAGTGTTCTTTGTCATCTTTTGTCTGACACTTTGACCAGAAGCCAAACTGAATGACAGAGCATATCTGATGTCTTCCTTGGTTTTCAATTAAATTTAAGTAGTACCAATAGTTTAATAAACCAAGAAATATATTTTGTAAAGTCAAAAAAGAATACATTACAATAATGAGCATTTGTACAAGTTTCCCCACATACAAGAAAAAAAAAAAAAAAAATCATATAATTGCACTAAGGATACACTTAAATACTTAAAACTAATCCAATTTAATTACATCTAATTATATTTAAACATTTATAGAGGACTAGACCTATCCACATAGGCATTAATCCAGGCAGTATTTATTTATATGTCTTTTGGTAATTTGGCACATTGAATAATTATGGAGCCCAGTTTCCCTCTAGGCACATTAGAGAGAAAACGAAGATGAAAGGGAGGGAAAGAAAATTGATGAATGCCAATGACTTGTATTTTGTTACAAATGGATTCCCATAACTAGATTGAAGTAACAGCATAAAAACACAGCAGGTCATTTTACTATTTAATGCAAAGTCTTCAATATACACTTATGCAGTATTACATGCATTGTAAAATATTCTACCCCCCCCCCCCCCACACACACACACACACAAAACACAATACAAATATAATATTAGGTAGTTATATTATTAAAAAATACTGATCAATTAATTAAATAATATAACTATACTTGACAAAAGCTGAACAATACTTTCAGTTGTCCTATTCAAAATTGTCATATGCAAATAGTTATATTTTAGAATAACTTTCAAATGTGGTGTTTTTTTAAGTGAAGCTCAAATGCAATACTCATCCATTAGGCTCCACATTTAGCGTAATCATAGCACACCAGCTCAGTCAATTTGGCCTGAACTTCTAATGAACAAATTAGCTAATAACTCACCATCTGTAATGAACTAAAACACTGTCATACAAAATTTATGAGGAATTTTCATATGTGCAATGGAGTTGCCTCATTTAGTACATAGAGCAAAGGAGGGTGGATGAATATGAGCGATTAAATGTGATACAGACAGACAGATAGATAGATTGATAGATAGATTGATTGATTGACTGATAGATTGATTGATTCACCATAAGACTCTTTTGGTCCTACTGTATTTTCTAGAAGAACTGAGAATTTCCCTCAGCCTTGACCTCCAGCTATCAGTGCTGGCAGGCAGCTTTTACGCTCGGCTGTTCCATTACTTTGCTCCTTTCTGTGGCATATTAAACAGATTAATAGAACTGCACTCTGGGGAGGCGGAAATGCCAGTCAATCTAACCTGCCCACACAAAGGCGAGAAAAGCAGACACACCCGCGACTCATCTTGAGAGCTGATAAAAGAAAGACAAATGTCACATGAGAAGAAAGTGGAACTCAGCGAATGTTGACTTTCGGCTTCAATTTTGTAAACAGAGGAAGAATCAGAATAATTTGCTAACTGAGAAAGTACCAGTGAGAAGTGGAGACTTTTAAGGGTCCCTGCTAAGGCTAGAATCACTCAAACTTAGCTTAAAGATTTGAACAAACCACTAACAACTTGGTTTGTGAGAATCCCACACTAATCCCACACCATTTGTTCTACAGTCTTTCATTTAAATAATCATCTTTTCAAAATGCATTTATTCAAATTGATTAGAATCAGCATAAATTATTGTGAAAACTACTTATTCAATTACAAAAGTATGAACATGGTTTTTAAAATATAGCTATGAAACAAACAATATTAAATTAGTTAAAATGTATGATAAAAAATATTGATGATAATCCTGTTTATTGTGTATTTTAAACTCATTCAGTTTATTAGTATACTATTACAGAAATCTTACCTGTTTCTTGCCCATTTAATTTATGTATGACTGACGAATATGCATCATACTTAGCTTATTAGTTTGTTTGCGTGATCCAAATGGATGGAAATTTTATACGCAAAAATCCCATAGATGTACATTAAGTCATATCTAGGAGCCATAATATAGAGATTTGGGGTTGGGCTTTTTGACTTATGCCAGTAAACAACTACCTAGCAACCACCCTTACAAATAGGAAAAGAACACTCAAGGACTGTTATAGCAACCAAGCAGAGCAATGATCTAGTTTTTACATGGACAAGCAACACTCACATTTTCAGGGGTTTAAATCATTGTTTCCCAACCAGGGGTACTTGAACACACACAAAAAAAGATATTTTGAAGAATGTTGGTAACCAAATAGTTCTGGTTACCATTTACTTCCATTGTACGGACAAAAAAAAAAAAAAAAAATCAGTTTTCCAGGTTGAGATTGACACGAGGTAGAGTAAATGATGACAGAATTTTCATTTTTTTTCAACTATCTCTTTAAAGAGATATAAAGTTGTGCAAGACCTAACAAATAACGCCATTCCAGAGCATTCTAAAGACAAAGTATCATTAGTATCATTGAGCTATTGTATTTTCCATTTCCATGTTTTATAAATTTTTTTAAAGTTTTTATTACTTTTTTTTTTATTTATTGTTTATTTATTTATTTGCTTTGGCAACTTTTGTCCAGTTAACATTTATTTTATTTACATGAAAATGTTCTTTTATGGTTTTAGTTTAGGTCTGAGAAACATTAAAAAGCAATCAATAACCAAATACATATACTTAACTAAATTTATATTACTTAAATTGAATCAAAACGCTCTGGAAATGCAATGAACTCTGCTAATGAAATTTAACAACTGTCCCCACACTCTATGAACAAATCTCTGCTTAATGCTGAAGAAAGGATGCTTGAGCCATTCTGTTTGTGTTGAGAGGGTACATAAGACAAACAAGGTTGGGATTCAGTGGTCTAAATTATCTATTGTGATTATTAGTATTACAAATCCACAGATCTGTCCAACTATTGGAAGGAATAACAAATTGGCTGCTTGATGAGACACATCAGCATATAGCTGTTTCTGTCACAAAGACCTTCAGATTACTCTTCCCTGTAAAAACAATAGAGTGCTTCATTACATTCAATCTCATCTAATATCTCCCTCTCCCCTGCAGCTATGGGTAAAATGAAAGTGAGGTCTAACTGTCTATAGTATTAGCAGCTTAATCGTCCTGTCCTGCTCCCCGCAGGCGTGCCAATCGTGCACATTTTAGTTTAATTGTAAACCATCTTGGTCCATAACCTGCAGTCAGCACCTCGCTGTGAAGCGTGAAGGGAAATGGAGGTGTGAGATATCTTTCAGTGAACTTTACGTAAATGCTGCTAGATGTAACTGGTCTAGCACCAGCCTCCATGTGTCAAGCCCTCATCTTAATTCTCACAGGAAAAAAATCAATGCTGATGTCTACTATAGTCAACACAGAGGTATACCCACTACTGATATACTATATATGCAGTGCCACCTGCTGAACTAACTTATGTACTGCTGATTAGATGGAATACATAAGCTATGCACTCTATGGCCTATTATTTATTTCATTTCTGCAGTATAGGCCTAAATACTGTATTCCACAATACATTGCACTTGCCTTCATTTCCAGTGTGACAAATGAACCATGAAACATGAACGTCTTTTTCTTGACTAATCTTATGATCATTGTTTTGTTGGTTATCATAGCCCATTATCTACAAGTTAGCCTACTACTGTTTATTGTTGTATAAACCATGATGTTTACATTTTTATTTTAACAACTAGGCAGTACAGAATGCAGTGCAGTTTATAGTACACTAGTATTACTGAACATTACCTTACTGCCTAACATTACCAGGACTTCCACTACCATTCAGAGGTTTGGGGTCGGTAATGTCTTTAAAATGTTTTTGAAAGAAGTCACTTATGCTCACCAAGGCTGCATTTATTTGATTAAAATAACTGGTTTCTGTTTTAATATATTTTAAAATGTAATTTATTCCTGTGATGGCAACACTGTATTTTTAGCAGCCAGTCAGTCTTCAGTGTCAAATGATCTTTCAGAAATCATTCTAATATGCTGATTTGATGGTCAAGAAACATTTTTTTTAAATGTTAAAAACAATTACTTACTACTTTTTGTGGAACCAGTAATATATATATATATATATATATATATTTTTTTTTTTTTTTTCTTCAGGATTCTTCGATTAATATAGAGTTCAAAAGACAGAAATCTTTAACATTATAAATGTCTTTACCATCACTTTTGATCAATTTAATACATCCTTGATGAATAAAAGTATTAATTTCATAAACAAATGTATTGTCCCAAAACCTTTGAATGGTATAGTATACATATATAGAACTACCCCTACATTTTAACCCCAAAATGTTAAAATGCATCGCAAGCTCTTTAAATATGTAAATATTTGTAACATTTGCTTCTTTATTGTCGCATGTAGGTGCAATAGCCTCAACAAGCATCCTACAAATCTCAGAGATATGGAATTTTATATTTAAAGAGTAAAACGTATAGTTGTATATTCCTGTAGCTCAGACAGAGCATGTAGCAACTCAGCAACACCAAGGCCAATGGTTTGATTCACAGGGAATGCATGAACTGATAAACTGTATGCCTTGAATACAATCCATAAATGAAAATGTACAGCATGGGTCAAATGGGTATATAAACAGCAAATTATTAACTACATATTCAGCTTCAATGGGAATTTTCAAAGAATTATCAATAAATTTATTCTAAATAAAATTAACATGAATTTTCATCCATTTTCATGTGGCAAATGTTTACAGTGATAAAGCACAATAACTAATTAACATGTTTCATGAATAATAATTGTTTTATACATGTATGTAAGTACCTAGAGCTCCTGGAAAACAAACCAAACTCCTTGTGTACTTGTGCACACTTGGTGAATAAAGTGCATTTTGATTTTGATGAGATGAATAATTAAACATTACCCCTCTGTTTTTAAAAGCACGTTTTCCCAGAGATGATAGAGACCCTGTAAAGTGCAGGTCCTGTCTTAAACAAGGTGGTCATAGTCAGTAACTGGACCAGAATGCATCTACATCCTCTCTTTATCTGATCAATGGGCCTCTCCAGACTCTCAGACTGTTAATTGATGAAGTAATCCAGTCATTAATCACTGTAGGGGGCTAATGAGAGACGTCTGAGTAAATCATGCTGCTGCCTTGTCGTTGTTGCCATCATCAGCAGCTTCCTGTGCGTGTGGACAGAAGAGAGTGCAGCAGGATGCCTGGGAGAAGGAAAAACCGGCAACAACTCCATAAAAATATGCTCTTAATAATCCATATGTTTCGTTAATTTATATTCATAGATGGAGTCCTGAAAAAAAAAAAAAAAAAAAATATATATATACACACACCGATCAGGCATAACATTATGACCACTGACAAGTGAAGTGAATAACACTGATTATCTCTTCATCACGGCACCTGTTAGTGGTTGGGATATATTAGGCAACAAGTGAACATTTTGTCCTCAAAGTTGATGCGTTAGAAGCAGGAAAAACGGGCCAGCATAAGGATTTGAGCGAGTTTGACAAGGGCCAAATTGTGATGGCTAGACGACTGGGTCAGAGCATCTCCAAAACTGCAGCTCTTGTGGGGTGTTCCCGGTCAGCAGTGGTCAGTATCTATCAAAAGTGGTCCAAGGAAGGAACAGTGGTGAAACGGCGACAGAGTCATGGGCGGCCAAGGCTCATTGATGCACGTGGTGCGCAAAGGCTGGCCCGTGTGGTCTGATCCAACAGATGAGCTACTGTAGCTCAGATTGTTTAAGAAGTTAATGCTGGTTCTGATAGAAAGGTGTCAGAATACACAGTGCATCGCAGATTGTTGCGTATGGGGCATGAAAGCAGGACAACCTGTCATTCATATGACATCACAGCAATAGCAAACCACAACGATTCAATCATTTCTGATGGACACAATCAAGTCCCGCCCTTCATTTTTTCTCAGATATATTTCACAATAGGGAAGAAAAGACTATCACAACTTCCGTTTCATGCCGACTTTAAACCAATAATAAGCCTTTACAGGTGATGTTATTCATTTTTAATTTTTGATAATTTTTCTTAATATTTACTAAAAATCATCCTGAGCTGTGGTTAATTTCTAACAGGTAAATGTTAAAGCAATTCAGAGCAATATTTACATAAAGAAAATCATACCTGTGGCTACAGACACGTTGAGTGACTCTATTCCAGGGTGCAGGTTTCTGCGTGGAGGGATGGTGAGCAGGATGTCACACAGCTGACGCAGTTCTGGAGACAGGCCGTCACCCTCTCCACCTGATAGCACAAACAAAGACAGACTAGCGTTTAAACAACACAGAGAACAAAACAATTATCGGTCCAAATAAGTTTGAACACATACCCATTAACAGCAGTGTAGGTCTGGACATCTTGAAATCTGAACATGGCATAACAGGGGATTCAGGATTGCCTTCCTCTAACCCAACAGTGCCGACTACTTGCCAACCTTGTTCCGCTTTCACCTTTAATGTCATACAAAATTGGTTATAGCCATTAAACAATGTAATATGAGATGTGTTTCTCAAAAGGACTTGACAGACACAGTCTAAACCTCAATTGCTTCCTTTAACTGCCCTCTACAGGCTACAGATGGAAAGACTGTTAGAAAACCTGGAGTTATAAACAGGTCTCATCAGATAATTCTCAAATTTTCTATTCCATTCGTAAACTTAACCAGGGTTTTTAAAAAGTTTTGATGAACACCTTGAAAATTACCTCCTTCTTAAAATATAAAGACAACTACGGTATATGTTTTAATAGAAGCTATATTTAATGCTGTCACTGTTTGAAGATTTGTTTTTATTTGTTACTATGAAACAGTCCAGCCATGATTTCACTTTCTGGTTTTTGGGGAATTTCAGGACTTCTTACCAGTTTTGTATCCCAAAAAGACAGAATTTGCTTTTCTCAAAAATTGTGGTGATATTTGCAGCATTTCTGTGTTGATTTTCAGGAAAAAAACACCAATAATCATTATCCATTTATATAATTAGTATTACTGACAGGAGTATCAACCTGTAAACTGTTTTGTGCTTAATTATTAAAATAAATTGTGAACAGGTTGAAAAAACAACAGACAAGCGTAGATGGCAAATTAATGATTTGGAGAAATTACTTGGGAATATTAAATATTACCAATAGGCCTGCCTCAGAACTTTCCTTTTAAAACACCATTTCTTATATAACCTAATTTGTGTCAAAGTCCTATTGCTCTGTGTGGCTGGTCTATCCCTGGTCATTTTACAGAAGAATTCACTATACTTGCACATTGATTATTTTGTTTGGGCTCAGAATTTGAATTTGCCATTCATTTTTTGGGATCGCACAATCCTGGAGGGACTGATCAAAAACTATGGCCGTCACAAGAAAGAAAACACAATTAATCTCATGATTTCCGACCATTTATACTTTCCGACCAGAAAATGTACACTTTTTTTCAACTTTATTTCTCAAAAAAAAAAAAAAAAATTATTGCAGACCCCTAGAAATTCCCTGGACTAAATCACAACTGTATTCTTTAATTGCCCTCTACAGGCCACACATGTAAACACAGTGAGGTGAAGTGATCAACTTCCAGACCTTTATCATATCTTTCAAATTGCTGTAGCCAAACACCTCCATGACCTCCATCACACCAGCACTGGCTTTGCTCACTGTGGGTGTCAGAGGACAGCTAAAAAAGAGAGCAAATAATCAGAAGCAAATATCAATGGTTCATACAAAGTAACAGTTAAAAGCACATTTTAATTTAATCATAACCAGTCTATATGACCAAATATGCAAATAGTGTTGGTTTTAGATCCTACAGTCCATTTAACAATGTTATAACACACATGATAAACATAAAAAAGCCTCTTTTCACCCCACCTGTTTTGAATGCTGCTTGCAATCCGATCCACCCCCAGGAAGTAGGCAGACCGCAAAATGGCACCAAGATTCATCGGATCCTGCACTCCATCCAAAACCAGCCATAATGCCCTGTGATTCCTCATCTCATGAGATGTTATTGGTCTTTCCACATTAATAAACCCAAGAGAACTTGCCTGCAAACACAATCCCTGGTGCACCTTTCCACCACACATCTTGTCAAGTGTTTGCTTACTGACTCTCTGTATCTGCACACCACGTCTGACAGCCTCCTGACAGACCCTCAGAATTGCATCTCTCTGCGGCCCCTCACCATTCTTCACAAAAAGACGACTCAACCGCCTTCTACCCTGAGTGAGGGCCAGCAAACATGGGGCCACCCCGAACACAATCTCCAACTGTTCTTCATTTGACTCTATTTGAATATGCCTCAAAATCCTTTTGGTTTCTGACTCACTGAAATCATCAAACCTTAGTTTCTGAAGCTCTGATGACACTTTTCTCTCTGTTTTTGAAGACGGACCTGCTTGAGATTGTCTCCTCTGTGTTTTTGATGATTTGGGAATATCATCTCTGGTAGCTGTATATTTATGCTGCCTAGACACAAATGTCTTTTTGAGTTTCTCATCTGACTTTGAAACACTGTCACTTGAAAAGAAAAGTGCTGCATGTTGTGTTAAAGATGCTGGTGTAATAGATAATTCATTCAGCCCAACCAAACATCTTCTATTCCTAGTTTGGTTAGAGACTCTGAATGCTTGGATACTCATTTTCCATACCTGCATATTTGCGTTTAATAACTTGGTAAGGTATGCCTCAATAAACAGCATAAAACAGCTTAAGATAGGCTGTTGGTTTTTAAACAGTCTGGCTTGTTGTTTTTTCTTATCAACTGGTCAGTTTGGAAGACCAGCTGAACACCAGTCTGGCAAGTCCGAGAGACCAGCTAAGAGCAGCAAACCTGGTTTAAGAAGTCGGTTGCAGGCAGCTGCTAACCAAAAAGCTAACTTGCCCTTCAGCATCAAAGTATCAGCAACGTTATTTAAACATTAAATGAAGCAGAATTTTCTATATTAGTAAAATGCGATATATCAAAAGAAGCGACCTCAAGCATATCTATACCACTATATTCGTTGTTCAACAACCAATATACAACCACGTGGAACAGCTTTCAGTTCATTAGCAGTTGTCAATGTTGATGTGAAGCGTGGAGTGTTTTTGCAACCGCTTCTGCTCCCAGATCAGCTGTGGCTACTGGCCCCGTTGCTGTGTACTGCTTCAAGCAGTGCTGGCTGATTTGAGAACAGCGTATATATATCCGTATCGAGCATGCGCACAATTGACTTCCGGCTTTTTCCGTTTATGTTACTATGCAACAAGACGCTCTAATGTGTAGTATTAACTTCCTACCCGAGTATTACATTGAGAAGTAAATCAGTTTAAAACTTCTCTGCTTTTCCATACTTGGCGTGTGTTTTTAATAGTAGCCGATGCAAATGGTACACTAAAGCTAAAGACTTTTATCTTTTGAGGCTGAGTGTCAGATATGGCCGACGGCTGGTGCACTGACACCGGAGAATCGGTTTACCGTTCCCGGGATGCAGTTAAAAACTTACGAATACGGTAAGTCACGTCGCTTGAGTGTACTTGACATCTATTACAAAAGTATACACAGTATTAAATATATAATAATGTCTTTTGGACATGGCAGTACCGTGCTATTCCTGAAATTACCTTGTAGTACTATGTAAATACCATGGTAAATGAATTTCAATTCCATTGTACAGTATATATCGAAGTACCATGCTTTTGCCATCTCTACTGCATCATACTACTGCCAAAATCTCTTTACTTTTATTTTAAATGATTACTATATCGTTTACGTACCACTGTGTTTTTACATGGTAATCCAAGTCACTAAAAACAATACCTTTGTGTTATGCCCAAAAACATGGTATTACCATGGTACTTTTTTTGTTTCTTTTTTTAGAGTGCGCATACAACGTGTGACCTCAACAGCTGCTCTGTCTCAACACCTCCATAAGCAAATGATTTCTCAGCAGGAAAGAGGAGTTATAGAGCTGGAAACCTTCAGCTCTCAGACACAATCAGCCTCCAGTATGTGAAAGACACAGATATAAACCTGTTTAAAAGAAGTTACAACAATTACCTGGTATATTGTGAATAATAATATTCACTTTCTTATTCTAACACAGCCACTGATGAGGAGGAACTGGTGGTTGGTTGGCAAGAGAAGTTCTTCAGTCAGGTAGGCGACTAGTGTGATGGCAAAGCTATGTGCTAATAGACAGTCTGCAGGCTATCTGTTTTCATGGTGTATCTGATGAGTTCTGCTTGTTATTCATATGCAGTATGAAGTGGACCTTTTCCAAACAGAGTCAAACTGTCAAACACCACTGGAGCGACAGTATCACACAGAAATCACGGCAACTGAAAGATCCAAAAGAAGGCAAAACCAGCGCATTTTTACCTACACAGATTTTGATCGCTTTTCCAAATGGGAAGAGGTTGGTTGACTAACCCTAACCCCTAACATAAAAAAGAAAACGAAAAAAGAAAACATACCCAGGTCATATTTCACCACAAAATCAAAAGAAAAAAAAGAAAGAAATGTTCGTAGCACTTTATTTTACACTTACAGTGTCCCTGTTACACATCTTACATGTATTTTTGCCCATACAGTGGAAGTCAATGGAAATCAACTGTTACCAACATTCTTCAAAATATTTTCTTTTGTGTTCCACAGAAGAAAGAATGAATTGGACTGGACTATCCCTTGAAGATATTTTTCTTTGTGCATTACATTGTTATGACAATATGAGAAATTAAGAATTGTCATAAAAATGTTTCAAATTAGGATATATTTTCCTTAAAGTCACCCTGAAATCAAAATGGAATCAAAATTCTTATTTTTTTGAAGGAATATTCCAGTATTTATTATAAATTATTTATCCGTGCACATGATTTTTTTTTTTTTTTTTTTTATTCACATGCCCTCAAAATCTTTAATCAGTTAACTTCCTTTGCCTCTTGCAACATTTCATCTCTTCTCTGATGATGTGTTCACTGGCACAAGTGTGAAACAACCTGTCACTCACATGACATCACAGCAATAGCAAACCACAGCAATCCAGTTAATTCCTGATGGACAAAATCAAATCCCACCCTATATTTTTTCTTGTTTGAAAAGCTTTTTCACTTGGATATACGTAATAAAATCTTCTGTTTCATGCTTGATTTTAAGCAAAATATAAAATATTTGCAGTGAAATATGACCCAGACATGATTTTGACAGATTTGGTGAGATTCACCAGTAGATATATAGACTACATATGTTTTTCAGTTTTCTGAAGTTATGATTTTATTGGCAGCAAGCTCAAAGTCTGCTGACCCCAGCTCAGTCAAAACCAACCTTCTTAGCAGAACGCATGGCCAATGTTAGACACAGGAGACAAGAGAGACGTCCCGTGTAAGTGTACCTATAAGCAGTTTCTGTGAAAGTTGTATCATATTTTGGAAGTTAAGGAGATTTACCTGTACATAATTAGGATTTTTTTTTTTTTTGCATAATTTAGAGAGTCTAATGTTCCCAAGTCACGTTTAATCACATGGGAGCCTTCAGAGGAGTTCATTAAGAACAGCCACATCATCAACACACCAGTGCAGACCATGTACATCATGGGAGATCTTGGGCCTTCAGGGAAGTAAGTGAGACAATGATACTGTTCATTAGCCACTTAAAAGGCTCATATCATACATTTTATTATAATTTATTTAACTTGAGGTCCACTTATAATGTTATTCAAGGTATTCTGCATCCAAAAATGCATTATGTAGTTTAATATAACCATTTTCCACCAGCAGTCCAATTTTTCTACTGTACCTTTAAGACTTCTATGCAAATAATCTTCAGAAAAGTTACAGACAAACTCCTTTATTTCACTTTTAAGTTCAGAATTAGATTTTTATAATATGACCCATTTAAAGTAATGTGAAATAAACAGACATTGGTGTCCATTTCGCAAGAGAATGAGATCTGATCTATCAACTGACTGAGCTGACTGTGTTTTATAGGTTGGGCCTGAAAGAGAATGAATATATATTATGCACCATAAAAGCAGACGGTAATGGAGTAATCACAATAAAACCAGACTTTAATAACAACAGAGGAGCCTACAGGCAAGACCCACCAATTTCTATTAATTTCTCTTAAGAATAAGAATGTGGGGATGAGTTAATTGTGATTACAAAAAGTGTATTTGACTGTCTTTCACTCCAGGCTGGAAACAGAGGGGGAGAAGAGGGAGGTGTGGAGGCTGTATCTGGAGAATGCCTCATCAGACATTCATGCGGAAGAGAAAGAGAGAGAGCAGCGCATGTACAGAGATGTATGGCCAATTGCCCTTGCTTAGGATTAGTGGTTTACCACACTGTCTAGACCAGAGGGATCCAATCCTGCTCCTGGAGGGCCACTGTCCTCCAGAGTTTAGCTCCAACCCCTATTAAACACACCTGAAGCAGCTAATCAAGGTCTTACTAAGCATACTAGAAACAGAGATGGTCTTATTATTAGGAGATATGAGGGTCCGTGGCTCTATCATTGGAGAAAGCATAACAGCTAACTTGGATCACATCACATGTGCCTTGATAACCAATCACATTGCAGCCTTGACATCATTGAATTTCGTTCAAGAGTTCAGAGTTGTGTGACAGTCAATTACTGTTTGCGGATATCATAAAAATGAATGAGAAGTGCCTTAAACTAGTGATGGGAGAAATTAAGCTTTTCAAAGCTTTGAATCAAATGAACCAATTACCTCGCAAAATGATTCACTGTTTTGAAGCATTCCACTGATCTGACCCCTGCTGGTCAGATCAGTGGAAATGCAACAAAAACTCAGGCCAAACATGCATAAAAACACCTTTTACAAACACATCACAAATGTTTTATTGAAAGTAAGATCTATCAAATGCAATTAACTAATCATCTAAGATTAAATATCAAGTGTCTGGGTAATATGTGTTATTTCATCAATTTTCAGGGCTTGTTTTGTTTGTTCCATGGATTGCTCAGCTAAACAAGCCAATAAGAGACTATTAACTACTATTATTCCTTTTAATTATACTAATGTCTAATTAAAACAAATGTATAAAACTGATCAGAGATCAGGTAAAACCCATAGACACTTGTTTAATGGTTCGCCGCTGGGAGGCGATCTCAGTGAATCCGCAAGATTTGAATTGTCAGAATTGTCCATGACTTCTCTTATAAACCAGCATTTTTTTCGGTGTAAACTCTAAAAATAGATCAATCCAAAACTAATGTTTAAGAGCAAACATGTTGAAGATTAGCCGATGGGCTGTCGATTCGTTAAAACATAAGCTATTTCCTCACAAAAGCGGTTTATTCAGCGTAGTGAAGCCTCTCCTCCATTGACATCCATTAAAAAAAACCTGTGTACCACAGCGTTAGCAGGCGTTACACTTTTTTTTTTTTTTTTGCTAACCTTGCAGGCTTGTCTTCAAGTGGCTTTGCTAGAAATTTCCATGCAGGTGTGTTGAGGCAAGTTGGAGCTAAACTCTGCAGGACAGTGGCCCTCCAGGACCGAGTTTGGACACCCCTGGTCTAGACTTTTAGCCTCCTGCTCCAAACCCTAGAGAGCTGCCACACTGTCTGCTACCTACATAGGCAGTTAACTTCTAAGGCAGAATCCTAATGGAAATGGAATCTCAGTGACTGATTTGAAATACTCCTCCTTAGCAGTGACTGGTAACGGTCATGCACTCACACTACACAAATAGCAATCAGTCATAGTTGATTCACAAAATGTGTCACAAATTGGATTTAACCTTTTTTATTGGCACTTTGCAGCACTGAATATAATAATTTTAATGTAAAATGTTTATATTTCAGTTACATTAAAATAAACTATGTTCGCCATCTGGGCATTTGGTTTTGGGATTGCCATATCTGCAAAGGATAAATATGGTATTTTGGCCTTGGATTTTGGCTAAAACAAGATGTCATATAAAAATGAAATTATAAAAAATACATTTATTAAAAATATTTTTCGTTAATTGAAACAAAGCTACATAAAATCAAATATAAATATTAGATAAAAAACAAATAGAAATGTTGCAACTGTGGAAACTAACTGAAATTATAAGAAAATTACCAAAACTTAAACTAAAATTAAAATAACTGAAAATAAAACCTAATTCATAAATATTAATAAATACTACAACAGTATATAAACAATACTAAAATAACACAGTTTGGAGCTTGACTTTTAGCATCACCCTTCACTTTGGGATGTATCTAGACAGTTTGGAACAGAGTCTCAATGTGACATTCTTGGTAACTGGAAAACTCTGTTCACTGAAGCATCTTAAACTGCACTTACTGTACATACAGCATCCCTGGAGCAGTATGGAATTCACTGGCTGGCCCAAGACTCATTGGTAGATTGCTGACCATTGTCTGGTGGATTCATCATTCACACACATTTCTTTTTTTTTTTTTTTTTCTTTTTTCTTTTAGCTGTACACACGTCACAAAGATTACCTCAACAGCCTGGTTGGCCAAGACTTTGAGATGGTAAGAATTACAATTCTTATCCAAACACATGGTGTCTGTTTAAAAAAAAAAAAACTGTTTAAAAAACACAGTTTAAAACATTTAAAAAACACTGTTTAAAAAGGTAAATCTTTCATTCTGATTCTCCAAAAACTTCATTTAGCCACCTCCAGGGATACTTCGCCTGATTGTAAATGGAGAGATTGGTGAGTATAACAGTTATTATAAATTAAAAATTAGCCCAGATTTGCTGAAGGGAAAGCAGTATAACATCTGTACATTATATGCACATTATGCATGCTTAAATTGTACAGTGTCTGGAATATATTTTTAAATTTTAGCACAAACTGGGTCTCAAAAGTTACTGTTTGGATCATAATATGGCAATTTTTCTTTTTAGTTTCTGCTCAGGGCTATGAGTATGACAATCTTTATGTCCACTTCTTCCTGGATTTACCAAACAGTAAGTCAATCTACTCTCATGCACACACAATGACAAACATTATTTAAACAGTTAAGCCACACTTATAAATGTATACATGACATTGCTTTTGATGACAAAATCTAACCAAGTGGCATTTATAGTTTTTAAAGAAAGCACACTTTTCAAGCAAAGCGTTTCACAAAAATGTTTGATAAGTTTTAAATGATAAAACAATAGTTATACTGTAAAAAAACAAAACAAAAAAAAAAACACATTCTGATGGTTAAACTAATGAAATGACATTCAGACATTTTAAAGGGATAGTTTACCCAAAAATGAAAATTGTCATCATTTACTCAACCTCAAGATGTTCCAAACCTATATGAATTTCTTTCTTCTGCTGAACACAAAAGAAGGTATTTTGAAGAATGTCGGTAATCAGTTGATGGGTCCCATTGACTTCCATAGTATTTTTTTCCAGTCAGTGGGGCCCTGGGCCTGTTCAGTTACCCATATTCTTCAAAATAATCTTCTTTTGTGTTCAGCAGAAGAAAAAAAATCATACAGGTTTGGAACAACTTGAGGGTGACTAAATGATGACAGAATTTTCATTTTTGGGTGAACTATCCTTTTAAGTTACTGTATTACTGTTTAGTGCATTTTCTGTCAGTAAATCATGGTGTTGAGTTTGTTCTATGTTCTTCAGGTTGGTCCAGTGTTCCCTTTCAGTGTCTGTCTGGTGTGACTCAGACATGTCGCACGCGCAGTGTGGGAAAGGTAAGCTGCCATTTTAGACCCCATCAACCGGCTCTGTGTTCATGAAACTGTGGTAAGCATGTTCTCTGTTTTATAGGAGGATGTTGCATTCTTCTCCTATCCATTCAGCTTTGAGACCTTCTTCCATAAAGAAGATGAGTCTGATGGTGAGATCTTTGATTGATTCAGAATATCTGTAACTAAAGAATGGAAAAAACTTTACATAGACAACCACCTGATATGAAATTGAAGTACCACTGTCAATACATTTTCAGTGAATAAACACAGGTGCTGATGTTCTGTGCAGGGTCATTATCCCAGTGGCCTGTGCTGTATTTCAAAGTTCTCTCACTGGATTTTTGGCAGCGCTACAGAACTGAGGGCTATGGCTTCCTGGTCATTCCCTCAACGCCAGGTAGGAGTCGGACAGTCTTTTGTTCTAAAGTATTGCATGTAATATAATGATGTTCAATTCATCAATGAATCGTTCTTTTGATTCTGTTCATTTTAATGATGCATAACCGGATTCACAAAGCAATTATTTTGTTTGGGAGTAAAATTACTTGATAAAAATCATAAGCAGGGTCAAAATGAAAGTGACAACATCAAATTGGAACACATCAATTTAAATTAAAGCTGCAGTCCATAACTTTTTTTGGTTAAAAATTATCCAAAATCAATTTTTGAGCAAGTACATAACCAGCCAGTGTTCAAAACTATCTCCTTAACTTAGCCCGATTCACAACAGTAAGCTTGTAATAATGTTTTCTAATCCGGATGGTACTGGTGGGTTTCCGCGGGAAATTCGAGCATGCAGCCGTTCGTCTTTGCATCATTACGTCAGGTCTGTTTACATCAGGTGTGGGGAACGTTGATCTTGGAAGACCATTGTCCTGCAGAGTTTAGCTTCAACCCTGAAAAAAACACTCACCTGCCTGTAACTTTAGTAATCCTGAATACCTTGATTAGCTTCAGGTGTGTTTAATTAGGGTTGGAGCTAAACTCTGCAGGACAATGGTCCTCCAGGATCAACGTTCCCCACCGCTGGTTTACATGAAAAAGGAGTCCCAGCTAGTAGGCTATATGGCATGTGGAAGATGCTATAGGCGGCGGATTATTTATAGCCTTTTCTCACAGCAGCTACAATAATTAAACTTATCATTTTGATGGTGGATTGTAATCCAGAAAGGTCCAAATGACAATCATCAGTGACAACTGGAGAGTCACCCGTAGTCAAAAGCAAAAGACTTTGGACTGCAGTGTGGCTACAGAAATTGAAATCTGATGCAATGCTGATGTTGTTAACATGTACAATTTGAGAACAAAATACAACAATAATAATAATTTGCATGGTCTGATATGATATGAGGTAAGGGATTGTTAGATTTAATCACCATTGGCAGCGTGATATATTGTTTTTTTTTCTCATGCAGTTGGTCAGAACAAAAGTGGCAGACATGTTACTTGTTCAGATGACATTTTCCGGTGAAAACTCTTATATATTCCAATATTTCCAAGACGTAGAATCTGTGATTCTGAAGTACAGTATCCACACTGGTGCGGTGACTGACAGCAAACAAACATTAGATTCATCCGTGCTGAGGAGCCGTGCCGATGCAGAACCCATGTAAAGATGATAATTCCACAAATAACTGCAATTGCAGGTTTCAAACACAGATGGCAACACAGAGGCAAAACTTATGGACTGCAGCTTTAAATGTCATTTCCTCAACACAATTCTTTTGAGAATGAAGTACTGTATTGTGTGCTATAATAATGCCCCAATTTGTAACCAGCATTTACAAATCATTTAACTTTTGGGAGTACAATTAGGATATGGGTGACCTATTGTTGAACTAGGAAACTTACAAACGTTCAAAACATTTAGGGTCAGTAAAATGATCAAAAGGGACATTTAAGTAAGGTATTGCATTAACTAATGTTAACATATGAGACCTTATTGTAAAGTGTTACCAACAAACAAATACACATGCAGTAAGGGATGCATGTGTTAGAAACTAGTTCATCTCTGACGATTGTGCCCATGTAGTTTATTTACAGTGATTAAAAAAAACACTATATTAAAAACACTGCTCAAAAAAATTAAACGAACACTTTTTAATCAGAGAATAGCATCAAGTCAGTTAAACTCCTGGGATATTGATCTGGTCAGTTAAGTAGCAGAGGGGGTTGTTAATCAGTTTCAGCTGCTTTGGTGTTAATGAAATTAACAACAGGTGCACTAGATGGGCAACAATGAGACGACCCCCAAAACAGGAATGGTTTTACAGGTGGAGGCCACTGACATTTTTTTTTCCCTACTCATCTTTTCTGACTGTTTTTCTCTAGTTTTGCATTTGGCTAGGGTCAGTGTCACTACTGGTAGCATGAGGCGATACCTGGACCCTACAGAGGTTGCACAGGCAGTCCAACTCCTCCAGGATGGCACATCAATACGTGCCATTGCCAGAAGGTTTGTTGTGTCTCCCAGCACAGTCTCAAGAGCATGGAGGAGATTCCAGGAGACAGGCAGTTACTCTAGGAGAGCTGGACAGTGCCGTAGAAGGTCCTTAACCCATCAGCAGGACCGGTATCTGCCCCTCTGTGCAAGGAGGAACAGGATGAGCACTGCCAGAGCCCTACAAAATGACCTCCAGCAGGCCACTTGTGTGAATGTCTCTGACCAAACAATCAGAAACAGACTTCATTAGGGTGGCCTGAGGGCCCGACGTCCTCTAGTGGGCCCTGTGCTCACTGCCCGGCACTGTGGAGCTCAATTGGCATTTGCCATTGAACACCAGAATTGGCAGGTCTGCCATTGGCGCCCTGTGCTTTTCACAGATGAGAGCAGGTTCACCCTGAGCACGTGACAGACGTGAAAGGGTCTGGAGAAGCCGTGGAGAACGTTATGCTGCCTGTAACATCGTTCAGCATGACCGGTTTGGTGGTGGGTCAGTGATGGTCTAGGGAGGAAATACCCCAGGACACCATCCGTCGTCTCATTAGGAGCATTCCCCAATGTTGTCAGGCATGCATACAAGCACGTGGGGGCCAAACAAACTACTGAGTACCATTTTGAGTTGCTGCAATGAAATTTCAGCAAAATGGATTAGCCTGCTGCATCATTTTTTCACTTTGATTTTCAGGGTGTCTTTGAATTCAGTTCTCTGTAGGTTGATAATTTTCATTTCCATCAAACGATGTGGCATCCTTTTGTTCCTAACACATTACCCAGTCCATATCAGTATAGATATCCAGCATGATATTTTCCCCATTGAGATCTGCTGTGTTTTCAAAGTGTTCCTTTAATTTTTTTGAGCAGTGTATATTATTTTTGCGATATTGACAGCTGTTTGGGTAATTATTTTATGGCACCAAAATCTTTCTTTTTTTTACTTTACTGTATTGAAAGGCTTATATAAATGTGTATATATTACATGAAACAAATAGTTTTATTACATTTTTGTTCCTGAAATCCACCCTTCTGCTGGGATCAGGATAATCCTTATTTATGAATCAAAGGTATCCCAATCTTACTAAAAAGTTTTGAACGACACAAACCGACGATTTGATCCAGATCAAAACCAAGATTGGATTTTGTTTTCTAATCCAATTTCAGAATCCTTTTTCTCTTTTGAACAACCCATTTTCAAGATTTGATCCAATCCAATATCCAAAATCCAATCAGATTACTTTTGAACAACTGGGCCCTGGATATCATATATGTAATGAATTGTAGTACAAGTACATTTTATAAAGTATATTTGTATAAGCTTGTTTAATAGTGGCTTTGTTATGCTCTCAGGTTGTCACAAAATGACTTGCCTCACATGGAGACCTGTCCAGCTCGGCACGGTGGCTGAACTGAGACGCTTCTTCATTGGCGGAGCTCCTGAACTTGAGGACATTAGTTATGTCAGAGTACCTGGCACTTTCAAGGTGATTCATTATACATTTTGTGCTGTGAAGTTTTGTATAAGCATGTCCATTAATTCAGTTCGCTTCTATTTTTAGGGAGAGCGAATGAGTCGCTTTGGCTTTCGCACTCAAACCACTGGAAGTGTGACCTTTACTCTTAATTGTATCCAGCATGCCAGGTTTGCCAACACAATCAGTGAATAATGCATTTTGTGACTGCAGCAGTAGGCTACTATTTTGTCCCTTTGAGATTGTAAGAGCTTGTTGTACTTTATTCAGGGCTTTTATTGATGCCAGCACCCTGAAGAAAAGGAGACAGACTGTTCTGGATCAGTTGGGAGGCCACAGTCAGCAGGGCTCTGTCTATAATGTTCTGGGTAAGGCAAGTCTAAATAATTTCACTTAGGACTTTTATTGCTATTAATTAGTGTTGTTTGCTGAGGTAATTTCAAGGTAAGTAAATGTTCATATTTAGGATTTTAACAAACCCCTAATTGTTCTACTTATTTCATCCCACCCTTTATGCTACAGGGATTAGTGATAACTCAAATTATGCATTTTGTTGAGGATTCAGTCATTTTGTAAAAATCAAAAAGTCTGATTGCTAAGAAAAGTAATGGTTCACCTTACACTGTGTCTACCCCAGACATGACGCGACAAAAGCAAACAGAACCCATTATAAAGAGTGATGCTGTCTACACTGGATGCAATGCAAATTCCCGATGGTATACTGATGCCCCGTTCTATTTCTGACGTATTTCAAGCGCTCGCGCTACTTCTGATGTGAAGGACAAACGGATTTGCAGTGGTCACATCCAGTGTGGACAGCTTCTAACTGTTGCACCGTGTAGACACAGTGTTAGACTGGTTCTCAACAAGGGGGCTAGGACCCACTCGGGTGCCTTAGCACACTTCCAAAGGGGGCTGCAAGATGCCTTAAATATATTATTACATTATTATATTAAATGACTTAAATTATGAAAAATAAGCATTAAAACAAAATAAAACGGCTAAAAATCTAAATGTTATATGACATATTTCTCATTTTGCTCATTTGTTTCCTCAACTTCAGTTAAGAATGAGGATTCCCATGCTTTTGGAAAACCTGGATATATGAGGGAATTTTTAAAGTGTGATTTTTAGACCATGAAAAAGTTGTATAAATTAATAAAATATTTTTTAAAAATCGAAATAAAAAAGTAATAGGAATTTATATAATGAGTATACATTTTTCTATTTATGTCAAGCTATAAAATATCAATAGCGTAGAGATGTATAAAACATCGTTCACACAGAAACTAAGCCGCTTTCTGTTTGTCAGCGTGATCGATTCACGTGACCAACTGGAAAATGAACGAAATTGCGCAAAATCCTATTGGAATGACTGGATTTTGCCAGCAAAATTTTGCTGTGCATCAGTAGTAAGTTCATTTGCTGTGCATCTGTGCATAAGTTTGACTTTCTCTAACTGAGACATGGCAGAAACCAGATGACTTTTTTCATCTAAACCAGTCTGTTCCCCCAGGATATGGTTATGTTTGTAAATCCCTTGTTACGGGACGGGGAGGGGGGCTAGCGATACTTTATAAAGAGAAATTGAAAGTATCTCAGTTAACTTTGCCTGCATATTCTTCTTTTGAATCAGTTGCCTTAAAAATTAATGGGGCGATTCCTACCATCCTCACAACTATTTACCGCACATTGATGTGCCTACTCTTGCTGGTGAACTTGCCATCTTTTCCAGTAAATCTGATTTCTCTACTGTTGATGAACTGGTTTCATATTACAATGATGGACTGAACATGATTTTAGATGATTTTGCACCTGTGAAAACTTGAACTGTTTTATTTGTACATTCATGCAGTTCAGGTGTAAACCAAGGAGCTGAACTTAAAACTAAAGGCCGTAGGTTAGAGCGGTTGTACGTCAGGTCTGGCCTTACTGTTCATAAAGAAATGTATGCTGAACATATTCAAAACTACTAAAATGCACTGTCCAGAGCTAAATCTGATTATTACTCCAACATAATTGGAGTCAGCAATGGGAACTCCAGGTCTCTTTTCTCAGTGGTAAACAATATTCTGTGACCTCCTGATTCTTTGCCATCTGATATGTATTCCACTGACTTATGTGATCACTTTATGACTTTTTTTGAGTCTAAGGTTAAAAATGTACATCAGCAATTACTTAGTGGTACTTTCCACCATGACTCCGGTCAGTCTATCTCTCACGCACCTCCCCACTCTGTTTTCTCTACCTTTACCAACTACTTCAGAGATAGTGGGTCTGATAAATAAATCTAAATCTTCGACTTGTCAATTAGACCCTCTACCAACTCCTTTAGTGAAAGCTTGTTTACCAGCCCTGTCACCATTGATTACTAAAATTGTTCACGCTTCACTTGTTTCTGGTTCTGTATCTCCATCTCTTAAATCTGCTATTATTACTCCCATACTTAAGAAACCAGGGGCTGATCCATTTAATTTTGATAATTTTCGTCCAATTTCAAATCTACTGTTTATCTCTAAGGTAGTGGAAAAGTGTATTGCAATTCAAATTCACGAACATCTTTCTAATAATAATTTGTATGAACAATTTCAATCTGGTTTTCGTCCCCTTTGATACTGTCTCACATTAGATACTTCTCGATAGGTTAGCTACTATTGGGATTAC
This sequence comes from Mylopharyngodon piceus, assembly GCA_039654765.1. Lineage (NCBI taxonomy): Eukaryota > Metazoa > Chordata > Actinopteri > Cypriniformes > Xenocyprididae > Mylopharyngodon > Mylopharyngodon piceus. The sequence goes on along the minus strand of CM077443.1, from coordinate 32,108,244 downwards.
TGGCACTCCTCTGTCTTGGTTTAGGTCGTATCTTCCTGGACGCACTCAGCGTATTTAATTAAAAAGTTTTAGATCAAGAACATCTGCAGTCACCACTGATGTTCCCCAGGGTTCTGTTTTGGGCCCGCTTCTTTTCATTATTTATATGCTCCCTCTTGGTTATATTTTGAGGAAACATGGTATTCATTTTCATTGTTATGCGGATGACACCCAACTTTACCTGTCTGCCAAACCCACTGGTTCTTTTCCTCCACCATCTTTGTCCAGCTGTTTAGCTGAAATTAAAGATTGGCTTTCAGCTAACTTCCTGAAGCTAAATGGCAACAAAACTGAGGCCTTACTTGTTGGCACTAGATCTGTTTTATCAAAATCTAATTGTTTTTCTTTGTACATTGACAATAATGCAATCTGTCCTTCCTCACAGGTTAAAAGTTTGGGTGTTATCATGGATAGCACACTATCCTTTGAAACTCAAATTAATAACATCACGCGGACTGCATACTTCCACTTGCGTAATATTAACCGTCTCCGTCCCTTTCTCTCAACCAATAATACAGCAGTTCTTATTCACGCACTAGTCACTTCACAAATAGACTACTGTAATGCTCCTCTCGCTGGTGTTCCCTCTAAATTGCTACATAAGCTCCAGTTGGTTCAGAATTCTGCAGCTCGTGTTCTTTCTAGAACACCTTCTACTGAGCACATTTCTCCAGTTCTTCAGCAATTGCACTGGCTTCCAGTAAAGTATTGAGTTGAATTCAAGATCTTGCTACTTACTTACAAGGCACTTCGTAATCTTGCACCCCAATACCTTACTCCACTTCTTCATGTTTATACTCCTTCACGTGCTCTCAGATCTTGATCTTCAATTTCTCTTGTGGTACCTCGGATTCGACTAACTACCATGGGTGCCAGATCTTTTAGCTATGCTGCCCCCCCACCTATGGAACTCCCTTCCCCTTGATGTTCGCAGTACCGATTGCCTGCTGACCTTTAAAACGCATCTTAAGAGATCTTTTTATACAGGCTTTTTTATAATATTTTTATTGAGTCTTTACTGCACTTTATCTGTATATGCAGAGTGTTCGTTGTGTGTTTTGTCTTGTGTAGTGACCTGTATTTTTTCTTTGCTTGCTTGTGAGGTGACCTTGGGTGTTATGAAAGGTGCCATTAAATAAAATGCATTATTATTATTAAACGAGACCGCACCTTCAGACGTACATTAAGGCGGAAACCAAAACATGCAATAGCTATACACCAGAATATCATAGTGACTTGGTGGGCTCTTTTGATTTGGGCCAGTAAGCAACCATCCAGCAATGCCCTGCTAACCACACAAGATACGCTAGTGCATAGCAACACCCTGGCAACCACCCACAACACCCATGCATTGTTGTGCAGACTTCAAAAAAATTAAAAATCTAGTTTCTATTGACTGTAGTACAGAATGCCAATATATCAGATTATACAGGACATATTTCTTTTCTGATTTGGTGTGTGTTTGTGATTTCAGAAGCGTTTCAGAGGGCCCATAAGCGCATGCAGGAGGCAAGAGAGACTTTACCCAGAGATCTCATCACCACCTCTGCACAATTAAACTCAGAGTCTTCTGCATAGAAACATTACACGTTGAATGTATATAATAATGATGTTCATAGTATTTGTGTTTATATGTGAATAGTACATTTTTTTTTATTGTTTGAATTTTTCAGTTGTGTCTTATGTAATAAGAATGTATTAAGAAAGTAAATCCTCAAAATTTTTGAGAAAAATTTGTTTAATAAAGACATGGTTATTGTACATATTAAAACGGATTGCTTAGTTCACTTATCAAGAGTGAGGATATTTAAAAGAAATGTATTCATAATATTTCACAAACTGAATGGTTTGCTTGTGCTATCATTTCACACAAATAAGTTTTTTGTTTAAATTAACATTTAACAATAGATATACTTTTAAAATGTAGGGGAGAAATGTATTTGGACATTTTCAGTTTTGTCAGACATGAGTCATGTTCAAAGTTAATGTGATAAACTTGAGGGGAAATGACATACATCCACTTATGGCTTTGAAAGAGTTGGTTCAGTTCAGTTGGTCAGTTGGTCAGTTCTGTTGGTCAGTTCTGAGAGAAGATCAAGCATAATTTATTTAATTGCAGATGTCACTTAGTTTAACATATTATCTAAGGCAGCCAGTGGGGCCACTGTACATGCACATGAGTGAACAGCAGAGGGCACCATCTAATCTATAAACATAAGCCACACATCATAAAACATGGTAGGTCAGTCATTGATTCATGGGAATTATGATACAGTTACTTAGCTCTCTGCAGATTTGTTCTGTACAATTTGTGCTGCTAAATTACATGACAAAATTATTAACTTAATCCATTTCATTATACATTTAAGGTAATATAATCTGATACTTTTAGATTACTTTTGACCAAACTCATTTATCACATACATTGATTTGAATAGGATGATCTTGTACTATAATGATATAAAAATACAAAGAGAAAGAAAATATATTCCATTATTTGTTATCAACAACATGAAGTGCATTAAATATTACATTATGTGAGGGTTTCCCAGACTGGGGTTCGTGATGGAACTGCAGGGGGTTCATGAGTTTAATGTAAAGCTATTAAGTAATTACATTAAAAAAATGAAAAATGAAAATAAATTATTTTAAAATAAAAACAAAGATGAGATATTTTATTTGTTTACCTGCATGAAAATCTCTGTGGGTACTTCAAGTAAATAGGCTGTAAATACGAAATGACATAAATTTGTACATTTTAATGTGTTTGAAAGACAAAAGTCTACCAGAGACAGTAATACATTGTTAAATGACTTACTGAGTCTTAATTCAATTAATGTGTTTGTAAGGAGTTGATTAGATATGCAATGTTGCAATGTTGAGAAAACGTTAAAGTTAAAAGTTAAATGATTTCTGTGAATTCACTGATCAAATGCTGTGTGGGTCTCAGTTTTCAGTGATAGGCACATGACTAGTGTCTGTGTGCAATTCCACAAACCTGGAAAACCTTCTGAATGTATAAGCTGTAGACTTTTATAGAAAGGACAATTTTAAATATAACAAAGAAGTAGAATCAATGAATTATAAATAATTTACTGAGAATAACATGTAATCATTAAAAAAGTAACTGTAGCCGGATTACGAGTATTTTTAAAATGTAATATAATTTTAAGTACAAGTACTGTACTTCATTTTTGGAATCTGATTATGTAATCCAGATTACATGCAATCGGTTACTACCCAGCACTGAAAGACACGCATGATCACAAGGCCTTCATCTGATTTGGATGGATATAGTGAGAACATAATGTCAGTTATCAGCACTCCTGTGCTCACAGCCCTTGAAGCAGGCACTCGGATTAAACAGAGCTCACTGTCCCTCAGACCACCTGTCCCTGTGTAAAAGGAAGCGGAGTGTGCAGACTCTTTGGGGAACATGCTGCTGTGTGAAGTGTTCTCCATTTTCATTATTAAAAAAAAAAGGTTCTTAAATGGATTTTTGTCAGGGTGCAGAATCTTTAGCCCTTTTTAGTTCATCCAGGCACTTTTATTTTTGAGTGTGTACTGCAGAGTCTAAAGGGGGTGGCCATATCAGAACTGCCCCAATCAGTCCTGGCGCCTATATCACCTGCTTCTGTCAGAATACATCCTGCCCATAACCTCACGTCACTAGAGACACAAGGTCAGAGTGCCACAGATAAATGAGAGAAAAGCAAAGGTTTCATTTGTATGAGTGAACAGCTAGAGGCAAAGAAGTCTTCTCAGCATGCGGTGCATTGTTCAGTTGGCGCTAATGAAATTGTAGCAGGCACTGCACACATGGTAGGCAAGTTGCTGATGGGCTCTTTTAATAGTGCCGCAGAGTCTGTCATCTAAGGTTACTCATAATAAGCCACCCCCCCCCCCCCACCACCACCACCCATGCACACACACACACACACACACACACACACACACACACACACACACACACACACACTCACTCAAACAACAGCTCAAATAATCACAGAAGTCACTTTCTATCCAAGATGCTTTCTGTTGGTCAACAAGGCGAACTGGCACAACCAATATGAATCCATTGTGAAATCTGTGTAGGAAAATGTTCCACCTTAATGCAAAATCCTCCATCATGTGGATTCCTGTTGAAATTACTGGATTTTTGAAAAATTGCTGAACAACAGTAAATGTGACTGTACCTTGACTCTGGTAACTACCCACAACACTTATTATACATAAGTATTCACATTTTATTTTAAAAAATCTAGTTATCTTTTTAACTTCTGTGATGTGTCAGAAATGACAGAATTCTCTTATAAAGATAGCTAAAAATGTGGCTGGTATGGAGGCGACATGCCTGGCACAGCTTGGCCTCATCCTGTCATCACAGTGACATCTATTAGCATATGACTCTCTTTCATTCAACCCTTCTGCTTCTGCTTTAGCTTGTCAGCCATGCCAGCCATCTTCATTAGAGAGGCCTGCTGCTCTGTCTGCTGATTACCAGCTGACCTTGTGTCCCATCTCTGTCCCTGCTCTCCAATGATCAGCCAACAGAGCACAAGTTATAGCCCTGCTCCGTCTATAGGGACGACCTTGCATCTTGCACCACCTGGAAGGGGGAAGTCACATGAAAGCACAAGATGCAGCAGTTCACATTCACAAGTCCCTAAACTTTTGCTTTTAAAAGTAAAGTGTGTAATTTCTGTGACAATAGCAGAAACTACTTTTTTTTTTTTTTCCACTTTTTGAAGAAATTCTGAGTGGAGCTTTCTTATGAAAATTTGTCACCACGATGTTAAGGCCCATTCACACCTAACAATAGATGTGGCACAGTAACTGTGTACAGTGTAACTTTATAACGAAGTGCCATTTCTTTAGTCATCTGCATTCTGCAACAATGGAAAATGAATGGAGTTATTTCATGTAACATTATATAACTGTTATTTCCCCGTTATGGTATTTATATTTTATGGTATGGCCTACATAGGAAAAACACAACAGAATTTAAAAACATGGATAGCCAAACATAGAAGCAACTGTACAAGATACCAAGAAGAAGGGGTGACATCAACAAATTACTTTTACAAAGAGAGGCTTTTTATATGTGTGCAGAATTATTAGGCAAGTTGATTTTCTGATCATATTTTTTTTCCAAGCACATTTTACCAATTCCAAACCATATCAATCTTAATAACTACTATTAATTTTGTATTTAATCATTTATAAGTGATATATAATTGTTCATGAAGGCTGGAAATGAAAAATACCTCATAGTCAGGTGTGCATAATTATTAGGCAGGTTTTCTTTTACAGGCAAAATGAGCCAAAAAATATATTTAACTCAGACTGAAAAGTCAAAAATTATTAAATGCTCATGAGAAGGATGCAATACTAATGCAATACTAGAAATTGCAAAGTTAAAGCATGACCAATGGACAGCAAAACGCTCATTGGGTCAGCAGGGTCAGACAAAAACAGGTGGAAAAGAAAAGACACGTGTTAACTGCAAAAGAATTAAGAATTAAGGTGAAGAATTAAGTGTGAAACCATCAGGAGCCCTTTAGTCTCCAGCGCCACCATCTTCCAGAACTGCGACCTACCGGGAGTCTCCAGAAGTGCAAGGTGTCAGGATCTCAGAGTCTTAGGTTAGCTAAAGAATCCTAAAAAAATGATCCCCACTTAATAAGAATCACAAGCTGAAGTGTTGTAAAATACATGAAGACTGTTTTTTTATAGGCTTTACAGACAGACAGATTGAGAGTGACTCTTGAAGGACCAGCACCACATCCTCTTGTACCACTGTTTGAAGAATTTATCTTCCAGAATCTGGCAGCAAGTTTTGGAAGATCATTTTTATTCCATATCTGCAAGACGGACATTTCAGGATAAGAGATGCACTAAAAATGAACTCCCACACTTTACTGCCAGATTCTGGAAGATAAATTCTTCAAACAGTGGTACAAGAGGATGTGGTGCTGGTCCTTCAAGAGTCACTCTCAATCTGTCTGTCTATAAAGCCTATAAAAAATAGAAAAATAACAGTATTCATGTATTTTACAACACTTCAGCTTGTGATTCTTATTAAGTCATTCTTATTAGGTCATTTTTTAGGATTCTTTAGCTAACCTAAGTCTCTGAGATCCTGACACCTTGCACTTCTGGAGACTCCAAGTAGGTTGCAGTTCTGGAAAATGGTGGTGCTGGAGTTTAAAGGGTTCCTGATGGTTTCACACTTAATTCTTCACCTTAATTCTTAATTCTTTTGCAGTTAACATGTGTCTTTTCTTTTCCACCTGTTTTTGTCTGACCCTGGTGACCCAATGAAAAGCGTGGGTTACGGCCGATCTTGGATCTGCGAGTCTTGAACTGGGCCCTGCACAAGCTCCAGTTCAAAATGCTAATGCAGAAATACATTCTCACGTTTGTTCGCCCCCCAGATTGTTTCGCAGCGATTGACCTGAAGGACGCGTACTTCCACGTCTCGATTTTACCTCGACACAGACCATTTCTTCGGTTTGCTTGTAAGGGTCAGGCATACCAGTACAAGATCCTCCCCTTTGGGCTGTCTCTGTCTCCCCGCATCTTTACCAAAGTTGCGGAGGCTGCCCTTGCCCCGATAAGGGAAGTGGGCGTTCGCATTTTCAACTATCTTGACAACTGGCTCATTCTGGCTCACTTTCGAGATTTGTTGTGCAAACACAGGGACCTGGTGCTCAGACACCTCAGCCATTTGGGGCTTTGTGTCAACCGTGAGAAGAGCAAGCTCTCCCCTAAGCAGAGCATCTCTTTTCTCTGTATGGAGTTGGACTCAGTCAATATGACGGCATGTCTCATGAACAAGCGTGCACAGTCAGTGCTGAACTGCCTGAATACGTTCAGGGGGAAGACAGCGGTTCCACTGAAACAATTTCAGAGGCTCCTGGGGCATATGGCATCCACAGCCACGGTAACGCATCTTGGATTGATGCATATGAGACCGCTTCAAGTCAGGAGCCGTGGCACACATCGTGTGACCATCACACCAATCTGTCAGCAAACTTTCAGCCCTTGGTCAGACCATGCCTTTCTACGGGCGGGAGTGCCCTTAGAACGAGTGTTCAGGCACGATGTTGTTACAACGGATGCCTCCAGAACGGGCTGGGGCACTGTATGCAACGGGCACACAACCTTTGGCTCTTGATCAGGACCTCAACTGTAGTGGCATATCAATTGCCTTGAGCTGCTGGCAGTGCTGCTCACCCTGTGCCAGTTTCGGCCACTGCTTCAGGGCAAACGCGTGTTGGTCTGGACAGACAACATGCAACTGTTGAGTACATCAACCACCAAGCGAGCGTGCGCTCACGTCGCATGTCACAACTCACCCGCCATCTCCTCTGGAGACAGCAACAGCTCAGGTTGCTCTGTGCCATTCAAATTTCGGCCGAGAACAATCGTGCGGCCGATGCGCTTTCATGACAACTCACACTCAGCTCAGACTCCATCCCCAGGTGGTTCAGCTGATCTGGAGTCGGTTCGGGGACGCTCAGGTAGAACTGCTTCCCAGGAATCCTCCCACTGTCTACTCTTTTACTCCCTGACCGAGGCACCGAGCACAGCTGGCCCCGGATTTAGGCAAATATGCATTTCCCCCAGTGAGCGTGCTTGCACAGACACTGTGCAAGGTCAGGGAGGTCGAAGACCAGGTCTTGATGGTTGCACCTTACTGGCCCACCAGGACCTAAATCCTCCCAGGCCATGCCTCATCCCGTCCTGGGATCTCTCTGTAGTCCTTTCGGGACTGCAGAGAGCTCCCTTTGAGCTGCTGGTGTCAGTCAAGCTTAAGATCCTGTCTCTAAAGACAATGCTCCTTACCGCGCTCACTTCCATCAAGGATTTTTGGTGAAGCGAAATGTGCCTTGAATTCGGGCCAGCCTTCTCTCACGTGATCTTGAGTCCCCGCCCCGGATACGTGCTCAAAGTTCCCACTTCTCCCTTCTGGGACCAGGTGGTGAATTTGCAAGCACTGCCCTCGGAGGAGGCAGATCCAGCCCTTGCATTGCTGTGTCCCATTCACACCCTGCGCATTTACTTGGACCACACGCAGAACTTCAGAAGCTCTAAGAAGCTTTTTGTCTGCTTTGAAGGGTCAGCAGAAGGGAAAACAGAGGCTGGCTCTAGTGGATGCCATCGTCTTGGCATACCAAACTCAAGACGTCCCGTGCCCCCTTGGAGTGAGGGCTCACTCCACTAGGAGTGCTGCCTTCTCCTGGGCTCTAGCGCACAGCACCTCTCTAGCAGACATCTGCAGGGCTGCAGGCTGGGCGGCACCTAATACCTTCGCAAGATTCTAATCTCTGGGTGAAGCTGGTTTCTTCCTGTGTGTTGGGTACAAACAGGTAAAGTGCAGGAAGACTGGCTCGGTGTGTTGCTTGCAGCGCCATTCCCCTCTGTGCTCTCCTTGAGAGTTCCCCAGTTGGCAAACTCTGGATTAGAGTCAGACGTGGCTTGAGATGCATGCCTGGTCGGTCAGACCCTGTACTGGGCTAGAATAATTTGCGATTATAAAACACAATGAGGCTGTAAAAGTTGACTAGTGAGTAGATCAGTTTACCTGTTCAACGTGATGACATTTAACGTCCCCGACAGTTAGCCACTTGTTAAAAGCTTTAAAAAAATCACAAGGGGGTATTACTGATGTATTTCATGTTATAGAATAAAAAGTGAAAATATCTTTATCTTGTGTTAACAGACCCATTTTTCAAAAACCCATTGAAAAGCCACTGAATTCAGGACGATGGAACTGGAAGTGCTAAAATGCTAACTTGTTTTGGCCTACAAAAATATATCATCCCTGCATTGTTATGTTAGCCTTAGTCAGTCGAGATGGTCCTGTCCCAAACTCACACCACTGGTAGACAATGTTCAGACTAGGCATGTCTATATTAAATTGTATTATTGCTGGAAACATTCACTATGGTGGGGAAGATTGTCCAAAGAACTCTAGTAAAGTATTTACATTCACACTTGTAACATAGCAAACTGCTGATGAAAACTCAGCTCATGTGGTGGGCATCATCTGTGTGCGTGTTGTTGTTTTTGTGTGGTGGAGGATGGTGTGAGAGAGGAGGAGAAGTGAAGTGGCGCAGCTGTGGAGGGTGAAAGTAGAGCTCACAGCTGTGAGCAACTGTTCTGCTCTTTATTTTTAACACTGACTCTGGAGCCCAGCCGGTCCATTACAGCTGGGACATATCTTCAGGGAACAAGGACAACACAAAGGCATCCCAAATTAGTCTGTGCTCTGTTTTCCTGTGGCCATTCAAAAATTACAGGCAGTGTTATTATTGTTAATGAAAATGAAAACTTGAAAAAAAATATAATATATTGTATATATTATAATTATATACTGTAGCTTTTGTATAAAAGCTACAGTATATATAAAAACAGTATATATAAAAATAAAAAAAAAAATATGATGTGGAAGAAAAAACATATTGTGGCCAAGATTTAAAAATTTGTTTCCTTATTTTAGTTAAATCATGGCCATGACCAAACTAAATTAAAACAAGGGAACAAATTAATAAATCGCGGCCACAAAAATTATTTTTTTCTTCTGGTATGGAGCTAGAAATATGACAATGATCTGAATTTGAATTGTGTATATTTGAATTATTGACAAGTGTCATTTAACAGAATTGAATATTAAGTGCCATTTTATATAGATTTGAATTTGAATTTTTTAAACTTGAATCCTGGACATTTGAAATTGAAAATTTTTTATAGCATAATTTTCTACATATGTATTTTCAAACAGCGTATTTTTTGTTCTGAATTCTTAGACTGCACATATTCACTTCTTAAAAATACAGCTTCAAGTTTTCAACATGAATAACAAATTCAAAACACCAAATTCAATATTCTAAAATTCAAAATGCAGAAATTCAGATCTTACTGAAAGTAGGTCAGATGTCCAACTTCCGGGTTCCACAGGGAAGAGTAGAGGATCTCGGAAAAATCGAACATTGCATTTTGGCCAATTACAGAGCAGCAATAATTCTCAGCATGCGAGACATTTATCTCTGGGGGTCTCTGCTACGCCTATTTGTTTTAGTATAAAGTATATTCAGTGTGGAAGTGATTAGCATGCGTAACAGTCACACGTAACTCTGTAATTACTATATTTCTGCTGCATTCTGTTATCGAAGTTGGATGTTAGGCTATTTCACTCGCTGGCGTTTCACGCTTTAAAGTTTCCAATGATGATGTGTTATCTGTATGACCATAAATGATGGAGTATTAGGCTATAGCCTACTGCTGTTTAAGGAAAAAATCCAAGTGATCGCGCCGGCGCCTCGCGCCTGTACAGTAGCCTACACACAACAGGCTATTAGTTGGATTGTTAAATTGACATCACAGCCTGTTCACCAAAATAAAATGCAGTCGACCGAATATAGCCTATGAAAATTACACTGCTCGAGTTCAGCGTGACCACTGCCTCAATGTGGTGTTATGCCAAGCACATTTTTGCTCACGTGAAGAATGCTATTTTACGAGGACACTGAACAAGAGTGAAGTACAAAAACTTGTTTACTAAGTAAAAGTTTAGCAACCAAATGTTAGCCTACATCTCGAATAATATGGAAACATTTGGATTAGTGCTGAATGAGAGAAAGCCCAACGCCGTTTGTTTCACTTTTAAATAAATTCGTTTTGGCTTTGCATTTAGGCTATGTGTTGTTTATAATGAATGCCGCTATAGTTAGTGCTTTTTTTTTTTTTTTTTTTACAATTTTAGCCTATATACATTTTTATAGCCTATTACTATAATTGTATAGGCCTATATTTTTTTTCTATATTTACACGCGTTATATAGGTCTATTATAGCCTACCTATATAGCAAATGGCAACTAAAATAGCCCAAATAACATTTTTTAACATTATACCAAAAGTTACAGGCCATAATGTGTTTACACAATGATAGAGGTTGCAATCAAGAGAGCTTTACTCAGTCCATTTTAAATTCTATTTTTTGCCGCCTCTGAAATAGGTTAAATCATATAGCCTACTAGCGAAGTTCAAGTATGCTAGAAAAACGTTACTCATTCAATATGTGCATATATCGCATGGACTGAGAAGGAACATAATTGTCTAAAATGTAATTTATCTGACACAGAGACGCACATCTTTAGAGCGAAGATCCATCAAGAAACGCCACCCATTCACTGCGTCTTCATGTACAGTTTTTCTTTTGCGTGCAGAAGTCGTTCGCCAGAGATGATAGCATAGGATAAATTGAATGCCAAATTCAGAAATCACTTGTGCACATCGGGCAGGTAATAATAATAGTAATAATAAAATTAATAACAAAGATTCTAAATAGGCTAAATAAATGAAAGTGAGCTGGGCAGCGGACCAAATCAGTCTCCTGACCAGCGGGATTTCTCCCGGAGTTTCCGATGGCCAGTATGGACCTGTGGTCATCCCACAATACAAATTATGTTAAAGGAACACTCCACTTTTTTTGAAAATATGCTCGTTTTCCAACTCCCCTAGAGTTAAACAGTTGAGTTTTACCGTTTTCGAATCCATTCGGCTCCGGGTCTGGCGGTACCACTTTTAGCATAGCTTAGCATAGTTCATTGAATCTGATTAGACCGTTAGCATCTCGTTTAAAAATGGCCAAAAAGTTTCGATATTTTTCCTATTTAAAACTTGACTCTTCTGTAGTTACATTGTGTACTAAGACCGACGGAAAATGAAAAGTTGCGATTTTCTAGGCCGATATGGCTAGGAACTATACTCTCATTCCAGCGTAATAATCAAGGAACTTTGCTGCCGTACCATGGGTGCAGGAGGCGAAATGATATTACGCAGCGTCTCACACAAATGTCTCCATGGTTGCAAGGCACGCTCCCTGTGCAAGCAGGGGGCCACAGGCGCTGCGTAATATCATTTCGCCTGCTGCACCAATGGTACGGCAGCAAAGTTCCTTGATTATTACGCTGGAATGAGAGTATAGTTCCTAGCCAGATTCAATGAACTATGCTAAGCTATGCTAAAAGTGGTACCGCCAGACCCGGAGATCGGCTGAATGGATTCGAAAACGGTAAAACTCAACTGTTTAACTCTAGGGGAGTTGGAAAATAAGCCTATTTTCAAAAAAAGTGGAGTATTCCTTTAAGTTATCCAAAAAAATATATAGGCTACATAAAAACCTGACATTATCCTGATGGGACCAGCTGCACTGTCTGAAGTGAGCAGAGATAACCAGCAGAGCCTGGCTGATCTGACAACACAAGTGAAGCAAATCATTTTACCTTGTGCAGTCTTAAAATGGGTCATTGTTGGTTCAATGGCTCACTGCTTTTTAAGTTATTATTTATTTATTTATTTAGCGGGGCATGGCACTGTCTGTGTGAACACAACAGTCATCCAATTGTGTTTGTGGTGTTTATTGGAGTTTGGAATGTGAATTAGCCTTGCCTTAATAAGCCTACAATTTGCATGATATTGAGCAGAAATAAATCATGTAATCGCGCCTGCTATGTTACACATATCTGAATGATCATTTGTGACGTTCTTGAGCTGAAAACGCCAGCGAGTGAAATAGCCTAACATCCAACTTCGATAACAGAATGCAGCAGAAATATAGTAATTACAGAGTTACGTGTGACTGTTACGCATGCTAATCACTTCCACACTAAATATACTTTATACTAAAACAAATGGGCGTAGCAGAGACCCCTGCTCTGTAATTGGCCAAAATGCAACGTTTGACTTTTCCGAGATCCTCTACTCTTCCCTGTGGAACCTGGAAGTTGGACGTATGACCTATTTTCAGTACGATCTGAATTTCTGCGTTTTGAATTTTAGAATATTGAATTTGGTGTTTTGAATTTGTAATTCATGGTGAAAACTTGAAGCTGTATTTTTAAGAAGTGAATATGTGCAGTCTAAGAATTCAGAACAAAAAATACGCTGTTTGAAAATATGTAGAAAGTTATGTCATAAAAAATTTTCAATTTCAAATGTCCAGGATTCAAGTTTAAAAAAAAATTTAAAATTCAAATCTATATAAAATGGCACTTAATATTCAATTCTGTTAAATGACACTTGTCAATAATTCAAATTTACACAATTCAAATTCAGATCATTATGTCATATTTCTAGCTCCATACTTCTGTAGCATGTGTGAGGCTCTGTAAACAATTGAATGTTGGGGCGAAGGGTTAACACAATCAAAGACAGACTGAATGACCATAATTTTAAATATTTTTTAGCCTTCAAACAGAACATTAAAAGGAGTCAGGAAAGTGCAGCAATGGTTAGGAAAAGGACACAAATTGGATTTAATCCCGGTCCTCGTGATCCAACATCTCATATTTTGTGAGCAACAGCATTACCTTCTGTGCCACGGCTGTGATGTCTGTGATTTTAAAGCTGTAACAGTGGACAGCTTTTCTTTTTCCCAACGTTCTGCAACTTCACACGCCGCCTCGCTCCAGCTATCAAAAAGGGGATAATCAAAAAGCAAATATTGATGTCTGCAAGGAATGCATTCCTGTTTCCACAAATCAGCTTTGCAAATAAATGTCTCTGGGTCAGTTACAGGGATCCATTAAGGAAAGTAAATACATGGATGAAATCGTGTTTTTGTGGCTGCATAGTTCAGATTAAAACTGCTTTCATTTACATCTGGTTCAGGCAAAGTTTGAGACAAACAGCTTCTGTAACTGGCTGTTTCAGAGGGGATGTAGGGGTCTATTCGAATTCTACAACTGGACACTCTGACTCGAAGCACGGAAACCCACAGTAGTTTTCCAGAGTGGGTGGAGTGTGCTGGCATCTAAGGCCACAGCCGAACCTGTGCCAACTAAAAGTCAAGAACTCTCGACTGAATTCATACCACAGAGAATACAATTCCCACACTCCCAAATTATTATTAATAGTGCAAGTACTATTATTATTGTTGGTATTAAAGGGATAGATAACCCCCACCCCCAAAACATTCTTTAACTTAAAAAAAAAAAAAAAAAAATATGGTTTTTCTTTCATTATTTATATTTATTATTTTATATTTAAATTGTTTAGTACAATGTCCAGTCTTCAATATAATGAAACAGGTAATGGGGCTTTCAAGCTTGAATAAAAGAACAAAATCATAACTTGTAGTAGTTTGAGGTTTGAAAGCAAATCAGAAAGTGGAATTTTCTGGAAGACTTAAAGTCGCGATGAGACGGACATAGCAACAGATCTTTATATTCGATTGTAGCAGATTATGGAAGAAGAAAAAATATAGGACAGGGACTTGATTCTCTACAATGGTTGTACTCAAAAACATTGTTTTTTTTGAGGGTTGCACTCAAAAATGGAAGCAGATAAACGTGAGCTTGCAGTGAAAGCTCGCATTTATCTGCTTCCATTTTTGAATGCATTGACCACGTCTCAAAATCCAATCAACAACCAAGTCCCCATCCTACATTTTTTTCTTTTTTGATAATATGTTTTTAATTTTAAGCAGACTAAATGATGGGAGAAGTCCTGCCTACGTCACCAGAGAGAAGTCTTTCATTGTTCATTTAAAAATGAAACATATACATGATGGTTCACAATAAGATCTATAACGTGCATTTAGAAAGATTTAATTTCATGCTGACTTGAATTTCACACAAGGCTCTAGAAGATTTGAAATAGACTACACATGTCCCATGAACTTCTTTTGGGACCTTGAAAGTCTTGGTCACCATCCATTTACATCATATGGAAATTTGATGTAAACTTTTTTTTGTGTGTGTTCCATGGAAAAACAAAACTTGAGGGTGTGTAAATGATGACAAAATGTTTATTATTGGATGAACTATTCATTTAATGCTGTTTTTGTGATTATGTCAGTCCTTTTGGGGAAAACTCTAAGGCATTGCAGCAGGCCAATTATTGTCCAAGCCTCATAGGATATGTTTAATCCCTGCCTAGCAAGCAAGCAATTCTTCACTCTAAATGGCATATGACCCTCTGGGTGACTTAATCCTATTTTTGACAACATACGCTCACATATGATAGCTTGTCACACAATATCACAGGGCCATGTCTTACTCTCAGTGGTCTGGCAGTGAAAGAGAGTGTGTTTGTAAGTCTGGTAATGTGTTGTCAAAGAGAGGATTAAACACTGTGTAGGCCGTCTGCCAAGTAAAGATCCTGTTTCCTTTGCGCCTTCATATTCGACTGTGTAGCAGTCTGCTTTTTCATCATTATTCACAATTGCAATAAAATTACAGCATATTGAAAACATTATAATTTGCTTATCATGCATGATGCTAAGGTGTTCACTGTGGGTGTAGTAGTTGTCAGAGTGTTGCTATGCAGTTTATATTGTGTTTTGGACCTTTTTAGCATGTTTCTATACAGCTAGGTGGTTGTCAGGGTGTTGCTATGCTGTTGCTATGGTATTCTGAGTGTTTTTTAGTAGGTTGCTATACAGGTGGGTGGTTGTCAGAGTGTTCCTATGAAGTTGCTGTGGTGTTCCAAGTGTTTTTATCATGTTGTTATACAACTGGGTGGTTGTCAGAGTTTTGCTATGCAGTTGTTGTGGTGTTCTGAGTGTTTTGGCATGTTGTTATACAGCTGGTTTCTTGTTAGAGCGTTACTGTGCAGTTGCTATGGTGTTCTGGTTGCTTTTAGCATGTTTATATACAACTGGGTGGTTGTCAGAGTGTTGCTATGCTGTTGCTATGGTGTTATGAGTGTTTTAGCATGTTTCTGTACAGCTGGGTTGTTGCCAGAGTGTTGCTATGCAGTTGCTATGGTGTTTTGAGTGTTGTTAGCATGTAGCTATACAGCCAGGTGGCTGTGCGATTGCTATTATTTTCTGAATATTTTAGCATGTTGCTTTTCACCTCTTCAGGGTGCTCTGGGCGGTTGCTTTTGCCCCCTAGATAAATGTCTTGCATGCTGAGAATTATTGCTGCTCTGTAATTGGCCAAAATGCAACGTTCGACTTTTCCAAGATCCTCTACTCTTCCCTGTGGAACCCGAAAGTTGGACCTCTGACCTACTTTCAGTACGATCTGAATTTCTGCATTTTGAATTTTAGAATATTGAATTTGGTGTTTTGAATTTGTTATTCATGTTGAAAACTTGAAGCTGTATTTTTAAGAAATGAATATTTGCAATCTAAGAATTCAGAACAAAAAACAAATACGTGAAAATATTTGAAAATATGTAGAAAATTATGCCATAAAAAAAATTTCAATTTCAAATGTCCAGGATTCAAGAGTTAAAAAAAATTGGCACTTAATATTCAATTCTGTTAAATGACACTTGTCAATAATTCAAATTTACACAATTCAAATTCAGTTCATTATGTCATATTTCTAGCTCCATACTTCTGTAGCATGTGTGAGGCTCCGTAATCAATTGAATGTTGGGGCGAAGGGTTAACACAATCAAAGACAGACTGAATGACCATAATTTTAAATATTTTTAGCCTTCAAACAGAACATTAAAAGGAGTCAGGAAAGTGCAGCAATGGTTAGGAAAAGGACACAAATTGGATTCAATCCCGGTCCTCATGATCCAACAGCTCATATTTTGTGAGCCACAGCATTACCTTCTGTGCCACGGCTGTGATGTCTGTGATTTTAATGCTGTAACAGTGGACAGCTTTTCTTTTTCCCAACGTTCACACGCTGCCTCGCTCCAGCTATCAAAAAGGGGATAATCAAAAATGTGGCGCAAATCATAAGTCTGATTGCTCCAATTGAAAAAGCAGACCTCTTCTCCACAAGCAGCACAATTTTAAGTATTATTCATGTTCATAGCACAAATAATGATGAGTTTTATGAGCACAAACAAAGACGACTAATGTAGCACACTTGAAAGAAGCAACAAGCATGTGAGTCTTTTGGGTTCTTTATTCAGCCAGCACCATTTGCACAATCATTCACAGATCCAGTCACAGCTACAGCTCCATACAATACTGACAGTCGTAACGCGAACGGCTGCTAACCCTTCTTTTTCTTCCCTTCTAGGTGAACTCTGGGGTTCTCTACCTGGTTACTGCCACCAACTGGATACCCATTTCATAGCTGTAAGTATACTACAAATAGATGCCACATGCACACGCTGAATAATTAAACAACAATTATTAATAATCAAACAGAAATTACCCACCCGGCTTTGTTCTCGGAGCTCATGCTCCTTACGACAGCCCCTCCTTGGGGAATCACCCTGAGGAAGAACCTTCTTTGGACTTATGGAGCCTGTTCGCTAACTGGCGTGCTTCCCGAGGAGAAGAGCCACAGAGATGCGCAGTCAGGCCAGTGCTTTCCTTCCTGTAGGAGAGGTTGGAGGGTTGGCTATCCCCTTCCACCTTGAAAGTTTATGTGGCTGCCATAGTGGCACATCATGATGAAGTGGATGGTAAGTCTTTAGAGAAGCACGACTTGATCATCAGGTTCCTCGGAGGAGCCAGGAGGTTAAATCCTTCTAGGCCACGCCTCATTCCCTCGTGGGATCTCTCTGTAGTCTTGCTGGGCCTGCAGAGAGCTCTCTTTGAGCTGCTGGAGTTAGTTGAGCTAAGGCCCTCTCTTTGAAGATGGCGCTCCTAACTGCGCTGACTTCCATCAAGAGGGTTGGGGACCTGCAAGCATTCTCTTAAAATGCCATGAGTTTGGTCCGGCTTACTCTAATGTAATCTTGACACCTCGACTGGGCTACGTGCCCAAAGTTCCCACTACCTCTTTCGAGGATTAAATGGTGAACTTGCAAGCGCTGCCTTGATACAAGGCAGACCTAGCCTCATCGTTGCTGTGTCCAGTATGTGCCTTGCGCATCTTATCTGGACTGCATGCAGAGATTCAGAAGCTCTGAGCAGCTCTTTGTCTGTTTTGGGGGACAGCAGAAGGGGAAGGCTGTCTCCAAACAGAGGTTTACCCATTAGATTGTGGATGCCATGGCCTTGGTTTATTAGGCACAGGAGTGGGCTTTAGCCAACGGCTCCTCTCTAACAGACATCCTACTGCAGCCGGATTTGGCAAAGGAATTTGGTGCCAGGCCCAGTACTCATGATGCATGCCCTGTTGGGTCAGCCCGTATACTGGAGCTAGTGGACCCCCCTGTTTGTAGTAGACCCCACCCCACCATTTTCAGGTTGGACCTACCGCAGGGACTTTCTTTCCATGTGTGGTACTTCTCGGGTGGTAAATCCATGTGTGCTTTCTCTATCTATACATTCTCTACATACTAACCTCCCTTTGGGTAGGATGAAGAACAGAGAAAGGTCACGGAAGTCCGGCTCTTGTGACCTATTCCCATTGTAATTACCGTCTTCTCAGTACCGTCTTCTCAGAGTGGTATGAGGGACTACAAGGTTTCCGTGGGGCACTGAGTAGGTTATGTCATTGTGAGTGCATTTGTTAACCTGCATGCAGTGGCCTGCCTACATCTGCACTGCTGAAACTATGTAGCTCAGTTCAGCCATTGTGGTGCTTTTCGTAGGGACCCCTAGTATCATCACATCAACACCACTTTGAAGTGACTGACAGACAGGGAACATCTCGGTTACCTTTGTTCCCTGATGGTGTCCCTACTGCCACAATACTGGACTGATCGCTGGGACACATTCAGGTCACAAACCTGAATGAGTGAATGCACGCTGCTCCTTATATATCTGTATGCAGGGAAGTGACATGCAAATTTCACTCGCCAATTCTCATTGGCCTTTTCTGAAGTATCAGAGGTGTTTGCGACCGCTAGTGTCATCACATCAACACCTCCATCAGGGAACAGAGGTTACAACAGTAACCGAGACATTTTCAGTTAATATCTAGGGCATGTTTTAGTCCAGATTTAAATGTAAAAACATTTAAGTTTGAAAATAAATAGTCTATTATGTCTTTAAGTATTAAGTATTTGATGATGTGATACACTCCATAGCGAATACAAAAATCTAAATTGCTGTTTGGAACATTGAAATACTATTCAGAAACAGAAAGTAGCACAGCTGCTTTGTTTACGGGGGTTACCAACGTCTGCATTTCTGCTGTTCCATGATCGCCATATACTGTCAGAGAGTGAATGTGCATTTCCATTCAGCACATCTCCTTTACACGTTCCGCCATGCTGCTCATCCGTGTTGGAGTTGTTTACATCAGAGTGTGCATGCCTCTTTCATGAAGCATACACAGAGTGTTGGAAATTTAACTGGTAAGTGGAAAAGTATTCTTAAAATGCATTCTAAAAATCTAAATAATTCATACTGAGGAATTACTCACGGTATTTTGAAGTGCCAACAATAACAATACAGTGCATGTTCATTATCATGATAAATCGTATTACTGTATATTGGCACATGTCTAGTCATGTTGTACATGTCCTGTCCACTGATGTAATGTTAGGAAAAATCTGCTTAGAGCATTAAACCTTTTTAGTGTCAGTCTCTGCCAATGATAATGACTACTGGTGTCCCCTGTGATGAATGCATTGCATCCACTCCTTGAATTTTTTTTTTTGCACAGCAGCTGCTCTGTAACGTGGTAAGAAGAGAATGAATCAAACAGGAATCTCAGTTTTAGGGACAACTGTATATGCTGGACGCTTTGGGTTTAGGAAGATTCAGTAGTTGTTTCAGCAAGGCAATATAATCACTCTCCAAAGCTTCTACACTAGTATCACTACTGTGAGATACGAAGAAACAAAGATCTCAATCTCACCTTGAAATTTTATGATTTTTATGAATGGTAAAGTATTTCTAAAATTTGGAGCAGTTCCTCAAAATCTCCTCTTGTCCTGTGTTTAGATGAGGTCTTTAGGCAGCAGCAGACAAAAGTGTTTTACACACTGATTCCAAAAGCAAACCAACACTGCTAGTTATGAGTGTGGGGACACTCTACAACTGTATCCTACACATACTGCTTCCTATGATATATGCATAAATTAAAATGATGAAAATCACACCAGGTCCTACAGTATCTGCATACTTTATTCGCATTTTCTGTGATGATTTGTTGAAAAATAATGTGGAGTAGATTTCACGAGTTTACACGTACATGAAATCAAAATAAAGTAATTCGTATAGTAATTTATGCGTATTTGGCGTGCTGTCCAGGGGAGGGCTCCGAGCTCAGGATTTTGGCCCGAACCCAGAGTACTCCCCCTCCTTAACTGGGATAGAAACCAGCCAAGAGTGAGGTGATGGGGTGGTGGAGGTATGCTGTGAAACTTGTCGCGGGATAGAGGTGAGAGACGGCTTTATATACCGGCTTCCTCTTGCACTGATTGGTTGATTACCTGAACGTGCGCCTCCCGAATTTTGTTAAATAAAACTTCATTTAAAAAGTATTATCAAATTAACTGAAATATTTTGTGGGGGGAACTGCATGTCATATTCTTTAGATTAGGCCTTTAAATTATGGACTGAACCAGTCCATAGAGTATGTTGTTTAGAAGCAGAAAAATTGCTGCACATGCGTCTTTTGACACTAATAGCCAACTACTTTTGTCAAAAATAGCAAACGTCAAACAAGATTCACAGCCACAAGATGCCAAAATGTTGCTATGGTTATCAGTAAAAACCTACTTTAGCTCAATAATAATATTTTCTTAGAGCTGCTGTAAAGCCAAAACAATCTGTCAGTTAATTTTCCTATTATCACTGTGAAGCTGCTTTGAAACAATCTGTATTGTGAAAAGCGCT
Source organism: Mylopharyngodon piceus (assembly GCA_039654765.1). Lineage (NCBI taxonomy): Eukaryota > Metazoa > Chordata > Actinopteri > Cypriniformes > Xenocyprididae > Mylopharyngodon > Mylopharyngodon piceus. Next base: position 32,087,537 of record CM077443.1, on the reverse strand, counting down.
ATATAAATGAAGATGACTTGACTTGATACTGTGTCAATCATCACCATTTCCATCGGTGACTCACTCGTGGAAGAGTATCTTATCAGAAACTTGTGTACATGGCTTATGGTTCCTTAGCAGCATGAACAATGAAAACTTTTATTCAAATTATGAATTTATTATATACAGAAATGAGGCTTGACTCATTTAAACACCTCTAATTAACCATTGCGAACATGTGCTCAACAGACGCGTATGCTCATCCAGTGAATTTGACCGCTGATTGTAAATAGTAAATCAGGCATTTCACGTAAAGATTTTCCAAGATGTGCCTTCAGCATGGGAAATTTACACACAATAATGTCTGCATTTTTGTAGTAAGAAAATCTTATATAAAAAATAAATCTTTGCATGTAGGCGTTGAGCATATTTGTTTTGATCCTTTATTCCTTTAATTCTGCATGTAGATTTACCTTTGTTTTCTGTAGTTCAAACATAAAACCTTGTTTACATTGACAAACCTGGAAAAACTGAAGACTTACTGGAGGTTCAGTAAACATTAGATATTATCAGCACTAAAACTAACATTAGTTTGGCTTTCATAAATATTTAGTTTCTTCAAGTATCACATCATTACTGCACCTCCAGACAGGGTGATATGAAACATCTGATTGCATGTAAATCTGGTGAAACATTTTTCAGATGCATTATTTCAATGGTGTTCTCCTCCAGCACAGGTCCCTGAGCTGAGCCAGCTGGCCAGAGAGATTCCTGAGAATACCCATGAGTCCACTGGAATGTGCCGCTGAGGTCGAGTTGTGTCTGTTCTGGCTTACTCAGCACACTGCCATTCCATCAGAACTCTGTATGTGTATCTTTAATAATCTCTTAAATCCCCTTGTAAGCACTTCATTTTTCCAGCCAAAGTAAAACAATCAAGCTCATTTTACTCACATATTGCGTTTCAGTTTTTAATATGACTGCAGAAAATGTCCTCACCCTGTAAAACGGATTAGCAGTGCAAACTGAAGATCCAAAACACTGAGGTTTTTTGAGAACCTCACCTTAATTAATGTCAACCAACCATTTTCTTAGTTCTACAATCAAGTTTATTTTCTCAAGTTAATTCTGTTATAGTCTTTTTCTTAGTTCCCCTAGTCCTGCAAGACAGATTTTTATATCACACTAAATTTATTCAATAACAAACAAGTTGGAGAGATGATTTAACATAAAGTGGGTTAATATGAATTATTAGTGCTTTAAAAGTTCCCTTCTTGTATTTACTTAGATATTATAATCTATAGTCCTTCTTAATGTAAATAGAATAACTGGTAGTGATACATTTGGCACATATGTGTTAAGGTGTATAAGGTGCCTGGATGAAGTACAATATTAAGTTTTTTGAAATCTATCTACAACCCGAATTCCGGAAAAGTTGGGACGTTTTTTTAATTTGAATAAAATGAAAACTAAAAGACTTTCAAATCACATGAGCCAATATTTTATTCACAATAGAACATAGATAACATAACAAATGTTTAAACTGAGAAATTTTACAGTTTTATGCACAAAATGAGCTCATTTCAAATTTGATGCCTGCTACAGGTCTCAAAAAAGTTGGCACGGGGGCAACAAATGGCTGAAAAAGCAAGAAATTTTGAAAAGATTCAGCTGGGAGAACATCTAGCAACTAATTAAGTTAATTGATATCAGGTCTGTAACATGATTAGCTATAAAAGGGATGTCTTAGAGAGGCAGAGTCTCTCAGAAGTAAGATAGACTCTGATGGGCAGAGCTGTGAAAGAGTGTGTAAAAAGATTGTGGAATACTTTAAAAACAATGTTCCTCAATGTCAAATTGCAAAGGCTTTGCAAATTTCATCATCTACAGTGCATAACATCATCAAAAGATTCAGAGAAACTGGAGAAATCTCTGTGCGTAAGGGACAAGGCCGAAGACCTTTATTGGATTCCCGTGGTCTTCGGGCCCTCAGACGACACTGCATCACCCATCGGCATGATTGTGTCAATGACATTACTAAATGGGCCCAGGAATTCTTCCAGAAACCACTGTCGGTAAACACAATCCATGCCATCTGCAGATGCTAACTAAAGCTCTATAATGCAAAAGGGAAGCCATATGTGAACATGGTCCAGAAACACCGTCGTGTCCTGTGGGCCAAGGCTCATTTAAAATGGACTGTTTCAAAGTGGAAAAGTGTTCTATGGTCAGACGAGTCCAAATTTGACATTCTTGTTGGAAATCACGGACGCTGTGTCCTCTGGGCTAAAGAGGTGGGAGACCTTCCAACATGTCATCAGCCTTCAGTTCAAAAGCCAGCATCTCTGATGGTATGGGGGTGCATAAGTGCATACGGTATGGGCAGCTTGCATGTTTTGGAAGGCACTATGAATGCTGAAAGGTATATAAAGGTTTTAGAACAACATTAAATGAAAAATATGTCAAAGACAACCACAAACTCTTCAGCAGCTGGAAACCTATATCAGGCAAGAATGGGACCAAATTCCAACACCAAAACTCCAGAAACCCATAACTTTGATGCCCAGACGTCTTCAAACTGTTTTGAAAAGAAGAGGAGATGCTACACCATGGTAAACATCCCCCCGTCCCAACTATTTTGAGACCTGTAGCAGGCATCAAATTTGAAATGAGCTCATTTTGTGCATAAAATTGTAAAATTTCTCAGTTTAAACATTTGTTATGTTATCTATGTTTCATTGTTAATAAAATATTGGCTCATGTGATTTGAATGTCTTTTAGTTTTCATTTTATTAAAATTTAAAAAACGTCCCAACTTTTCCGGAATTCGGGTTGTACATGCTTTTGGGGTAAATATTAACCACAGCCCCTTGTGCTACAGTATGTAAGAGGTCTGTCGTAGCAAGATAGAATTTTATGGTGTGGCAATACTACTTTATTTCATACTTTAAACTAGGAATTTTACCAGTGCTATTCATGCTTATTGGAAATATACAAATTAGGATGAAGAATGTCACTTGACATTGACTTGACATTTGATATTCAACAGTGCTTTGATCTGCCTGCATTGACACTATTCTTTAAGAGCTGCTGTGCAGCCAAATAATGTACCAGTTATCAATGTAAAGCTGCTTTGACACAATCTACATTGTAAAAAGCGCTATATAAATAAAGGTGACTTGACTTGACTTGACTTGAAGCCACAAGTCGCTCATTCCAACCAGGAAACATTACTTAGGCAGGGGCTGTCTGATAGACATTTTTACGTTATGTAAAAAATGGTGACTAAATCTGAAATCAATGTTACCGCAAGAGTGGGCGATGTGTAGTACAACATGTAAGTGGTATCTTACTCATTTAATGTTGCAGAAGTCCATAAAGGCTGCAAGGACAACACATTAGTTAAAAATGTATGAGGCTATTGACAGAATTTCTTTCCATTCAAGACTTCCCGTCAGAGCCATAGCCTTGTGGGCTGCACTCTGACATATTGCGAAGTATTGCTTTGACTAAGCTAGAATAGCAACTAGTAGACTCTAGTAGACTAGTAGACTCTCCAGTTTTTTGTCTGCATTAACTAGCCTGAAGTCTGCAGCAAGAAGACCAAAACATCTTCCACTGTTACTGCACAAGAACATCCACAAACACCGGAATTGTTTTTTTTTTTTTTTTGTTAGTTTTGTTTTTTTTTTCTTCTGATAAAATAAGCAAATCAAGATATCCAGCATTTGAGGGTCAATCAGACTATGCTGTTGAGTGCCTGGCATCCTTTGTCATAGCTGAGCATTAATGGTAAGAACAGTAACAGCTGAGAGAGTAGGGGCATGACATGGAAACAAACAAGACATGGCCCACTGTCCTCTTAATCTGGCCTTGGTTTCCTGCTGACAGATGCGTTAACGGGAAAATGCAGGCCCAGAGTCTGGCGCCAAACTTTTTTATGGCCCGCTGGGTGAGCTCAGAACTTTCCTCTGGGTGGATGAAGGAGTTACAGGGGCACAGCTACCAGACTGAACCACTTGACCAGTCAAGAGAGGAGGGTGTTTGAAAGGACTCCTGTGGGACACTGGCACATGTTGCCATTCCCATAAACACTCAAGCAGATGGAGTCTGCATCACCACTGTGCAGTTAATGCTCTTGGAATTGTTACAGCAATTATGTAAAGTCATGCTGTGTGCGTGCAAGTATGCTCAAGTGTGTAGACGCGTCCAGAGGCATTGTTTACATTGGTATAATAGGAGCAGACAACATTCCAGAGTTCATATTAAAACGAGTGTGTCCTTGCTTGTTGATATCTGACCTTAAACTTACATATTTGGTACTGTTTCAATTTTCAGCCACATGATCCCCCACTATTTCAGCTCTGGTTTCAATGTCCTTTCATACAGCATAGCAACACCCTTCCAGACACATTCATACTGTGACACTTCCCATCATCAGCTGCATCCCTGATGGACAACTTGAGAGGAGAATAAGATCATTATATCTTATAAGGTAGGAGACTATTGTTTGTCAAAGCAGACCTTACAGTGTTCCCGATTGCTTTCCAATGAAGCCAGATCACTGATATAGCAGGAACATGAGAATGCTATCTCACCTGTTCCCATGCTCTTTATTCTTCACAGCAGTGAACGTCATTCACAGCACGTGTGCTTGTTGGATCTAGATGCCACTATGAAAGGAATCTACCTTCACTACAATTCAGTGCCAGTGATGTTTTATGGATTCAAATAATGTGTTGAATTGGTTTAAAGCAGGGGTGTCAAACTCAGATCCTGGAGGGCCACAGTTCCAACCCTGCTCCAACAAACATTTCTGCACAGCCGCACAGCCAAAGTAGCACATCGGACTCAGAAAGAACCTGAGTGCCCAGAAAAGCGCTATACAAATGTAAGGAATTATTATTATAACCTAATGAGCCGGTGTCATGACAAATCGGGTCTCTGTCAAATCAGTTAATGATTATATTAAGTACATGCAAACGATATTAATTTGAAATATGTATAGTTTACTATATAGTACATAATAAAACAAATTGAACGTAATTTATTTCATTTCATAAACTGTTCATTAATTAATAATAATAGTAGTAATAATAATATTAAGTAATGATAATAATATACAGTTACAATCAAAATTATTCAACCCCCTTAACCTGCAAGACATTTTGCTGCTGAGAACAAAATTTTATGAAAACAATTCATCAAAGGCATCAGTAAACTATTATACAAAGTTTATTAATACACATTTGAGTTGATGAAAAATGAAAAAATCAAACTGGCTCTAAACATACGTGTACAAAATTATTCAATCCCCAAAAGTCAAATTTTGTGCAGAATCTCTTATTCTTTATAACCTCTAATAAACGCTGCTTGTAAGTGCTTAGAAGCTTCTGTCACCTTCTACTGCAATCTTGGCCCATTCCTCGCTTGAAAAAGCTTCCAGATCACTGATAGTCTTTGGTTTCCATGTTACCACTGCTTTCTACAAATTCCACCAAATATTTTCAATGAGATTTCAATCTGAAGACTGTATAGGCCACTCAAGAACATTCTTTGACTGATCCCTGAACCAAGCTTAAGTAGATTTGGATGTATACTTTGGGATGGCTGTCCTGCAGGAAAGTCCATTGATCATCAACCTTCAGTCTCTGCACCCAAGGCATCACCATCTTTGCCAAAATGGCTTCATACTTCAAAGAATTAATGATGTCCTTCATACAGTCAAGATTTCTACTTTCTGCAACAGCAAAGAACCCCATAACAAGACTGGACCACCTCCATGTTTGATAATGGAGATGGTGTTCTTCTGCTCTCACACGTACAATATGTTTAGAGCAGTTAGATTTTTTTTTTTTTAATCAACTTTACATTCTCAGAATCATTCAAATGTGTATTAATAAACTTTGTATAATAGTTTACTGATGCCTTTGATGAATTGTTTTCATACAATTTTGTTCTCCGCAGCAAAATGCAGGTTTTGCAGGTTAAGGGGGATGAATAATTTGGACTGCAACTGTATATAGTACATATTGAGCATTATTGTATTGTTCTTTTTATAACACTTAACACATAATTACATTAAAGACGATTGTGAATACATGTAGGGTAATTGCAAATGCGCAATGTATAAACTAAGCTATCAGGCTAATCAGGTATCTGTATGCTATGCTACATAAGCTAACTAAAACAGACATTAATGGTCATTATAATATAGTTCAAACAACATTTATCATAACATGATTGTAGGAATTGTAATCAGGTGCTAAATAGAGTACCTATTAAAAGTAGTTTGAGCCAAAAGGATTGCTTGGGGTCCTAATGAGGGAGAACCAGATTTGTCACCACACCAGTTCAACCAGCTGTCAAAGTTTGCCGAGGATTACAGAGGAGAATGATATAACCAGCATACATATTTCACTTTCTATTTTTTTAAGAGAAGAAAGCATCCCTACAACTTTTGAAAGTGAACAGCTGTGTTCACACAAATAACTTTATTTAAATGTTTCAATATGTGTTGACGCAAATGAGAGTTTTTTTTTCATTGATATAAAATGAAAATGAGTTGTTAGAAAAGAAATGCGTAGTGACATCATTGCGTGATGACATAAAGAACTGATGAATTGATTTTTTGAACTGGTTCATTGAAATGAGCTGTCCGAAAGAACTGTTTCATGGAAATGAATCCGACTTCGCATCACTAGTAACGATTTTAACATCCGATATACTGTGATGAGGATGGACAATGAAGTGAAAAAAAAAGCACAGAGCTTAAATACACAAACAAACAAACAAACCAATCAACAAAACAAGCCACATGTGTACAACTTCATCAATCAACTGAAACACAGGAAACTGAACTAAAACACGTGTCAAAACTCACCCAAAACAGAAACAGACACAGATTATCCCTAACAATATAATTTTTATGTCAAAAAATAAATATAAAATTACAAAAATTGAAGGATGTTTTTTCCAATGTGAAAATTGCAAGCAGCTGTAAAGTGGGTCATGTTTGCAGAAGCATGCTATTTCAAGCAGATTTGTAAAATGATGCCACTGCTGTCAATACTTATGACCTTTTAATATATGTTGATGTGCTTTTACTCTAGTTCACACCCATGTTATTGACCATCACAGTCAAAACACAAGCACACAACGTCTAATGAACACTTTCTCTGAGACTCTTTTTCTACAGGTAGACTCTTTGTATCGGGGTTCTCAACTCTGGCCCTCAGATCCACTTTCCTGCAGAGTTTAGCTCCAACCCTAATCAAAAACACTTGAACAAGCTAATCGTGGTATTCAGGATTACTAGAAAGTAGCAGGTAGGTGAGTTTAATCAAGATTGGAGCTAAACTTTGCATGAAAGTACACCTCTAGGACACCTTGAGAACCCCTGCTTTATATAAATATATGGATTAAAGAGCTTTAGCTGTCATTTCAAGTACAGTCACCGTGATTTTGCCAAGTAAGACATGTTCCTGGATCAACATATTTTGTTGATCCTGGAATAACATTCCTGTCAGAAAATTAAATCCTAACCCTATCCCTACCCCTAAACCTAACTCTACCCATAACATATCCCTAAAATCAGAGGGAAATGATGGGTGAACACATAGAAGCACCTAACCCTGGTTATAAGCCTAAATTTAACATAAACTGTAAACTTGACCCTCAAATCTGATTGGTTGAATGGAATGTTGTTCCAGGATCAACAATATTGATCCGGAAACATGTTGCACTTGGTGAAATGACGTTCACCTTTCAGGTCCAGCAAAGGTGTCCAATCCTACTGTTCTCCTGGAACGCCACTATCCTGCAGGATTTAGCTCCTATTTTAATTAAAAACACCTGAACCAGTTAATCAAGGTCTTTTGGTCTACTTCGCTGCGTTCCACTTTGCTTTTAGAAATTCGCAAACTTCCCTTAGAATTCCCCCTCATAGGAATCCCTGCTGCCATTTTAAAGTGTGTTCCACTTTGTCATGTGGACGAGGGGCGTTTAAAGACCCTCGACCCCTCTATTTTTTGTAGTTATTGTCTGAGAAACTGCTCATCCATGATTTTTGAGCAGAATGCTTATATTGTCTTCTAGCTGTTACCTTCAGTGGTTAGCACAGTTTCATCCAATACAATGAAGGCCTCACATAAATTAAAAACATGAATATGAAATTAATACAGTGGGAACAAAGAGGTGTAACTATCCAAGCAACAGTAATATCTGTGTCACGAACATGTAAGTGCATAAATGATAAGGATCTTTGCTAGACTTTTTGAATTTAGCTTGATGTGTTTTCTGCTGCAGTTCATTGTTGTTTCAGCAGTTCACCTTTTGTATGAGAACAAGTTCACCAAAACCACTAATCAGATCAGAAGTGACAGACATATGCCAGAAGGAAGCCAATGCAATAAAGTAGATTGTCCCTATAGTGAAATGCTGATGCAGAGAGGTTAGATTATGGCCACATGTGCTTAATTTAGCTTAGCCAAACACAAATCCTGCTGGCCTCGTCAATCAGGCCTCTGCTTTCCCAGTTACTCAGCACTGAGGCAGGGTGTGTGGTGGTACAGATGAAACCACATCCTTCTGGACTTCATTGTACCGGAGTCGGCACCTGTGAGAATGCTATTGGCATCATCATCTTCCTCCCACTCCCACTCCCACTCTCTGTCCTACCAGTGACCTCACTGTGAATTGACTGCAGCGGGTTGCAATTACGAGCTCATGTGAGGAAGAACTAATAACTGGATTTGCCAAAGTTTGCCAGGTGATTTTGAATGAGTTTTCTGCACCACTCTATTATTGTTATATGATCTATTTTAGACAAACTGTGGTTAATCATTTTACTTCAGTTACATTGTCACATCATGTTTTTTTTCCAGGCTGCAACATCAACTAAAGGCTATTAAGTATTTTAAAAAGGACAAACACATTAATATGACCCACCTCAACTTCCTGTTTTAGCAGGAAGTAGTTGGCACTGGAAAGAAAAACGTCAAACCCTTTCTTTAAATGGCTTTAAAGGTTGTACTTTCATCTGAAAAGAAAATAGCATTGAAAGACAGCTGTATCACGGCAAGACCTTGAAGCCAGTGTGTCATGCCAATAAGGAGAATGACCAAATGCAATGTTCATCCTCAGTTGCAGTGATGTGTGAGTCATCAGCTGTTGCGAGAATGAGGTCATGGCGATATTTCTTCATAATCAGCAGCAGTGTGAGCTCCAGCATAGTCCACTGATCTGCGGGGGCAGACAGGCACACGAGGGAGATCAGGATGCAAACAATGGATGCTTTTGCAAGTGGGAGTGTTCCAGATGGTGGCAAATAAGAAAAAAAATTATGTGCACAACATTTGCCTGGGTAAGAAATAATCTGCCTCGAACATGAATATAATGAAAAAATTGAAGTCAATTTGAAATAAAAATAACCTACTTAAGTGGTTCAAAAAACACCCCTTGCATTTCATGTAAATGTAAACTAGAATACATTTTCATTTAATTGTAAGTGACATGCATTTAAAGGTCCTGTATGTAAGTTTTTGACTGTACTAAAGCATAAAAATATCATAATATGTTTGCAGATATTTAGGAAACATGCTGAGTTTACATACTCGTTTCTCTGAAAAACAAATCCTACAGCCAGTTATTTTACTTTGAAATGTGTGTTCCGTGTCAGAATGTCTGTTTTTGTTTTGGTTTGTGCAAGACCGCACATTGCCAATTTACCCAATAGTATTTCGCCAGTTGCCAGTTGGCGGAAAACACATGCAGCGAATTGCAGCCATGGAAGCCAGCGAACAAACTGGGTCAGAGATCGCAGATTATACCCGACCTAAAAAGCCTCAGCATCCATGTAAAAATCTCTATGAACGGGAGCATATTAAAACACGATATCAACTCATCATAAATCAATAAATCAACTAATCAACTTACAATGTGTAAGTCTCCTCGCCTTCCAATGTCAATTGACCGTTTGCAAAGACCCGCCCCCTTTAGTTACTGTTGCTATGTCCGACAAGCCATGCCAATCTCTCGCCACACATCATGTTCTCACACAGTGAAAAATACATCGCGGAGCAAAAGAGGACACTGACAACGCATCGACAGACAAGACAGAGCAGGTTACTTTTAAAATGAAACAAAGTCTCAAATTTCAAATTTTGTAATTTTTAAAGAAATTTAAACAATAAATACCGTTTTGTGGCTCTTTAATGTGTCGCGACAGTTCGCTGTAGCGCCCCAGTTCAAGCGGCTCGTGAACCGATCGTCTCTTACTATTAGTTCATTTATAGCATCAAATAAACATGAATGAACATCATAAGGAATGTTGTTTCAATCGCGGAAAGATGTCAGTACACACCAAGTTCAAGTCCACCTACATTAATCTGCTAACTCCCCTGACTGCTTTGTCGGACAAAATGGCGGATTCAGCGTTATGATTGGTTAGATTGCCTGTCAATCAAACTCTCGGCGAAGGGTCAATTGAGCTCGCTTCTGTTGCGTGTCCTCAAACTGGCAACCCGCGTGAGCATCCAGTCTGAGGAGGAGAGGGCGGGGCAAACAATATTTTGAATTTAGACTGCAGTACCCATTTCAGCCTCTAGCTGTCATTCTTACATACCACACCTTTAATTGTCCAAAAACATTACATTCAATTCGCACTTCAGTATATTATTTTTAAGTATATTGTTTTTATAATAAGTATTTTTTTAAATATGCTAAAGTGTAATTTTTCACAAGAGAAAGTTTGCTCATTACAGTGATATAACCAAGAGTGTATGATTTTATGAAATGTAAGCATTTTAAAGGTGCACTAGTAAGTTTTTTTTATGTTTCTTCTGCTGACAATGACAGTGACACCTATAGGTGCGGATGCATCATAGATGCAAGTTTTCAATTGCTGGTTGCGTTTGCAGAAATTCATAAGCAGTTGTCAGTCATGATTATTATGTTATGCAAATGAAAGTGTCGGATAATAGGAGGGTTATGGAGAAGGTAAGTAGCATTTCGCTGGTCATGTGATCTCAACATGGCGGCCATGTGGGGTGACTCGTCTTACGTAGAATTAAACAGCCACTGTTTTCTAGGCCGCTGATAAGATTTAAGACTACATCTCTTTAGTTACATCATTTTAAAAAACATTTGTCAATAGTACTTTTTTAAGTGGAAAGTGGAAAGAAAATACTTACTGCACCTTTAAGATAAAGAAATTTGTAGTAATTAAAGCGTATTCTTAAAGTTTGGAGTTCAGTGGCAGATAATACATTGAAATGACACTAAAATGATAAGACATGTATAGCATGAATTTATGTTAAAGCTCTGACATTGGACAGTTCAGATGCAGTAAACTAATGCACCAAATGTCATTAAATACTATTAATCATTGTTCTGCAGGATAACCATGGAAATTATAATTTTAGCAGTTGGCAAATGAAGCCAAAAGAACAAAATTTCATAGTTCTACTGGGTCCCACAAAAATGATCAGCCTGCCTCCTTTTGAGACACTTTAATAACCAATTGCCTCTTCCTGAACTGGCAAGGCAAGTAAACTTGCCAAGTCATGGGGAAAAAAGCAATCCGGGTCACTGTTTGCATGTTCAGTCTCCATATGTGTGTCTTGTGCCAGGCTTTGGTGACGCCAGCCAGTCCAAAGAGCTCCAGGGAAACCAGTGTGTGGTGCCAATGTACCTAGTTCACTACTTTTAAGGGAGGGTAACTATTAGCATATGCCCCAGCTGGGGGTTTCCTGCTTTATTAGAGTAGTGTGTCTCATCTCGTTAATCACAAGCGCACTGACACAACTACCATGGGACGGCTGTTTATAAGTTTTCGTTGTAAACAGAGATCCATATAAAAACCATGCATCGCTAATGTTACTAATTAGGCACTTTTCCTTTCCCATGGGTTTACTTTCATTTACAAGGGTACACGCTATACATTTTTAGCCTTAAACCTTAAAAAAAAAACTGATATTTTTTTGTGCTTACAATTGTAAAAAAATTTTCACTGACGCCTATTTGTCTGAGAAGCTTAAGTGTGACAGAATCTATAAAACTTTGGTTATTAATGCAACAAATAAAATCAATGCAGTTTTCAGAGTCTCACAGTTTTGTTTCTGAAAACACTAAACATACTGTAGTATTCAATTTATTATGTTCAATTCAGCAAGTAATTCTATCACAAATATGTAGGATTCAGTTTAGAAATATATAAATATATGAAATCTCAATTTAACCAGGCTCGATCTGAAATAGTAGAGTATTTTCAGTGCTTTTTAATGTAAATTAAGTTTTTTATTAAAAAATAAATGTCTGTGTGTACTTTTTGTTTTTGATGATGGCAGCAATAATTCATTAAATAATGATCCAAAAGATTTTAAACGTATATGTGAGATTGCAACATTTTAAACTTGTATGTGAGATTGCAGCATTTAGGGTTTATATAAATAGAACTTTAAGAATCTGAAATCGGATTGGATTTATTCCAATTTACCAAAATTAGTGCATGTAAACACACAACAAGTGTGAGTAGAAGAGCCATCAGCCCAGAATATGTCAATATGTAACCCCTTTTTATGCCAGTATGGAGGCTGGTATGAGGCTTGGTCATGTCTAGGTGGTCATACTGCAAAACTGTTGTGGGTTTCACGTTTAGAGATGTGAAAAGGCTTGCAGTATTTTTCACATCTCTACAGTTTAGCTCTAAACACACCTTAACTAATAAAGGTCTTCAGGATGACTAGAAACTTTCAAGCATGTTTTGTCCACATGATTGTTTTTATATTTGAAAAGTTGTACATTACTTTAAAAATTAAACTAGTCTACTAATATACTGACAGTGAACAGAAAATGTAAAGCAATCTATTTGCCAAGCTAGACATTACCTAGTGAGTTTTTCCACTGTGTAGGTTTTAAGTGTGAAACATGCAGAAGTATGTGAACAAAAACTTCAAGCTACACAAATGCCTCTCATGGTGCCAGCTGGTTTAAAGTAGCAGTGTTGAGGACCTGAAGTGACGTTCTGCAGGTGAAAAAGTCTTGAAAAGATTTGAAAAATGCTTATACTGAAGCTGTCAACCAAACAAATGAGGCAAAGAAAGAATTTGTAATTTAATTTGACATAAAAGGCACAATAATAAAAAGCTACCCAGACTCCTCATAAATTATACCAGCCTACTTCTTTCTGGATTTAGTGTGAAAACTTATGATCTCACTTTGAGGTAATTTTACTTCTGGTTCAGGTTGGCTGGTTTCTCACTGACTTGATAATTCTCTCAAATCAAGTTTGCGGAGAGGAATTCAGCAATAGGTCATAACACAGAAACCCATAAAAACAAATCAAAAAGGCAGTTTGGATATGTATTTAAACAAAAAGAAAAATGTAGATCAATAATTTATAAAAGGTATTGCTAGACAGTGTACCAGTGTTGTTTTATATATATTTAGCCAATATATATATATATAAAAAAAATATATATATATATATATATATAAAATCTGCAGGAATGTCCTCCTCACTATCAGGCAATTTGTCTTTAACTCCCATGACGTTATCCAGATTGCTGCATAAATCTGCTGCAAGTTCTTTCCTAACCAAAGAATGTGATAACAGCTTTAAAACAAACACACACACACACACACACACACACACACACACACACACACACATACACACAGTTATCAAAAAGAATAAATCAGATTTTAACAACTCCTGTTTTGACCTTCTTAAGTGAATATAATTCATCTAAAAATTATAGAAAATAGTAGTACTGTACATGGTCCCAAAAAGACAACCACACTTTAAAATATATGAATTTGTTAAAAAAAAAAAAAAAAAAAAATTAAAAAAAAATTAATTTTAGTGGCATCTGCAAAATAACATTAAATAAAATAAAATTAAAAAAAAAAAAAAAATATATATATATATATATATATATATATATACAGGGGTTAAATTGGGCCGGGGCCATCCGGGGCTGAGCCCCGGCACATAGGCTTACCAGGGCTCGACATACGCTTGTCCGGGACTGCGGGACAAGTGGATTTTTTGAAGTGAAAGAGAATTTTACTTGCCTGACCAGATAAGTAGCTTGATTAAAATGTCAATAACAACCAAAACGCGAGAAAGATTAATTTAGCTTAAGGGGCGATTGATAGTGTTTAGGCTACTAGCCTAATGTACTGGCGGTGATATTGCGTATCACGTAACCTCTTGAGGAGAATTCAAAACAAATGCGCTCTGCTCACACAAAGAAACTCAGTTATCATGTTGCAATAAAAATTCAACATGTGGGGTTTTTATAGCTTGCTATTTACGACATATGATAAAGTTAAGCATCGCACGACCGAAAGTGCTGAATTCCTGAATATCACCTCGATTGACATTTCATACAACAGTTCAATAAATAAGTAGTTAATATTAATCGCTTACGTTTTAGGTGCAATATTGCCTGTTTTTTTGTTCTATTGTGGCAGCGAAAATAGTTCCAAACAAATCAGAACCAGCGCATCTCGCAGCTATGCTCAGCCGTTTCGAATGATTCAGCGTTTTGAACGAATCGGTTGAGTGAAGATTCAATGGCCCAATCATAAACAACTGCTTCATTCTTGATTCAGCCTTTTGAATTAATCGTTTGAATAAATGACTCAGTGGCTCACTCATTAAGACGGTCACTTGCCGCCATCTACTGGCGGTTTAATTTCATGTTTAAAAGTATAAATTTCCCACCAACATTTCTTATTTGTATATTCAAAAATATTTAAAGAATCTCATAACATTATTGAATGCAGTTGTACTTTTTCAGTGTGAATTATTTAATTTGGTAACAACCCTATAGTGTCTTACTATTTTAATTTTAAATTTAAATTTAATTAGATTGGGGGGGGTGCCCTTTATAAAGGTTAATAAAATGCCCCCAGAGTAAATAACAAAAATATGCATGTTTAAATATGTCACTGCTGATAAAAATATGCATGTTTAAATATGTAACTGCTGATATGTCACTGTTGCTTGTTTCAGAATAAATTATATTTACAACACACACACACACACACACACAAAAAAAAAAAATTCCTTTTTTTTCCCCAGACAAACTACTTTTTTAAGCTAAGTAAATGACCAGTTTAGTTGTCCAAAGGACAAGCACAAAACAAGGCTTGATGTCGAGCACTGTATTTTGTATTCCTATTCTCTCCTTTAATGGTAGCATCACTCTTATATTTGATACTGACACAAAGGAGAAGGCACAGGCTTACAGAAAGATTTTATTGTCATCAGATGTAGCTTTGCACACTACCAACATCTATAGAATGATTTTGATCAGCATTTTATTGTTCATAGCAGAGGGCTCTCTCAACTTGTTATATTTTACAGTTTGTCAAATGATACGATTTTGTAGTCTTTGCATACACATGCACCCCTCGAAAGCCTAAAACCACAGACCCCCCCCCCCCCCCCCCCCACATAACAAATCCCAATTTAACCCCTGTATATATATATATATATATATATATACACACACACACACACTGTGTGCAGAATTTTCTGATCATATTTTCTTTCCAAGCAAATTTTACCAATTCCAAACCACGTCAATCTAATAACTACTATTAATTTTGTATTTAATCATTTTTAAGTGATATATAATTGTTCATGAAGGCTGGAAATGAAAAACACCTTATATTCAGGTGTGCAGAATTATTAGGCAGGTTTTCTTTTACAGTTAAAATGAGCCAAAAAAGAGATATGACTCAAAAATTATTAAATGCCCATGGAAAGGATGCTATACTAATGCAATACTAGAAATTGCAAAGTTAAGGCATGACCAATGGACAGCAAAATGCTCATTTGGTCAGCAAGGTCAGACAAAAACAGGTGGAGAAGAAAAGACACATGTTAAAATTCATCTTGACCAGACAAAAACAGGTGGAAAAGAAAAGACACGTTAACTGCAAAAGAATTAAGGTGAAGAATTAAGTGTGAAACCATCAGGAACCCTTTAGTCTCCAACGCCACCATCTTCCAGAACTGCAACCTACCTGGAGACTCCAGAAGTGCAAGGTGTCAGGATCTCAGAGACTTAGGTTAGCTAAAGAATCCTAAAAAAATGACCCCCACTTAATAAGAATCACAAGCTGAAGTGTTGTAAAATACATGAAGACTGTTTTTTTATAGGCTTTATAGAGAGACAGATTGAGAGTGACTCTTGAAGGACCAGCACCACATCCTCTTGTACCACTGTTTGAAGAATTTATCTTCCAGAATCTGGCAGTAAGTTTTGGAAGATCATTTAGTCCATGTGACAAGCAAGGAGGGGCGAGAGCCGTGAGAGAACGCTTGAGGCCGGTGGCGCGAGTGATAATGAGCGTCAGCTGTGCTGCACCGGTCTCGTATCTCATGGAGGAGCTCCGGAAGCATAAAAGGAGGAGCGACGACAGTGAAGGACGAGAGAGGACCAGGCCTGGATTTTATGTCATGTTTTATTATGTTTCTGTTTATTACATTTTACTTTCGTTTTGTTGTTTGTTTATTTTATGATCATTAAAGTGTTTGAACATTCGCCAGTTCCCGCCTCCTTCTTCCCACATCTACTAACCTTGTTACAGTCCATCTCTGCAATACAGACTTTTCAGGATAGGAGATGGACTAAAAATGAACTCCCAAAACTTACTATTAAGTGGGGGTCATTTTTTAGGATTCTTTACCTAACCTAAGTCTCTGAGATCCTGACACCTTGCACTTCTGGAGACTCCAGGTAGGTTGCAGTTCTAGAAAATGGTGGCACTGGAGACTAAAGGGCTCCTGATGGTTTCGCACTTAACTATTCACCTTAATTCTTAATTCTTTTGCAGTTAACATTTGTCTTTTCTTCTCCTCCTGTTTTTGTCTGACCCTGCTGACCCAATGAGCGTTTTGCTGTTCATTGGACTTAGCTTTGCAATTTCTAGTATGGCATTAGTATTGCATCCTTCTCATGAGCTCTCATGAGCATTTATTAATTTTTGACTTTTCAGTCTGAGTTAAATCTCTTTTTTGGCTAATTTTGCCTGTAAAAGAAAACCTGCCTAATAACTCTGCACACCTGAATATAAGACATTTTTCATTTCCAGCCTTCATGAACAATTATATATCACTTATAAATGATTAAATACAAAATTAATAGTAGTTATTAAGATTGATGTGGTTTGGAATTGGTAAAATGTGCCTGAAAAAAAATATATGATCATAAAATCAACTTCCATAATAATTATGCATGCACTGTATATATATATAGAGAGAGAGAGAGAGAGAGAGAGAGAGAGAGTAAATAAAAAGTGTATAGATATATACATTTACATATAGAATAAAAATGTACACTTATTTTGATGTGTTGACTAACATACTACATAGCACATGTAAAGTACTTGATTATAATTTTAACTGTAGTGTGTTATTCAGTATTACATTTAAGGGTTATACATTGTAAATGTACTCAGTTGCGAATTCATCACTACAAATGTGTAATAACAAATATATTTAAATACGTGACATAAAAGTTTCAGTACACTGAAGTATATTTTAGTTTCCATATATGTCAATATATTCTGCAGTACACCATATTTCAAAGACAATAGATATAATTATGAAATTACTTAGAAAGATGTACTTGAGTACAGTCTTGAGTTCAACTAATTGCATTTAATATAAATTTAAACAGCAGTTTCATTTAATTGCAAATAACACACAATTAAGTTTCCAAAAAACATTACATTCAATTCACCCTTGAGTATATTCTTTTAAAATATATTATTTCCATAATAAGTACTCTTTCTGAAAGTAAGTGTACAGTACTTCTTTTTCACAAGGAATGCCACCCATTAGCAGCAAAATATGAAAACCCTGCAAATATGAAAACCCTTACAAATTGTACGGTTTCAAGTCCAATGTCAACTGTTTATCAAAAACAAATATAAAACAAGTGTGTATGTGTGTGTTTAACACAAGTGAAAGCCAGAGCCGTTGGGCAGGTGGGACGTGGCTGTGTGGATAACACTCACGGCTCAAGCTAAGACTCATGCATTTTGGTGAAAAGTCCTTCTGGTGACAACAGCTTCTCAATGGTCTTTTACCATAGCCTCATTTCCACATCAAATGATGAGGAACGGGATACTACCCATGGGGTAGAGAGTAATGAGCACCACTCCTTTATTCTTGTTCTCGATTACTCTGGCTTCTTTAAGAGGAGGGAAAGTCCCTGATGCTTTAATGATCCTCCCTTTACCAGACACATGGTTTCTCCTCCAAACTAGCAGACAGTTACAATGCTATTCTATCTTGTCCATTCTCAAGCTCACTTACAAGCCCATTAACATTCACTTGATAATGGACTCAAATGGCAAAAAGGGTTTCTTTTGACTGTGCTTTGCCTAAAATAGAACTAAAAACCTTAAACATCAAGGTGTACAATGGAGCCTTTATGCCCAAGGTTTTGATGGGCAAAATAATGAACCCTGTTGCTGTATAAACGGAAAGCTTTTTTTCTACACAAATGTGGTGGTGTTGTACAACTGCTTCACCTAAGAGCATTCATGCATACGGAGTTGATCTTGGCATAATCTACATAATAAATATGGCCTTTGTGTGTATTTGAGCAGCGGTATTTTGTACAGTATTATTGAGAGAGAGAGAGGTCGCGAGCATTACCTGTGTCTGATATAACATTCATTCTTCAGGTCAATGTCCATAATATTATATCCATTATAAAAATCAGTTTGAATGTCTGCTGAGGAAAGTGATCTTTGTATTTGTCCTTTTTACAGTTAAGGGAATTTTCCATAACAGCGCTAAAACAACGTCCTTTGTTTACAAAAGTCACTTTCAATTTAAAAGTCTCTTGCTACTGATTCATTCCACCATCTAATGGTGTAGTAATGTAACTTTCACTCAATCCATATTATGCACTAATGGACCCTTTCTCAATACCAAATACAACATATTATTTACATAAAATAATATTTATTGAACAACAATATTTAAATTAACTACAATAGCCATTATAAATGACAATAGCAAATAAACACAAGTACAATTCAGTCAAACGTACAAAAGCAGTGCAGGATGTAAGTTAAATATAGCCTTAATATTAAATTATTAAATTTAACATAGCCCAATTCGATTTGCTCACGAACAAGTAATATATTATTAAGACCAAAGATTGCCCTTTTTATGTACCCAAAATTAATTATATCTCATGTTTAACCTCTATAAGAGACAGCGGCAAATCCCCGAAGCACTGGCCGAGATGAAGCTGTTCTCGGCGGGTACACGAGCACTGAACGGCTGCTGACGGCCTGGAGCTCGCATCTCCGAAAACGTCTAAACAAATTGTAAAATAGGTGCTATGATTAAATATGAGTCATATATTTCAGGTCTAAACATCTACATTCTCACCTAAAAAACTCTTAAAACTTTGTCCGCCATGATACTCGCTGTGAGAATGCTGAAAATGGAGTGATTCAAACGGTGAAACGGTTCCTGTGGCGATACTGGTAGAAAATCGCATGGCTGGAAAGACCTCTCAGCCAATCAGATTTGTATATATATACACACTGACGTGTGTATATAAATATGCACACTGACGTTCAAAAGTTTTTTGAGAAATTCATATTTTTATTCAGCAAGGATACATTCATTTTATCAAAAGTGATAGTAAAGACATTTATATTGTTAAAAAAAAAAAATCATATTTCAAATAAATGCTGTTCTTTTGAACTTTCTACAAAAATATTAAGCAACACAACTGTTTTCAACATTGATAATAATAAGAAAAGTTTCTTGAGCATCAAATGAGCATATCAGATTTCTATGTAATGGCTTCACAGGAAAAATTACAATAGAAAATGTATAGTTATTTTAAATTTTAATAATATTTCACAATATTAGTGTTTTTTCTGTATTTTTGATCAAATAAATATAGCCTTAGTGAGCATAAGAGACTTCTTTCAAATTTTTTTTTTTTTTTTTATCTTACCGACCCCAAACTTTTGAAAACTTTTGTGGAAATTCTGCTTTTTTTCTGTCCATGATACATGTTTATGTATACTGAAAAAATGAAATACTGTATATTACTAAAACAACACTTACAGGAGATACAATAATTGTAATTCATATAATTAAAATTGAATTCACATTGAGCAAGAATTTAAAATCCGTTATCAATTCAATTCTGGCACCTTCTTATAATGTAGACCTGCACTCCAAATATTGTTGGCTCTAATAAATTGCTTGTGATGCTCCTCATTTGTCATGTCATATGTTTCCCCATAGTCACTTTGGATAAAAGTGTCTGCTAAATTAATAAATGTAAATAAAACCCTGACCACCAAAGAAAGCTTAATGTACTCCACAATCTTATAAAATGTTAACAAAAACTAAATTTTCCTCTTTATTTTAACAACAGCCCAGCTTTAACCAGACATGTTGCCAAATTAGTAATATCTTGGTAGTACTTAATAAGAGGTAAACATTCATCTTCCAGTACATGAACATTTCATTAATTTTTTCCTAGTCTGCTGGCTGATGCAGCATGCTGTGTTCTTGACTCAGAACACTAGTGTTTATAAATGCTACTGCACTGTAAACTTGAAAACTGAAAACAGCCATGCGTTAATTGAACTTTATACAGACTGCTACATGTGGGTAATGCACTGTGAAGTTTAGGCTATGAGCTCCAAGACAAACATGCCTTTTTTACGACCAAATGTAACAGCAGTTTAAGCTCCAAAGCCTGAGACTTGCCAAAACATTGGACAATATCTGCACAGGCACAGGAATAGAGGAAAAATCAATTAAAACAATAGATGCATTTAAAAAAAAAAAAAAAAAACAACAACAAAAAAAACCCAGTAATGATAAAAGAGTTAATTTAAGAAGTGTATTTTATAATATATATATATATATATATATATATATATATATATATATATATATATATATATATATATATATATACAGTTGTGCTCAGAATTATTGGCACCCTTGGTAAATATGATCAAAGATAACTGTAAAAATAAATCTGCATTGTTTATCCTTTTGATCTTTAATTCATAAAATTAGCAAAAATCTAACCTTTCATTGAAGGAAAAGAATTGAAAGTGGGGGGGAAATCGCATTATGAAATAAATGTTTTTCTCCAAAACACGTTGGCCACAATTATTGGCACCCCTAGAATTTTTTATGAGTAAAATATCTCTGAAGTATATTCCCATTCATATTTACATGAAATTGTCCAGCCATGACTTCCTGTTCCACAGGAGTATAAACATGAGGAAACACAAAGGTCAAATTCCCTTAATTATTCATCACAATGAGTAAAACCAAAGAATATAGTTCTGATGTGCAGCAAATGATTGTTGAGCTTTACAAAATAGAAAGTGGCTGTAAGAAAATAGCTAAAGCATTGAAAATCCCCATTTCCACTATTAGGGCAATAATTAAGAAGTTCCAATCAACTAAAGATGTTACAAATCTGCCTGGAAGAGGACGTGTGTCTAAATCGTCCTAATGCACAGTAAGGAGGAGAGTTTGAGTGGACAAAGACTCTCCAAGGATCACAGCTGGAGAATTGCAGAGATTAGTTGAGTCTTGAGTCTCAGAAAGCCTAAAAAAAATGATCAAACAGCACCTACATCACTGTATGAAGAATTTTTGGGTATAATATGTCACAGTTTACTTTATTTTGCTATCCTCACTTACATAAATGAACTATAGTGTCCTGCACCCAAAAAATAAAAAAAATGTCTGAATAATATATGAAAAATATGAAAAATGTCTGAATAATTTTTGGTTTGACTGTATATATATATATATATATATATATATATATATATATACATATATGGGTTAAATTTTAAATATCAGCTGTTGCAATTTAGATTTTAACTGTTTGGTTTTCTATTCTTATAAACCATATTATATTCTTCATCTCACATTGATAGCTGTAAAAATGATCAAACAGCACCTACATCACTACAAGTTGTTCGGGAGGGTTTCAAGAAAAATCCTCTGCTCTCATCCAGAAACAATCTCCAGTATATTCAGTTGTCAGACAAGACTGGAACTTCAAACGGGACCGGCTTCTATGGTCAGATGAAACTAAAAAAAGAGTTTTTTGGCAGCAAACCCACCAGATGGGTTTGGTGCACACATAGATAAAAAGTACCCCATGCCCACGGTTAAATATACTGCTGGATCTTTAAATTTGGAGGCCTATTTTTCTGCTAGAGGTCCTGGACATCTTGCTCAGATACATGGTATCATGAATTCTATCAAATACCAACAGATAAAAAATAAAAACCTAACCGCTTCTGCTTGAAATCCAATAATGGGCCATGGTTGGATCTTCCATCAGGACAATGATCCAAAACAAACATCATAATCAACACAAAAATGTGACACTGAGCACAAAATGAAGCTTCTGCCATGACCATCCCAGTCCCCTGAACTGAACCCTAAAGAAAATGAGTGGAGTGAACTGAAGAGAAGAAGCACCATCATGGAGCTGGGAATCTGAAGGATCTGGAGAGATACTGCATGAAGGAATGGTCTCTGATCTCTTGTCAGGTGTTCTCCAAACTCATCAGACATTATAGGTGAAGACTCAGAGCTGTTATCTTGGGAAAAGGAGGTTGCAAAAAGTATTGAATAAAAGGGTGCCAATAATTTTGGCCAACGTGTTTTGGAGAAAAACATTTATTTCATAATGTGATTTTCCCCCCACTTTCACTTCTTTTCCTTCAATGAAAGGTTAGATTTTTGCTAATTTTATGAATTAAAGGGTTAGTTCACCCAAAAATGAAAATAATGTCATTTATTACTCACCCTCATGCCGTTCCACACCCGTAAGACCTTCGTTCATCTTCGGAACACAAATTAAGATATTTTTGTTGAAATCCGATGGCTCAGTGAGGCCTTCATAGCCAGCAATGACATTTCCTCTCTCAAGATCCATTAATGTACTAAAAACATATTTAAATCAGTTCATGTTAGTACAGTGGTTCAATATTAATATTATAAAGTGATGAGAATATTTTTGGTGCGCCAAAAAATCACAATCGACACAAAAGATTCATAACACTCCGAAGCTTCGTGAAGCAATATTTTGAAATCGGCCATCACTATATAAGTCGTTATTTTGTTTTTTTGGCGCACCAAAAATATTCTCGTCGCTTTATAATATTAATATTGAACTACTGTACTCACATGAACTGATTTAAATATGTTTTTAGTACATTAATGGATCTTGAGAGAGGAAATGTCATTGCTGGCTATGCAGGCCTCACTGAGCCATCGGATTTCAACAAAAATATCTTAATTTGCATTCCGAAGATTAACGAAGGTCTTACGGGTGTGGAATGGCATGAGGGTGAGTAATAAATAACATTATTTTCATTTTTGGGTGAACTAACCCTTTAAAGATCAAAAGGATAAACAATGCAGATTTATTTTTACAGTCATCTTTGATCATATTTACCAAGGGTGCCAATAATTCTGACCACCACTGTATATACAGTCAAACCAAAATTTATTCAGACACCTTGAACATTTCATTTATTAATACAGTTTATTCACTATAGTTTAAAAAATGGTAATACAATATGACAAGATCTTAGAGTTAAACTGTGTCAGAAAAAAATAATCTTAATTATGTCAGATAACACTTAAGCAAAACATGGTCAGGTCAAAGTGTCTGAAGAATTTTTGGTTCCAAATTTTTATCAATTTTATTGGTAGTCCACTGTATGAAGAATTTTTGGGTATAATATGTCACAGTTTACTTTATTTTGCTATCCTCACTTACATAAATGAACTATAGTGTCCTGCACCCAAAAAATAAAAAAAATGTCTGAATAATATATGAAAAATATGAAAAATGTCTGAATAATTTTTGGTTTGACTGTATATATATATATATATATATATATATATATATATATATATGGGTTAAATTTTAAATATCAGCTGTTGCAATTTAGATTTTAACTGTTTGGTTTTCTATTCTTATAAACCATATTATATTCTTCATCTCACATTGATAGCTGTAGCTCATCATTTCAGGTGAATCACAAATGAACATCACAACCACATATGATGTCCACAAATACAAGTTATGAAAACACTGTAAAAGGTTAAACTATTTGATGCGAGTTATGCACAGAAGTACTCTAAACATATTTCCTCTTTATATATGCCTATATGATCTCTTGACAATAGAATTCTGAATGCGGAAAAAAAACAATGAATGCCACAGATGTCAGTAAATTGATGTTTAACTTCAGGTTAAAGGAATTAGGTTAAAGGAAGTTTAATTCTGCATACATTCATACCAGCAACATACATTCTCAGTGTCTTGTCATAGTTCTTTTAATGACTGCAGTTAAGTTGGCTTGGTAAAATGTGTATGATTTTGTAAGATGGTTTGATAAATGTTAATATAATGGATCCAGTTATAACATTCACCAAATTCCCACTAGATAGATGTGTGAACAGGGAAGTGGTGAAAATTGAGAACTCCAGTCCTGATTTATTTTAAATATTTTAATCAGTTACATTTAACTGACTGAGGTATAGGAAATTATTCCTACCAGTCCTTGAGGAATGTGAACTTGTTTAGTTATTACATGTGGTTTCACTGAATTTCTTACCATTAAAAATCAATTTTAATCAGAAGTGTTAAAGAATTCAGAGAGAAAGAAAAAGTTGTACATGTACATGTACAACATTTTACATGTAACCCTAAAGAACAATATAGATCCTTATTTATGACAAAAATATAGAAAAAAATAGAGAAAAAAAAGACATCATAATAAATGTTTTATTGCTCCTCTTTTGATAAAAATATACTGCCAAATGATTTAATACTCTTCCTTATATACAGTATAGAACATACAGTACAAAACTATACAGCCATCAATACTTAAATAACCACAATAAATAAAGCATTCTGCCATGCATGTTCTCTGGTTCAGCTACATTCATTCCATGCAACAAACCTTCTCTTTACTGAAGTGACCTCTACTTTGTGTCTGCTATTTCAAGGAAAGGCTTGTAAATGCCACCTTTGACAGGAGTTGTGACATTTACCATGATCACTTGTAGTCCAACCTGAGCATCTCATCACGATACAAGCCTTGTAAGTCTGCATGGCTCCAAAGCAGAGGCCTTTAGTCTCAAACATGTGTGAGACTGTCTGTGTACACGTCTGGTTTGTTCATGTGAAGTGTCACAGCCGGTGCTTTATAATGGCAGTGGGAGCTGCTGCAGCTGACACTGGAGCAGGGCTTGCGGCCTGTCCGCACGGCCAACCTCCTGTTGCACAACCCCTGCCAGGTCTGAAGTGTCTTTGAGCTCCATACCCAAACCCCACAGGTGATGCCCACTACTAAAGACATGAAAATTTTCAGCATGAACACAGCTACTGTAGGAACTGACGAGTCCAAAGAGCAATCCTCGCTCCTGCGACCAGGAAAGGACACACACTTGTTTTCCAGAGCTTTGAACTTCCAGTATTCCATATTGAGTCTTTCATAGAAATAGCATATGATGACAATAGTAGCAGGCACAGTGTAGAGAATGGAAAAGACTCCAATCTTAACCATGAGCTTTTCCAGTTTTTCTGTGTTGGTGCCACCGGTTTTCATGATTTTGCGGATGTGGAAGAGGGCTACAAACCCCGTAAGGATGAAAGAAGTCCCAACAATGAGATAACAGGAAAGAGGGATCAACACAAAGCCAGTGAGAGCATTACTGTCCATGCTTCCCACATAACACAATCCCGTCAACTCATCCCCAGCTACCTTCCTCATAGTGAGGATGACTATGGTCTTTACCGCAGGAATACCCCAGGCGGCCATATGGAAGTAGCTACTGTGCGCCTCAATAGCCTCATGGCCCCATTTTCGTCCCGCTGCGAGAAACCAGGTGAGGGTGAGGATGACCCACCAGATGGAGCTGGCCATGCCAAAGTAATAGAGGATGAGGAAGACTATGGTACAGCCAGTGCTCTCCAAACCCTCCCGGATAATATAGAGCTCTCCATTTTCCCGATCGCAGGCGATATTCTCAGCCCCAGCCACTGAGCGGATAATGAAGGCCACTGAGTAGATGTTGTAACACATGGAGAGGAAGATGATGGGCCGCTCAGGATACTGGAAGCGTTGGGGGTCGAGGAGGAAGGTTAGAACTGTGAATGCTGTAGAAACAAAGCAAAGTGTTGACCACACAACCATCCAAATGAACGCAAAGTCCTTATCTTGCCTCGACCAGTAGACATCCACCGTAGGAGTGCAACGAGGCGCACAGGACTCGCTCTTGTCCACGTACTGGAACTTCTCCGGGTTATCACAGGTCCGCGAGTCAATTGAGGTACGTCCACTCCCAGCTGCAGGTTGCCTGGACCTTGGAGGTACCGGCAGCATTCCCTCGCCTTTTTTAGTCTCAGGTTGAGTATCATTTTCGGGAGCTTCAATGCACAACGCATTTGGGTCGTTGTTGGTCGGTAGCTTTGAGCAATCCAATGAGTCCGGCCAGCCGAAACTGAATTGTTCCATTATAGGTGAACACCTCTGTCTTGCCTGTTCACACATAGGACGGCATGCCGGGATAGTGGTGGACACTTGATCAGCGCACATCGGCACATACAGAGAGCACAGGAAAAATCGCAGATGAACATCACATCCGTACTCCACCAAAGGAGCAAATTCATTTAGTTTAATATTAGCCTCCTCTTGGCTTTCATAATTCATGAAGTTGGGCATCCGTGTCATGTTGTAGCCGATTCCCTGGCACATGGGAATTGTGATGGGTTCACATTTTGCCGGGCGACCACGCTCCAAATCATATACTCCGATCTCCAGTGAAAATCCAGTAATCAAGAACTGAAAAAGTACAATAACAATCTTCATGCAGTGGGCCATTATGATAACCTCAAGAAAGTCTTAAAATGATTAGTACATCCAATGCCATGCAGATGATATTTGTCTTGTTTTGCTTATAACAGAAATTAGTAACATTTGTTGTATTTTGAAGAGGAAAAAGTCAATTCATGGTCCACCATACAGTAATTGACATTGAATGTTCATTTGTTTTGAAGAAAAAAAGATGTTGATTTTGGATATCTTCATTGTCATGCCTCATTTGATATTGTTTTAAAACAAATCCTTTGTGATTCAGTTTTAAATATATCCAAAACGTCTAAGGTTTCAGGAAGTATTTGGAAAGACCGTCAGTCCGCGCGATTAATCGAAACAATCAATACAGGATGTCAAAACCAACATCTCGTGCACCGGTACAGTATTTGAAACTTTAAAGCTCTTTACAACACGCTCTTTCAAAAGAGTTTCGCTTAACTCTCCGTTCCCGTTCACATCCACGAGAATAAACTTTCAGTAGGCAGCAGGACGGGTAGAAAGTGTCCATCTGTGAAAACTTCCGATGTCATGCGGCTCCACGCATAGAAACACTGCGCTTCACATTCACTCCTCGTTGTGCTCTTAAAAACGGGCTCTTGATCGGTGACAGACTGACAAGCTCCTCCTAACACTCCACCTCCTCCACGATACTATAAAAATACAGTCTTCCCAGTCACAGAGAGGATCACAGCTTGCTTGTATAGAACAGGGCTGCGTTTGTTTAATGACAGATGTTGAAATGATTGAGAAGTCATCGTTCTGTTAGAAACACTAAATGTCACAGCAAAACTGATAGTTGACATGACATTTCAAGCAGTGACTATACATAATATATATAAAAAAATAAAAAAATAAAAAAAAAAATAAAACCCTACATTTCTAATTTCTGTATAAGGGAAATAGCCTACCACGGACGTTTTTTGCAGTTCACTTAAATATTGTCCTGTGGTGTGACGAATTACTTATATATTATAGCCTATTATTTCATTAATTATTCATTTATTTTTAAATTAATACAAGGTCATGGGAACGCGAATTAATAATATAAAAAAGTAAAAACAAAATGTTTGTCATATTACCATTATCATATTAGGCTACAATATAAAATTCACAATTTCAGTTCACAGCATCTAAAAATACACTATAGCCTGCTGATACATTTTAACCTAAAATCTTGATATTGAAAAAGAAATGCATTCATACCAAGTTAAAAATCAAGGCAATCCAATATTATTTAAATATATTTTATTCTTATTTATTCTTATTTTATTCTTATCTCAACAAAGTATGACAAAAATAAATAAATGATAGATAGATAGATTGATAGATTGATTGACTGATGCCCTTAAACCATGTTTTCTGTTGTTTGTGTAGTGACACCAATGCCACTCCCAAACAAATTATTTTCTATTTCTAAAGGTTCATCCTCCAGTCTCCAGTCTGGGGCATAGGGTAAGGAAAGCACAACCTGCAATACATGGTCCATCTCTCATTCTCATGCTAAACAGAAGAGTAGAGGAGTGCCTCTAGAGTCTTAGTGTGGGCATTTGTTATCCCTAAACTTAGCTCTCAGCATGGCACTCAGGATGCAGATGCACTGGACATGTTCCTGCAATACAGAGTATCGGTTCCCTGGTTTTCTCGTACTCTGACGGGTCAATTTCCTGCTCGTATAAATGAAATGGGATTCCTTTTGGCGGCAGATTTTGTTTTGGCTGAGAGCTGTTTAAGCACTGCTTTCCATGTCCACGACCACAAGTCTGCCATGAAAGAGCCTATTCTTCATGCTCATTGAATGGAGCAAAAAATAAAAGCAGTGCAATCACATCAACAAGGGCAATCAGTCAGAGTTACAAATGTAGCCATTAAAGCTGGGAAGAGCTTTCATGTGAACCGCAAACATGCTACTTAGCTGAATTTATAAAATAATTAGGACAAATGATACCAAAATGTCACAGCCACAAGGACAGGGAGAAAAAGTGCACCAAATTTTATGGGGACTCCAAAAGTAATAGGAACTAAGTTGAAAAAGCATATCCAAACAGTAATTTATCACTATATCAGTTTGTGCACAATTTGAGTCATTTTGGTCAAGAGCAGTCATGCAACTATAATTGTATCTTTTTTTAATCTGTGTCAATTGCAAATAAGATTATCCATGATGAAGTGTGTGTGTGTGTGTATATATATATATATATATATATATAGTGTGTGTGAGAGAGAGAGAGAGAGAGAGTAAAATTTTGTAAAAATCTAAATAAGCTTTACAGATCTTTATTGGAAAGGATTTAAATGTTTTTTCATGCTTGTTCAATGAATCATAAAGCATTATTCCACATGCACCTGTGGAACAATCCTTAAGGGTTAGTTCACCCAAAAATGAAACTTCTGTCATTAATTACTCACCTTCATGTCTTTCCACACCTGTAAGACCTTCGTTCATCTTCGGAACACAAATTAAGATATTTTTGATGAAATCCGAGAGGTATAGCTATGACTCGTCCATAGACAGCATCAACACTTTCAAGGTCCAGAAAGGTACTAAAGACATCGTTAAAACAGTCGACTAACTGCAGTGGTTCAACCTGTTATTAAGCGAAGAGAATACGTTTTGTGCCCAAAAACAAAACAAAAATAACAACTTTATTCAACAATATCTTCTCTTCTGTGCCATTCTCATACGTTGTTTACGTCCAGCGCTTCCAGGTTCTACATCAGAACGGCGACTCATTATTGGCCGGCTCTTGCGTCAGCATCACACACGTATGTCGTGCTGCTCATGTGTGCAGCTTTGGAAGCCTTCACTGTGCTTACTGCGTTACCTGCATATGGATAATGACAGGGAAGAGAAGAGATTGTTGAAAAAAGTCATTATTTTCATTTTGTGTTTGCGCAAAAAAAGTATTCTCGTTACTTCATAAAATTAAGGTTGAACCACTGCAGTCACGTCGACGGTTTTAACAATGTCTTTAGTACCTTTCTGGACCTTGAAATTGTTGATTATATTGCTGTCTATGGAGTCATATACCTCTTGGATTTCATCAAAAATATCTTGATTTGTGTTCTGAAGATGAGCGAAGGTCTTACAGGTGTGGAACGACACGAGGATGAGTGATTAATGACAGAATTTTTGGGTGAACTAACCCTTTAAGACACTTAAGAAACAGTTTACTGGCGACAATTAAGGTCACAGTTGCAATAATTTAGGACACAAAAGAGACCTATCTACTGACTCTGAAAACCACAAGAAGAAAGATGCCCAGCGTCACTGCTCATCTGTGTGAACATGCCATAGGCCTGCTGCAGGGAGGCATAAGGACTACAGATATGGCCAGAGCAATACACGGCAATGTCCATAATGCAAGGTGTGTAAGGCAGTGCTACAGGGAGACAGGAAGGACATCTGATCGTCCTTGCAGTGCCAAACCACGTGTAGCCATATGTCCCCCCCAGACGTGTTCAAGAAATTGCATATGCCTTGGTGGAAGAGTGGGTAAACATCTCACAGCAAGAACCGGCAAATCTGGTGCAGCCCATGAGGATGAGATGAACTGTAGGACTTAAAGCAGCTGCTGGCCACACCAGATACTGACTGCTACTTTTGATACCCCCCACCCCTTTGTTCAGGGACTTATTTTCCATTTCTGTTCGTCAAATGTCTGTGAAACTTATTCACTTTATGTTTCAGTTGTTGAATCTTTTTAAGTTCAATGAGTAAAAAGATTTTACATATTTTAACACATTTGACTTGCAGCTTAAATCATAATTAAAAAAGGCACTTCAAATATGTTTTTCAGGGAATTCTTTCACACAAATATCACAAATCATTAATTTATTACTGTATGTTTTCTTGGGAGTTGCACTATACCTGAAGTAATCTTGCTCTGTCATAAAAAGTTCAAATTATCTGATATTTTATAATACTTACCGACAGTCACTAAGGTTTCCCAATTTTTTCATATTTGTTTGTTTGTTTAGTTTA
Organism: Mylopharyngodon piceus; assembly: GCA_039654765.1. Lineage (NCBI taxonomy): Eukaryota > Metazoa > Chordata > Actinopteri > Cypriniformes > Xenocyprididae > Mylopharyngodon > Mylopharyngodon piceus. Next base: position 32,056,627 of record CM077443.1, on the reverse strand, counting down.
GTTTTGTTATTTTTGTAAAAGATTATACCAAACTTCTAAATATGTTTTTTTCTTGAATTTCATTCTTTTATGGAGTCATTTTACTACATTATGATATCAAGGACAGTTGTATATCTTTGACATTTTTTTTTTTTATTTCATGCCCCTTATTAGAAAATTAAAAACATGCATATCATTGAAAAGAGAAAAACATGCATTTCAGAGACAATCATAGAAGAGGTCTATTCAAGTCATGAACTGAATGAATAGCATTTTTATTGTCTGAATATGATACTGGATTTTTAAAACATGTATGGATAAATTATTATATACAGTCAAAAACAATAAGGCACATTGTCAATAACTCACCTACCATTATAATTGGGCAATATACAAAGATACAATTACATTTTTTGGAAATTCAAACTCCACTTGGCTCAAATGAGGGGATACACACTTCTGCTCTGGCCAGGTGTATAAGATGCTCAAGCAAAAGAAAATGACAATGCTGTCATTAAAGCAATCTTTGTCATCAGTATCAGTTAACAGTAAATATCATTCAGATATTCAGAATCGGAGAATCAGAGAGCAAGGCCGCTAGTATAATATCCACTAATTTTTAAGTAGAACCATTCTTTATCCTGAATAAATCTGAATCAGAATGATCCAGACGTCAGTGATCTCATTCTGTTTGTGTATGAGTGCAGTATGATTATGAATATTCCTAGTCTAACCATCAGCCTGAGGCAGGAAAGGCCTTATGTCTTCACACGAGCTCAGTCTTTCTGGCAGACAGCAGGACTAGCCAGTCTCGTCCAAACTATGAGAACAACACACAATGCCAAGGAAAGCGAATACTTAAAAAAAAAATGGCTGAATCCGTTGTGCGCAATTTGCAGCATTAAAGTCTCAACTGGAAGTGCCATAAAAATGACATTTACAAAAAAGTACTTAAATAGAATATTCACACACACTTGCTGTCGAATGATGGAAAACAACACTACGGCCCAGCAGTCAATGGAGCACATAGGGTTATGAAAGACAGTGCAGGTCAGGAGCATTTCATTTTGTTATAATTCAAATTTTAGGCTTATATATCATCATGGGACACTTTATAGGCTTACAGTGGGCCCATAAAGTATTTGGACAAATAAGTCATGCTTAAAAAATGTTTGAATGTCATAACTAAACCATATCCCAGGTGTGGCAAGGTTTTCAATGAGTATCTTTGACTAGTAGATTAAAATAAATTGGACAGCCTAACACTCCTGCCTCATGCCAGCCTCCCCCCGCTTGGGTTTCCAGCATGTCACGGACACCTAACAAGTCCTATTAATACGGTGTGGATGGCAACAGGAATCAGGTGTCATCTCACTGGCTTGAGTTCATAAGACTGTGGTGGGGTATATGCAGACAGACTGTGATATACTGCCTGATACGTTCCAAGTACCTTGACTGTCTTGGCGGGAAGGACTTGTTATTCACTAGTCAGGGTCGATGGGCAGCAAGTAAAGAGCAATATTTCATATTTCCCTGTAACCTTAGTTGGAATGTGGAATAATAAGGCCTTAGTCTGTTCATTCCAATAAAAAAAATTTTGTGTATTTTTTTTTATATTTCTAAAAATACTGCATTAAACCTTTTTATGTCTGCACTAGAAAAGGTGAATCATATGCAACAAAATAAGACTTTAAATAAACAACTCATTTATGTTCACATTTTTATTTGAAAACGTAAATAATTCACTTATTTCTCAGTATAGCTTATCCCTTCACTGATCTCTAACCAATAAAATCGGAGCCAATCTCGGAGGATATACATCTGTGTATCCTTGCTCATGACTTCCCAGGAAGATTCCTCACTCCTTGTTCCTCACCTCCTCGCGGTGCAATTAGATAATTGAGATGCCCTTCAAGATGGCTGAGTTTGATCGGTTTCCGGGTCACAGGCTGGAGGACAGAGGAGCGAGGAAATGAGGAAGCATTAATTTGATTATTGAGAAGCACCCCCGGTATGTGTGTTGAAGGGCTGGAACTAAACTCTGTACTGTGTGGTTTTGGGTTAGGGTTAATAATTTAATTTGTGGTTAGTTTTTAGGGTTAATAATTGCATGCAATTATGCATAATTTATAGTATTGCTACGGTAACTACAACCCGAATTCCGGAATTGTTGGGACGTTTTTTTAAATTTGAATAAAATGAAAACTAAAAGACTTTCAAATCACATGAGCCAATATTTTATTCACAATAGAACATAAATAACATAAATGTTTAAACGGAGAAATTTTACACTTTTATCCACTAAATGAGCTCATTTTAAATTTGATGCCTGCTACAGGTCTCAAAAAAAGTTGACACGGGGGCAACAAATGGCTGAAAAAGCAAAAAATTTTGAAAAGATTCAGCTGGGAGAACATCTAGCAACTAATTAAGTTAATTGATATCAGGTCTGTAACATGATTAGCTATAAAAGGGATGTCTTAGAGAGGCAGAGTCTCTCAGAAGTAAAGATGGGCAGAGCTGTGAAAGAGTGCGTAAAAAGATTGTGGAATACTTTAAAAACAATGTTCTTCAACGTCAAATTGCAAAGGCTTTGCAAATCTCATCATCTGCAGTGCATAACATCATCAAAAGATTCAGAGAAACTGGAGGAATCTCTGTGCGTAAGGACAAGGCCGAAGACCTTTATTGGATACCCGTGGTCTTCAGGCCCTCAGACGACACTGCATCACTCATTGGCATGATTGTGTCAATGACATTACTAAATGGGCCCAGGAATACTTCCAGAAACCACTGTCGGTAAACACAATCCGCCGTGCCATCTGCAGATCCCAACTAAATCTCTATCATGCAAAAAGGAAGCCATATGTGAACATGGTCCAGAAACACCGTCGTGTCCTGTGGGCCAAGGCTCATTTAAAATGGACTGTTTCAAAGTGGAAAAGTGTTCTATGGTCAGATGAGTCCAAATTTGCCATTCTTGTTGGAAATCACGGACGCCGTTTCCTCCGGGCTAAAGAGGAGGGAGACCTTCCAGCGTGTTATCAGCGTTCAGTTCAAAAGTCAGCATCTCTGATGGTATGGGGGTGCATAAGTGCATACGGTATGGGCAGCTTGCATGTTTTGGAAGGCACTATGAATGCTGAAAGGTATATAAAGGTTTTAAAGCAACATATGCTCCCCTCCAGACGACCTCTATTTTAGGGAAGGCCTTGTGTATTTCAGCAGGACAATGCAAAACCACATACTGCAGCTATTACAACAGCTTCGTCGTAGAAGAGTCCGGGTGCTGAATTGGCCTGCCTGCAGTCCAGATCTTTCAAATATGTCAAAGACATCAAAGACACAAAAAAATATGTCAAAGACGACCACGAACTCTTCAGCAGCTGGAAACCTATATCAGGCAAGAATGGGACCAAACTTCAACACCAAAACTCCAGAAACTCATAACCTCGATGCACAGACGTCTTCACACTGTTTTGAAAAGAAGAGGAGATGCTACACCATGGTAAACATGCCCCCGTCCCAACTATTTTGAGACCTGTAGCAGGCATCAAATTTCAAATGAACTCATTTTGTGCATAAAATTGTAAAATTTCTCACTTTAAACATTTGTTATGTTATCTATGTTCTATTGTGAATAAAATATTGGCTCATGTGATTTGAAAGTCTTTTAGTTTTCATTTTATTCAAATTTAAAAAACGTCCCAACATTTCCGGAATTCGGGTTGTACATGTAACGTGTAACAATGACACTGTAAAATAAAGTGTTACCTAAAAATATTATAAAAACCCCTAGATGTGATTTCTGGCACACCAGTTATTATATTATATTACATAAAATTAAAACATTTAAATAAAAAAAACTAAAAACTAAAAAGGTAACTAAGTTAAACTGAAATGCAATATGAAAAAATACAAAAGTGAACATGCAAAGATATTCAATCCTAAAAGTTTAACATAACTAATCTGACAAATTACACATATAGCCCTTCTCAGCCATGAATTTCCCCTAAAACATGTTAAGATACGTTTACGTGAGATGCTATTTCCCACCTGCCAGGGTGGCAATTGGTGATATCTTTCTCCAGACTTCTGCACTCTTCCCACCCCTCCGCATGTTGTGCTTGGAGCTTAAGGAAGTCATCCCACTCCAATTTCTTAATCATTTGTCACTCAAAAACCACATTCTTTATTCTCATTCCATCACCATAACACTTGCTTTTCTTCATCTTACCTCCCCTCTCACTCTCTCTACACTCCTCTCTGTTCTGCTATGCCCTTGTTCCAGTTACTGCTAGGCTAACATAAACACAGGACTCATATTCACATAGAGCTGATTCTTCTCCGTGTGCAAAAGAGCCAAAAACTTTTTTTTCTTCTTTTTTTTTTTGTCTGCCAGGCAAAATTGTCTTATCATGTCAAAGTTACACTGCAAAGCTGACACAGAAAAGCTTTTGAAGCAGCATTTACAGTAGGCTTGCACATACTGGTATATGAATTTATTTTGACACATTCCCTTCATAAATAAAATTACACCACTGTGTCCTTAGTGGTTCAGATGCCAGGAGTTTATGGAGACTAATATTTACTATTATAGCCATTAACAGATGATAATGTTTACATAGCTGAGACATATCACAAGCTCAGGGACGTCGTTCTTGAGTGCTGCTGTCCTGCAGAGTTTTGCTCCGACCCAACTCACCTTCCTTCACATAGCTTTAGTAATCCTGAAGACATTCAGGTGTGTTTGATCAGGGTTGTAGCTAAACTGTGCAGGACAGCTGCACTCCAGGGCCAGTGCTACCGGTACACCGTTGTCGCTTGCGAAAACAAAATGGCGGCGCCATTCAGGGGCGGTAATATTATAATAAGATCCCTTTCCTACATCACAAGGGGAGCGAAATCTGAACGGCTCGTTTTTTCACATAATGCAGAGAAAGGCTTACCAAAAACAAAGTTACTGGGTTGTCCTTTTTCATGTTTTCTCTGTTGGTAGATGCACAGGGGACCCGATTATAGCACTTAAACACGGAAAAAAGTCTGATTTTCATGATATGTCCCCTTTAAGCAGACAGCCTACTAATACCTACTAATGAGAGTTAGTTGACATGTAGGTGCAAAGTTATTATAGTCAAGAGAATGTCTAAACGGGACCATCAAAATAAAGTGTTACCATAATAAAAAGTAAAATATAATAGTTGGCAATATAATGGTATAAAAATAATAATTAAAACCCTCTAAAAATGTTAGCATCATTAATAAATAAATATGTAAAAAGAAGATGTGATTTAACTACTGAATTTTTAAAGGGGAATATGTTGGTTTTTCCTCTATACAGAACATGATTCACAAGAGAAACATTGACAATTTGTAAAAGAAAGACAAAAATCTTAAACCTGTCTTTCCTGTCTGAACAAGCCTTAGATGGCACCGATACCTCACCACTATCTGAAAATGGCATCATGCACATGGAGGCGGCACTCTAGCACAATACAGTGCTACTTAATGTAGAAAGAGAATGTTCCTGCTACATGCTTCTGACACCTGCACAATTAAACAATGTTACACAGACCCTTATTAAACCAAAGCAATCTTTAATGAAATTCTCAATATGTAATCATACAAAGTCTTTTGGACAATTTTCCAACTTAATCATTCTGTATTTAAAATTCCCCCATTTTCCAATTTTCATATAGCTACCCAGCTGTACACAAGAATATATTCATTAGAAGCTAGATATATTCTATAATCAAAACAAAACCAAAATCTATTTTTAAGCAATGCTTGTCATGAACTCTATGGACCAATAATAACATTGATGTGAAATGAAGAGCACAAAATGAGCAAAATAAAGGAAATTGACCTGAGGCACAGCCTCATTGAGTGCAGATTTGTGTTTTGCAGTACGACGTGTCCATTTGGAGGCAACAGATAATAGTCTCTACTGGCCTGTTAAAACTATGCAGGATGGATGTGGGGGGTTTTGCCAAACTATTTTGCTGGCCAACTCACATTTGATACAAAGGCTATTGTATGAAACTATAGAGCACACAAGAACAACTTATATAGTATAACATATAGCCTAATATATTTCAGTGCTGGCATTTTCCCCATGCATCAAAGACTACTGAGTCTTCAAGTTTTATTTAATAAGAGGGAAATCAAATTTGTCATAAGTGTAATGGGCTAAAAGCATCACTCTGACTATATGCATTCATACCTGATGAAAAAAAAAAAACACCCTTTGGCTTTTCATGTTCAACACCTAAGGGCACCAACTTGTCTGCAACCATGGGGCATCGTGCCACCTCCTCAGCCCTGAGCCAGGACAAACAGTGCCCCAGAGTGCCCAACTAGTCTTGCAGTTTAGTACTAAATGGAGTTACTGCCCAACAGAGCTTCCCAGCATGCCCTGATAACCCAAAATATTCCAGCTTCTTGAAATATTATCATCCAAGATTAAAATGGTTGTTATTGTGCAATAACTAATTTTAAACAAATAGGCCAATATATGAAACATACTTGGATTAAAACATTGGCACGGGCAGTGAGATCTGTAACTAATTATAGAGTGGTTGAGGTACACTTAAAAAAAGGAAGCTTTATATGCATGAAGCTTAACAACAATAACAGTACTGTTTGTATATTACATACTTTTTGGCAGTCCCACTCAAGAAAAAGGGGGAAGAAGGACCCCTCTACCCACTTACACAAACAGTAACCTATCAGTTAGGACAATGGGCCATCAAGTAAAAAAAAAAACTAGCCAGAATGAAAACATGGGCTGCTTAGGAACTCTAACATACTATTGTTAATTACATCTGCAGCATATAGTATACGTATATGAAGTGCATTGTATGCAATTTTTATATTAGTATTATTTTAGTAATTTGCCACATAGATAGCAACATAGAACAATTGTGGGCAACACTTCATAATCATAACTGCATGCTATTTAGTAAATAGTTATTTCATCATTTATAAAGCATTAATAGACATTAATAAGCAGTTTATAAATACAGCTATAAAGGCTTTATTCTTGATTTATAAGCATATCTATAATGTGTTTAATAATTGTATTTTCATACTTTATTAATGATCAATTTATCATTTCTATATTAATTATTACATTATTTACAGACCAGTTAATTAGGAGTTGTCAGTGGTTTATAAGATCATTTAGAAAGTGCAAGTAAATGGTTAATAAACTATTTAAATGTATATTTATACATCTTATTATTTAGACATGGTAATAGTACTCAGTGTTTTAATAAATGCTTTATTAACATGTATTCCTACTGTAATTCATGATTAATTCAGGTAGTTATAAAACATTTAGTAGTTGTCAGTTAACTATTTTTGAGCCTAAAGTGAGGACTATTTATGCCTCATAAAGTTTTAACAAAGGAGATTTAAAGGCTTAGTTATCTTCTAAACAGAAAAAGGAAGCAAACACAACACAGAGTGATCCAGAATATAGAAATATTTCAAAATGCAAAAAATGAAACTGTACAACTGGTAACTTGATATAAAATTAAAAATAAACCTCTGCAATATTATAGAAAATAAAAATTCCTGTAAACATTGCTGAATAAAAATTTACCAGTGCCAACACTGGATTACAGGAGTGCCAAAATACAACTAATAATTTTTTTATAAAACAATAATAATATAATACAATACTTCAGTGTCAAAACTACCTCAGTACTAACTTTAAACCATTAGAGAACAGCGGTGCAGAAGATAACTGAGCCTTTAAATCTCCTTTGTAAAAGCATTACGAGGCATAAATAGTCCTCACTTTAGATGAGCTCACAAAAATAGTTAACTAACAAATACTAAATATTTTATAACTACCTAAATTAATCATGAATTACAGTAGGAATACATGCTAATAAAGCATTTATTGACACACTGAGTAACTATTTCTATATGTCTAAATAATAAATGTATAAATGTACATTTAAATAGGGGTGAATTCAGGTTGAATGGGACACTTTTTCCCAGTCATCTCAATGGCAAAAAGTGCCCCAATCAACTTGAATTCACCCTAGTTTATTAATAATTTACTTACACTTTCTAAATGATCATATGAACCACTGACAACTCCTAAATAACTCCTAATAAATAATGTAATACTTAATTTAGTAATGATAAATTGATCATTAATAAAGTATGAAAATACAATTATTAAGCACATTATGGATGTGCTTATAAATCAAGAATAAATCATTTATAGCTGTAGCCTTGTCACAGTCTGTTTAGTTTCTGTTTGTATGGACTTTCAGTTTTCTTAGACTTTCAGTTTGTTTTCATTTGTCACGTTCCTTTGTTCAGTTTCCCGCCACTCATCTGTCTCCATGGTAACCGTCATCATTAGTTCATTCTGTTCAGCTGTGTAGTTCATTACCTTGTTTGTGCACATATATAAGTCCTTCCTGTTTAGTCACTCCTTGTCCGTTCACTGTCCATGTAAGTGTGTGTTGCACCTGATCTTCTGCCTGTTGGATTTATCATTAACACCAGTATTTTGGATTTATTATCTTCATCTGTGTCTGCCTTCCTGCAACCACCGTGACAGATGAACGGACTGACCTATTTTGATGAACGGGCAAAGTTCATCACCATGGCCCAGGAAAGCCACATTTTTTTTTCTTTCATTAAGAACTTTTGTTTTTTGGCAAGTAACGGCATCCTTGAGGACGAATCCCTTAACACCCTGTTCTGGATCGGGGCAAACTTCCACCACACCATCCACCTTCCAGACACCACCGGACTTAGTTGGAGGGAAGCCGTCTTAAGGTGTCTGAAGTGCATGCGGTCCCGATCCAGAACCCGGCCAGACCCAGAGCCCAGCCCGCAGACTGGAGGCTTCAGCCTGCCGTGACATTTGAGCCTACGCCCGAGGATGGGAAGGCGGAACTCAACATCGCCCCAGAGCCGAAGCACCGCGGTGAATCCGACCAGGGGTGTGAGCCGACATCGCCATACATCGCCATGGGAGTCCTCTTGGAGTTTGAGGGGATGGAAGCGAGCCCCGCCCACCCCCCGCCACTGACAGCGAGCACTGGCAGGACATACTAGACAGTTTAATGGAGTGTGGTGAGATCAATTCCCTATGTCCCTGGAATTCTTCTGAATCTGAACCTGTATCTAAATCTTCTTCGTCAGTCCTGTTATCCCCACCCAGCCTCCCTCTCCCACCACCTCTACTAACTGCCATCAAGGACACTTTGTTTTTTTGGGGTTTCTGTGCCACTCTTCACTTCCAGACCTCCGCCAAGCCTGTCAACCAGTCATAATCATCTCCCATCAGTCCCGCCATGTCACCACATCCTCCTCTCAGTGGCGAGGTTACACCGTGGTGTGTGCAGTAAGAGTGTGTGCAGTAAGAGTTGTTTGCTATTCGAATCAACAATGGAATTTAAAAAATACAACCGATGGACCGACGACGAGGTTCAGGCTTTATTAAGCTTATATGCGGAGGACGAAATCCCGCAGGAACTGGAAAGTCGCACGCAGTCCTACGTCACCAGACTAATTTGCCTAATCTTCATGGTACTTTAGACTGCAATGAACCCAAGACAGCAACAGGTCTTGGGGGAAAAAACAAGAACAATTTGTCCCATTGTTCCTGGGACAAATTGTTCCGGGTAATTTGGGTGGAAACATGGTTATTGTTTTCATTCATCACGTCATGCTACAAGGCATATGTTTCTGCATGAGTTTGCTGTCTTCAAAACCACTTACAAGTCTAATAGTGTGTGACCCAGTTGGTTACTGTGTGATGCCCAGTTTTATTCTGTAGCCATTTACAAAGTTGGCAAGTGTATGATGCCTATGAGTGATTTAAAATCAGTTCAGATTTTAAGAGTCATCTAGTGTATTCCAGCTTTCATGCACATGTCTCTATGAAAAAGATGATTGGCTCCTTTAACTGTAAGACAGGACTACACCTGTTATTGTCAGGGAACAGAAGAAGGCAAGACGGGTAAGTAGCAGAACTGGTATCTTTATTAGCGGGTAGTGGAGAAGCAGCAGGAGAGATGAATGGGTGAGTATATAGCAGTCTGATAGTTTGGTTAAACTTAGCTTGCAGATAACTGAGTTCTTTGTGCAAATGAAGCTGGTTAATGGAGATGATGTGGAACCGGACCATAGAAGATGACTACAGGAGGCTGGTGAAGGACAACGGAAGACAGATGACTGAAGAAGGCAAAGACAGGTCAGAATCTGAGGTAAGTAGAGCAGGTAGGTAGTCAGGTTAGCGTTGGGTAGCAACAACGAGACCAGACAACTGAGGTGTGGATAGTGACTGCTTATAAAGGGAGTGCCGATGATTGGATGCAGGTGCAGTGTGTCAGTATTCAGGTGATTGTGAACGACAGGGTGGAGCTGGGTGATTCGTTGCTGATTGAGTGGCTGGTGATGTGGCAGATCCTGTGACAGTCCCCCCCCCTTGGAAAACCAGTGTACTACTACGAATACACAGGTATTGGACTCAGAAGAGGGTAGGTCTGTCATGAAGTCGATCCCCACATGGGACCAGGGTCATTGAGGTATAAGCAGTGAGACCAACTTTCCCTCCAGGAGCCGTCACAGTGTGTTGGTTATGGCGCAGACTGAGCAACCCCTCACATATCGGGAGACATCCTGGGTCATGGTGGGCCACCAGTAACGGTTACGAAGAAGTGAGAGGGTTCGCTGGCTGCCTGGGTGTCCAGAACCCGGAGAGGTGTGTGCTGAGTCCATGAGGGACGGACGAATGGAGGATGGAACATACATTCATCCTTCAGAACCTCCCGGCAAAGCAGGTTCTGAGTGAGTGGCTTGGGCGATTTGGTCGTCGAGGGCCCATATGATGGGACTTACGTTCATGGCTGGAGAGAGAATGGATTCTGGAGGAGATGAATCGGGTTCTGTATGGTGCAAACTGGAGAGACCATCAGCTTTGCAATTCTTGTGACCAGGGCAATAAGTGGTGATGAAATTGAATCTAGTGAAGAACAGGGCCCAAAAGCTTACGATTTCCAATGTCATAATTGCACTCCACCGGGGACAGCTTTTTGGAGTAGAAGCTCCCTGCCACTGAGATAGTACAGCTCCTACCCCGGTAGTAGAGGCGTTCACTTCAATGATGAATGGGAGGTCAGGATCGGGATGGATCAGGATAGGAGCTGTGAGGAAGGCGATGGAAGGCTTGTGTGGCTGGCTGGTTCCAGGACATAGACTTGGGCCGATCTTTGAGCAGAGAAGTGAGTGGTGAACTAATGAGGCTTTAATTATTGATGAAGTGTCAGTTGAAATTAGCAAATCCAAGGAAGCATTGTAACTCCTTAACTGAATATGGTAAGGGCCAGTCTCAGATGGTCTCCACCTTACTCTGATCCATCTGGATCCCATTCTGGTCGATGACATACCCCAGGAAATGAATGGTGTCTCTGTGGAACTCGCATTTTTCAAGCTTGAGGTAAAGGTGGTGTTCTCTCAGCTTCTGCAGGACCTGCGTGACGTGTTGGCAATGTTCAGCCTGGTTCGAGAGTAGATGAAAATATCGTTGATGTAGACGATGACGAACTGATGGAGAAACTCCTGGAAGTCCATATGGCATCACAAAATATTCGTAGTGGCCTGAGGGTGTCACGAAAGCGGTCTTCCATTCATCAATGGAACTCCACACAGCTGTTCTAAGGTGGCAGGTACCAGAGGAAGGGGATAGCGATACTTCACCGTTTGTTCGCTCCCCATGGATAAGATTGTAAGAGTGGACCTGCATAGGTTCAGGTACTGGAAGGGCAACAGTTGGAGCGGTGGGCAGAGGATGCGGAGCGGGTTCATTGAGAGAGCAGGCTGTCAGGCATTGGGAAATGCGAATGGCTCGTTGAATGAAACCTTCAAGGCCGATGATATCATCGTAGATGACCATTTGGTGGAGCACTTCGGTGTTGAGTCCTTGGCGAAAGGCAGTGATCAAAGCTGTTGGTGGGCATAAGCGTTAACAGATGTATTACCTTGCTGCAATCTATAAAGTTGATTGTGCACCTGACAGTGCTGAAACAGTTTGTCCGAACACCTCTTTTAAATGGTTAGTGAATGAGGTATACGAACTAGGGATCGGACAAAAAAATCGATATGCCGATTTATCTAAATTCATGTCCCTACATTGTGGCTGTTTACCATTTTGGCTTTCCAGAGTAGAAGTACGCCCAGGCTTCTTGTGGTGGTGCTTCCCAGATTGCGGATGGTGGTCAGATGAACGGAAATTGTAATTCACAGCGAAGAAGAAATACGAGTGTAATGGCGAACCAACAACAAATCAGAAATGCACCCACGTCTTTTGAATCAAAAGTTTGGGCCCACTTTGGATTTCGTAGTGACGATACGAAAAAGCTCACTAAAGACTATGTAATCTGCAAGAACTGTCTCGGAAAAAATAAAATACAATGGCAACACAACCAACATACATTCCCACCTCGTGCGCTATCATCCCGAATTGTGTGAGAAGACAATGAAGAACAACACTACGGCTACAGTGAATCAGCCAACGCTGGATGACATTTGTAAGGCAAAGCTTTCTTTTTCGTCTCCAAGGGCAATTAGCATTACAAATTCTATTGCCACGTTTATTTGTAAGGACCTTCGACCTTACAGTGTGATGGAAAATGAAGGTTTTCGCAGAATGCTGAAAATACTGGAACCAAGATAGAAAATCCCGAGTCGAAGGTATTTTACCGAAATGGCAGTTCCAGCTCTGTACACACAGACCAGAGAAAAGGTAGAGAGTGCACTCGAATCTGCTGTGAGAGTTGCCCTCACCTTCGGACGTCCAGGGCCACGAAATCCTACATGACAATTACCGCGATCTGCCCGGCGAATTCCCAGCCAGAATCCATGGTGCTCTGCATGTAGTCTGGTCTTCTGTCAGGAACACAGACGGAGGCAGACAGGATGTTTATTTATAACAGAGGCACGGAAACTGGCAGACGTAGAATGCAGGTGAGTAATGGCACAAGCACTTTAGAGCAGACACTTAGCTGAATGGGTAATGGAAGAATGTCTCTTTGCAGGAATGGGATGACCGAAGGAATCAACAATGGAATGGGGAACTGACGAAGGAAGAAGATTGGGATGGCTCAGGTAAGTAGCAGGTAAGGAGTCCAGGTACGTGTGACATTGTGCTATAGACGAGACCAGACAACTGTGGTGAGGAAGGTGACATGCATAAATAGGGAGTGCAGATGAGTGTTGATGACTAGCAGGTGCAGGTGATTAGAGAGTGAGTGCAGGTGAGGAACCAGAGGGATGCTGGGAAATGGAGTGCAAGTGCTGGTGGCTGTGACAGGTACCCTCTCCTGTCCAAGCTGGCACAAAGGTACTTGTGTGTCCCAGGGACTAGTGTATCAGCACGAATGTTCTCAACTGCTGGGGACATCATCAGTGCTTAGAGGAGTCTGCTCACTTCTTTTGCATTAAAGATAAACCAGGTCTAAGCACTCAAATGTTTCCATGTTTACATAAAATAAGTTGGCCAAGTTGTAATATGTGCCTTAAGTTTTCAGAAGTTGATTTACAGAAAAGTTTTCAGTTTACCGAAACTCTTGTTAGAAAGCACTGCATTGTGCACATGTTTAAAGAATACAAGTTAATTGTACCCCTTGGTACTGAAATGTGACCATATTTTGTTATATAAGGTTTTATACTGGGTGTTTTTTTTACCATAATTTCTTAGTAATGTATGCATTTTGCAATTGTGTCAGTATTCAGGTGATTGTGAACGACAGGGAGGAGCTGGGTGATTCGGTGCTGATTGAGTGGCTGGTGATGTGGCAGATCCTGTGACAGCTATATTCAGCATATATATGCTTTTCCCCATTCATTTTAAATGAACCATCTGTGAACCATTTAAGTGGTCCATCTCCTCTTATAATGTCTATGAGCATGGTGAGATCATTCGAAAACAATTTGAAATTTTAACATTGCACAGTCCTATAAAAAAAATAACTGTGTCCAGTAAACCTTATTATTCAGTATGCAGTACTTCATTACTAATACACAGTACAATGAACTCTGATTCATCACATGTTTTCTACCACCTATATTATCATGCTGGTTATCTGCTAAGGTAAAAAGCAGATTTTGGTAGTTCAAACTGATTCGTATACTAACATTATATCACTTAAATAGACAATTATACATTGTAAAATGTACAGCCACCAACATGCAATTCCATAATAGTAAAACATTGTCGATGTATTTTTTACTGCGAATTTCTTAATTTAACAGGATATATTTCATATCATCTTGACAGAAGGCTCAATCTCTGCACTGTGTTAACTATCATTTAACAGTATCCAGTTGTTATGAACTGGATAGTCAAGTCACGTTTATTTATACAGTGCTTTATACAATACAGATTGCTTCAAAGCAGCTTTACAGTCATAAACAGAAAAATAATGATTCAATGATGTAAACAGACTTCAATTCTGCTCTAAATTAACTCTAAAAAGACAATAGTAAACAGTCACTATTCAGCTGAAATCAGTTCAGTGTTGATTCAGTTTGGTTCAATAACTGTGTAAAGTTGTTTAATTATCGAATTAGTTCAATTCATCTATAAAGCAGCTCTGGAGAAAACAGTGATGTCATCATCCAGCTCAGTTCACTTCTCATCCAATAGTGTCAATGAAGTCAAGTCCATAATATTGCCAAATATTAAGTGTCCCCAACTAAGCAAGACAAAAGGCAACAGTACCAGGGGACCCAAACACAAAATGGTAAAAAAAAAAAAAAAAAAAAAAACTTTTGGGAGAAACCAGGCTCAGTCGGGGGGCCAGACGAACCAACATGAAGTTGTTTAATTCCAGGCTGCATCACAAGTCAGATTGTGGAATTGAAGCTGACCATAGAGTCTGTGCAGAGGACTTGTCTGTTCTCATGGTCTTTGCTGAGGGTCTGTGCCGATGGCTGTCTAGTTGACAATGTCTTTGCAGGGGGGCAGTGTTGCCAGATTGGAAATGTCCAAGTATCGTACCAGAAGCTCAAAATTGTCGTATTTGGAAGAAAATTATTGTACACGAGTCAAACGTACAGAATACAACTATTTATCTAGACCAACACATTTTTGACACGACCTTCGCCTCTCCCTTGTCTTCACCTTCCTTTTGAGCACTAATTTTCTATATTTTATTGCTAAACTATCGACCTCAGCTTGGAAACAACTGACCTAAGCGCCGCGACAAGTACGTTAACTTGTGCTCGTGAGAGAGAGTCATTCTCCATGATGATTGGCCGAGAAGACATAACGTGAGAAGACATGCGTAACACCACGTTCACATTCTCCTCACAATCATGATGGTAGATGTAGGATCCACAGCTAGATCAATGAGTATAGAAGCCCTATGTTTACAACGACCATCATTTGAAGTGTCACAAAATTTTGAAATTATCGTACTTTATGGGATTTTTTTCATTATTGATCGTACATCATACAGAGGTCAAAATTATCTTACAAATACGATAATTATCATACGTCTGGCAACACTGCAGGGGGGTCTGTCTCTAGGGTTTGTCTAGTTAGTAGTGTGGGTTGAAGCAGAAGAAACTGAATTTGGCTACAGTAAGTGGCCTGTCCATAAAACATGCTCATATATAGATGGTGTACAGGGTCATGCACACAAAGACAAAACACCATCAGGGTAACACACATGATGCTAAAATAATAGGTAACACTTTAGAATACTGATCCTTAATGAATAACTACTCAGGAACAAATGAGTAATGCATTGTTAACACTCTAGTAACTACTATTAACTAACAAGAAACTGATTAATGAATTAGTAAGTAATAGTGCTCAGTTGAAGGTGGTAGTTCACTATTAGCTAATCAGTAACTACTATTTTTTTTCATACCTCCCAGAGAACTACTATATACAGGTTCATAATTAATGTGAATAATGCATAATGTATAATTAATTCTAAAGTGAAGATCATGGTAACCCACTAGTAATGACTGAAGTATTACCAAATCCTTCAGAAGGAATTACTAATTATTTGGATCAGTATTCTAAAGTGAGAAACATAATAACTCTCTAGTAACTACTGGAGTCATTGTAAACTTTTGATCCAAATAAGTGATCTAAATATAGTAGTTCTTAGTAGTTCTCTGGGAGGTATGAAAAAAAAATAGTAGTTACTGATTAGCTAATAGTGAACTACCACCTTCAAATGAGCACTATTACTTACTAATTCATTAATCAGAGTTTCTTGTTAGTTAATAGTAGTTACTAGAGTGTTAATAATGCATTACTCCTTTGTTCCTGTGTAGTTATTCATTAATGAAGAATCAGTGTTCTAAAGTGTTACCTAATAATATAATAAACATTAACTACATAACAGAAAATGTAACACAAAACACATTTAAATAAGATATCATATGTAATAATGTGCCACACAGGGACTTCAGGGAATGTCTTTTTACTTATTTTTTATTGTAAATTATATGGTAATACATAGTTTTTATTTCCCCAAAACAATAATTTCAACAGTATTGTACAGTAAAATGTCATTTAATGCAATACTGAAGCATGCAATATTCACAATTTCTCACCGTATATGGTGAACTTACCAATTAACAGGTTTTTATTGGAGTATTTTACAGTTTTTTTCTGTAAAAAAAATAGCAGTGTAGAGAATGTAAGTATGAAAATCAAGACTCAATGACCTGTATTGACACTCCCTGACTCGACTGACACTTGACCACTGACTCGAGCACCTGTATGTCTTTCACTGTGGAACACTGTGGCCTTTCAGACAGAGGCCAGACGTGTCTGCACGACTGCCAGATTAGACTACATGCAACAGCTGCTCAAGTGCTTCTCAGAAGAACTCCACAAGTGCTAATCTAAGGATCTGTTGGACATGAGATTGAGTGCCATCATCAATGACTGTGAAAGACCAATTGCCATGATGCTAAACATGTATGGAACCTTATTATTGGAGACTGTGCATATTGAATTTAGAGATACATTTCTGCTTCCAACATTAACCTGTCTGGAAAAAGTTTTCTTTTACATAGACTTTGTCAATGGAATTCTTACTGTGATAGAATCTGCAGTGATGGGTGGCCAACAGAACATCTTATCAGGGCAGGCCATCCTTTGGATCCTCATCAGACCGAACACACACACACACACACACACACACACACACACACACACACACACAAGCTCTCTAAACATGTATGGACTGGAAGAAATAAATGGGGTCTTTGTGTCGACTGCCATCAGCTCCTTTTGGAGATCGGAATCTGCTTTGTGTTTGCACGCAGAAGTCTGTATACAAACCCAGGAAGGAAATGTTCCTGGATCCTAATCCCTTGTTCATTAATAACCCAATAATCAACCTAACCCTATCCCAATAAGTATGTTGATCCAGGAAAAAGAAAAGGAACACATCCTACTTGGAAAAATCACAAGTCACGTTTGCAGTATGTGTTCCTGGTCAGCAACTTTTCTTGGTCCTGGAATGATAACCTCATCCTATTCCTACCCCTAACCATTAGCTACTACTAAAATGAGAGGGAAATGATACAAATGCTAGGTTGATACAAATGTTGTTCAAGCCCCAGTCTGAGCCTAAAGGTCTAATTGGTTGATAGGAATGTTGTTCCAGGATTAATAGGAGTCTGCTTGAGGAACATGTTTTACTTGGCAAAATCATGGTCACAGTCCAGACATACCACACGTTCTCCCACACACAATCTTAATATTATACTCTTTCTTTACAATATTTAACATTATGGTCTTGGTATCTAAATGAGAAAGAATCTAGGTTTCAACTATTGCCTCAACTAATAGAGGAATTTGGGGCTGGACTGCCTGCTTTGCTAAGCAATGGATGGGTCAGAAGCGGTAGGGGTGTGTTGAAAACCTGTTTGGAAACAAGTATTATCCCTGCAATTCTGTTTTAGGTGAAATAGCATACTTTACCTTCACTGTCAAAATTTAAGTTTCTTAAAGTACAGGTCTTATTGTTTACAATTCATCAGTCCACATTACATAAAAAAAACACATTAGCTGCTTAACTACCATAGTACAGTGCATCAGTGGAGAAATAAACTAGCTAGTCACAGCTGTTTCCCGAAACCACAGTAACTTTGTCAGACATCATTCAAACCACATTGGTATAGAAATGTTGTTAAAGGGTTAGTTCACCCAAAAATGAAAATTCTGTCATTAATTACTCACCCTCATGTCGTTTCACACCCGTAAGACCTTCCTTCATCTTCGGAACACAAATTAAGATATTTTTGATGAAATCCGATGGCTCAGTTATTGCCAGCAAGACAATTAACACTTTCAATGCTCAGAAAGCTACTAAAGACGTATTTAAAACAGTTCATGTGACTACAGTGGTTCAACCTTAATGTTATGAAACGACGAGAATACTTTTTGTGCGCCAAAAAACAAAATAACGACTTTATTCAACAATATCTAGTGATGGGCAATTTCAAAACACCACTTCATGAAGCTTCGAAACTTTATGAATCTTTTGTTTCGAATCAGTGGTTTGGAGCGCGTATCAAACTGCCAAAGTCACATGATTTCAGTAAACGAGGCTTCGTTACATCATAAGTGTTTCGAAATTTCAACGGTTCACTACCGGGAGGCGTGACTTTGGCAGTTTGATATGCGCTCCGAACCGCTGATTCGAAATAAAAGATTCATAAAGCTTCGAAGCTTCATGAAGCAGTGTGTTGAAATCGCCCATCACTAGATATTGTTGAATAAAGTCGTTATTTTGTTTTTTTGGTGCACAAAAAGTATTCTCGTCGCTTCATAACATTAAGGGTTCAACCACTGTAGTCACATGAACTGTTTTAAATACGTCTTTAGTAGCTTTCTGGGCATTAAAAAGTGTTAATTGTCTTTCTGGCAATGCAGGTCTCACTGAGCCATCGCTTTTTTATCAAAAATATCTTAATTTGTGTTCCGAAGATGAACGAAGGTCTTACGGGTGTGGAACGACATGAGGGTGAGTAATTAATGACAGAATTTTCATTTTTGGGTGAACTAACCCTCTAATTATATCAGGTAGTGGAGTAATAACTTGACAAATTAATCAGTTTGAGATTGAATTAATGTCTGATTATTGAGGTAAATAACAAAAACATTGCATGAGTACTATTTTTGTTTACTTTTTTCAATGGTAGCTATTAGGGGTGTAATGGTTCATGTATTCATCCCGAACCGTACAGTGCAACGTCAAGGTTCGGTTCATGCAGTTAGACGACGAATACAGTCAGTCACAGACGATCCACACTCCAATCCAGAAGGGGGCGTGCACGGTAATACAATGCAGTTTGCTAACCGCAACAACAGGAAAAAGAGAAGAACAGCGCATATGCGAATGACTTGAGCACTTGAAAACAAAGTCCACTCGGTAGTGCGCACACGGCGAATGCGTCTTTCTGCGCTCATGGACAAAGGAGAATACTTTGAAAGGCTTGCACACTCAATTGTGCGCGAAATGGCGTGGAACGCGGTAAATTAAGTATAGGAGGGTTGGGCTTAAGCTTTGAATGTTTAAATATAGTTTAAGTGGAGCAAATTGTAACACTCCTAATGCACAAGTTTTATTTTTCATTATTCTGTTTATTTTGTACTTTTATAACACAAGATGCTTTTCAGTTTTGTAGCTGATTGTGACAAAATACCTTTTGTTTTTATCAGTCCTGCAAAAAAATGACCTATGCAAGAGTGCATTCTGTTTACTGCTTAGTGCTTAATACATTATATGAGGCTTTACTGTACCAACTTGAGGACTAAATGCCGCTAGGTGGAACAAACTGTGATTTGCACTACTGTCTGTTCAAAATAAAATAAAAGAAACCTAGCATTTTGGATTTGTTTCTTTGTCAGGTAACACTTTAATTTAGGGTCAAATTCTCACTATTAACTAGTTGCTTATTAGCATGCATATTACTAGGATATTGAGTGTTTAATAGTACTTATAAAGCAGATATTAATGACTTATTCTGCATGACCTTATCCTTCTACATCCCATAATCCTACCCAATACCTAAACTTAACAACTACCTTACTAACTATTAATAAGCATTACATAGTAAATACACACAATGAAAGTCAATGGGGTCCAAATGCATAAAGGTTTGGAACCGCCTGAAATTGAGTAAATGTTGATTATCTCTTTAACTCGGAACATTGACAGGATGCTAGACATCAAGAGAACATTGTACATGTAGTTTTAGAAAAACAGCAGTATAAAAAAATAACCTCTGGTTTTGAAAAACTAACTTACTGCCAAACACCAAGAACTCAGTACAGGAGAAAACCCCTAAAACCTGGACACGGAGGTGTGGGTCAAGAATAATAAACGTCACTTTGTACACACATAATTACATTTTCACATCTGGTAAATGTCAGCAGAGGAGCAACACTCAAAAAGAAATACAAACAAAGGATGGACTGCACTGGACTAAAGTTACCAAGGAAGGAGAAACCAAACAAAGCACTGTCTTTATCTGTAGTCCAGGGATTTACAGACCTGTTGCTTGTTTTAAGGTTAACTATGTTTGCATTGCACATCCAGGCACAGAGAGTGGAACTTCACTCAACAAATCAATGTAGGGGTTTTCTCAAATAGGTCACTGTGGTCAAAAGCCTGGCTTTCATAAAAGAGGGTATCCTTACAGCTCCACACTGAGGTAAACTCAGTTAATTCACATTGGATGTTTCAGCACAAACCTTGACAAAAACTGAAAGCTGTGTTGCGGTCAACTGGCCCCAAAAATTTGTCTCTCAGATCTCTGACGTCTGACCTGTAATACTGCCTGAATCATGATCATGCACTGTTCGTTTGTTGGCCAGAGGAAAACTGAGCCTGGATTCTCCCAAGGTTTTTTTCTCCATTCTGTCACCTGATGGAGTTTGGGTTCCTTGCCACTGTCGCCCTTGGCTTGCCTGTGTGAACTTAGAGAAATGACTTCATACATCCACTAAAAATAACCACAACACCAGAATAAAAGCAATTAAGTAAATGGCTCTTTTTTTTTTTTTTTTTTTGCAGACACCACATGGTTTCATATTTTGTGATAATGAAATTACATTTTTAATCGAGCCTTAAGTATCCAAACATGTTTTAGGGCTGTTGCAGGAATTTCTGTTAGCACAGGGAGGAAAGACTATGCAGTAAAAAGTAAAGTAAGATGACAAGACTCAAAGGACTTGTATGAGAATAGATTTTATATATACAGACTTTTTTTGTTATTTAAGTAAACACAAAATGTATATGTATTTTCAATCTTATATGATATTATTACTTTCCATATAAATCTAAGGAAAATTCAAAACACAGAGCAAGGTGGAACATCTTAATGTTTACATGTTAACTTCAAAATTTAACACACAAAATAGTCTGTCAGTGATGACACAGTGGAATTAGTGTAAACATTATAAGTAAAAAAAAAAAAAAAAAAAAAAAAAAACAGGCAGACTTTGCATGGCCTACAAAAAAAAAAAAAAAAAAAATTAAGAGCATGACAAATAGGTTAAAGAAATTAAACACTCTATATGACTTCTGAAACTTCAAACAGTGCACCTGGAAAACATCCTGATGCTCTATACAGAGTTTTGAACATAATACTTAACAATACTGCAAAAGTTGGACTGTTATAGTAGAGCTTATCTTAAAGTAACATACAGAACATAATGCTAAGAGCTGAGGCAAACAATGTATATATTTTGCTGGCAAAAAACAAAATAATGCAAAATAAAATTAAACAATCAATTAAAAGTATGACAACATTTGATGAAATGTTGGCCACCGAAACCAAAATTAGAATTGGTTGGGTTTATACTGCCCACTTGTGGTCAATCGGGAGGGTTTGAAAAATGGTGAAGACCACTACTATGTACACTGAAAGCTGCACACACGGCTTCACTTTTCTGTTCGCTTTAAACCTGAGAACATCTTGGTGCACATCTCTTTCTCTTTGTCCAAATAGTCCTTGTAGCAGCTGTAAAAGATCGGTAGACTTGTTTAGCTTTCACATTTACAAGTGTAAGAAGACAAAAATATCAGATAGTGAAAACTTACAGAGCAAGCTTTTTCAGCAAGGTGTTGATGTCAGGGTCAAATGGCTTTTTCGCCTGAGCAAGTGTAAGGTAATCTTGTGCTTTCTCATAGTCGTTCATCTCCAAACAGGCCTCATTAAAAAAAAAACAAAAAAAAAAACAAAGTTCTAAATATCAGATCAATAATACCATATGGCTTTAATTGGTAAACTGAACACAAATAAACAGCCACAACAATGAAAACCTGACTGGAAGATTCTTCCAGAAGCTGAAGTATTCACTACCGGTCAAAAGTTCAAATTATCATAAAACTAATAAGCACATTACAATGATTTCTGAAGGATCATATGATACTACTGGAGTAATGACTGCTGTTCAGCTTTTTCTCAGCTTTTTTCCCCAGCTTTTTCATCCCAGGAATAAATTATATTTAAAATTATCTTCAGATAGAAAATAGTTACTTTAAATTCTAATATTTCACAATATTATGGTTTTTACTGTATTATTGTTCAAATAAATGCAGCCTTGGTGAGAATAAGAGAATTGTGTATTGAAGGATTTAATCGCTCGCTACAATGACTTTTAATGATCTTAGGGCATTTTCACACCTGGCTCATTTGGAGTGTTTGTTCCCCTTCAATTTCGGTTCACTCGACATTGCGTCAGAAGCTGACGCTATGGGGGAAACTTCACAGAGACATACTGAAGCCTGATTTAATAACGCTGTTGCACCAGCAACAGCCAATGGTGTTCAAATGTGCAAAATAGGGACGGGCCTGCTCTCTATATAAAGCGGCGCTGAGTGACATAGCCTCAGAATTTTTTAACGAGAAGTCTTCAAGAAGCCTCGTCATGATTCATCACTTTCAGCGGACAACGATTCTGCACCAATTCCCTTTTGCATTCTGGTGAAGGCTTGGAAAAAAGCTACCAAACCCTGCGCAGACTCTTTGGGACCCTTTGAGCTCTCAGATGGCCACAACAGATGCGTGTTCTGCCTGCCCATACTGGAGGCCGCTCTTGAGGGCACTGTTTGCCCTCACTGCGAAGCCATGAGCCTCAGAACTCTCCTCAGGATACCCCTTGTTACTGGCAACGCCTTCACTGCCATCCTGACACAGAGTCCTTCAGCCGCCTCCTTTGAGCCAGTAGCCCCTCACTGCAGAACACGAGATCCAGGGGGTGGAGACTGGTAGGTTTAGGGATATATAAAGTGGGAGGAGTTAGATCCAGATCCAGGGGGTGGAGATGGGTAGGTTTAGATCCAGGGGGTGGAGACGGGTAGGTTTAGGGATATATAAAGTGGGAGGAGTTGGATCTGGATCCAACCTCGTCCCCTGGATCTTGTGTTCTGCAGTGAGGACCATCTTCTCTGAGCTGCGGAAAAATAAACAGTGACATCCTGAGGTGAACTTCAATGACTCTAGTGGCGAGCTCACGCCAGCTCAATGCCCGCATCCCTCCCATTCAGCTGAGCCAGCCTCTCCTCCAGGTTTTGTTTACTGGAACTAGTTCCTTCCTCAGTCATGGTTTCCGGACCTAGTGGGAATGCCAACAGCTCCCCCTGGACCATGCCACTGAGGAAGGACCTCCTCTCTCAAGCTCACAGAATGCATATTCTGTAAACTCTCCGACTCCAGTTAGCGTCTGGACAGCGGCCGCACCACCTCTACACTCAAAGTATACAGTATGTGGTCGCTATATCTGTCTTCCATAGCGAAGATAATCGCCCATTGGTAAGAATGACTTGGTGATTAAATTTCTATGCAGTGCGAGAAGACTTAACCTGTCGTGTCCTTCTACAGTCCCGGTTATGGGACTTGGCGTTGGTGTTAAGAGCCCTTACAGGCTCTCCGTTTGAGCCACTCCATTCAGCATCATTAGCCACTTTTCCACTGTCGGACCAGTGCGACAGTGTGCCAGGCGGGGCCAATAGCCTCAGACCTTGAGCCACAAGGCCAAAATCAAGCTGCGTTTCCACTGTCGCACTGAAAATTTGCTAGACCACAAAATGAGCATGACAGAAGTGAATGTTTGGTCTTTACTTAAAGACTTAAGATTCCAGCATCAATATTTGACCCATGTTTTACAATAAAAAATGTTACAGTGACAATCATGCTGAATCAAACTGGTATTTCACAAAAAAAGAGAACACATACCTATTCAGTTGTGCCTGCTTCCATTTATTTGTGATCATAGGAATGCACAAAACAACTCCATTAAGGCTTTTAAGTCCAAAGGCTTATACATTTAGAAAAATATGAATAAAACACCATATGTTTGTCACATTTCTTTAGAAAGACTGTGAATTTGTATTAATTTTCAACGAAATTGCATTGCATAAATATATTTCTGCCTTATACAGTGATCAGAATCCACATCGGATCACAATCTAAAGTTATTTCAAACACTTGCTGGTGTCTGAAAGCGAGTTCTGAGCGGAAAATTGCTTTAAATGTCAAGTCAAGTCAAGTCACCTTTATTTATATAGCGCTTTTTACAATGTAGATTGTGTCAAAGCAGCTTTACATTGATAACTGGTACATTATTTGGCTGCACAGCAGCTCTTAAAGAATAGTGTCAATGAAGGCAGATCAAAGCAATGTTGAATATCAAATGTCAAGTCAAATGTCAAGTGTCCCCAACTAAGCAAGCCAAAGGCGACAGCGGCAAGGAACCCAAACTCCATCAGGTGATATCAGGTGGCAGACAAGTGGCAAATATGTGTTTAAATGGAGAAAAAAACCTTGGGAGAAACCAGGCTTAGTCGGGGGGCCAGTTCTCCTCTGGCCAACAGTGCTTTGTTACGATTCAGGTAGCTATCATAAGTCCGATAGGATCGCAACATTCAAAGTATTTATTCTAGTTCCATCCAATTGAGGATCGTATTCATCACGCCGGTATGGACGGTTGTTGAGGAACTGTGTCGTGGCTGTCGTGTCGATGAGGCCCTCACAGTGGATGATCTAGTTGACTCAATCTCTGCTGATACTTCAGGGCTGCGCTGTGGTCGTGTCAAGGCGCAGGTCCTTGGTCTCACCTGGATACGGCCCGGATCAGGTTGACTTCGGTGAACCTCGGGATAACCAGAAAGACTAATATTAGCGTAGATGCCATTCTTCTTCTGATGTAACGAGTACATCAGGTGTTATAGGAAGTGTTCCCGGTTCCGGCTGACCTAATTTATGCAGCCTAATAATCCTTTAACGGATTTGAAAATATAAATTGGTAATGTGTTATGTGTATGCCAGGTTAAAGAAATGCGTTTTTAGTCTAGATTTAAACTGACAGAGTGTGTCTGCTTCCCGAACAATGCTAGGAAGATTGTTCCAGAGTTTAGGTGCCAAATAGGAGAAGGATCTACTGCCTGCGGTTGATTTTGATATTCTAGGTATTATCAGCTGGCCTGAATTCTGAGATCGCAATAGACGTGAAGGACTATAATGAATTAGGAGCTCGCTCAGGTACTGGGGAGCTAAACCGTTTAGTGCTTTGTAAGTAATTAGCAAGATTTTAAAATCTATACGATGTTTAACAGGAAGCCAATGCAGTGTTGACAGAACTGGGCTAATATGGTCATACTTCCTAGTTCTAGTAAGAACTCTAGCTGCTGCATTTTGTACGAGCTGTAGTTTATTTATCAGGCGAGCAGAACAACCACCCAGTAGAGCGTTACAGTAATCTAGCCTTGAGGTCATGAACGTATGAACTAACTGTTCTGCATTTTTCATTGAGAGCATATGTCGTAGTTTAGATATATTTTTAAGATGGAAGAATGCGGTTTTACAGATGCTAGTAACATGGCCTTCAAATGAAAGATTGGTATCAAAGAGCACACCCAGGTTCCTAAGTGACTACGAAGACTTAACAGAGCAGCCATCAAGTGTTAGACAGTATTCTAGGTTATTACGTGAAGAAGTTTTTGGTCCAAAAATTAGAATCTCTGTTTTTTCTGAATTTAGTAGTAGGAAATTACTGGTCATCCAATTTTTTATATCAGCTATGCATTCTGTTAATTTTGTGAATTGGTAAGTTTCGTCAGGGCGCGAAGAAATATAGAGCTGAGTATCATCAGCGTAACAGTGAAAACTAACGCCATGCTTCCTAATGATATCTCCCAAGGGTAGCATGTACAGAGTGAACAGCAACGGTCCTAGTACTGAGCCTTGCGGTACTCCATATTGAACTTGTGATCGATATGACATCTCTTCGTTTACTACTACAAACTGATAACGGTCAGATAAGTATGATTTGAACCATGACAATGCAATTCCACTAATGCCAACATAATTTTCGAGTCTATTTAAAAGAATATTGTGATCAATAGTGTCAAATACAGCACTAAGATCCAGTAACACTAATAGAGAGATACAACCACGATCTGATGATAAGAGCAAATCATTAGTAACTCTAATGAGAGCAGTCTCAGTACTATGGTACGGTCTAAATCCTGACTGGAAATCCTCACAGATACTATTTCTTTCTAAAAAGGAACATAGTTGTGATGATACTACCTTTTCTAGTATTTTTGACAGAAAAGTGAGATTTGAGATCGGCCTGTAATTGACTAATTCTCTAGGATCAAGTTGTGGTTTTTTAATAAGAGGTTTAATAATAGCCAGCTTAAAAGTTTTTGGTACGTGTCCTAGTGATAAAGATGAATTGACGATATTAAGAAGAGGATCTATAACCTCTGGAAGCATTTCTTTCAATAGCTTAGTCGGTATAGGGTCTAACATACATGTTGTTGATTTTGATGATTTAACAAGTTTAGACAATTCTTCCTGTCCTAAAGCAGTAAATGAATTGAATTTTTCCTCAGGGACACTACAATGCACTATCTGACGCGATACTGTAATAGACATGTGTTAAATGCTGAGGTTATCTGGTAGCCTGGTATGATAACATGGGAAATGAGCAGCAGTGTTGACCCTCTCCCGACTCAGTTAAACTCCACCTTTCTTCATGACCACTCCTCAAGCCCCAGTTGGCTGGCTTTGGACCAAGGTATTCAGAGAGCCAAAAACCCCTGGCCATTGGCCCCGAGGAAGCCCCGGAAGTGACCGTGGTAATGCGACTGGCCCTGGCACGCACTAGCACGCTCGCTTTTAGCCCGACAGTGGAAAAACGGCTATTGAAGACAGCGGTTGTGCTCACACTCGCATCTGACCCTAATTACTGTAGAGTAGAAACAAAAAAGGGTTATGTACCTAAATTGCTCTCAACTCCATTTAGAGCCCAGGTTATAACTTTTGCTCCAAGGGAACCAGTTGTGGGAGATGCAGTTATTATGCCATCTGCACACTGCGCATTTATGTTGAGCGAAACAGACAATTCAGACTCTCTGATCAGCTCTTTGTATGCTTTGGTGGTCGCACCAAAGGGCAGCCTGCTTCAAAACAGCGACTATCCCATTGGATTGTAGATGTGATAGCGCTGGCTTACAGCTTGCAAAGCTTGGAATGCCCGATAGGAGTTTGAGCCCACTCAACAACGGGTATGGCTTCCTCATGGGCATAGGTAAGTGGTAAGTTTAGCAGCAGGATTTTACAATCTGGATGTTTCCTTGATAGCTTCTCGGGCCCTGTCAGTAAAAGAGAGATAGTTTGTGCAGAACTAAAGCCTATAATGTTCCTCTGCTAAATTATAAGCAGTGTTTATGCTATACTTTACTAGACTTCCCTTGCTTGGAAGCAAGTTTTTTGTTTAAACACAGACTATTGACACTTCCTTATTACATTTTTAACTTAAAAGAACACATCCATATTGGTCATACATGCTCCTGCATCGAGCCATATTACTTAATTACTCAGCCTTCATATCAGCACGGCTGCTATGGCCTGAGTATGTCTGTTCGTACGACTTATTTCAGCTGAATTTAATTTTTATCTGAAAGTGAAATACCTGTTTCGATCCCCTGTCATGGGGGCGTTCAAATAGGTCCTGTAGGACTCATTATGAGTCTCTGTGTCATTGGGATGTAATGTCCCAAGTATATGTTGTGCTTATGCATCTTATCTGAGTTTAATGGTGTCTTCCTCTTTATGAAGCCTTTCTTTTGGGCCATTAGCTTCGCTTACACCAAGCAACCCTTCTCAGTAACACAGCAGGATTTTATACATTCCCCATAGCTTCTGACACAATGTAGAGTGAACTGAAATCGAAAAGGAAAGTCCCTGGTTACTGAATGTAACCTCGATACCCTGAGATGAGGGAACGAGACTTTACATTCAATAACCAGAGACCTTTTTTGGAACCTTCCATGTTTTCTCACATAGTTTGGTTTGTTTCGGCTAGGGTTGGCTAGATACCACAATTTTGGCTTCAGTACGATACCAGAATCTAATATCTCGGTATTGATACTAAATCAATACTATAGGTGACTAAGCCTCCTCAAAAGATAACTGAATTAAAAGCAATTTTATTAAGAACACTGCATGAAACACTGCAGTAACAAATGTGTTGCTTGTTTTCAAGCATTTATATATAAACAACATAAACAGCACTTCTCAGTGCTCCATACTCAGTAAAACTGAAGAGATACAATTAAAATAGTATTTTTTATTATTGAACTATTATTGAATTACTATTATTGAATTGTACAAAAATTGCAATATTCCTATAAGTAACACATTACACAGAACAAGTGGCAGATCTATTAGTTTGCATTTACGCTCCTCAACTGAATGCACAGATCTAATTTGACATACAGTATCAGGGTTTTTTTTTTTTTTTTGTCTTGTCCGTTGTTATGATTATCACTGTCAATCATCACAGTTTCGGATTCATTCCACCATTTAAATAAGGTTGTCAATTCAGAAACTTTGAAATGTGCAGTTAGCAGCAGCATGATAAATGTATATTATACATAATCACTAAAGCTCAGCGCCGCCACCTTACTGACTTAGCGAAAACTCCCGTTATAATCAATGAATCTGACAATGCTGCACAATGAATATCTTATTTACATTGTGTTGTTTTTTTTATAATAAAAGGATTAGCGAATGTGCTTTGGATGAAATCTATGAGCTTTCTCTAAACAAACTCCAGCAATTTCAGCAGTGTTGAGTGGATTCAGAGCAAACGCATCTGACTGGCCATTACGTTCACATGCTCAACAGATTTGTCTACAATGCTCAACGCTGCAAATATACAGTATGTTGTAAATAGAAACCTTTGACACTCTTCACAAAGCGCATACAAAAATACACGTGGGAGTATTAACACTTTATAGTTATTCATGATATTCTCTTATTTTATATCATCAGCACAATTACGTGTATTACGTGTATTAACAATTATCTGTTGTCACATTTGCCAATTTCGCATCAGTTTGGGTAACACTGCCGCATAGTGGTGAACTTCTGTGTATCAAGTACTGAAATTAGCGAAATTATTATATTGTACCATTTGAAATATAATTTATACCGGTATTTTTCAGTACCAGTTTACAGTGCAATATATCGGCATATAAAAACACAACAATCGCGCTCGGAGTAGTACCAAAATAATCAATCCAAGATCACCTGAATGAGGTAGTCTCAGTCTGACTGAAAATTAACCCAATTGACTTTCAAGCAGTTTGGTTCTGGTGAGAAAGGAATCTGACCAGACGGACCAACGAACCAAGCTGTGGCATAATTCATAATGGGAATTTTTTTTACAAAAAAAAAACAGCAGCACTGTCTGCAAGAATGCTGTGCTGACAAAGCATTGATTCCCACTCTAATTGATATAATGTAATTGAGATATATTGATGTATAAACATTTTTTGGTATGCTTTGAAATGTTGCCTTGTGAAAGTGAACCCGAAAAAAATGTATGGAGAAAATGCAACATTACTACAATTTTAGGTCCTGTTTCAGAACAAAAACAAATGATCTACTGGTCTGAAAACGCCCTTAGTTTGGGTGCTTTTCTCAGCAAATATTCATATTTGTGATTAACTAATTAATTAATCAGCATATCATGTGATTTGATTAAAATTTTGATTGACAGCCCTAGATTTTACAGAGCAATATGCCTTTTACTAAAAAATTATGATCGGATTTTCAACAAAGGATATAAAAATGACAAAATATTGCCCAACCTGGCCGCAGCGGAAGAGAGCTTTAGTGTTCTGGGGGTTGATGTCCAGTGCTTTCTGACCAAAGCAAAGGGCCTTCTGGGGTTTCTCCAGTTTGAGGTACGTGAGTGAGAGGTTGAGCAGGAAAAGCAACTTTATTTCCTCAAGACGCTTCTTCTCTTCATCATCCACCGGCTCACGATTCTGCAAAAGTGTCATGGCCTGTACCATGGGACAACAGGATGTTACACTGGAAAAAGAAAATCACAGTCTATAGCTAGAATAAACTACAAATTTTCAGAGCACATTTTTCCTCTATCCATTTACAAACTCTCATACTTGAGAAACAAATAAGATACTTATAAGACCTGCTTGTATCTCTCTCGAGCATCTTCATAGCGCTTCTTATTGAAGCAGAGGTTGCCAAAGCTCCGCTGTGTTTCCAGCACATTGAGCAAGGTGGACAAAGGAACAGTGTTCTGCTCTTCCTGGGGAATGTTGAAATCACAATCTTAGATACCACAAACAAACTAAATGAGAAAGTTACAGAAAATGCATTAAATCTTACCATAGTCAAATCCATGAATTCATCCACTTGTGCTGAGTCCAGAAAATCAAGGACGTGCACCTCATAGAGGACTGTGGCTAATGGAGGTATGTGTGGGGGGCACCCAAGGTCCCCATAGGCATATTTGGGCTTGAAGAGAAAACGAGAGAACTCGCCTTTCTTCATAGTAAGAAGGCCGAGCTCTAGGCCATACAAAGTAACATCTACAGAGAAAGAGGTTTGAGTGTCTTGGCACTGGACAAACAAGACAAAATAATAGGAGAATCATAATGATTATAATTCTAATGGGAAAATTCAATTTCCATCCTACCTCTACCAAGCTTCATCATACGTGGATATTTGAGGTGGTTGGTGGTCTCAAATGGTGTGTCAGAGTACTCAATGAAACCAGAAAAATGAACTGTGGATGAAATGAGTTAATGTCGAAAAGCTAATGAGAAACTAACAAAAAAGAGAATGTATGAAATTAAAATAAGTACAAACACTACCAATCAAAAGTTTTGTTGTTGTTGTTTTTTGAAAGAAATTAATACTTTTATTTAGCAAGGATGCATTAAATCGATCAAAAATGGCAGTTAAGACATAATACTACTAAAGATTTCTATTCCAAATAAATGCTGTTCTGAAACATCCTGAAACAATTGTGTCACAGTTTCCACAAAAATATTAAACATCACACCTGTTTTCAACTTTCATAATAATAATAAATGCTTCTTGAGCACCAAATCAGCATATTAAATTGATTTCTGGATCGTGTGTCACTGAAGAAGAGTAATGGCTGCTAAAAATTCAGCATTTTAAAATGTATTATAGAAAACAATAGAAAAGTTATTTTAAATTGTAATAATATTTCACAATATTACAGTTTTAACTTATGCTCAGCCTTTGTGAGCATAAGAGACTTCTTTCAAAAAAATTAAAAAATCTTACTGACCCTAAAGTTTTGAACAGTAGTGTATGCTAAGAATCATTTATCTCTGGACTATTGGACTATCATAAGTGAGAAGCTAGAACTATGACTCCATTAAAACCATGTTCAATTGCCTCATTTACTTGATACAGAAGCATGCATGGGTACGGGTGGACCTTCCCCTGCATGGACAACCTCTTTGAGAATTCCTCCATCCCCTAATATGTCTTGCATTTGCCAAGCCAGACGCTGGAATGGAGTCTAAGACATAAAAATGTATTAACATTAATACAAAATGTATTACAATTATTTATGTCATGTTAAAGCTAATTTATCCAAATTGAGCAACTATTTTTACAATTTATAAAACAGTTCATATTAGATAAGTTGCACTTGCCATACATTGCTAAATGTTACTGAACATGAAACACAGCTATCAAAAATGTAACAGTATTAAATATTATTTCATTTAACATGAACACCCACTATCAAATAAACACCAAGAGGTAACGTTATACAACAGTAACACAATGGGTCTTCTTGGACATAGTACCATGATTGGAGTAGCACATAAATACATGGGACGTGAATATGCTAATTGTTCAGTATTGTGGTATCAAGATGACCATGATGGTACAACCGCAGTAATACATGGTAACATAATTGGCCTACATTTTGTGGATGCACTGATCGTGTCAATGTGTGAGGTCAACTCCAAGCCTGGCCACCACCAAATGGATCACACGTGGAGGTTAAAAAGCTCTTGACTTTATTTAACATTTTATGCACTCTAGAATGTGTAATTTTTGTAGAGAACTTACGTTAATATAAATCTCATTTCATTTTATGCACTCATAATGAGAAGTGAGTTGCTTGCTAGCGTGCTTTGTTGTAAACTTATGTATGCATCATTAGAAGATTAAGCAGCTTATTTTCTGATGTGCAGTTACCTCGATTCCAAACTGACGGCGCTCATCTGGGGCCATAAACTGTAATATTCTCGAGGTCCTGCCGTTTGTTGACATTGTGCATATGTTTTAGGGAAACACAAACTTTTTGACGCGGTAATTCTGCAGGTGAATTGGTGTCAGAATCTGGAACTGCTAGTGTGCGTGACACTTGCGCCAACTAGCGTCCGTCATTTCATATGATGTCACAAGACGCAGGTGTTGTTAGGTCACATATCTGCACTATGACGGGAAAGAAAATGTTTTTATTGTAATTTTAAATAATAAAATAAAGTGATGTACAGCGTCATTAAGGGCGCTCTGACCCCCGAAAAACAATGTAATTCGCACCCTGCCTGTAAGTGTTCCACATAGGCCTACATTATGCATTCTGAATACTGATGTATGTTGACGATTCCACTGAGAAGTTAAATTAAGTTTCTATTAAAATAAGCTGCCTTCTTGACGCTATACTTACCTTTAACTTATAACATCACAGAACTAAATGTCAGTCCCTGAACTTTATGCTTGTACCCAGTCTAGTATCCAAAATCAAACCTACATAAATTCAACACAGCTAAAAAAAAAAAAAAATAATACGAATTTGCCAATGGATATGTATATTTCCTTTGTGGTCAGAGGGTAAATAAAACTCTTGTTTAACATTACAATCGAGTCAAGCTTGCATCTGATAGGCTAGTGCAAAACTAAATTTACCCACAATCGGTTTACATGAGATGATAAAACGACAACTTCTGTGTATCACAAAATGAGAAAAGAGCTATAAGTGTCTACATTTAACATTGTTTGACAAAGTGAAACATTTGTTTGTGTTTCAGTTGTAAGATGTTGACACAGGCTGAAAGTTTCTACGTTCATATTTTTATAGCCTATTTTTCAATATTTCAACATACTGCAAACATCAGCAAGTTTGGTACATGACAAAAATTACTGTTTTTAATCGATAGGCCTATAGCCTGACTTAGAAGTTACCAAACAATGTAAATCAAATGTAAACAAAGCATATCTATACTGTACTGTACAAAAACAGAATAAATTATGTTGACGTAGAAATGATAAATCAATATTTCTGTCACAGATACAACATCACTTTATCTTACCTTAACTTGATATCAAATATGGCACAAATAAAGATGTATGTTTATTACATTTTCTGCTGAACAATATTAATATATTGGCAAAACATTTCATAGCAAAAAAATGTTCCTTTTGCATGCCTCATGGTTTACACAAAAATATGAAGCAGCACAACTGTTTTCAACATTTTTAATAAGAAATGTTTCTTAAGCAGCAAATCAGCATATTAAGAATGATTTCTGAAGGATCATGTTACACTGTAGACTGGAGTAATGATGCTGACAATTAAGCCTTGAATCAAAGGAATAAATTATATTTGAAATACTTTTTATTGTAATAACATTTCACTGCTTTTACTGTATTTTTAATCTAATAAATGCAGCCTTGGTGAGCATAAGAGAAATTCTTTCAAAAGCATTAAAAATAACATAGATTAGCAACATTTACAAAGTAATCCTCCCTTTCAGCCAAGCAGCTGCCAGAGAAGGGTGATGATCAGCTCAGGATAAGGAAGAGGATGAAGAGGAGGAGGAACACATAAGTTAGACATGATTTTCTCTTACCTTTCTAACAAAAAAAAAGCAATAAACCTGACTACAATAGTATGGTAAATTTTATTTTTCAGCTTCCAGTTTGCAAAGATCAAGACTGAAGAAGAGAACACCCTCTTATCCTTGCCTCAGAAGACTCTGCCCTCCACTGGTGGGATAAGAAAGACAGCTCTCCATCATCTCCCTCTGCCTCCTCAACACTGTCTGAAAGAGTGTTTTCCATAGCTGGGGACACAGTTAGTAATGAGAGATCTCAGATTCTCCTTGAGAAAGTCAACATGCTCATTTTCTTTAACAAAAACCTGTTGATGTATTTTTGGGATGGGCCAAATAATACAGGAGAGATGCTAGAAATCTCTATATTGTTCTTTTTACATATCTTTACTCTTTATAAACGTTATTTTCTTTATTTGTTTGCTTCTGAGAAGCTCAAGGACTATAGACCTTTGATAATTGTAATATTGTTTAGGTTTAGCTACTGGTAGTGAAGCAGTATTAAAGCACATCACCACCAGACATTTGTAGCAGTTGCCTCATATCCAGGACAGTTGCTTCATATCAGGAAACAATTTAACCTATTTCTGCAAATAAAAGTAAATAATAATAAAGTAACTGTTGAATCTTTTCATATCTTTTTGTCATGTCTTTATTTTTTGCACCAAATTATGCAGAGTAGTATCAATAAGAGTATAGATAAGAATCAGTGATCAAATCTTTATTTAACTATACCCATCCCTAATGATGAGATACTTTTTCAATAAAAAAGAATAAAACATTTTAATCATTGGTTAAATTATAACGTGACTGCGTTAGGGGCCATTCACACAGAATACATTTATCCATTCCGCTACTTTTCCATTATTTTTCAATGTAAACGTGCTAGATGGACGTCTTTAACAGTTGCGCTCGCGCCTCCACCTTTTGCAGCATCTCGCCCATGACACGGTATTCTAAAAGCACGGCTCACAAGTTAAAATAAGTTCACTGTTTTAAAAAAATGTGTCGCTAGACCTTGCTCTTTTTTTTTATTTTTATTGCATTTTTAACAGCAAAAACGTGTTCTGTGTTGATGCTCTCCAAGCTCCAGTCCACACTGAGTCCAACTGGAGTGTTGGTGCCCTCCAAGCTCCAGTCCACACTGAGTCCGACTGGAGTGTTGGTGCCCTCCAAGCTCCAGTCCACACTGAGTCCAACTGGAGTGTTGGTGCCCTCCAAGCTCCAGTCCACACTGAGTCCGACTGGAGTGTTGGTGCCCTCCAAGCTCCAGTCCACACTGAGTCCGACTGGAGTGTTGACGCCCTCGAAGCTCCAGTCCGCACTGAGACCGACTGGAGTGTTGATACTCTCCAAGCTCCACCCGCACTGAGTCTGACTGGAGTGTTGATGCCCTCCAAGCTGCAGTCTGCACTGAGTCCGACTGGAGTGTTGATGCTTTCCAAGCTCCAGTCCACTTTGTGTCCAACTGGAGTATTGATCCCCTCCAGGCTACAGTCTGCATTGAGTCTGACTGGAGAGCTAATGCCTTCCAAGCTTCAGCCTGCAATGTGTGTGACTGGAGAGTGGACGTTGAGTTCCAGCCTGTAAGCTCATGTTGACGCCCTGCAAGCTCCAGTCTGCACTGAGTCTGACTGGAGTGTGGACACCCTCGAAGCTCCAGTCTGCACTGAGTCTGACTATAGTGTTGACACCCTCCAAGCTCCAGTCCGCACTGAGTCCGACTGGAGTGTTGATGCTCTCTAAGCTCCAGTCTGCACTGAGTCTGACTGTAGTGTTGACACCCTCCAAGCTCCAGTCCGCACTGAGTCCGACTGGAGTGTTGACGCCCTCTAAGCTCCAGTCCGCACTGAGTCCGACTGGAGTGTTGATGCTCTCTAAGCTCCAGTCTGCAAGTTTGTTTTACTTATAAAATACTTCAAATTAATTTAACTTAAGCTCATAAAACTGCATGTGTAATTATATAAGATGGAAAAAAAATGTTAAAATATAGTTTTAGATGGAGCATGTCACTCTGTCACTGCTTGACTTTTTATGTCAAATAACCTTATCTTTTATAGATTCCTGCTATGAAGTCGGCAATATACTGGTCAAGGGGGATTTGGAGCCGTCTATGAAGGGTGGTGTGTGAAGAATGGCCTTAAAGGAAGGGTTAGTTCACCCAAAAATGAAAATTATGTACTTTATTACTCACCCTCATGTCATTCCACACCTGTAAGACCTTTGTTCATCTTCGGAACACAAATTATGATATTTTTGATAAAATCCAATGGCTCAGTGAGGCCTTCATTGCCAGCAAGATCATTTCCTTTTTCAATGCCCAGAAAGGTACTAAAAACATATTTAAAACAGTTCATGTGAGTACAGTGGTTCAACCTTAATATTATAAAGCAACGAGAATACTTTTTGTGCGTCAAAAAAAAAAAAAAAATAGCGACTTTATTCAACTATATCTAGTGATGGGCGAATTCAAAACACTGCTTCATGAAGCTTCTAAGCTTTATGAATCTTTTGTTTCGAATCAAACTGCCAGAGTCATTTGAACTATTGAAGTTTCATAACACTTATGACGTAACGAAGCCTCGTTTACTGAAATCACGTGATTTTGGCGCTCTGAACCACTGATTCGAAACAAAAGATTCATAAAGCTTCGAAGCTTCATGAAGCAGTGTTTTGAAATCGCCCATTACTAGATATTGTTGAATAAAGTCGTTATTTTTTATGTTTTTTTTTTTTGGCGCACAAAAAGTATTCTCGTCGCTTTATAATATTAAGGTTGAACCACTGTACTCACATGAATTGTTTTAAATATGTTTTTCGTAGCTTTCTGGGCATTGAAAAAGGAAATTATCTTGCTGGCAATGGATGCCTCACTGAGCCATCGGATTTTATCAAAAATATCTTAATTTGTGTTCTGAAGATGAACAAAGGTCTTACAGGGGTGGAACGACAAGGGGTTTTTTTCCATGTCTTTATACTGTATGTGTTTGGAGCATAAGCCTTAAGTGGTAATCATCGGCATCCAAGCACTAATAGCCCATCTGGATGATTAGCGATCCAACTGAAATGCATCTTATGATGTATTTTTTATAAGTCCATCTGGAATCTTCACTGAAAGTTAGGGTTTGATCATAATATGTGTGGGGTGTGTGTAGACTCATGTTCAACATTTAAATTTAGATGAATCGCATGTCATAGGATCACAGAAAGGTCATACTACCTACTATAAGTAGGTAGTATCTGTACTTGACAAGATGTGTTGGGGCCTGAGGTGGGAGCATTTGACTTCTTGAAAATCCAACAGGTACCTTTTCAAATGAAATGCTAAATAAAAATAGCCTGGCACAAATGGCACTGTTTACTAAGAATGACCCTATTATTTATGGCTGGTCTGTTTCAGTGAATCACCCAGTGATTAGTGGAAACACTAAAGCAAATAAAAGAGGAAGTGCCTCTAAAGCGGGGCAAGGAGGGGCCTTGAGCATACCTTCTTGACGTGCCATATACGGACTTTGCTCTTACTTCACCTGTGTTTTCATTCCCTCTTTTGGCACGTTGAGGATCACGCACAAATACAGGCTCCTCCGCGATACTGCTGTAGTATGGTGAGTTTATGCATGCAAAAATAAGAACAACAATATTCAGTGTATAGCTGTCTTTGTTTCAAGAAATAACCCATTTGTCTAACATTCCAGTAAACTGTAGAACTTTTTAAAATGTTACTATGTCATGTTTTGCAACAAAATATGTATAATGCACTTTATCTTTATCTGCAATCAATGGCTGTGGGTTTTCACTTTTGTTCATATGTAGGCCAAACAGTAGCTTATCAGAGACAGTAATACAGTAAAGTCATCAGCTAACAGGACAGATTATTGTATGCTTAAGACAGCAAAATATAAGCACCATTTCTGGAAATACAGTGGCTCTAAAATGACATTTTAGTCACACTTAACATGTATGAATATCATTGCAATAGATACAAAGTATCTGACAAACAGATGTTATTTCATCAAGACATGAGCACACTTTACAAACAGAACATTTCACAAAAAGATTTTGTTAGTTTAAATGATAAAATAATATGTATACTGTACAAATTGAGGACAAAAAAAGTATAGTGAGACTGTGGGTGTCAGATATAAGTGGATCATGCTTATAGTTAATGTGATGAACTACACCTGTTGTTACTGCTAATCCCAAACTATTCCTGTATTCATATATTTAATCATGTTTTTTTTTTGTTTGTTTGTTTTTGTTTTGTATTGTTGAACTTAATTCTTTCATAAATAAATAGTTAACTGGTTTCAAATAGGTTTTTATGTATATAAAGCACCAGAGAAGCAGAGTACTTTCATGCAGAATGTATTCACAAGCGAAGCATGTCATCCTAAATATTATCAATACTTGCAACTGTTTTAGGATAAAATTGAGAATGCTAAGAGTGAGGCAGAGGAGGTGAAAGTCACTATGCTGGAAAATGCAAATGGAGCAGGAGAACACAAGGATGTCAATCAAAAAGCTGAAAAGCCTCAGTGCACCGTGAGTCTCCTTAGTGTACAGTATATCAAGATATGTCATATCTAGATTGAATACATCATGTTATATTTATTACAATATTACAATTACATATGGATGTCTTTTTATTTAAGCCTGCTCAAAGCGCTCAAGGTTTGTGTCAAATACTCAAGAGTGCAACTCTAAACAGTCTTTGCGTTTATTGATGTGACAGGTATATTATTACTGGTATAAACTGAACATATAAACATTATTACTCACAGTATTCTGTGTAATTTAAAGGACAACTTTACACACTTTTAAACTATATGTTAAAGATTCATAATCTTCATATCCAGTTCTATTTTAATTTCAATTTCAGAGAAAAAAATGTAAGGAATCTGCAGCAAAGCCGAAAGGGAACCAGAAGATGGAGTATCTGCGGGCTAATAAAGGACTCGTAGCCACTGTACTGATTTCAGCTGTTATTATATTCACTGTTGTGGTTGCCATGCTTGTCACTAAAGAAACAGATGGGCACAGTCACTCAAAAGTGCACAATGCCACAGAAATTCCATAGCAACAACTGCAGCAGACTGGTGGGACAAATCTGTTGTTGTTTTCTGATATTTAATTATTTTTTATGTTATAAAGTGTCTTCTGATCTAACATGACATGACATTTTCTGTTTTAAACATACTTAAGGGGAAGTTGACCCTATTTTCAACAACACTGGGCCTATTTACATATTTCAAAATATCTTAATTTGTGTATATCACAAAAGAAACAAAATGATACAGATTAGTATGGAATGGGGAAAAAACATAAGATGAAGGAAAAATCCAATGTTATCTCACGTCCAATTCGTACGTATTTTACGAGGTGGCTAATTCGTACGACCTCACTCGTACAAATTTATACGATTTGTCTAAACCACAGTGATGGGTAGGTTTAGGGGCGGGGTTTGAGGTAGGTAATTAGTAAAAAATTCATACGAATTTGGCAACTCGTAAAATACGTACAAATTAGTGAGGTCGTACGAGTGAGGTCGTACGAATTCGTACGATTTAGCCACCTTGTAAAATATGTATGATTGCCGTGAGATCGGGTTGAAAAATCACCATGTCACTTTAGGGGCTATAGTTTTAAGATTGTTTGTATAAAGACGATGATTTAAACACACTTTAAACACAAAAAATCACAGCAAGTTTGTTCACTAAGCTCATTATTTTCACTTTGTCATATAAACATGACTTGGCAGGACAGGCTATCAAGAAAAAACACATTTCCCTATGAAAATTGTGCTGATAGTTTGGTATGTAAACACAAGGAGATGTGATTGAAAGCAAGGGCATTTTCTGAGGTCAAGTGCACATATCCTTTTTATTCTATACTGAGCGACAAAAGGAGCACAAACATGATTTTTTGTTTTTGCTGTGATTACAAACAAGTCATCTTAAAGACAGGCTTTGTTTGAGGCTAAATATTGTATATAAAAAGCACTTATCAGCATTAACAATGTTTCCTGTTCACAACCAAATTTTGTATGTTGGAAACCACCTCAAGCTGTCATAATCATGTTTGATTCAAAAACTTAATTTCTGATGAGCGTGAAAATAAATGCAGAAATCTATTATCTGCTGTTATCATTGAGTCAGCTTCAGTGTTTCATGTTCTCATGAGTTTCTTTAACAGCAAAGTGTTGACAAATGAGTTCACAGTTCATTCAAGTACGAACGGAAATTTTGTTTCAGCAGCCACTATTTTCTCTATCCTGCAACATTGACATATTTGATGAACCTATTTCGATATTGTTCTTACAATTCATTTGAAGTAAAAGTAACATTTTTCTTTTTGCTTTTGTGACAGTATATTGTTCCGATAAAGGCAAAATTAAAATTTTAATATTTAACAGTATTAGTTGTCATGTTCTGCTGGCATATTATGTAAATAAACTTTGATATTAGTGGTCAAAATAGAAATACAAAACCATGCAATATGAAATCTACATAGAATCGCCCTGCTCTGAAATGATTTTAACTTTGTGTTGAGGAAGATACTCAATACAAACATCCAACTCTATTTTAATCCCCTTTCTGAGAAAGCAAAACAGAGAAGGAGAATGAGTTCTTCACACAGAATGAGTTTTTGTATTCCACTGTGCTGATTCTTCATTGTTTTCTTCATTGTTTTTGTAAACGTGCTATATACAGTATATATATATATATATATATATACAATATATATATATATAAACACACACTCTTGGGCAAAAAAGGGCCAACTACAAAATGGCTAAACACTTTTTAAATGTAATTTTAATTTAGTTTTTAATTGTTTTAACCACAAATTATTGGTCATGAAATTAGCTTAAAAAGCCATTGCTGTCTCAGAAAAACATCAAAGGCAGGATAAAGATTTGGCAGAATATGGGAAGTTTGATTCAGAGTGGTTCAGCAGAGTTATGAATCACAATGAAACACGAGTTGCATGGTAATGCTCCAGAACGGTGTTTTCGAACATTTGGTGAGAAATATAATAATAAATGCATCTCTACAGTACCACAGTGAAGCATGGAGGAGTCATTGTGTGGAGAGCCTTTTTAGCGGTTGGTATTGGTTAGCTACTTCACTGTGAAAAGTCATTTAATGCTTTGGAGTACAGGACAATATTGCAGAATGGCTTACTTCCCACATCTAAACAGGAATGCTCCTGCCAAATTGCAAAGACAACCAAAAAGTGGCTTGAGAACAAGTCAGGCTGATGTTTTGGCCTTCTTCAGAGTCCAGATATGAACCCTATAGTGAATATTTGGTC
The DNA here is from genome assembly GCA_039654765.1 of Mylopharyngodon piceus. Lineage (NCBI taxonomy): Eukaryota > Metazoa > Chordata > Actinopteri > Cypriniformes > Xenocyprididae > Mylopharyngodon > Mylopharyngodon piceus. The sequence goes on along the minus strand of CM077443.1, from coordinate 32,015,105 downwards.
ACACTTTAAACTCAAACTAACTGGGACACATTTTTCAACTACTCATGAATTGTTTGAAGCCATTAACATTGAGTGGAACAACATTGACTCTTCTTTCTGTAAAAAAAGCTTGGCCTTTTTGCCCAGGAGAGTGTGTATGTGTAGTATATATATACACATATATATACACATATATGTACACATATGATCCACGACTGTTTTTATGTTTTGTGATGGTTGTTCATGAGTCTCTTGTTTGTCCTGAACAGTTAAACTGCCCAACATTCTTCAGAAAAATCCTTCAGGCCCTGCAAATTCTTCAGTTTTCCAGCATCTTTTGCATATTTGAACCCTTTCCAGCAGTGACTGTGTGATTTTGAGATCCATCTTTTCACACTGAGGACGACTGAGGGACTCAAACACAACTATTAAAAAAGGTTCAAACATTCACTGATGCTCCAGAAGAAAACATGATGCATTAAGAACCAGGGGGTGAAAACTTTTGAACAAGATGAAGATGTCCAAATTTGTCTTATTTTGTTTAAATATCTAATTTTTTCATTTAGTACTGCCCATCGGAAGCTACAGAAGATACGTTTCCCGGAAGACAAATTAAGTAAAATTTATCTTGATTCAAATTCAAAAAGTTTTCACCCCCCCCGGGTCTTAATGCATCGCATTCCTTCTGGAGCATCAGTGAATGTTTGAACCTTTTTTAATAGTTGTGTTTGAGTCCCTCAGTTGTCCTCAGTGTGAAAAGATGGATCTCAAAATCACACAGTCACTGCTTGAAAAGGGTTCAAATATGCAAAAGATGCTGGAAAACTGAAGAATTTGCAGGATCTGGAGGATTTTTCTGAAGAACGTTGGTCAGTTTAACTGTTCAGGACAAACAAGGGACTCATGAACAACCATCACAAAACATAAAAACAGTCGTGGATCATCCAGGTAATCACACACAGTATTAAGAATCAAGGGTATGTAAATTTTTGAACTGGTCATTTTTATAAATTCAGCTATTTTTTGACTATATGTAAACATCTTTTATGCAAAATATCTTATTCAGGACAGTACTAAATAAAAAATAACACATTTTGCATGATCCCTCTTATTTTGTTAAAAATAATTAACATTTTGCAGAATCTGCAAAGGGTATGTAAACTTTTGAGCACAACTGTGTGTGTGTATATATATATATATATATATATTTACATATTTTAATTTGCAAAATTGATTAATTGGTTTTCTTTTTGTGGACACTCAAAGCGCATGAACAGCAGAGGGCACCATCTAATCTATAAAAATATGTTACTTTTACAAATTTCAAGTTCATAATTATGAGCATTTTTACATTATTTTAACTTTTTATAAATATTGCACCGTTCAGACATTACAGTTGCACAAACGTACATTAGCCTATCTATCTCCCCCTATATATATACACTAGTCAGGACACCGATTATAACACTGATTATCTCTTCATCACGGCACCTGTTAGTGGGTGGGATATATTAGGCAGCAAGTGAACATTTTGTCCTCAAAGTTGATGTGTTAGAAGCAGGAAAAATGGACAAGTGTAAGGATTTGAGCGAGTTTGACAAGGGCCAAATTGTGATGGCTAGACGACTGGGTCAGAGCATCTCCAAAACTGCAGCTCTTGTGGGGTGTTCCCGGTCTGCAGTAGTCAGTATCTATCAAAAGTGGTCCAAGGAAAGAACAGTGGTGAACTGGCGACAGGGTCATGGGCGGCCAAGGCTCATTGATACATGTGGGGAGCGAAGGGTGGCCCGCGCGGTCCGATCCAACAGACGAGCTACTGCTGGTTCTGATAGAAAGGTGTCAGAATACACAGTGCATCGCAGTTTGTTGTGTATGGGGCTGCATAGCTGCAGACCAGTCAGGGTGCCCATGCTGACCCCTGTCCACCTCCGAAAGTGCCAACACTGGGCATGTGAGCATCAGAACTGAACCACGGAGCAATGGAAGAAGGTGGCCTGTTCTGATGAATCATGTTTTCTTTTACATCACGTGGATGGCCGGGTGCATGTGTGTCGCTTACCTGGGGAACACATAGCACCAGGATGCACTATGGGGAAGAAGGCAAGCCAGCGGATGCAGTGTGATGCTTTGGGCAATGTTCTGCTGGGAAACCTTGGGTCCTGCCATCCATGTGGATGTTACTTTGACACGTGCCACCTACCTAAGCATTGTTGCAGACCATGTACACCTTTTCATGGAAACGGTATTCCCTGGTGGCTGTGGCCTCTTTCAGCAGGATAATGCGCCCTGCCACAAAGCAAAAATGGTTCAGGAATGGTTTGAGGAGCACAACGAGTTTGAGGTGTTGACTTGGTCTCCAAATTCCCCAGATCTCAATCCAATTGAGCATCTGTGGGATGTGCTGAACAAACAAGTCCGATCCATGAAGGCCTCACCTCGCAACTTACAGGACTTAAAGGATCTGCTGCTAACATCTTGGTGCCAGATACCACACCACACCTTCAGGGGTCTTGTGGAGTCCATGCGGGTCAGTGCTGTTTTGGCAGCAAAAGGAGGACCAACACAATATTAGGAAGGTGGTCATAATGTTATGCCTGATCGGTGTGTATATATATATATATATATTTATATATATACACACACACACACACACATCCCAAAGGTGCTCTATTGGATTGAGGTTTGGTGACTGTACAGGCCATTTGAGTATAGTGAAATCATTGTCACGTTTAAGAAACTGCTGGAAGCAGCCATCAGAAGATGGGTACACTGTAGTCATATAGGGATGGACATGGTCAGCAACAATACTCAGGTAGGCTGTGGCATTTAAACGATGCTCAATTGATGCCATATACCTTGTCACTACAACACTACCCTCACACTTCAAGACCAATATGTTTGAATAACTATAGGAGGCATTGCAGAATATCACTTTTATGGTGTCTGAAATATAATTTATTTTGCATTTTTAAGTGGTTTTCATGGTCACCTAAATTATATATTAAACATGACATCACTGCTGTAAACAGTTTAATACTGGTAGCAAACATCCTTCTCAGTGAACAGTGTCTCTGACATTTAGGTACATTTTATTTCACAAAACAAAACCCTTGTGAAAGATAAGGAAACGTGCAGAATGGGTCATAATTCAACCGAAAGTTGCAGTTTGAACTAACAAGTAGATAGCTCTATTTCAGTTTCCATTTCACAAGGTTATCAGACAATCTGTCTACTAAAAAAAAAAAAGAAGCCGTTTTTAAAGTCGTTCCATTTTGACATATTAATTTGTGAATTTTCCATCTAACAAAAAGTAATTAAATTATTGAGGCCTAAAAGGTGATCAGGGCATTATTCAAACAGCTGCACTGTTGTTCTCATAGGATGCATATATAATTATGTATAATCAAAGAGAGGACTGTTATCTTTATAAATATAATTAATTTGACTGAGCTTCATGAGGCATCAGGATATCTACAGATGTTTGAATTTGGACTTTCACACAAAACAGAAACAACATAAATAGTAAATTTCTGTAACATATGTCTTAGCAGCTCCTTTAGGAAACTGTGAACATCTCACCACAGTAGGATTTTCATAGAGGTATTTTGCAAGTACTTGAACAGGAATTGAATATTGCATTGTTTCATTGTCTGGCATTACAAAGTATAAAATATAAACAAACAGATACAACACATAACCAACTATCATTGGTTTTTATAATAATTCTCAATATAACGTATTGCTTTCAAATTAGCAATATACTAAAATATGAGCAAAAAACTAAAATACTGTGTAGTCAAAATACAGCTTATTATGGAGGATTTCACATTTCGGGTCCACTAAAAAATAAAAAAAATAATACTTGGGTTTCCCCTTTAGTGCACTACATCGTTTCCAATACATTATAAGAATTTCTTTTTAAGTATTCTATACATTACAAAATGACGTGTAGGAACTGAGGTGTTAATGGTGTGATGCTGATTAGGAAGCTTCTTCATTTCATAATTACTGACTAGACCCCAGTCTCAATCGCAGTACTGATATTCTATGCAATATTATGCCCAGCTAAATGCATTCACTTACAAGCAGCTCTGCGTAACAAATGCACATCATTTACAAATAGTAATATTTTAAAAGAGTACACTAAAAAAAAAAAAAAAAAAAAAAAAAAAAAAAACTGGATAAGACCTCTGATTCTGTCTTGATGCTATAGATTAATATCAAAGTGACAGGAACTAGGCATGTTGGAGAAATAATGTCTTCATTACTACACAAAACTATCTCCAAATCCACCTGAAAAGAGAAAAAATAATATAGTTTGACTGCTGAGAGATGCACACCAGCAGTCAACAGCACCAAATATACACCAATAGTTTGCTTCACCATCTAAACATTCATCTCAAATGCAGATATAAGAGCTTGCCTGCATTTTCTGTAGCAAAAGCATTTCCTGTTTTGAAATGGATATATTTCTCAAGTCCAAAATGTTCTATTGATTCCCTAAGAGGACAAAGTGATGGAAAAAATGTGATGGGAAGAAAAATTAAATTTACCTCATAAACTTAGCTTGCAATACTTCTACAAGCGAACGCAAAACTTTTGCATTCTCCTTAGAAACTTTGGGTTTGCTCACAAAAGGTTTGTGTTCTCTTGCAAAATTGTGTTTCCCGGAGAAACTCTGCATTTGCTAAGTTTTGTGAGCGAATGCAAAGATTCTCGTGGGAATGCAATGCATTCTCTCGCAAAAGTTTTGTGTTTACCTGAGAAAAAAAAAACAACTGGTGATGGAGGGAAAAAAACAAACAAACAAACAAACAAAAAAAACTAATTTCAATGCTTTTGCGAATGCGAGCAAATGCAAAGTTTCTCGGGGGAATAAAAAAATTTGTGTTTCCCACAGAAACTTTGTGTTTGCTTGCAAACCTTGCATTCTCTTGCAAAAGTATTGTGTTTCCCTGAGAAACTCTGCATTTGCTCGCAAAAGCATTCAAACAGTTTTTACCAGTTTTTTGAACAAATGAAAAACATCTGAAAGAGAACAAAAAAGTTTTTGTGAGTGAATGCAAAGTTTCTTGTTGGAACGCAATGCATTCCCCCGCAAAAATGTGGTGTTTAACTCACAAACCTTTTACGTTCTCTTGCAAATGTATTGGTTTCCTCTAAGAAACTTTGCGTTTGTTCGCAAAAGCAATGAAATATGGTATTTTCAATTAATCGTACAGAAGCATAGTTTTTATAAAAGGGATCAAGAGCAAGATGAATCTCTTGGTAAACTGATTAATATCGCCTTATATTTCTAAAAGTGAAATATAATCTAAAAATGACTGTGCTTAAAATAAAACAACAGAATAATAGACACAAAGTCTTGTTTCTTGTGATCCTGAAGTATTAAGAATTTGTTCACAAGATACCTGGGATTGATCAATGTAGGCAGTTTTTGGATCAAGTGATGAAAAAACTTGGCAAAAGCACCAAAACGTTTGAAAGGTTGCACAGAGATGCACATAAATCTTATTCAATACAGCCACAATGTATCCAGAGCTATAGGACAGAAGGCCCACAGCACCTGATGTCATGCCAATACCGTGCCACAGATCAAACAAAGCTGTGAGCACCTGGAATGAATACATATACTGAAAACTGAAGTTTCTAAACCTCATTGTAACCCAACTATTGACAGCAATGGCTGGTGCGACTGACTTAACATCTCCACTGCTACAGTGATGGCTTGACCTGTTGTGTAATCACAGTTTCTACAGATTAAACGGGTTACGAAAGGTTTTATGGGTTTAGCCAATTATCTTCGAGTAGACGAGTGTCTTGGTTTTGCTGGCAGTTCTGTAACAGATTAACACTGACAAAGACAAAGTGACCGAAGTCACCGATTTTCAATGAGAGTTGGAGATTTAGGGCGACATGAGTGTCGGAGACCGTTGCGACAAATTGCATTAGTTTTTCATAACTTCATGCAAAAGCAGAGATACAATGCACCGACTACCAATAGAGCGCTGCAGTGATGGCATATTTTTTGAAGTAGTTAGCATCACCCTGGTTCCCTCCATAAAAACCCAATAGAATTTTTCCATTAGCTTTTGGAGTATTGCAGAAAATAAACTGTGTCCAACAAAAATAATGAACAACTTTTATGAACTTTGAAGCCTAAATAAAAAGCTAAAAGCAGAAGTAAAAAGCTAAACAAACGCTAAGCAAACTACACCATGGTCACGACTTACCATTCAAAATTACCATCACTAAGCTTACGACAACTTTAGACAAAGTCTTCATAAAAAATACATAAAAACATTTTCCCTGAAATTTTGATTTAGAATAGTTTGCAAGAGCGTAATTACAAACACAACAAGGCTGAAAAAGCGGCCTAGTGAGTACAAGTTTACCTGTTCAGTGTGATGACGTTTAATCTCTCTGACAACCTCTGTAGTGTCATTTAGCCACTTATTAGCAACTGCCTTTAAAAAAAAAAAAATATTCACAGGGGGAAAACATTAAAGTATCTTGAGTTAACCACAGACCCTTTTTCAGGAATTTAAGCAAAAACCCAACTGACTTTCAGGACATTGGAACCGGAACCACGTTTTGGCCTACAAAAAATGTCATCCCTGCAGCATTCCATAAGATTTCCTGATGCAGAAATACTACTAGCCACCAACAGTCAACTTGTTGACCCTAAACAATTTAATCGCTGTCAGTGTGAATGCACCTTTAGAGATGAGTTATTGCAGTTTTAACAGAGTAAATTGAAACATTTCTATCAGAGGCCCCATGAATCATGGGAAAGAATCGCCTGTGCTGGTTACTGGGGCTGTACTTTGAGTTATCTTAAAAATGAATGCAAAATATCATGCAAAATACCGTAGTTATGACCAACTGGTCATTACTGTTGGATTATAACCAGCAAGTCTGTAAACTTACTGTAATTCTGTATTGCTTGCACCAGTTTTTCACAAATCTGTGACCAGAAGAAGAGTTCTGAGTCTATACGCTGAGGTCTGAGAGAATATCATAGCGGTTAACCCCTAAAGCATGGCGATGCTTTCTGGTGTACAGTTGAGGTGTGTGGAAGTGCTGCTGCCACCAGGTGACTTTAGACTGCGGGCACCACATCCCATTGCAACACCCTTTCCGATACCCCCCATGATGACCGCTGACCCTGGATGGTGATGTTGACTGCGTTTCATTAAGGCTGCCATGATGGTGTCACTGTTGACAGTGCCAAACTCATAGGTGAAGGTGCCGTAGTACACCAGGACCAGCACCGTGAAGACCCATTCACAGATGGCTGCGGCATGCTGCAATACAAAACTCTCATGGACGAAGAAGATACCACCTTGAATAGGAAGTATGATGTTAAGGAATGGGCACAGTAACCTTCAGCATTAAAAACATTGTTATAAAACAAAGATCTGACTCAAGATTTCAAAAATACTTCCGAGGTATTGCAACTCGTGAAATTTCCGAGTTCCGATTCCGAGGTGTTGGGAATAGTGGTGGCATACGATTTAGCTTAAGGAAATAGAATCCTCTGAAACATGTAAATTGTATAACTGTGATATGACTGTTCATTACAAATTGAAAAATAGATTTCAAAAGTGTTCGTGTTTTACTACAAGGCTATGTCAGCTTTGTTAATTGTAATGTAAGTTTTCATTTTTTTGTAATGTTAGTGTATTAATATGAATTTAATGAATGATTTTGTGTCATTATGAACAATGAAGTGTGAGTTTTCACAGGACTATGTCATTGAAATTGACGCTATCTTCAGATATCACCTATAGGCTGAAAACTTGTTATCATTAGCCCCTTTCACACATAGTCTTTACTGGTAAATTACAGTTTACAGATCATGTGTGATCATCCCCTTATGCCTGTCACCCAGAGAAAAAAATTCCAATGATTGACATCACAGAGTTTACAGGTATTTTGGTACTGATGTGTATATGGTATCTTAACAGTAAAAAGATGGAAAGCAGTTGACTGTGTGAAAAGCACATTTGTGCATTTGTCGGAAAAGTCAATCTGGTAATTTTATGGTAATTTACTGGGTCATTAATTACTCAGTCTCATGTCGTTCCAAACCCTTAAGACCTTTGTTCATTTTCGGAACACAAATTAAGATATTACTGATGAAATCCAAGAGGTTTCTGATCCCCAAGAGAAAGCAACATAATTACCACATTCAAGGTCCAGAAAAGTTAAGGTTGAAACTCTGTAGTCACATGGACTATTTTAACGATGTTTTTACTACTTTTCTGGACCTTGAATGTGGTAATTACATTGGTAGGCGAGTAATTAATGATAGAAATTTCATTTTTGGGTGAACTAACCCTTTAATGTGTGAAAGTGGCTATTTTCTGCCTTTACCACATGCTGTTTAAAGGTAGGGTAGGCATTTTTTTTTTTATAAACACTATTTGTTATACTAGTTGAAACTCTCTTCACATCTTGATAGGAATCAATAATAGAAGTGGTCTAAATATTAAAACTTGCACATATTTCTTATATGGAAGTCTCAGGACCAAAAAATGTTCGTCCAATCATTGCATTTGGTCCGAATGCAATGATACGATGTTTTACCTGCCTGTCAACGTATGCATTTCAATACCTCCGCACACCCTGCACACAGTCACAGAGCGCCACAAACAAATATCAGCCACCTTTTACAGTTCCTCCTGAACCAAAACAACGAGCTTATGCTGCGTTCATGTTGTAACTGTAAACCTGTGACGTTCTTTACTGTTCACATCCTCAGACTCGGATTTATAAGTTTCTATGTCAACACTATCAACACCGAAATGAATATGCAGCAGTCAGGTGGTACAACTAGAGCTCTGTAAGTTGTTTACATCAATTATTATTGTAATGTTATGTGCTTTGAGACATGAGGTAATTTAATGCCCTCTCTCGTCTCGGGACGCTTTGCAGACTCTGCTGCGTGTGTTCATGTGTTTTGAAGGAGGCGTGGCTTTGAGCTCTCCGAAGGGAGGGTGGGATCTCATGCTTCCAAAGCTAGCTTGCAATTGCTAGCCTCTCCAAAATTGCCTACCCTACCTTTATTAGCAGCATGATAACTTTTGGATTTTGTTTACATTTCTCAACGATTACTCAGTGTCTACTTCTCTAGATACATGAACCTTGCAAAGCATTGGTTTTTTTTTTTTTTTGTTCTATTGTTTTATTTAAATCCATTGATCTTTATTTTATTGCAGACTGTTTACTTGAAAAACACTTAAACTTCAAGCACTGTTTACTTTTTTCTTTGTTGTATTAGTTTTATTTTATTTTTTATTTTATTATGGATTGTTTGTTGGAAAAATACTTGGAAAAACTTTAAGGGTGTTTATTTAGTTCTTTGTTCTACTGTTTGTTTATTTAGTTTCAGACTGTTTACTTAAATATTTACTTGAAAAACTATTTAATTATTGTATTAATTTGCACATTAATAGTTTACTTTTTAAATAAAGCAGAGTATTTAAAAGTTTTTGCTTTAGTATTGAAACTGGTACTGCAACTCTTGCAATTTCGCTGACATTACTACAGACTACTGAAATATTTGTGAAAATATTGTGAAAACCCTACTAATAAACTTATTTACTGGACATTGTATCTTTTATCTTCCACTGAAAATGAAAATAAATCCACTGAAAAATCCAATAAGCCACCGTGTTTTAGGCTGTTCACTTCATGTACAAATGTACTCACCCAAATTTGATTTTCATGTTTCAGATTATGACTCATGAACTCCTGGTAAGGATACTGAGGACAAGCGATATCAGAGCTCCAGCTGAGAGAGCCACACGCACATGAGCCATCCAGTAGTCCAGCGCTGTCTCTGCTATACGGTATGTCAAAACGCATTGCAGGCACACAAACAACAAGCCAGCAGGGAAAGCTACACCAGCTCCTACATAATGAAGCGTCTTGGCATGATCAACCTGAGGTAGGGGAAGAAAAAAAAACAAACAAAAAAAACGGAAAGGGTGAAATGAATGCAAGTTTATTTAGATTCGTATGTAACGGGCTGAAGTTATGAGTCTATTATCGTCTGTTCACCTGAAAGTTGCCAACCATGACTAAACCCAGGGCATTAATGCAGCCGGACACCAAAGAACTTGTGTTGGTCCAGCAATGATGGCTATGTTCAATCACTTGAGCATAACGCAGCATGCACACCATAACCACTGCAGGGACACATCACAAAAAATAATAATAATAATTATAATAATTTATTGCCTTTGACAGAGGTATATTTCTAAGACAAATAGAAGTGATACTGACAAATCACGTTTGTCAATATCAAACACATTTAAAGAACAGGAGCTGCATTACAGAAACTTCTTATCTTAATTTTTTAATTAAGACTTGAAAAGAAAAGTTACATTTCTTAAATGAAATTATGGTTACTAAACAGATAGGATAGGATTCTGAATTAGATGATTCTGTAATACAGGCCCAGATTAGGAAATCAACACATTTTCGGATTTAAAAATAAGTTATAGTTATTTATTTATTTATTTTCAAACTGTAATTCTTACCCATAAATGCCCCAACATTGCCTATCAAACTGAAGAGACAGCTCTCTGGTGGATAGCAACCACATTTACTGTCAAAAGAGCAGAAAACAAGATATTGGACAACACTTTCATGAGAAGTTGGTGCAAAACAGTACTACTAAGGAGGCATCTTGAAAATGTGATTTTGTGGTATTCCAGATAAATTCAAAGTAATTTTTACCTAATGAGGGGGATGTCTTGAAGAGTGCAGCAGGTCTTTGGGAAGCCCCTCTTAGCCGTTTCCTCTGTACATGTCAAATTGTATGACCTATTATACAAGGAACCAAGCATGAAAGATTAAACAACAGCATGTGGTGTTTTTTTAGATTTGGGATTTAACCATGTAAATCCTGACATACTGTATGTAAAAATAGTCTGAAAATTTTATTTTGAGTTTCATATTTGATACATCAGGCTTTAATGGCTCATATAATATGACATAGGAGAATACGGAGCTCTTTTTAAGGAGGAAAAAAAAACACCTCACCTGAGCAAAAAAAAAAAAAGACATTTATATGGCCAAAAAGTAACATGAAATTCTGATAGCTTGTAATGTAAATCAATGAGATCTTTATAACAGTACAGCAGACTACTCACATAAAAAGCATATAAATACCAGTTTTCATTCTACAGTATATCTCTCAATAATGTCTTAGTAAGATGATAACCAAATGCCTGATGTACCATATTTGATACTGACATTTTAACATGATTTTTTTTAAAATGATGTATGTATAATTAAATAAACATACGTTTCTTATTGACATAGTACTAACAATATAAAATTTATTCTTACGTTTATATTTTATGTCAAAATCAGTAAAGATATCACAGCAAAAAGAGATGTTTTTCCCACGACCTCAAGCGTTTTTTTTGTTGTTTTTTTTACAATTACTTGCTAAAAAAAAAGTATGAACTATCAATCAGATGACATAAGGCATGTAGTAGATTGCTGAAATACCTGTTGTGCACAAAGTTTCAAAAATGTTGATAATTTACATACAGATACACAAGGCTTTATAGGGTTAACTTACCAGTTCTCAACAGGACAGACATGGTGGTTCATTACTGCCATGGCGTAACTGGAAAAAAAAAAAAAAAAAAAATTATGATTATTTGTAATAGGTACATGACTTGTCTGAATGTATATTAGTTAAACAAATAAACAGTAGAGAGGTAGATTTAACGTAATTCAATTTAATAATATATTAGTAATTAATTATATAAATAATCTATTAATAATTATTTCTCCTTCACACTCACACAATCCATATCCCTGTGATGGAAAAGGCAGACAGGCTGACAGGCAGAACGATCCAGGCAGTCATTGGTCAGTCTGTGAGAGGCCTGAGACCCCAGCATGAGGGTGTGCAGGACGGGGCTTATGGAGACACGGTGTGAGACACCAGCAAGTAAAGCCATGCAGTGTGGGGGTATGTGGACCAGTGGGGGCAACGTGATGCTCCTTCAACTACATCTGGAGGCTCGCCGATTGCCAACAACCAAAAATATCTAGTTTAAAAACATGAGACACTAATAAAAGATGTTTGCAAAGATTACACAACACAAAGATACAATATTACTGAAATACAGTTATCAATGTAGGGTCAATTGAATTGAGACACTCTTCATATGCAATTACAAACAAACCACAGTAGTGACACAGCATGTTTGCAATAATAGTTCCGAAATAAAAATTTATGACTTATTAACCTTGAAAATATGTAATGCACATTATTTCATTATAGTATTACACTGAAGGCTGCCATCGACTTGAAGTACAATGTAAATCCCACATAAACCTTTGCTTTAAATGTGTATAGTGTAAAGCCAAAAATTCGCAGTGATATTAACAAATAGTAAAACTTTATAATGTAATTATGATATTATCATTGTGGGAGAGCTCTTATTTAAGTTACACTGACTTCATATACTGAATTCAACATTACTATCCAGTCTTTCTCAATGTAAATACGGTTATGGTACGTCTAACAAAGACGTCAGGTAGTTTTGTAATCGGTTAATCTGAGAGATGAAAGATCCTCTGAAGCACAAGTCAGATCAACAACCTGACACAGCCGTACTAATAATGTCCTCTTCAGCCCAGATCAGGCTCAATGTCACATTAGCAAATACAGAACGACAAAACTGACCAGATAAATGTTTACAATTATAACTATGGTATACAGAATAACTGAACGAAATGACAGTAAATAATGATTAAAGTAATAATTATTAAAGATAAAACTCAACATCGTGTAGCTTGCTTGCAAGCTATCCAGAAGATGCTACTGCAAGTAAACAACTTTATAAAACGGCAAAGATCTCCTTCTCTGCGTATTTATGTACCTACACACGCAGGATATGTGTTTCTAAAGCATTTGAACTACCGTACATTAGTGTGTCATTGCTGAGATATGTTTTGATATGTAAAAGCATGATCCTACCGCAGGCCCCGCGGCTCCTGACCGGATGCTGCTTCTGCTGCATCTCAAGCTACAGTCTTCATCAACAGAGGGCGCCCTCCTCTCCCTTTGCGCCTGCACAGATATGGTATTTCTATGGGGTTAAATGTGATACATTAGGTATGATATTCTTGGCAGTAATTTACATAATAGTGTCCATCACACACACACACACACACACACACACACACACACACACAAACGTCCCCTACTGGAAAAAAAACAATAACTCAAACTGGTAGCTGGTTTAAGCTGGTCATTAGCTGGTCCACCAGCACCACCAGCTTGGACCAGATAACGACCAGCTAATTGCCAACTTGACCAGGTCTCCACCAGCTAAGGCCAAGCTGGTCCACCTTGGACCAGCTAATTACCAGTTCAGCCAGGGTCTCAGCACCACCAGCTAGGCCAAGCTGATATGTCAGCTTTGTGAAATGGCATTGGCTCTCGTGTGTCTCGTGACCATGACAGGTATGTCCAATAGACGTCAGGATATATACAATATTGACAATACAAGAAAAAGGGAAAATATAATTTAAAATATAACAAAGATTTTATACATAAAATATAATCTTTGTTAAATAAAAAATATGAAGATTTTAAAAACATAGGTAGCACTTCCATTTGAAGGTCTGAATAGGCCTACTGTCAATATAAGTTCTTTGATAATGTACAAAATATTTATTGTGTTCCAAAAGTTAAATTAAACTAACTTAAATTAATTTTCTTAAAATGAGAATCAGCCTGTGTGGACCTGTTTTAGACCGAATTATAGAAATATAATTAAAAAATTGGTATAGATTCAGCATGAGTGGTTTCAGTGAGCTGCAGTCTGATACAGCGTTGCTATGGATGACGCAACATCAGATTCAAACAACGACTGAACTGTTCGTGGAGCAAAAAACTTTAAGGTATGAATCAAATAGAGATTTTATAGGAATTTGGGGGTGTTTTATAGATTTTGTCTTATACATCGCTGGGGGAAAATAAACGTCTCGGTGGTTACTTCTCAATGGTGCTTTCGCTTGAATATGTTCGCTTTTTTATATTCAGAAACTACGAAATGCGACGGATTTCTATCATATTCAGACAAATGTTGTTATTGAAGATCAGTATCTGTCAAAGTTAATAATAGGCCTACTTACACTTAAGTGGTACAAAGAATTGACTAACGAACATAAGGACGTTTGGTTTGTGTTCCTTGCCTTGGTTTGTGTTCCTAATAGGGCCAACTGAAATTTTAAATAAATTATGATGCTCATATCAAATTATTAAGAAGATATTTGAGGTAAAATATCCTTTTATTTTTTCCTAGGTTGCTTCAAAAGTGACTATTTGGAGGATGAGCTGAAGGCCATAATAAATCGAGGCGTTTGTATGATTTTGAATAAGCTAAGTTCTTAAATGTTATTTTTTTACTGCTGCTATTTAAGTAATTTATTACTTGGGAAACACAAATATATGTTTTTAATGAAGATGTTTCATTGATATTCATAAATGTAATATCCTCTGTATCTATTGTGTGCTCAGAAATTATCAGAAGTAAGCAGTGTTGGGGAAAGTTACTTTTAAAAGTAATGCATTACAATATCGAGTTACTTCCTAAGAAAGTAACTAATTGCGTTACTTAGTTACTTTTTTATGGAAAGTAATGCATTACATTACTTTTTCGTTACTTTTTCTCACCTCACACTTACTCCCGATTTCTCTCAACATGGGGACAGGAGAGCTGTCAGTCAATACATGGGAAAACAAATTAACTTATTTGAAAAAGTAAGTATTTTGTTGTAAATTTAAAAGTAATGTGTTACTTTACTAGTTACTTGAAAAAAGTAATCTGATTAAGTAACTCAAGTTACTTGTAATGCATTACCCCAACACTGGAAGTAAGCTTATGTAACTTACAGCTGCTGTAGAATCCAGCTCTATACCAAGCTGATAAACCAGCTTCAACCCCAAAAGAGAAAATCAACCCAGCTATAAGCTGGTTTTGGGTGGTCTTACCAGCTATCTATTCTACCAGATACCAGCTACCATGTTCCAAAACAGCTTGAGCTGGTCATGCTGGTTGACATTCGTCATTCAGCAGGAGGTATTCTTGCTAATGTTGATAAATAAAATTAATCTGCGATTCAGGTGAGTGATTAATTAATTTAAGTAAAAACTCCTACGGGTTCATCATGCTTTTTCACTAATAAGAACCTGCTAACCTGATGTTTGATCTCCTCAGTTTCATACAGTAGAAATCATTTTGGGCTGACGCAAACAGCAACAGAAGTACAGTAGGGTCACCAAATCTGATAAGGCTATTTTAAAGACCACCGGAATCTGTTACCCCCCTCTATTTCACCCAGAATGAATGTGATGTTCTGCAAATTCATATCGGCCCTCATTCGTTTGAGAATTGGTCGCGCTGTAAATTTTTGTTTTGCGCTCTAGTTCTGAAAAAGAATCGGTCCTTGATTTAAACTTTTCTTTGCAGGAGAAAGTATTTTGATTTGCCACCATGTTTGAACACTGAATTCGTAGCCAGAAGCTACAAAACATTGCATTATCAGGACAATGCTGAGATACAAAACGGACTCAATTTTGTAAATGGGCTATAATTTTGCATTTATTTATTTATTCTTGCCCATATTTATCCTAGTTGTATATTGACATATTGCATAATATTTCTATGCAAAACTTACTGTTTCTGTCACATCTTTCACGTCACAGTATGGCGGAAAGAAATAGAGGTCTGCTGTTGAATGTTATCTTTACTGTGCGTTTATCTGTCATTTCACAATATAGGCCCAAAATAGCTTGTCTCTTGTGAATTAAATACGTTATATCGCATCTAATCTGTATGCTTCTGGATTTTGTGGCTTGGGTATTTACACAACAGAATTAGAAATTTGTATTCGCTTGTAAATGCAATAAACTACATAACCCATAAGGCCACATTCAAACCGGAAGTAAACTGTCAACTGACAAAAGTCACTCGAACGGGTATTGGGTTGTTTTGCTAAAGCACTGGCATTGCTCACAGCCTCGGTCAACCAGAAATGAATTCTCGCATTTTCGATTTTGATTGCTATAATTTTCAATGAGCTCGTATCACATCACAAAGGTTATACATCGTAGGAAGGCAGACTGAGATATCTTGTCATTTCAGTGTAGTTTCCCTAGCTATTCCCAGCATGACTTCTCGTCGGCCTGACAGCTTTGAGGGTTTGGGTTACAGGGGCAGAGAGGATCCGTCATTCAGCGGGGGGTATTCGGGCAGGTCATTCAATAATTCATCCAGCTCTGACCTCCAGCACTGGGTCACCACACCTCCAGATATACCTGGCAGCAGAAACCTGCATTTTGGCGATCGTACGCCCCAATTTGAGGCGGTACCTGCCCAACCAGGAGCAGCGGACGAAGCGCAGTCAGCGGCTCCACCGTCCGGTAACAATGAGTACAGTTTATGATCGTGCATGCAAGTGAGATTGAAAGGAGTCCACCTTTTTCCTACTGCGTTTTAGGTTATGGGTGGCACTTCTGGTTTGGGGAAGTTCCATTTAAAAGACAAATCATAAGGTTATGCTACAGCTCCTGCTGGTCAGTTTGACTGAATGAACTGTACTGTAATGTTCTATTTTCAGACGTCAAGAGACACTTTGTACTTTAATGTGACATGGTAACAAGATTTTTTTTCTCCCCAAATCCTCACGTCTCTTTCCAGCTTGTTTTCACACATATGTTTTAAAATGTAATTGTCTCCCTTTTTCACTTCTAATCATATTAGCAGTGTTTAGCAGGTAAATACACTATATGTATATGTGTGTATATATATATATATATATATATATATATATATATATATAGCCTGTCAAAATGACGGAAATCACTTTAAAATATCACTCAATCTTCCAGTTAATGAGCATTTTTGATTAAGGCAACATATGTTACATAATACAGATTACTACAGTGATATTTAACACGTCCGTAATACTGCTGTGGAAATAATCGGGCTTTTGGGGTTATTCATGGTCTGTTGTAGGGGGTCATTACACACAGCCTGATTTATATAATCGAATCAAGTCATAACTGCAGTATTTTGCTCCATATGTGTTTAATAACACAAAAAGGAAACTTATCGTTTCTAATGGTGACTTCATAATAACTCAAATGAAGGCTCATTGAAGTGATCAAGTGAATCGTACGTACAAATCAGTTTATTCAAATTAATTGGATTCCCGACCCTCCTGCAAGACTCGTACTGTACAGATACAGAATTGTACAACATAAACCGTAAATTCGCAGTTAATATGAGATAAATTATCTAGAGCTTTACTCTACATTCATTTTAATATACAAATATCGTTTTGCACATGACAAATTTTGAGAACACTGTATACAAAGTGTTGTTAAGCAGGTCATGGACTTTTCTAATGCAGCTGACACTTAAAAATTCATCACTCTTATAAACACTCTAAGTTCAATTCAACCTTTTTTTTTTTCTTTCTTAAAATGTCAACTTTAATCTGTCTTTCAGAGCAACTGAACAGATTTGCTGGTTTCGGGATAGGTCTTGCAAGGTAATGAAACCCAATAATCACTACTTAAAGTAATGTTATAGTGAGATTCAGATATGTGAAATAATGTTAGTAAACTCAAAATTATTTTCGTATGGTTTGAATTAGCCTCTTCACAGAAAATGTCCTGGCCCATCCCTGCATCGTTTTTCGGCGTCAGTGTCAGGTAGGTTGAACCCAGGGAGAACAACGCTGAGCACACAAATTCTACAATCTCCATGTCATAAAAGCTTTTTAGATGTTTGTATCATGAATATGTATGTGTTGCTGAAACTTACTTATTTTGCTTTGCATAGCCCTGAAAAATAATTGATAATTTAAAATTGTGAAACTTTGTTTCAGGTGAATTACCATGCCAGGTGTTACCACTTGTCCCCACTGACTGCCATCAGCGTGATGTACAATGTCACCAAAACTCAGGTAATATATATATATATATCATAGCTTTGTTGCTGTGTTGTTGCTCAGAAATACCATCTTTTGGTTTGAAAGCAGGGCAATTTGTGTACCCTTGGAGTACATCAAGGCTCGGTGCTTGGACTATTATACAGGCACAGAGTTTATCCTACCTTTGCTATAATGATGACACACAGCTTTACTGTCTTTTTAAGCAGACAATGTATAAGTAAATGTAAATGCAAAAGCATCCAGTTTTATTCCATATGAGCCTCATAACTTTGGGAAATGAGAAAACCCCTGAAAGAATCCCATCAAAAATATAATGTTTAATACCATAATTTATTGTCTTCTGTCCATCTCTCTCTCTCTCTCTCTCTCTCTCTGTGTGTATGTGTCTCTCTTATACACACACACACACTCACAGGGTCCAAAGGCTTTATGGAAAGGAATGGGCAGCACTTTTGTGGTACAGGGGGTCACGCTGGGAACAGAGGGCATCATCAGCGAATGCACCCCATTACCAAGGTATAGAAATATACAGTATAAGCCATCACTGCTTAGTGTCTATGAAAACACCTTCTAAAGATTAGTCACTGCTTATTTCGTTTTGCAGTCTATGTCCTATAACACAACATAATAATGTTAATGGAATAATGACCTCTATATTTAGATCTTGATATTTTGATAAAGGCCAGTTTTCAGGATTTGAATTTATTTGATCAGTTCTCATGTTGTTTCCATTGCCATTAATGTGGTAAATCAAGGTTCTGTCTAATATTGTCATGTATGTTCACAGGGAGTTATCACACAAGTGGAACCCTAAACAAGTTGTGGGACACTTAGTACTCAAAGGGTAAGTTAAGCTATGTGAATTCACTTGAATTTTTGGTATTGTTTGGAAAATGCTTTAAGCTGCAAGTTGTTTATCTCTTGTTTTTGAGTCATAATTTTACCTCACTCTTCCATATCTGGGATCTATTTGAATAAGCTTCTGACTAAGCTTAATATGCAGGTAGTT
This sequence comes from Mylopharyngodon piceus, assembly GCA_039654765.1. NCBI lineage: Eukaryota > Metazoa > Chordata > Actinopteri > Cypriniformes > Xenocyprididae > Mylopharyngodon > Mylopharyngodon piceus. Next base: position 31,996,111 of record CM077443.1, on the reverse strand, counting down.
TTTTTTATAAAACAAAGTCCCACAAAGAATACGGAAAGGGAATTCCATAGGCTTGACATTTAAATTTATCTATCTTCTCCTTATCTCTTTTTGTGTCTTTTGATCTTGTGAAATCATTGTGTTTTTTTCCAGTTTGACATATGTGGTTGCAATGCCGTTTTACTCAGCAAGTCTCATAGAGACTGTACAGGTAATATTTTTTAACACACTATTTTTGTCTTGTATTGTTTTTTCTTGCATACAGCAACAAAATTTTAAAAAATAGGAAATAAAATAATATATTCTGTGAATTTTCTGCTTAAAACAAGTGAAAATAACTGCCAGTAGAACAAGACAAGATACATCTTATTCAGGCACTAAGATCAGGCTAGATGCTTTAGTTAACACAGTTTGATTTGATCTTGTGGTAAATGAGCAAAGCAGTTTTGGGTAACTACCTCTTCAATGCGTCAGTTTCTGATGCAGTTTTACATCTGATGATTATTGGAAATAGTTGAGTGCAATAACCACATTTGTTATGTTTTCATTTTGACTTGAACTTTTTGGAATTTGCTGTTGGAATTGTGCCATTGTGAACATTACAAACTATTTGGAGGTTGAAAGGACAAAATCAAGTTAATTTTGGTAGTCGGCTATAAAGACTGATAGTGATTAACTAATTAATTAATTTCCATTAATTAGTTAAAGTTGTCCGCTTGCATGAATTGATCAAAACTTTTATTTGGTGATTATTTGCGTTGTCTCTCAGAAATGTTCGTGGAAGTCGCTGTGTAGCACTTTCCATATATTAAAAGGCTTTTGTAAATCTACACTACCATTCAAAAGTTTGGGGCCAGTAAGATTTTTTAAAATCTTTTTGAAAGAAGTCTCTTATGCTCACCAAGTCTGAAATACAGAAATATTGTGAAATAATATTAACTGTTTTCTCTTTGAATATAGTTTAAAATGTAATTTATTCCTGATGTAAAGCTGAATTTTCTCCAGTCTTCAGTGTCACATGATCCTTCAGAAATCATTCTAATATGCTGATTTGCTGCTCAAGAAACATTTCTAATTGTTAACAATGGTAAATCTGTTTTGCTGCCTAATATTGTATGGATACTGTGAACAGCATTTAGTTGAAATAAAAATCTTTTGTAACAATTTTTGATCAATTTAATGCATCCTTGCTGAATAAAAGTATGAATTTCTTAACAAAAAACATCTTACTGACCCCAAACTTTTTAACAATAGTGTAAATAGTTAAATCAAGTGTGCTTTGATTATTTGTAACTAGTTTTTAACTAAACTTAGATTAAACATTTTGAATCAACAATGGCTGTTTGTTGTCATGGTGGTTTCTCTGATTAGGGAAAAAAATTTAAGTGAATGCATACATTTATTATCTTAAATATATCCATTTTTGCAAATACATAAATATATTTAGATTTTGTGAAACATCTGAAAAATACAAAGATTTTGTTGTTGTTGTTGTTATATCGCCCAGCCTGACTTTATTTAGTGTTTCCTCTTTGGTGTTCCCTCACCAGAGTGAAATAATCCGAGACAACCCCGGCATCCTGGACTGTGTGAAAGAGGGTCTGGGACGTGTAATGGGTATGGGAGTGCCTCACAGCAAGCGTCTCCTTCCCCTCTGGAACCTGGTGTTCCCCACAGTCCTCCACGGCATCCTCCACTATCTAATCAGTTCCAGTGTGCAGCGGTTCGTTCTTTATCTGCTGCGGCGTCGGAATAATGGCTCACCAAAGCACTCGTCCCCTGACTCAGGAGCAGACACGGTCCAGTCTATGCTGGATGCATACTTCCCTGAGCTCATGGCCAGCTTTGCCGCCAGCCTGTGTGCAGATGTGCTGTTGTTTCCTTTGGAAACTGTGTTGCACAGGCTGCATATCCAGGGAACGCGCACTATCATCGACAACACCGATCTGGGTTTTGAAGTATTGCCCATAAACACCCAATATGAAGGAATGAGGGACTGTATTAATGCCATTCGCCGTGAGGAGGGCACCATGGGCTTCTACAAGGGCTTCGGCTCCATCGTGGTGCAGTACTCGCTTCATGCTGCAGTGCTGCAGATCACCAAGATGATCTACTCGACGCTGCTTCGAAACGCTTGATTCTGAAAGGATTGATTACTTATTCACTGAGGGGTCCTTTTTTGGTTGAGTTGGACATTCCAAAAAATGTGTCCTAGTATGAATTAATAATTGCAGATATGCGAGGTTTTCTTAACCTCTTCCTGTGATTTGTCAGTCTACTTCCGTACGTTGTTTCATAAAGCACTGGTTGTCTCATTGATTGCACGACACATTTATGCAAATTAGTCAATATGCTCTCATATTTGCGCTGAATTTGAATTATTCTCATGATGATCCCCAACCCTCCGCCATTCTTCGGCACCAGCGCCAAAACATGTATGATATTTATAAAACATTGACCTTAATTATACTTCCATACTGTTTTCGTCAATGGTCACTAGGTTTCATAATGTGGTTGTTTTTTGGTAACATTGGTTGAAGCCCTGTGCCAAGTTCTTTATGTCATTAAATTATTATTTGCACCTTAGTGAAACTTGTGCCAGTGTTTCAAACAGTGAAAATGTTTCTATTTGCCAGGTTTAACACAATATAAGAGATTAAAAATTCAGTTCATTGAATAGAAGCCATTATATACACAAGAATGCATGTGTAAAAATAATGTACCTCTGGTTCCTGGGTGAGTAAATGATCAAGTTCTAAATTATTGGGCACCATGCTTTAAAATAAAATAAATGTCTACAATCTGTTTCATGTGTTTTACTGCCTTTGCATGTTACATATGTTACAATAAATATATAGCCTATAAACTACTGTTCAAAAGTTTGGGGACAGTACTCTTTTTTTTTTTTTTTTTAAATTGTACTAATTAAATGGTTAGTTCACCCAAAAATGAAAATTATGTCATTTATTACTCACCCTCATGTCGTTCTACACCCGTAAGACCTTCGTTCATCTTCAGAACACAAAGATATTTTTGATAAAATCTGATGGCTCAGTGAGGCCTCCATCGCTAGCAAGATAATTAACACTTTCAATGCCCAGAAAGGTATTAAAAACATATTTAAAACAGTTAATGTGAGTACAGTGGTTCAATCTTAATATTATAAAGTGACGAGAATACTTTTTGTGCACCAAAAAAACAAAATAATGACTTTTCAACAAAATCTATACAATATGGGCAATTTCAAAACACTGCTTCGAAGCTTTATGAATCTTTTGTTTCGAATCAGTGGTTCGGAGCACGTATCAAACTGCCAAAGTCACATGAACTATTGAAATTTCGAAACACTTATGACGTAACGGAGCCTTGTTTACTGAAATCACGTGACTTTTGCGCTCTGAACCACTGATTACAAACAAAAGATTCGTAAAGCTTCGAAGCTTCATGAAGCAGTGTTTTGAAATCGCCCATCGCTAGATATTGTTGAAAAGTCGTTATTTTGTTTTTTTGCCACACAAAAAGTATTCTCGTCGCTTTTTAATATTAAGGTTGAACCACTGTACTTACATGAACTGTACTAAATATGTTTTTAGTAGCTGTCTGGGCATCTGAAAGTGTTAATTATCTTGCTAGCAATAGAGGCCTCACTGAGCCATCGGATTTTATCAAAAATATTTTAATTTGTGTTCTGAAGATGAACGAAGATCTTACGAGTGTAGAACGACATGGGGGTGAGTAATTTATGACAGAATTTTCATTTTTGGGTGAACTAACCCTTTAATAGCAAGGATGCATTAAATTAATCAAAAGTGGCAGTAAATTCATTTATAATATTACAAAAGATTTCTATTTCAAATAAATGCTGTCCTCTTAAACTTTCTGTTCATTAAAGAAAATGTATCACAGTTTCCACAAAAAATTAGCTGCACAACTGTTAAAATCTGATGATTTAGTGAGGCCTCTATTGAGAGCAAAGCTACCGAACCTCTGAAGATCCATAAAGGTACTAAAAACATATTTAAAACAGTTTATATGAGTTCCGTGGTTCTACCTTAATATTATAAAGCGACGAGAATACTTTTTATTCGCCAAAAAAAAACAAAATAACGAATTTTCAACAATATCTCGTGATGGCCGATTTCAAAACACTGCTTCTGAGCTTTACGAATCTTTTGTTTCGAATCAGTGATTCGGATCTCCTATCGAACGGCTAAACTGCTGAACTGTTGAAATCGGCCATCACTAGATATTGTTGAAAAGTCATTATTTTGTTTTTTTGCCGCACAAAAAGTATGTTCGTCGCTTTATAATATTAAGGTAGAACCACTGAACTCACATGAACTGTTTTAAATATGTTTTTAGTAACTTTATGAATCTTGAGAGGTTCGGTGACTTTGCTCTCAATGGAGGCCTCACTGAGCCGTCGGATTTCATTAAAAATATCTTAATTTGTGTTCCGAAGATGAATGAAGGTCTTACGGGTGTGGAACGACATGAGGGCGAGTAATAAATGACATTATTTTCATTTTTAGGTAAACTAACCCTTTAAGAGACTTCTTTCAAAAGCATTAAAAAAATGTTATGGACCCCAGAGCTTTGAACTGTAGTCTATGTTTTTGATATTGTCCAGTAATTTTGAAGCGAATGTGTAAAGCAGATCTACCTTGTCAGTATTTGTTCATTGCCATTATTGTAAAAAGTTGAATTAGGTAAGACTAGGGCTAGATGTCAAACTTGACTCCAGTGAATAGTTTTCAGAGTAGTAGTTTATTTTTGAAAGTCAATTTCTGTATTGACACATACCCTTATGGTTTGGCAAAACATTAGTTTTTTTTTTTTTAGATCCAGTTCACTGAATGCACGTAGCAGGGCTTGTTGTCACAGTATATGGGGTAAGTTGTCACAATGGGAAGCTGCCATTAAACAGTTTTTTTTATAGACTCTTTTTCAAAATGTGAACAGAAAAAAAATGATAAAGCAGCACATTTAAAAATAAAACATGCAAAAATATTAAATAAACATGCCCCAATAAAAATAATTTTATTTTTTAAGCCAACACTGCTGGAGAAAACATACATTTGAGTATTTAGGCAAACTATAAAAATCTTACTTTGTGAGATTGTACGTGTGTGGGCCAGAATTTCCTACTATTAAGAAGATCAAGATTAAGACGATTTTTTTTTATTTTTTTTTTTTTTTTATGGGGAGGTAAAAAAGGTTTATACGAGATTGTATCAATTCTAATCTTATTTTGTGGAACAGCTACAGTGATCTTTATCAAACATGATTTGAAACACCGCAACAAATTAACCTTATAATATTGTGTTGTAACATTTCAAATTTACTGTATTGAAAATATCCACACCTGTTTTGCCTGCCTAGTTTCTGGATGATTCTGTTACATCTGTGGAATTCCTACGAAAATGTGTGGGGTGAAAACAAGCAATGAGATTTGAGTCATCGTGTATAATAAGTCCTTGTGCATGAAAGCATTTATCTGTCATACACAAAGTCATTCTTGAGGTAAAACTTGTACTCCGTTTGGTCTATAAAAGAGGTGTCTTTTGTGATTTGCAATAGTGTCAAAAGATGGACAACAGAAAGCTTTGTAGTAAGAGATATTTCACTTGCATTCGTCTACTGAGCATATGTCATGATTTTTTTTTTCTTATTACTAACAATTTATTTATTTATTTATTTATTTACAGAGTTGTTGCTTGTAGTTCTCACAATACACTTCGTCAGGTCAAATGACAAGTCAGTTCAAAAAGATGTCTCATCATGCCTCAAGATTATTAAAAATGATGCCTTATTTATAATAAAACCTCATCTGAAGGAGGTAAGTCTTTATGCTGGTAACTTTAGGCATGGTTTCATAGACAGGGCTTAGATTAAGCCAAGATTATACCTTAGTTTAATTAGGACATTTAAGAACCTTTTATAAATGTTCCATAGAAAAAAAAAAAAAAAAAAAAAAAAAAAAACATTACTGGTGTGCATCTTGAAACAAAACAATGGCTCTGGCATATTTTAAGATCTGTCCGTGCAAGTTGCTTTCAGTTAAAACAGCTCAAACATGCATTGTAGTCTGGGACTAGCGCTGTCTGTGATGTTTGTAATGCAAGTCATTTTAATGTTTAATGATTTTTAATGATAAAATATATCTGCGATTTCTTCCCTGCCAGGAATTTAACCTCTCTTGTCGCAACCAGGTAAGTTATTTCCTTGTTCACATGCAGTTTATTTTCCTAAATAAATAAAAAATAAATATTGGAAAAAGAGAACATACATTTTAATATTGCCTACTTATTTTTATTTTCCAGAAGTATCAAAAAAGAAATATTATGTGCATCTTAAAAAGAAACAAAAAGGAAAAAAAGAAAATAGAAATGTTAATATTTTTCCTTAATATTTTTTCTTCCAGAATCAAAGAAGAACAAACATTAAATGCATCTTAAACTGGGCTTCAGCTGGAAACTGTACAGTGTTGCAGAAAATACAAGAGATGATAAGAGACAGCAGTGTAAGAACAAATGTGTTACTTTACAATTGCTAATAATAACATTCAGAATAAAAGCATTTTATTTCTTTTTAATTATTCTGCTCTTTTTTTCTTTTTTTTCTTTCTTTTTTTTTTTTTGTAATGTTGTTATTACAATGTTTTTTGTTTTTGTTTTTTTCAGGAGAAGTGTGCCAAAAAACCAGCCCTAAAATCACCGAAAAATTGCTCTGTTAAATCCTTCCTGGAATGCTGGTGTGGTTTTTTGACAGTGAAGTTGTGAAGAGGTTTCTTTTTAAGAAAAGCCAGTAACAAATATGTTTAAAGTTGTTACTCTAACTTATAAAATGGTCTAAGCTGATTGATCTGTTCTAGAATCCCAACAACCCTACATAGGACAAGCATCTATCAATCCATTAAGAAAATTGATGATTGTATTTGTTCTGCACAATGTGCACAGCACAAATTTTTTTATTTTCAAATATTTGCTAATCAGTTAAATATTTATATGTTTTGTTTTATGGTAAATGCACTGTTTTGGCTTGTTTTTTTTTTTTTGTTTTTTTTTTACATTTTTATATTAACAGACTACTAATATATAAGCCTATGCACTATATATGTAGACAACAAAGTGTATGACAATAAAGAATTATGCCTTTATATTCATTCAGTAAAGCCATGTGTTCTCTTTTTTTTAACAAATTGAAAAAGAAATGTTGCAATGTAGGAAAACATGTTTGAAAATGGGATGATTAATGGTTTGAGTAGGAACCCATTGTAGAAAGTTTCCAGACGAACCGTGTTTAGTGTAACACTATTCGACAGCACCGGGTGGCGATAACAGAAATGTGGGGGAAACGGAGTTAAACATTTATTGGGATTTCGTGCACAGTCCTGTGAAGTTTAAGGTTCAGCGGGTGAAAATACATGATCAGTATGTCTACGGGAAAGAAAGGAAGTGTAATCTTCTCTGGATTCAGGGCGCTGGGGCTTTACTCTAATCATCTGGCGCACGTGCTTCGCTTCCATAAGAAACACAGAGAGTTCTATGTGATCACTGCAGTCGGACAGTGTTTCCACACATATAATGTAAGTGCGAATTCAATTAATGGCATTCAGTCAAAACAATCTCTTTATAAAATATTAACTTACATGCTAAGTTCTTAGTGTCTGACCTGTTTTGAACATGTTCAGTGGTAATACCATACCATTATTTGAAGTACTTGGGAGAAGCATTTAAAAACCATGGTAACGTAACTTAACAAAAGTGTAGTAGCCTACCATGCGTATAAGACCTGTGTCATGGTATTCTTGAACGTACCTTAGAATACAATGTAAATACCTTGGTGCATGAATTCGTTTTCTGGTTTATATCAAAGCGCGAATGGTACAGTTGTTATGGAGATTTATGTATCATGACATGTCCAGAAATACCATAGTACCACCATTGTATATGTCCAAAATACGATGTTAGTACCATGTCCAAAAACAAGGTAATGCCATGGTACCGTGGAAAACTCTAAACAAGCTTTTCAATAAACTTTTGTACCATATTAATGCCATGTGATACCATCATTGTACCACCAAAGTTACGTCTAATACCATGTAACTATCGTGGTACTACAGTACTTTTTGCAAAAATGACGTCACTTTCTGCTAGCACAGTACCAGTAATTTAGGCACTAATTAAACCGGTTTAGATATGCATGTTTTTGTTTTGTCTCAAAGTGACAGATTAATTTTGTGCATACTTTGGCATCACATTATTTTACATTGTCTTAGATGCACCATGTTACATGTATTTGTGTTGTTTATATACATGTTGTTCAATATCAGTATTACTCAGTATTTATTTGCATAGCCATACTTTTTTAGATAGAGTAATTAGCCAAATATGGTGTTATAATTAAAATACTATAAGTTGTGTAATAATAATTGTAATAATAGTGTAATAACTTGTGATGAATGCAGAAATAATAAGTCATGTAATATCATATATTGCTTTTTATTATTTATGGTAATGCTTTCAGTGCAATATAAAATGATCTCGTCTTTTTTCTGGCAGGTAAAGAAACTTGGAATCGTTGCAGTCAGTAAGTAGGATTCAGTACATTTATTTCTTGATTACAGCACATTTTCTGAACATACATGATCAAACAATTATAGTTTCCCATATGCATTTGATTGAAACAGTTGTAATAACCACCTATACAGGTAATGCCCTCCCAGAAGACATTTCATCCCTGGCAGCAGACCGTATGCTTGTCTATGCTGCATATGGAAAACTTGTCTCAGCTTTTGCAAAAAACAAAGAGGTAAAGAATAAAAATTCACAGTTACTGTGCTCTTAAAGGTGAAGTATGTAAGATTATAATTAGTCTTAACCCAGTTTATTGTTCACTGACTACTATTAGTATGCCATTTATGGATTTATCTCCCACAAAAGTGTAAACATTGAGCCTCCCAGGCACCATCAAAACATTGAGAGTGGTCTGCTCAGATGTCTTTCCTGCTCGTCCTAAAGCGAGAGTTTGGGGCATGGCTACTGTAGTAGGCGGAGCCAGAGAGTGTTTAACCAATGTGGGACCATGACTGAAGCAGTACATGGGAAAAGACATTCAGCTTCAGTTACAAAAGTGCAAGCCAAAGTTCACTGCATTTAGATCTTCAAAAATGCACAGTTCATGAACGTGTCAAAGCAAACAAGGCAATGCGCTGCAAAGAACGTTTCAATAATCAATACCATACAGCATCATCATACAGAGAAAGACAAATCTATCAGTTTAATATTTACTTTGATGTGTCCAGTGTAAAATGCGCCCGGTGCAGATACGTTGGATGGTTTATTATAATCGAGACACTCACATGCGCTCTAGACAGTGTATTAGCCTATACGTTTGCTTACTCATGACACATAGCAACACAGCTAAAAGTTTTCCTAATATTTTGAACCTTTTATTGAAAGTAGCCTGCTTTTACCCGTTGAGACATGCCTTCACAAGTACCCATAAGAGCTGTTTGTGATATATGAGTTGGGGAGGTGTGACTCACGAAAGGGACACTTTTTTGTAATTCAGCTAAGTGCCAGAAACTACATACTTCACCTTTAAAGATGCAAAACACTAAAGAGACTTTGAAACAAGAATTAGTCAGTGGTAATATGTTTTACTGTCTCTTCCATCCAGGTTGTTCACACATACAAAGGCCATCAAGCTGATGTGCACTTACTGTTGCCTTTTGGAGATCATCTAATTTCTGTTGACAAGGACAATGTTGTCATTATTTGGGATGTCGAGTCTGAAGGTAGGTTTGTTATTTTTGCTAGGTTTACATTACTTTCAGCAGAATCAAGGGTGTCTTCACAATGTATGTAATATGTTCTGTCAATCTCACTGCAGACACATACCTGCAGATTTCATACGACAAAGCATCATTTGAAGTCTCTGCTTTGATGCACCCGAGCACCTACCTGAACAAAATCCTGTTTGGAAGCAGTCAAGGGAGTCTTCAGCTATGGAACATCAAATCAAAGTATGCACTTCTAATGAATTCTGAATGCAGTTGGTGATATTAGTCTTATGCTTCTCCACAAAGTTTCTAAAGATAAAAAGGAGAAATTGTGTCACAATGCGAATATTTTTTTTTATTTTGTTTGTAATTCTCATTATTCTCAGTGATGATTTTCATTAATACCTACGTTAACAAGAATAGTACTATCTGGAGTCAGTGATTTAAAAAAAAATAAATAAAAAAAGTCAGCATAAACTATGATGTATAATACCTTTTATATTTTATATATATATACGCAAATAACATGCATATATTTAGTGAAATGCTCCATTCTAGAGTTCATTTCTGTAGTGAACTAACATGCTGTGGGCACTAAATGAAGAATTAGGAGTAAATACATACGTGAGATATTATTCTCAAGCTGTTTTATTGATGTCTTTCAGCGATAGAAACACTGGTAATCTGGTTGAGAGATTACAAGTAATCATATCTGTGCGTAGATCATCTGTTCTTCTTCTTCTGAAATTTTTCCTGTTGTGGCGGTTAGCAAACAGCGTTGCATTACTGCCCACCCCCTTCTGGATTGGAGTGTGGATCGCCTGTGACTGACTGTATTTGTCGTCTGACGGTTCGGGACGAAACATGTACCGTTACACCCCTATTAATAATTAGAGATTTCTATTTCATATAAATGCTGTTTTATTTTACTTTAAAACAATCTTGGAAAAAAAAATATTTTATATTATATTAAGCAACACAACCATTTTGAACATTGGTAATAATAATAATAATAATAATAATAATAATAAAAATTGAGCACCAAATCAGCATATTAGAATGAGTCCTGAAGGATCATGTGACACTGAAGACTGGAGTAATGGCTGCTGAAAATTCAGCTTTCCATGATAGAAAAAAGAATGCCTTTTAAAATATATTAAAATAATAAAAAAAAGTTATTTTAAATTGTAATAATATTTTATAGTATTACTTTAATTTTGATCAAATAAGTGCATCCTTGGTGAGCATAAGAGACTTAAAACATTAAACAAAACCTTAACAAAAATATTAAAAAAACCTTACAAATTCCAAACGTTTTAAGGGTAGGTTAATTAAAGGTTTTTTTCCACATTATAGTATTGAGAATGTTAGAGGAGAAGGAAAATGTACTTAGTCATCATGAAAATTGTCATAATGTCATATTTTTTTTTTTTTTTATGCCTTTTATTGGATTAAAAAATGATCAGGGCTGCGTTTCTCGAAACCATTGTGAGAAGTTGATCGCAGCAACCATTGGTACCAGTGTTTGTATGACCTACTTAGGTGTACAATGCTTTTGAGAAACACACCCCAGGACAATTGTGACCCTGGACCGCAGAGAGTGTTTTATACATCATCTGAAAGCTGAATAAATAAGCTTTCCATTGATGTATTGATGTGTTGATATGCTGGTTGATAGGACAATATTTGGCTGAGATACAACTATTTAAAAATCTGGAATCTGAGGGTGCAAAAAAAATCAAAATATTGAGAATCACCTTTAAAGTTGTCCAAATGAAGTCCTTAGCAATGCATATCCACTCACAAAAATAAATTTTTGATATATTTACGATAGGAAATTTACAAAATATCTTCATGGAACATGATCTTTACTTAATACCCTAATGACTTTTGGCATAAAAGAAAAATCGATCATTTTGACCAATACAATGTATTGTTGGCTATTGCTACAAATATATCTGTGCTATTTATGAATGATTTTGTGGTCCAGGGTCACATTTATTGACAGACTTTGTGAGGATCAACCTTTGTGTTAATTATGTAGTGTTACTTGTGATGTTGTTTGAAATAATAAAACAAATCTTCCTCTCTTAATCCAGCAAACTCCTGTTCACATTTCCTGGATGGGCAACTGCTGTAACTGTTCTTCAACAGGTTGGTCTCGTTACTTTCATTATTATTATTATTATTCTTTCTATTCTACATTTAAATCTACACATATTCATAATTGACTAATTCAAAAACGGCAGTTAAAAAAAAAAATAGCACAAACTGAATCCATGAACATGGTTGAGTCGAGTAACTGACCGATATTCAAACAAATAAATGCACTGCATATCTATAACCTTTGCACAAAACTATCAAAGATGCTAAAATCCTCTAAAAGCTGTTGCTTCCCCTTTACCCAGCTTTGCTGCTGAAAGTATTAAAGTTAAAACCAAATCATTTGGTGTACAATCCATTAACCATCCCTACTTTAATAGATCAATGACAGGGCTACAGACTGCGCCTAAAACGCTCGCATTTGCGACCAAAAATATGAATTTGTGTGTGATATTTTTGCTGATATCGCCACTGGCGTCAATATAAATTTACGTTATGATTTAAAAATTTGCATGTGATGCCTTTTTACCTACGTGTTCTGTGATGAGTAGCCTATCACATCTTATGTTAACGTAATAAAATGAGACAATGCACATCAAAAAGTAAAAAAAAAACCTGTTACACTCACTTGTGTTTGAGTTTGAGCGCTGAAATACACATGGAGAAAGCGTGGATCAGCATTCTGTCAGAAAAACATGTCAAAATGAAAAATATGCGTGAACTTCACATTATTTGTAGTGCACCTGTCATCCAATAATCACAATCAGCTTTGTTACTTTTAATATGTTACTTTTAATAAATGTAACAAAGTCTGAGCTTTCAAATTCTGTCAGTTTTATCATGAAATACAAACAATAAACGTGGTTTTGATGCTCTTTAATGTGGTGTAACAGATCACTGTAGCTCCTCAGTTCAAGCGGCACATGAACCAATCATTTCTTCTAGAGGTTGACCGATATTGGATTTTACCAATAACCGATTAATCAGCCGAGAGTTTTTAACGTGGAAATTAAAATTTTAAAATGATGCTGGATAAAAAAAAAAAATAAAATAAGACTAAGTAAAACAGTGCTGAACTTTTTCTTTATGTAAGTACTGAACCATGAAAATGTGCTAAATGAAATAAATTTAATATGAATATATTAATTATATGAATAAATATTGAAGTAAACAAAAGACATTCAAACTGAAACAAAATGTAACACTGAAAATGTATTAGTAAATGTTAAAATTAACAAACTATAAATGAACAATACTTCTACAGCATTTATTAACCCTAAGTGTTGCCATTTCAACAGTCATGCTTAAAGTTGATCGTCTTTAAATATCTACAGAGAGAACTGATATATTATAAATGTACATCATATGTAGCTTATAGTCTCTTACTTTCTTTGCCTCTATTTTAGAACACTTGATGATCATCTAATCCTAATACCAAAATATGTATTGCAGTGATGATAAATAAATGAAATCGGATGCGTTTCTGATTTGTTTGTTTCTGTCGGCTGCATGAACTTATTTGCTTTCACACGTCGCTTAAAAAATGCAACTTCGCTGGCTAATGAAAGCATAAAAGTGACCAGCTGAATATACACTAGTGCAAATAGATGAAAACAATCGTGACATTAAACATTTGGGTCGGATTTGCGTGCATTTTGTCATATTGTTTCAAACGCTTGAGGTGCTACTAATGTTAGCGCCCTCTCAGCCTGATCGCAAACATAGGGTAGCCAAGTGCTGCTGTTCTTTCTCTGCTAATGCAGCATCTAGTCAGCAAAGTAATTACTTTATAATGATGTGACAACATGTACTGTAGTGTACTGTGTTCATACCATTTCGCTGTCGGTGTTTTAAATGCGTATCTGAAGTGACAGCGATCTCCTGCCGCGTGTGCTCTCTGAGCAGCGCACAGCCTCATGTGTTAAAGTAAACAACAGCGTTGTGCGCTCCCCGGCGGAGCAGAATTACGACATCGGTAATCGTGAGCTTCAAGCCATCAAGGTAGCATTAGAAGAATGAAGACATTGGCTGGAGGGAGCTAAGTTTAGTTTCGAGGTAATCACGGATCATCGAAACCTCGAATATCTATGTGAAGCCAAACGTCTTAACCCACATCAAGCCAGATGGGCCCTGTTCTTTATGAGGTTTGACTTTAAAGTCACCTGGTGAAAAGAACGTCAGAGCTGATGCTCTATCTTGACTTCATCAACCTGATCTAGAGCCTGACTCTCCTGAACCCATTCTCCCTCCAGCCACGATCACCAGTCCTATCCAGTGGTCCGATGATGATCAGATCACTCAAGCTACCCGCTCTTAACCTGCTCCACCGGGAGGTCCCGATGGGCGTCTCTACATCCTATCAGCTCTTCGCCAACCCCTCATTGACTTAGCTCATTCCTCTCCGGGCTCTCGACACAGAGGTAGTCATCGTACCCTCTCGCTCCTACAACATTGTTACTGGTGGCCCTCCATGACCCAGGATATCTCTTCCAACATGTCAAGGGTTGCTCAGTCTGTGCCATTACCAACAACCCTCGAAGACTACCTATTCCACACCGGCCATGGTCTCATCTGGGTATAGACTTTATGACTGACCTCCCTCCTTCAGATCTTAAAACCTGTGTGTTCGTCATTGTGGATCGATTCTCTAAGGCCTGTAAGCTTATCCCTTTGAAGGGTCTACCCACTGCTTTTGAGGCCGCTGAAGCTCTCTTCCAGCATCTGTTTCGTCATTTTGGTCTCCCAGAGGACATAGTGTCCGACCGAGGTCCACAATTCAGAACTGGCCCCAACCCAGCAGTGTTAAGGCAGGAACACACCAAGCCGACAAACTAATGGCGACGAAAGCAGACTGCGGGGTTGGCTCACGTTGGCAGCGTCTGGGTCCAAAGTTGCCCTGTCCGACCGAGGTCCACAATTCATTTCCCGGGTCTGGAAAGCCTTCTTCTTCTCGGAGTGACTGTCAACCTTTCCTCAGGTTATCATCCTCAAACCAACGGCCAGACTGAGCAGAAGATCCAAGAGATCGGGAGGTACCTGCGGTCATACTGCCACCAGAACCAAGACAGCTGGAGCCGATTCTTTCCCTGGGCGGAATATGCCCAGAGTTCCTCAGACAATCCACCACCGGACTCACACCATTCCATTGTATGCTCAGCTACCAACCTCCTCTGTTCTCCTGGTCCGGTGAACCATCGGAGGTTCCAGCTGTCAATCATTGGTTCCAACAGAGCGAGAGGGTGTGGGACTCAGCACACGTGCATCTCAAACAGGCAGTGCGGAGACACAAACACCATGCTGATGCCTGCCGAACACCAACTCCGCAATACCAACCCGGTCAGAATGTGTGGTTATGACGATGAGGTTATCTACCGGGTCTGCTCCATCCTCGATTTGCGGCGACAGGGAAATCATCTTGAATACCTCATTGACTGGGAGGGTTACGGCCCTGAGGAATGATCCTGGGTTGCTCGAGATGATGTTCTGGATCCATCTCTCCTCACCCAATTCCACTCTGATCATCCCAATCGCCCAGCACCTAGAGGTCGAGGTAGGCCCTGTCGTCGCACATTCCGGACGTCAGGAGCCGCCCGTGGAGGAGGGGGTACTGTCACGGAGTCGCAACCATCACAGACACAAATCAGCCCATCATCACTAGATCCGCCCACTTGTTCACTCTCCCCAGAATACTGACTCACCACACCTGCACCTCCTCATCAAGTCACCACATCAAGTCACCACATAACAGCCCTCACAGCCTGCACTCCATTGTCTGGTTTTGTCTCTCTATATGAATGGACTACCTACCTGATACTCACCTGCCATCCAGAATCCCGTCTTCCATCACCAGTCTTCTGTTGCCTGCTCCTTACCCTTTGTGTGCCTGTCTTGCCAGTTTGTGTTCACCTGCAAGAACATACAAGTCAATCTTCAGCTAAGTCATTCAATAGACTCTCTGGAACTGCTTTACTCACCATTGCTGCATCCAGTTCCGTTTATTGAGTATCACCTGTTGAATAAACTCTGCTTTTATATAACATGCCTGTCTGCTGCCTTCTGTTCTGAGACAATATTACATATTCATTATATTTTTACTTAAAGAGGTACTTCACCGCTGGCAAAACGGGCTTTATGGTGTTTCTCCGAAGCGCAGATTTCGTGACTGCAGTTGGCTAGTTTGGAACGTCTGTTTTGGAACCTGGTGTTTTCTCCCTTAGTTCAGTTCGTCAAGGCATAAATGAACTTGGCAGTTGCGCTCAGATCCACACCAAAACAATCGCTCTGAGATCGCCTGAACGAGGTGGTCTCAGGCTGATTGAAAACGAACTCTGGGGCGGTTTGGTTGAGGTGAAAAAGCAATCCGACCCAACGGACCAACAAACATAATTCATAATGGGAAATATGTTATATAAAAAGCAACAGTGTCTGATTCTTTGAGTGAGCACATTAGTTAATGCAGTTGAAAACCAAAGAGTTGAAAACTCTTCATCTTAAAATGTTGTGTAACACAAACTTAGGAATGAACTCTGACGTAAATCTGCTATGTGACCGTAGCCAGTCTAAAAAAAATCTAATTTACATATACTACCGACATTGTAACACTACAAAGCGAATTGAAAATCAGCGTAATTACACTTTAACCTGTTGTCGACATGATGAGAAAGAATGAAAGGAGCTAAAAATAAAATTCAACACTGCCTATATGATGCATGTGAAGAGCTGGCTTTCACCAATGATGCAGATGCAAACGCATGTGAAGAGCTGGCTTTCACCAATGATGCAGATGCAAACGCATGACAGGATGACTGAAATGTTTGAAAAATGTAAAACATCTCTTTATTATTTGGCAACTAAAAAATTGTTTGGCGTCTCTTTTGCTTTATTGGAGCCAATGGCTCCTTAATTTTTTTTTTTTTTTTGTCTGGAGCCCTGAATGATAACTAGTGTGTAATGTGTTCTGTTGAAATGAATCTATTTAGACTCCAGCTGTGGATGTTGTGGGTGTGGGTTTAGCATCTGGTCAGATCATCATTCACAATATCAGATTTGATGAAACACTGATGAAGTTCCGACAAGACTGGGGTCCAGTCACAGCTTTATCCTTCAGGACAGGTAATGTTGTTACCTAGGCTTCACAAAGTGTATACTATACTTTTCAGCCCATTATATTGCACTTACTTTGTCCTTGCCATGCAGATGGGCATCCAATAATGGCATCTGGCAGTCCTATCGGACACATAGGGCTGTGGGATTTAGAGGAGAAGAAACTAGTCAGTCAAATGCGAGATGCTCATACAACAGCCATCGCTGGCCTCACATTTCTTCAAAATGAACCCCTCTTGATCACCAATGGAGCGGACAATGCCATACGGGTTTGTGTTATTTGCTCAGGCTTGTTTTTCATAATGTAAATTATTCATATGTGACTGCAACAATAGAATTCAAATGTGCATTATGCCAGTAAACAATGGTGTGTATGACATAGGTGTGGATTTTTGACGTTGCCGGAGGGGACGGCCGTCTTCTAAGACATCGGATTGGTCACAGTGCTCCACCAACAAAGATTCAGCACCATGACCAGAGCGGCTTGCACATTCTTAGTGCAGGTACTGCCATAACCAGTACATTATGAAGACACAAGGCATACGAGTACAGATAAATGTGTTTAAGCATAATGATCTTGATGCGTTTACTCCTCATAATAGGTCAAGATGGTACTTTGCAGTCATTTTCAACTGTTCATGAAAGGTTCAACAAGAGTTTGGGGCACGGTAATAACTACTTGGCATTTTCTTGTTAGTGCATGTAAAGGTAAAGTGTGTAATGCCTTTATAACTAGCAGCACCATACAGAATTGCATCAAAATTAATTACATTTTTATGTTTTCTGAAGTGTTTTTTAATGCTTTGGTGGGGTGTTCTTGAAGTTTAATATTTTTATACTTTTGAGTTTAATAATTTTCTTCATTCAGGTTATTAGTAATAGCGATGCTTACCTTGTTTTCCAAACCCTCTTAAAAACCCTTCAGCCTTAGCTTTCCATCATTCAAACTTCCAAGTCAGTTATTTTGCAAAACTGCTTATTATAGGTAGTCCCACCCCCAAATTCACATCATTGGTTGCCCAATGCTGTTATATCTGTCAGTTAAACAAACAGCACTCTGTTTTAAAACAATCTTCACGCTCTTCACAAAGTCAGCCTACAAATGGCTTTCTTGTCTTTGCCCATTAAAATAAGGAAAAAGTATTTTTAATAGTTTAAAATTGCACACTTCACCTTTTAAACACTTAATTATGGGCATTTTCACATTATAAAGACTATTGATGTCAAGTAGTATCTGTATTGTATAAGACTTCAGTGGTCGTTTTTATCAACAGGCACCCTTAACAAAACAAAAGCTAAAAAGAAAGGTGTGAGGAACGACATGGAAAAACTTCCAGCCATCACAACTTTTGCCTCAGGTGTGATTTATGATTTAATTTTTAAATTAATAATGTATATATTTAAAATGATTAGATGACAATTCTGTCATCATTTGTTCATCTTTAGAACACAATTGAAGATATTTTTAATATTCTCTCATTATTTTTGTCCATCCATTTGCAAGTCTACAAAATCAAAATTTGTACATAAGACATTGTAAAAGTAATTCATATGAATCAAGTGATTTAGTCCAAGTCTCGCTTTATATGATTAACAGATTTAATTTAGACTTTAATTAGCATATAAACATTGATCAACATACATGCATAGAGCACATTAAATATAGTAAATGGAAGCTCAGTCATGCATGCTTGGCATGGGAGCAAACCCATGCACATACGTTTGGGCTTCCTAAAAATATTGAACTCCTTAAAATATCTTCACTTGTTTTCTGAAGATGAATGAAAGTCTTATGGGTTTGAAACGACATGACGGTGAGTAAATGATGGCAGAATTTTCATTTTTTAAACTCTGATCATCTCTTTATATCCAAAACAGTGTTGGAATTACCTTATAAATAACTCAATACAACTAAAATATTGAAAGCCATAACTGTGTGTAATGCTGCTGATACGCATTTAAGCCTACTGATGTTATTTTGTATAGAAACGGCTCGTCAGAGTGACTGGGATGGCATTATTGCATGCCACCGCGGTTTCCTTATGACTACGACATGGAACTATCAGAAAGGTTCGATGGGTGCTCACAGGTTGGAGCCTAAACGCTTTAACAGGAACCGCAGCCTCAATGTCCATGCAACCGTAAGTGTGTAGATGTGATGTTTGTGTTTATGTGATCATTTAGCTATATAACAGATGATTTCAAATCAGATTTGGTCATATGTTGTCCAGGCTGTGGATATCACCTCCTGCGGGAACTTTGCAGTGATTGCGCTGTCTTCAGGACACATTGATGTGTACAACATGCAGTCTGGTTTTCACCGAGGACATTATGGAGAGGACAAGGGTGAGTTAACCCCATCCTGAACATCAGATGTGTAATATGTGTCAATTTCAAGTCTGATCTCAATAGCATTTTGTGTGTG
The DNA here is from genome assembly GCA_039654765.1 of Mylopharyngodon piceus. Classification (NCBI taxonomy): domain Eukaryota; kingdom Metazoa; phylum Chordata; class Actinopteri; order Cypriniformes; family Xenocyprididae; genus Mylopharyngodon; species Mylopharyngodon piceus. The sequence continues at coordinate 31,976,714 of CM077443.1, read as the reverse complement.
CGCAGCGCATGCAGGGCCTGTGCGTGGGGTTGCTGTGGATGCTCTAAACCAGTTGACTGTTAGTGTGGGAGCAGATCGCCTTCTGAAAATCTGGAAGTTCAAATCCAAGGAGGAGTTACATACACACAGCCTGCCAGCCGCCCCGGCTTCATCTCAGCTTCACAGGGACAGGTATTAGAGACATTAATGCATAGTTATTTCCCCACCAGTTTTTATTTTCATTGCAGTATGAATAAATATAAGTTTTAAAAACACTTTTTATGGTACAGAAGAATTTACCCTCTATCGGTTGAGGCTAGGGGTGGGCGATATGGCAAAAATATCATATCACGATTTTTTTCAGGAAAATCACGATTCACGATTTTTATCACGATTCTTCATGTTGTTTTTTTACTATTTTGCAAGTGACTGAGCATTACAGCCAAACTAATTTCCCTATTTTAAAAACAAAGCCTTACAATATAACAAAATATAAAATAAAATTAAAAATGGCAGACATTTGGCGAAGATGAAAATCTGTCATTATTTTATCTTTGTTATTAAAAAAGAAGAAAAACATAGGCTACACATTATACAAATGAAATTAATAAAATGATTTATTTTTTCAGCTACAGTAGATGTATTTAACAGTAGCATTCAAGTAAAAAATTAAATGAACAAATATAAAAATATAACACTAGACTTGTATTAAAGTTCTCAGTCAAGAGCAAAAAGTTATTTTGAAGAATGTGACCAGACAGTTGCTGGTCCATAGTGACTATGTTTTTCCTACCATGGAAGTCAATAGAGACCAGCAACTGTCCGGCTAACCCACATTCTCCAAAATATTTTATTTTGTGTTCTACACAAGAAAGAAATTAATACAGTTTTGAAACAACATTACAGTGAACTATCCCTTTAAGGACAAGCGACCGCATGGTTAATATTAGGCTGCTCTGTCACTTTAAAGACCTGCACGTATATCTAATACACAGCCACGCATCCAATTTTCTCTCAAATGTTTACTTTCACTTTAGACATAACCAACTGTTTATGTAAACTTTGTGCGTATTTGACAGTATTAGAGCAATCGGACTCTAAAGATAACTTAGTAATCAGGTGCTGTTTGATAGGCTTTTAGTGCCTGTGCGCTTCGCGTGAACGTGCTCTGAAAAACGCATGTCAGAACAGCGCATCAGCACGCGAAAGAAAAGTTTAACCGGCAAGGCACATGAAATAATGAACTTTTGTGGATTGAAGTGTCCCGCGAATATTACTCTACCGCTGCGTTAAAATGTGACGTGAATGTACGTCACGTTGAACAGTATGCTGAGACGGAGGCACTGGAACTGCAACTGATAGAAAGCACTGTAGCACGATACTACGATATTTCTTCATAAGCAGATCGTGGAGACATTTTAATCGTCCACGATCAAAAATCGTTATATCGCACACCCCTAGTTGAGGCATAAATCTGCAAGCGCAGCATAGTTTTGTTAATTAGTTGGGCTTCATATGATGGTTTGAGGCTTAGCCGGCTGTGTACCCGTTAGGCCTGTCGCGATTTATTAAATTACCATCTGATCGCAGTTATTTGATTTAACTGTGATTATTTCAGACAACCACAATTATTGTGCTCTTTTAGAAGGCACAAGGGGGAGACGTACACGAAAAGACATAGACACGAGGTTCAACCCTCGGTTGAAATCGCTTTCAAATGCACGCTCGCTTTCGCTTTTGAATTCGCATTCGCTTCCCGGGGTGATAGTTACTTTTGTATTCAAAGGTGTTGACTAGGGCTGAACGATTAATCGCATTTGCGATAATATCGCGATATGACACAACGCGATTTTTTTTTTTTTTTTTGTAACCACAAAGGCTGCGATTACACGCTCGTCACATGATATGCGAGTAAGCAGTCTGCAAAGGAAGCATCAACCTGGCACGCTATGCATATGCCTGGCCTACAGAAAAGCACAGTTTATGTTTAATCTATCTAATATTGTGTTGTTCATACTAAACAATAGAGATGGGAGAAAAGATTCTCTCTCTAACGATTCTGAGCTTAGTTTTTAACCACAGATGCGCGATGGCGCTGTGTGTGCTTTAGAAACTTATTCTGCTTGCTTCCAATTGCTCTCTCTCACTCACTCACTCACTCACTCACTCACTCACTCACACACACACACACACACACACACACACACACCACTCGAACCATCTATAAAATAATCTTTAATAAAGTTCGGAAAGGTTGAAGCGAATTGCAAGGACGTTTGCGTGCTTCATTGCACAGGATGCGCTGTGAGAAACGCGTGCTTTGCTGACGTTTGCAGTGTGTGGTCTCGCCCGCCGGTATTTTCCTTACAAATGCTCTACGAACGCTGCCTCAGTTATGTCGTTATGTCAATTTCAAATGCTGACGCATGCTTTGTGAAGAGTGCTCGGTCATGCGGCTGTGCGCGACTCCGTTTAAGTGTTAAATGTACTTGCATCTCAAAATGCTTTTATGACGCGAAATTAATGTAAACACAGTCAGTTATGTTTTAAGGGATCAAACAGACAGGACAAACCACATCTTATATTTCAAAAGAGATATGTGCATTAGTGTGAATGCAGCTTATTAGATCTCCCGCTCTCTATGATGTCATAATAATCAACAACAGTAAAGCTGAGAAAGAAAAATCACTCACAGCTCTTGAAAGAAATCTTCAGATACCTTTAAATACTGAAAGCACTGTTTGCTTGTTTATTGCTTGTAATGTTTTTTGTTTGTTTGTTTTTCCCCCTCTTTATTATTTACTAGCTTTTCCCCCAGTTTCACAGACAAGGCTTAAGCTAGTCCCAGCCTAAAATAAATGTTTGAGCTGTCTTAACTGAAAGCAACTTGCACTGACATGTCTTAAAATATATCAGTGCCATTGTTTTGTCTCAAGATGTACAGCATTAATGTTTTTTTCTAAGGCACGTTTATAAAAGCTACTTAAAACTAAGGCCTAATCCTGGCTTAATCTAAGCCCTGTCTGTTTATTTAAAATTATTAACATGCAATTGTTTTAATTACATTTTTAATGTGTAGTTATTTTAAAAAGTACTTATAATTACATATGTAATTAAATAATAAAAAAGTTTTATTAATAAGACTAATCAATAAGGAAAAAAAGATCAAGAATCGATTTGGAATCGGACTGCGACTCCCAGAATCGGAATCGAATCGTGAGGTGCCTAAAGATTCCCACCCCTACAATGATTTATTGCTTGTCTTTGTTGAATAATACAGAAGATAAAGAGCTTAAAAAATAATTGCATATTAAATCGCAATCGCAATATTGGTAAAAATAATCGCAATTAGATTATTTTCCAAAATCGTTCAGTCCCAGTGTTGACTGACAACTAACAAAGGATTCAATTATTCAAAATAATTTGATTAATTGAATGATTATTTAATGAAGGAAGCACACAAAAAATGTATGGCAAAGCTTGTAAACAAACAAAAAAATAATAGTCAAAGCCCTAAAACGGACAATTAATCGTCAAAGCCCTATTAATCATCATAACCGCTGTTTGGAGAGAAGTATAAATCAACAGTCAACCATATTCATCATATCCTATCCTTGAGTGGACGCCCTCCTGTCATGTACCAACACCCTTTTACCATTCCATTACAATTACATATTAGAATAAGGAAAATTTCTTCCATAAATTTGGAGCGCTGTAAGAGTGAGTGTTGCACCTTTGTTCAGTTCATATACAATCCCCCCTTTTATCATTAACTGACAACTAGATAATAATAAAGCAAATTTAAGTCATTTCATTACATTTATACTCTTCATTCCTTATTTTCATATAAATGATCACTCTCTTAAATTTGTGAAAGAAGAAATTCTTAGGCTGTTTTGTTTGATTTTCCTTTCAGTATAAGCAATCAATAATACACATTGTCTTTTCATGTCTTGTGCAGATATTTTTCTGGGCTAATTTGGTTTTATCATAAACATAATTAATTACAAACATATTCCCTGGAGGCAGGGCTAAATGAGCAAACACTGTTACTGCATTCCTGGCATGGGCCAGACCCCCAGTCACTTCTCAGATGCTAAACACGGACATTGCCTGTAATCACAAATACCAGGATATATACACTGGTTTTTAGAAAACTATGATTTCCAATTCCAAGAAGAGGCATTGTAAATCCACTCCTTTCACTACACCCCTTACTATTTCTTTCTTCTAAACTCTTTTGTAAATAGAAATAAAAGAAAAATTCACAATCAATTCAATCATTTTTCCACTAAGACTTTAAGCTTTCTTTTCAACACAGATCCATTTATAGTCATTATAGCCCACATAAAAAAAAAAGAACATAAATGAACATAAACCTAAACTTTGTTAATGTTAAAAACAAAAAACAAGAACTGTCAGATTTTCATAATACTCTCATCACTTCATAAATCTCCCGGTTTGATGTCGTGCAGTAGGGCATCAGCTGCCTTTCCTTGAGCTGCTTTCACCTCCACACAAATGTTAGACAGGAGAGAAGACATTTCCTTACAATAGCTCAACATGTCATGTTCACACAATTTGGTTGATGGCACTCGTTGTTTAGCCCTTTCCATTCCCATAAATGGGGCTCTTCCAAACAATATCTCAAAAAGGGCTTAAATTGGTTCTGGGTCTCTTCCTCATTCTCATATACATTAGGACTATTGGTAGGCCTTTACCCAAGTGAGCCCAGTGTCCTCGCAGCATTTGGCCAATTTACTTTTTGCCCTGTTTTGCAAGCCTTAATCTATAATCTATTGCACTATATTCTGTTGCACTATAATATTTGGACCTGGTCCGGTAAAGGGACTTGTCACGCATTTCTCTCTCACTTACAACAACTGTTGTAGATATATATATATATATATATATATATATATATATATATATATATATATATATAGTAGCATCTATAGTTCTAATGTCTGCATTAGGATTTTCTAAACCCTCAAGTTCCTTCAATAATAATCACTAGATTAGATATTATTTTCACAATAACATACCTAGTGAGAGTCCCTATGGTCTATAGCATTAGTTAAGAGATTTTCCTCTTTTCGATTTACATATACCTGAAGTTTCTAACGAATCAATAACCAAATCAATAACTAAATCAAATCATGAGATACTCATCTTAAACCTTTAGTTGGTCCACATCTTCTTCCAGGTGTGTTGATCATGTTTGTCCGCATGGACATTCCATCTTCACCAGGGTGACTCTTTGTGAGCCGTTGCAATGGGCTTTCCCTCGTTGGTGAGGGAGGGCGTTACCAGCATGGACCTTTGATCCCTCACTTTATGCTGTGTGGGGTTGTTGAGGCTGGTTTTTTGTAGATTAAGGTGAGAGGCTTGGACCTAGATGTCACACTCTCCAATCATTTTGCTGATTATTGCAATTAAATGCGTTTTCAAATAAACAACTTTTTATTAAAAGGAATTCCTTAAGACTTTATGACCTTATTTTTATCTCTTGTTCTTTTCTTAGATGGAAACTTTCAAGATCTTTAAAGCTGTTTTAAAACAGTTTGCATTTTGGAAACGCACTTTCATGAGAGTGTGACAGTGAAGGGAGGGCATCCTTCCTCTCTTATAGTCTCATCTCTCAGAATGTTATCTCTCTAGGCCAATGATGGTATTTTCAACCACATGGACAATTTATGTTTGTTTGATTTATTTATGGACAATTTGTTTGTTTGTAAAGCACTTTGGATCAACTACAGTTGTGTTAAATTTGTGCTATATAAATAAAATTTGACTTGACTTGACTTGACATGTGGAACATTCTTAGACTTGTTTATCATATTTTATCCTTGAGTGGAGGCCCTCCTGTCACGTACCCACGCCCTTTTACCATTCCATTACAATTACATACAAACAAAATTTCTTCCACAGAAGGCTTTCCACAAGGTTTAGGAGTGTTTATGGGAATTTTTGACCATTCTTCCAGAAGCGCATTTGTGAGGTCAGGCACTGATGTTGGATGAGAAGGCCTGGCTCGCAGTCTCCCCTCTAATTCATCCCATAGGTGTTCTATCAGGTTGAGGTCAGGACTCTGTGCAGGCCAGTCAAGTTCCTCCACACCAAACTCGCTCATCCATGTCTTTATGGACCTTGCTTTGTGCACTGGTGCGCAGTCATGTTGGAACAGGAAGGGGCCATCCCCAAACTGTTCCCACAAAGTTGGGAGCATGAAATTGTCCAAAATATCTTGGTATGCTGAAGCATTAAGTGTTCCTTTCACTGGAACTAAGGGGCCAAGCCCAACCCCTGAAAAACAACCTCACACCAAAATCCCCCCTCCACCAACCATTACACTTGGTACAGTGCAGTCAGGCAAGTACCGTTCTCCTGGCAACCACCAAACCCAGACTCGTCCATCGGATTGCCAGACAGAGAAGCGTGATTCGTCACTCCAGAGAGAACATGTCTCCACTGCTCTAGAATCCAGTGGTGGTATGCTTAACACCACTGCATACGACGCTTTGCATTGCACTTGATGTAAGGCTTGGATGCAGCTGCTTGGCCATGGAAACCCATTCCACTAAGCTCTCTACGCACTGTTCTTGAGCTAATCTGAAGGTCACACAAAGTTTGGAGGTGTGTAGCTATTGAATCTGCAGAAAGTTGGCGTTACCACTAACAGTTGACCGTGGAATATTTAGTAGTGAGGAAATTTCATGAATAGACTTATTGCACAGGTGGCGACCTACATGTATCACGGTCCCACGCTTTCATTCACTGAGCTCCTGAGAGCGACCCATTCTTTAACAAATGTTTGTAGAAGCAGTCTGCATGCCTAGGTGCTCGATTTTATACACCTGTGGCCATGGAAGTGATTCGAACACCTGAATTCAATGATTTGGAGGGGTGTCCCAATACTTTTGGCAATATAGTATACACTGATGAGCCAATAAAATATGACCAGTCACAGATGAAGTGAATATCATTGATAATCTCCTAACAAGGCCACATACTAAGCTCTGGGTTAGATAGTCTCGCGTAGCCAGACCTTCAGAGTGATGGCAGAAGGTCTGGACTCTATCGCAGCTTTCATTGGCCAAAGACCGCCCAAGAGGACGTTTGACTGACATGTAACGCAACCCATCATAGTTCGTTTTGTTCCGCATCATGTTTATGGCCGTGAAAATGTAAAGTCAATGTCCCTACAATAACAGACCGGCATGCATTTAATAAATTATTCATTCAAGAACATTGTGCAAGTTTACTGCAACAATGGAGCCGCAAACTAAATCCAGCGTTTAGTTGATCCTGGTAAGCGCTCATTGTCACAGTTGTAAACACAACGTCTTTCTTCTTCCACAAGGGGTTTTGGCATCATGGCATTTGTTTCCAGGCGGACCTTTAACCCTCTGGGGTCTGAGGATTTTTGGGGCCCTGGAGAAGTTTTGACATGCCCTGACATTTGTGCTTTTTTCCGTTGCTTATAAACATATTAATGGCAAAAGTGTCATTACACTGTATTCAGCACATACTAGGCTACCATAATATGTGAGCAACATGTATGTACATGTTTGTATTTTTGAGAGAATAACCTTTATGCGTGGTTATTGAAAAAACAAAAAACTGAAATACAGTCATAAAATAAATATTAAATATGTGTTCACAAGACTTCTGGGTATTGGAGGTTGTAGACTAGAATTTTTGCTTCAAAATGATGTAAAAATTATCCTGCCTACTCGTTCATATAAAACAATATATTGATTTAAATTTTGTAAGACACTTTTTGTCAAGAAAGACAGTATCCGGGTGGCGTGAATCATCATGAATAATGCTGTGATTCACACCTGAGAAGACAAAGACCCGCATAATGACCCGCATAATGAGCCCTTTCAGTCAGGTAGGCTATGTGAGAGGACACTAAAAAAATCAAAGTACAAAGTAGTTTTTTTTTTGGTAGTTTATTCAGAATATAGTTAACAATATAAATGAGACACATTTTGAATAAATGAGGGCACATTTTGCGTATACAGTTTTACCTGGAAATAAGTCCTGTTTAAAGATATAAGTGAACATCACTTACTTGGCATTCCAAGGTGTTTGGTGTTTCTGCACTGGAGAAAAAAAAAACATTTCCTGCTTCCCATCAGTGATCTCACAATTATATTCATTCAGAATGTCCAGTGTGGGCCAATATCTGGTCACTATGATTCTCAAATCTGTGAGATAAAAGAAAAAACCCTCTGTGAGCATGCTGATAACAGATATTTATAATGTTTTTGAAAGAAGTCTCATGATCATCAAGCCTGCATTTATTTGATAAAAATACAGAAAAAAACAGCAATACTGTGAAATATTATTACAATTTAAAATAATGTTTTTCTATTTTATTATACTTTAAAAAATAATGTATTTCTGTGATGCAAAGCGTCTAAACATTCATATTACCTATATGGTGTTTTACTATACCATATTACCTATATGGTATTTCACTCATCTCAGTATAGCAATATAGTTTGGGAATAGCTATGGCAATTTACTAAGTTGTGTAGTAAACAAAAACCCGCGTCGATCTGCCCCATTAATTCACACTGAGACACACAAAACTTGCAGGATTCATATTAAAACAGTTTTTTTTGCGGTTTAATATTCACAGACACTATATCGCGATTAGAATAAAGAATTTAAGAATAAAAAACAACTTACCTTTCACAATCATCGGCTTGAGTTGATCCTCGAAATGAAAGTGAAACCAGCTCTTCCTCTTAGGTAAATCCTTTTAGAATTATTCCTCACCGCATCTCAAAATGATGAAAAGTACATGAAACTGACTAAACTTGATGCCTTTTTCCGAGCTGACGCGGGCGTTCACTCTGTTGCATTGATCGCCTCAGAATTTGCGTCTGAATATCGCGAGCGGTCCGTGGGTGTGGCCGCATTAGCAGATAATGAGCTGAGCCGCCGACATCTGACATGTCTCTCTTTTCATACAGATTACATAAACAGAGAATATTTGTTTTCGATTTGACTTACATGATTTAAAACCTGACATTTCAACGTTTCTTTAGACATAAGTCTCATTTTTGTGTCATTAGTATTCACTACGTTACAGTTCATTTTCTGAGAACTATCAGATTGGACTTCATTCAGAGAGAGACTGCGGCTCGCACATCACGTTAGTTTTCTTTATTTTACAAAAAGCACAACATTTTGTTTTTACTCTGAGTGTACACAAATAAAAGACGACATTTCACAGATTAGAATGGTATATAACTCTTAACTGATATGTCCAAAATTGACAGAGTATTTTTAGTCTCTTTCACACTGATAAGAAAAAAACCGAGATGGTATCGCCGGCGATACCGCCGACTCCAGGGTGGTCTCCCGGACATCCTGTAGAATTCAATCAACCAGATGACAACTTTGAAAATCCTGAAGTGTTTCCAGTTAAGTGTGCCATATACATCAGACGTTCAGCCAATGGCTGAGACAATCAGTTCTAGTTATCAACATGTTGGATACAGGAGAAATGGGCTGGACTAAAGATCTGAGCGACTTTGACATGGGCCATATTATTATGGCAAGGCAACTGGTTCAGAGTATCTCTGAAACGGCAAGGCTTGTGGGTTGCTCCCGGTCAGCAGTGGTAAGAATGTACCACAAACCACAACCAGCCAAGACTGGTTTGGCACCCAAGACTCATCGTTGCATGAGGGCAAAGAAGGCTATCCTGTCTGGTCCGAGCCAACAGAAGGTCTACTGTGGCACACAAAATTTTAATGATGCTTATGGGAGGAATGTCACAACACACAGTGCGTTGCATTCTGCTGCGTATGGGGCTGCGTAGCCGCAGACCAATCAGAGTGCCTATGATGACCCCTGCCCACCATCGAAAGCACAATGGGCACATAAGTGTTGGAACTGGACCTTGGAGCAGTAGAAGAAGGCCGTCTGGTTTGATGAGTCCCATTTTCTTTTACATCACATAAATGGCCATGTACATTTGCGCCGTTTGCACACTGCACACATTGTTCAGGAATGGTTTGAGGAACATGATGAAGTTCAAAGTGGCCTCCAAATTCCCCAGATCTCAATCCGGTTGAGCATCTGTAGTATGTGCTGGACCAAAAAGGTCCACCTCAAAACCTTCAGGACTTGAAGTATCTGCTGCTAACGTCTTGGTGCCAGATACTACAGGACAACTTCAGGGGTCTTATAGAGACCATGCCTCGGTGGTTCGGTGCTGTTTTGGCAGCACGTGGAGGACCAGCAGCAAATTAGGCAGGTGGTCATAATGTTTTGGCTAATTGGTGTATATTTCATTTGAAGAAGACATATAGAAATGTGTGCACATACATGGTGCTGGTTCATGTTTGGATCACTAGAGTATATGAAATATGTCCGTAAAAACTTGAAACATGCTTGCTCCAGGGTGTATATGAACTGTGATCGGCCTTGCGAGTGTTGTTAAACTTATCACAGCGTTCCATGCAGAAACCGCTCTCATGCATGCTCCATGTATTGTAACATATTATTAAATATTGTTACAATCTTATTTTCCATGTGTTGGTAGTCAAACTCCAGCTCTGACCATATTGTGGGGAAAATGCAATCAACACTTTTGTGTTTCTGTACTGAGGAAACATGCACTTACGATGCAGGTGTCTCAAGGACAACAACTCAAAGCTGAACAGGCAGAGATGAACAAACAGTGCTGAAACTGTCTTTTGTGTCATTTGAATTCTCAGCTGTAATGCAATCTTGTGCATAATACAGGGCTGTGATTGGATTAAAAGAGTTAGTGTTGTCATGAGTAATGCTGAGAAAAGCTCAGAAACCGATGATGTAGACACACTCTCCAGCCACGGCAGCCAGTCACTACTCCTAATTAATGCATATACCTCACTTTTTGTCACGATCACCAACTAGAGTGCCCTTGATAGTTACCGGAGTGCACTCCACCCCAGACCATTGCCACTCAGTCATGGACTTCATCCCCCATAATCCTTTGCCTGGACTCATCATCAATGATCATATCCACCTGTGCATAATTACATTGTTAACCCGGCCTATATAAGCTTGTGTCTTTCTATCAGTCTTTGTCAGTCGTTGTCTTTGTGAGGATGTAGCATGTGTTTTGCCCTGTGTTTCTGGATTTCTTGTTCATGTTTGGATTATCTCTTGTTTTATTAAATTTCTGCTTGCATTTGGATCCAGCCTCTCCTCTTCCCTGCATTGAAACGTTACACTTTGGTTCGACATTGACACGTTCGTTGGTTCGACTTTTAATCCGGAAGCCTTTAATGGCTTTGTTAAAACAAAACAAAAACAACTGTTAGAGGGCCACAAGTAACATAGTTTTTTTTTTTATTATAGTATTAATAAACATTAGTGCTATTGTTGTTTTCATTAGCTGTGTTTCCAATCACATATTATCATGCGCATTTTGGGATATCACATAAAAAACACTATATGGAAACGCTAAGATGTTCATAAATTCTCAATGTGCTCAATATAGGTGGATAAATGTTTTACCCGATAAGAAGACGCGCATAAACTACGATGGAAATGCATTTACAGAGTGAATCCCTCAGTGCGCAACCAAAAAAACTCATGTGACTTTGCCCCAACAGTGGATGTGATTGGAAGACTGGACTAACAAGCGGGTTAATTTCATTGTGCAACATCTCAAATGTTGGTTTGATCATTCTGAAATGCCTGAGCCAAAGTCTGTCATGAGAATGATTTGGTATAATGACAACAAACACTTCTTTATTTGCAAATGTTTAATGCCAGGGCTCGTCAACTGGCGTCCCGCGGGTCAAATCAGGCCTGCCATCTTCATCCGGCCTGCGACACCCCAATTTCCCTCCTCCTCTTTTCCTGGCAGTGCGGCTAATTTGGTTAGATACGTGGCCGCAGTGGCGCCTGCAGCTGTACGGCTATATACACACTGTTCGTACCATGCCACTCCTCCGACTGACCTGAGAAACGTTTTCTGTGCGAATATTTCAGCAGTTATTATATGTGTGATACCAATCATTCATGAATTAATTATTCTTTTGTCTCGATTATTTCTTTTCCATGAATTGGCCAAACACGCTTGCATAACGTTCTGAAACGATTTGGATTTGTTCGGACCGCTCTGTCACTGAATCATCTGTAGTTGTTTCTCGGTCAGTAACAACAAATACAGAACGAATAGCGCTGTTTTCATGTGTTTCACTAGTTTACTTTGAACTACACAGCACGCCCCAGTGGATAACGAAACGTAAGCTTAAAGGAGCTGCGTTTATTCCCGTTCACCATTATTAAACAGCGTTACGACATCAGAAGCGTTTCAATTCATCACACACCTCTCGGTTACAAACTACAAATCACTCGATGACTAAACTAGTTTTAAATCGGATGAAACGGCCTCAACATTCCCAACAAGACTTATGAGGAAAACAGGAGAAACGTGCCATGAATGAAGATAGAAGACTTTTAAATCCCAACATCACCACCCTTACAAACATTTACCATGAATGAACTGCAGTAAATTACCATGGTTTGTGGAAATGTGGAATTTATATTGAAAACTATGTTATAGCTATTTATATTGCAATATATGTATTAGGTCAGTAGGGGAATATATAATTAATGTCTTTAAGGTGTAGTTTGTACCTGTGTTTAGGAGTTTTTTTTATAGGCCTATATAACATATCATAATAGAATATCATTTGACAGTGGTAGTGAGCAGCCATTTATGGTTTTACCTGTGGTTACCAAGTCTCACTGTGAGAATATTTTCATTTAAGCCTAATAATTAATAAAATAATTTTTACCAATAAGACCCCCCCACCCCCAGCCCACCTCAACTTTTTGATTTGATAATCCGGCCCTCGAATGAAACCACTTGAAGAGCCCTGTTTTATGCGATATTCCAATTTTGCGTATAGGTTAAATTCTTGTTCATTTAATAAAAATGTAATGTAATGCATGCATTGCTTATTTTTGACTAGATTTTTACTTAATTTTAGTTCATTTTAACGATTTTCGATTTGAAATTTCAAACATTTTGGATCTACCTGGCTGCAATGATGATAAGACAAAACATCTTCTTTAAAGGCTTCTTTTAACACTTTATTTTAGGGTGTCCTTGTTACAGTGTAATTATACATTTAAGTACTGAATAATAACAACATGTACTTCCTATAGGATTAGGGTTTAGGGTTAGTTGCATGCGATTATGCATAATTTACTGTTATTACTATAGCAAGTACACGTTACTTGTACATATGTACAGATTATTATTATTATTAACCCATGTCATAGAGACCTAGTTAGGATGACAGTGATGTTGATTTATACTTAATCTCTCCAAACAGTGGGATGCTTGCTATCGCTCTGGATGATTTTTCCGTTCACATTCTGGACATGGAGACCAGGAGGATTGTTCGTAGATTCTCTGGACATCGTGGGCAGATCAATGACATGGTGAGTGTCAGCTTCAACTACATAATTCAAATTTGACTAGTCTTTGGCTATTCTCAACCATTAATTGTACTTGGAATGACTCTTAGACTACTATTGTGGTTATTTTTTGTCATTGTTGGAGATTGACATGTCCTGGTTACCGTTAGTTTTCGTAATGTGTTCTGTATAAGAAAGAAAGTCGTATGTGTTTTGCATGAGGGAGAGTAAATGACTTTTTGTTTTTGAGTGATATATTTGGGTGAATTAAGTATACGTTATGAAGTGTGCATTATGCTTTTTGTCCAGACATTTAGTCCAGATGGACGTTGGCTGATTACAGCATCTATGGACTGCGCCATCAGAACATGGGATCTTCCATCTGGCAGGTACAAAGTTTAGAGCATAAACCAAGGCTTTTCAACTGGCAGCCAGTGGGTCCTACAATTAATGGATGAAATTGCTGTACCAGCAAACTGAATCTGCTGATGTATGAATGGATTTAAATTTGAAGAATTAAACATTTTTAAAGGAATAGTTTTAGTTACACACACATAGATGTGTAGTATAGTAAAAATATCAAAACTTTGCTTAAATACCTGTTGTACACTATCTACGACATGCCTTCTCTCATCAGATTGATTGATAGTTTATACTTTTTTAGTAAGTGGAAATGCGGTACACGTGTATTTGCTGTAAAATTTTTACTGTTTTTTTATAAAGTAAATTTACGAATAACATTTATATTAGTAATATTTCAAGATGAATAATTACTGGACTGAAGCAACTTAGGTTTACTTGATTAGCCATACATAATTTTTAGAACAATAATGTAAAAATGTGCATATCAAATATGATAAAATATTTTTTTTTTTGTACTTCTCTCAAGCATCATTGTATTGCATCGCATATATATTGCATGTTTTTGTCCCCCACAAAAAAAGAGAGCTTTGGTCATGGAACAAAGTATTTATCATCTTACTAAGACATTAACCTACATTATTGTGGCTGATGAGTAAAGACATAATAAAAGTGGCTTTGCAAGTCATTATATATGAAACCATGAAGGTGGTATTTCAAGCTCAGATTGTTGAGATAGTAAGAAAATGTACATACGGATTGGACATGATAAATTGTACCCATTTCGTCTTTTGTTTACAATAAATGCCCCTATAATTTATGTTTTATACTCATATTTTTTTGTCCTGTTCTGAATACTGTTAAATGTAAATAATTTGTAGTGAGGAGTGAGGGGAACTAAAATGCATAGTTATGTTGTATACAGTGTTTGTAAACATTTTATTGAATTTTACTGTTTTTGAAGGTATTTATTGTTCATTGGCAAGACCATTAAAAAGCTTCTAAATATTTTAACAATAGGGATGTTTAGTCGTTGTCTGTTAACATGTTACTTTACAGTGGAAGTGCTAAGATAAATGAAAGCTCCCTCTCAATTTTTAATTTTGGATAATCTGGCCCTGAAAGTAATTGTAGTGCCCAGGCATAAAACCTAAATTTTTGTGTCTTGTAACATGTATGTCACAGGTAATGCTTAGAGTGCTAAGTGAGATTGTATCATTGTCGTTCTACTACAAACCACTAAAGTAGCCTTTTGAAGGAGGGAAAGACCAGGCCAGTCCAGTGACACCTTTTCCACTTTCTGTATTATTGACTGGTTAGATATTTGTGATGACCTTTTCTGTTTAGTCAGTCAACTGATACTTTTCAAAGTAACCAGTGAAACCAAATTCAGAGATAATTATTATCTTTCATAGATGCGGCCATAGTGACATTTAGTATGTCGGATATTTTTTGTTTGTCTAATGGGGATTCCTCCAGCCGATGAAGTCCCCTCTGGCCCAATTGAATGATTGAATGATTTCCTCTAACACTTTCACACCCTTCCACTTTTTTCTTGCTGTCTTTCATAGTTTGGTCGACTGTTTCCTGGTAGATGCGGCAGCCGTCAGTCTCAGTATGTCCCCTACCGGGAACTTCCTGGCCTCGTCGCACGTTGACGGTCTAGGTGTTTATTTATGGTAAGAGATTGCCTTGCAGATACTGTCTGTCAACTCTAGTTTTTACTTTTTCAATTAGTTATTTCGCACACATAAGATTAAGATTAGAGCGGTTGAATTTTGGTAAACAATTAGCACAATTATCTTATCATTCATCATGACTGAGCAGTGAAAAGGCATTGCGGGTTATGAGTTCATGAGGTTGCAAACTGAATCTGCTGATGCGTGAATGGCTTTAAATTTGAAGAATTAAACATTTTTAAAGGAATAGTTTATTTAGTTACACACACATACATGTGTAGTATAGGAAATATATCAAAACTTTACTGAAATACCTGTTGTACGCTATCTACGACATGCCTTCTCTCATCAGATTGATAGAGTTTATACTTTTTAGTAAGTAAATGCGGTAAATGCAAATGAGATCTTTTTGTTGTAAAATTGTTGTAAATTTATGAATAACATTTATATTGTTAGTAATATTTCAAGATGAATAGTAACTGGACTGAAGCAACTTAGGTTTACTTGACTATCCATACATAATTGTTTAGAACAATCATATTAAAATGTGCATATCAAATATGATAAAATTATTTTTTTTAGAAATGTTTTTTTGTACTTCTCTCAAGCATCATTGTATTGCATTGCATATATATTGCATGTTTTGTCCCCCACAATAAAAATTACAGAGCTTTGGTCATAGAATAAAGTATTTATCATCTTACTAAGACATTAGTCGGGGACTAATCTAGTCAACTAATCTCTTAATCCAGCCCCATATCTTAACCACTACAAAAACTACATTTCTAACTAATAATAAGCAGTAAATTAGGAGTTTACAATAAGGTTCATTAGTTAAACATTAGTTAATGTATTAACTAACATGAACTAACCATGAGCAATACATCTGTCACTGTATTTACTAATTTTTGTTAACATTAGTTAATGAAAATACAGTTGTTCATTGTTCATGTTATTTCACAGTGCATTAACTAATGTTAAGATTTTAACAATGTATTAGTAAATGTTGAAATTAACATTAACAAAAATTAATAAATGCTGTATAAGTGCAGTTCATTATTAGTTCATGTTAATCAATGTAGTTAACTAATGTTAACTAATGAACCTTATTGTAAAGTGTTACCAAATTAATGGTATGGTAGTGTGCTGTTCCAAACATAGCCTCTCATGACCCAAGTATCATGATTCAAAAAAGTTGCTCTATGAAATATTGTATATTCCCTAAGGAATATTGTTCTGCTTCTTTTCTAGGTCCAATAACACACTGTGCAGTATGGTGTCATTGCGCCCTCTACCTGCAGACTATGAGCCGACTGTGATCATGCTGCCAGGCACCTGCCCGAGTAAAGGTGCAATCACAGTATCAAATTGATTATAATTTTAAAATCATTTAACTTGATAATAAATCCCTTTGATTTTGTGCTTGTGAACAGAAACAGAAGAAGAGGAAGTTTTAGATGTTGACAGCTCTGAGATGGCTGAGTACATTTCACCAGCACAGCTGGATGAACATCTGGTCACACTCTCACTGCTTCCTGACTCTCGCTGGAAGAACCTGCTGCATCTTGACATCATCAAGGTATTATGTGTGTAAAGCGGCAAAAAAGACAAAGGTGCTTAAGTGTTAAGTGATATGCCACTACAAACCCTTAAAATGTTTAAAAATCATCATCTACAGAAAAAGAACAAACCCAAAGAGCCTCCAAAACTACCCAAAGCGGCACCCTTCTTCATTCCCACCATTCCAGGGCTGGTGCCCCAGTTTGCTCTACCCAACACACTCTCAGAGGACCAGGTAAACTCTCCTTTGATGGTGTCTCTCTTGAGTTTGGTATAGTATTTATTGTTGTTGAAAATACATCAATTTGAAGATTATACAAATCAGGTGTTTTCAATTTTCTGATGCCTCAGAAAAATCAAAACACTACAAGTTTAGGTATAATATTGACTGGAAAATATTTATAATTAAGTTGAAACTATATATAATATGAACTTTATGTAATATATAAATATAATATGAATTATCTTTATTTTAGGGCTGTCAAACCGATTCTTTGCGATTAATCATCTAACATAAAAGTTTGTGTTTACGTAATATATGTGTGTGTATGTGTGTGTGTGTGTGTGTGTAACACACATATATTAATTAAACACAAAATTTTATGTTAGATGTGATTAATCGCAATTAATCGATTTGACAACGCTAGTACATTTATATAAAATGCATATTTGACATTTTAAATTTGTCTTTTTTTTTTCTTTTTCTTAGTCTAAAGTTGTCAACTTAGGAGTGTTGGCACAGAAGTCCACCTTTTACCTTCAGCTTGAGAATGCTTTAGACAGCAACTCATGTAAGTCCCTTATGCTGTTGTTTGAAATGATTCTGTACTGTTGAATTTGCAACACATTCACTGTATTGATCATCTGTTTTCTCATGATAGATGAGGAGCCAGTGAAGCTGTTGAGAGAGTTGGGCCCCTCTGCCATTGAAACAGAGCTTCGGGCACTGTCTCCAGATATGGGTGGAGATGTCAGAGTTATGCAGAGCTTCCTCAAGATGATCAGCAGCATTCTTCAGTCCAAAAGAGATTTTGACCTGGCTCAAGCCTACCTTGCATTGTTCCTCAAGGTACGATATAAGCCATCTGCTGTTGTTTTTTGCCTTAGATTTCAATAAAATTACACACACTTTTTAAAATATGAACTTCCTAACACATTAGCTTTGGCTTTAGGTTCCATTACAAAACTATAAGACTTTTTTGTTGGACCTGCTAGTTTCTGGCCCAACTAGCAATGAATGCTGGTTGCTTGGTTTCGGTTTCTTTCTAATCACGCTGGGAATCCCCCATCCACAGTCAGTCAGTGATATAAAATCCTGTTCCACATTGCTGTATATTAATGGTTTTCAATAATTATTTTATTATTTTAATTATTTTAATCAATAATTATTTTTAATCCAGTTCCAGAGGAAGTGAAATTTTGCTATAAACAATGAAGGGCTCAATAATTCTATTGAAAACAAACTCCTCCACACTTAAACTTGCCAACCATGATGTGTGTATTGACGTGTATACAGTGCTCGAAGTGGGCTGTACCGGCAGTACTGGCACTTCTATATTTTAATCTGTAGCGTACCCTCACTTTTTCTTGCATACTGGCACTTCTCATGTTGACGGTACTCTGTCCGCCCATACTGTTATAAACACCTTTAATTAAATTAATGTGTTAAATCGACAGCCCTAATATAAATACATTGTTTCGCAATATTTAATATAAAGTAAACATAATCATCTTCATCATAATAAGCATAATGATGCCAAAACATTAAGACCACCTGCCTAATATGCTGTTGGTCCTCCACGTGCTGCCAAAACAGCGCCGACCTACCGAGGCATGGACTGTACGAACCCCCTGAACATGTCCTGTGGTATCTGGCACCAAGACGTTAGCAGCAGATCCTTTAAGTCATGTAGGTTGCGAGGTGGAGCCGCCATGGATTGAACTTGTTGGTCCAGTACATCCCACAGATGCTCAATTGGATTGAGATCTGGGGAATTTAGAGGCCAGGGCAACACCTTGAACTCTTCATCATGTTCCTCAAACCATTCCTGAACAATGTGTACAGTGTGGCAGGGTGCATTATCCTGCTGAAAGAGGCCACTGCCATCAGGGAACACTGTTGTCATGAAGGGAAGTACCTGCAACAGTGTTTAGTAGTCTGCAACAATGTTTAGGTCAAATTTACGTCCACGTAAATGGCTGGACCCAGTGTTTCCCAGCAGAACATTGCCCAGAGCATCACACTCCCTCCACCGGCTTGTCGTCGTGCCATAGTGAATTTTGGTGCCATCACTTCCAGGGCTTAATTTGTGCTGGAACAAGCCTCCGAAATCTGATCCGGCACCTCATTTGGGGGATCACCCATCTCATACACCACTGAAAGATATTTATGTTTTGACCTGTGTACATATGTTCAGGATAATTAAGTATAGTAATGATAATGTTGTTAATAATTTGCTTGTTGTTAATAAACTAAATTTCTGTCATTAATTACTCACCCTCATGTCGTTCCAAACCCGTAAGACATTCATTCATCTTCAGAACACAAATTAAGATATTTTTGATGAAATCCAAGAGGGTTTTTTTTTTTTTTTTATCCCCATAGAAAACAACGTAATTAACATTCTCGGATTTCATCAAAAATATCTTAATTTCTGTTCTGAAGATGAATGAAGGTCTTACAGGTTTGGAACGAAACAAGGGTGAGTACTTAATGACAGAAATCTAACTCTTTAAATGTATTTAAAAAAAAAAAAAATTTAAGAAGTGTAAGAAATGCAGTTACAAAGTGGTCCATGCCATGTCTTGGCAATGATTTATTGGATTTGACCGCTATTCGCATTTCCAACACATGACAAGCAACGTATAGAGAATATACAGGTGCTGGTCATATAATTAGAATATCATCAAAAAGTTGATTTATTTCACTAATTCCATTCAAAAAGTGAAACTTGTATATTATATTCATTCATTACACACAGACTGATATATTTCAAATGTTTATTTCTTTTAATTTTGATGATTATAACTGACAACTAAGGAAAATCCCAAATTCAGTATCTCAGAAAATTAGAATATTGTGAAAAGGTTCAATATTGAAGACACCTGGTGCCACACTCTAATCAGCTAATTAACTCAAAACACCTGCAAAGGCCTTTAAATGGTCTCTCAGTCTAGTTCTGTAGGCTACACAATCATGGGGAAGACTGCTGACTTGACAGTTGTCCAAAAGACGACCATTGACACCTTGCACAAGGAGGGCAAGACACAAAAGGTCATTGCAAAAGAGGCTGGCTGTTTACAGAGCTCTGTGTCCAAGCACATTAATAGAGAGGCGAAGGGAAAGAAAAGATGTAGTAGAAAAAAAGTGTACAAGCAATAGGGATAACCGCACCCTGGAGAGGATTGTGAAACAAAACCCATTCAAAAATGTGGGGGAGATTCACAAAGAGTGGACTGCAGCTGGAGTCAGTGCTTCAAGAACCACTACGCACAGACGTATGCAAGACATGGGTTTCAGCTGTCGCATTCCTTGTGTCAAGCCACTCTTGAACAACAGACAGCGTCAGAAGCGTCTCGCCTGGGCTAAAGACAAAAAGGACTGGACTGCTGCTGAGTGGTCCAAAGTTATGTTCTCTGATGAAAGTAAATTTTGCATTTCCTTTGGAAATCAGGGTCCCAGAGTCTGGAGGAAGAGAGGAGAGGCACACAATCCACGTTGCTTGAGGTCCAGTGTAAAGTTTCCACAGTCAGTGATGGTTTGGGGTGCCATGTCATCTGCTGGTGTTGGTCCACTGTGTTTTCTGAGGTCCAAGGTCAACACAGCCGTATACCAGGAAGTTTTAGAGCACTTCATGCTTCCATGAAGTGCAGGAAGCACTTCATGCTTCCTGCACTTCATTTTCCAACAGGACTTGGCACCTGCACACAGTGCCAAAGCTACCAGTACCTGGTTTAAGGACCATGGTATCCCTGTTCTTAATTGGCCAGCAAACTCGCCTGACCTTAACCCCATAGAAAATCTATGGGGTATTGTGAAGAGGAAGATGCGATATGCCAGACCCAACAATGCAGAAGAGCTGAAGGCCACTATCAGAGCAACCTGGGCTCTTATAACACCTGAGCAGTGCCACAGACTGATCGACTCCATGCCACGCCGCATTGCTGCAGTAATTCAGGCAAAAGGAGCCCCAACTAAGTATTGAGTGCTGTACATGCTCATACTTTTCATGTTCATACTTTTCAGTTGGCCAAGATTTCTAAAAATCCTTTCTTTGTATTGGTCTTAAGTAATATTCTAATTTTCTGAGATACTGAATTTGGGATTTTCCTTAGTTGTCAGTTATAATCATCAAAATTAAAAGAAATAAACATTTGAAATGTATCAATCTGTGTGTAATGAATGAATATAATATACAAGTTTCACTTTTTGAATGGAATTAGTGAAATAAATCAACTTTTTGATGATATTCTAATTATATGACCAGCACCTGTATATAAACTTGCACTTCTGTTTTGTGGGAAGCGGTTTCTGAAACTTATACATGCAAGTCGCTATGGATATTATTCACATTTGAGCCTCTTTAAATCTTTGCAAAATGACTAGAGTTTAAACTTCCGAATTCTATAGGAATGTCAAGGGCTATGTTGGTCAGACCTTTTGTTGGGCTTAATGCTAAATGCCATGGTGTTTTATAAGCACAGATGGTCTGTTTTCATTCAAGATCTCTTATGCACATTTTCAAAATGCACATCAAAATAGGTGAATGGAAAACCGACTGAGATTGTGCATATATTCCGTCACTCCCCCCACCCCACCCCCCTTGTTCCAGGACCTCAGAATTTACAAATTAAGCACTGATCACTTCTCCAGGTAAACTGTGCACACGTACACGGCCATCCATGTGATGGAAAAGAAAACGGGACTTATCAGACCAACAGCCTTCTTTCACTACTCCAAGTTCCAGCTCTGACGCTCGCGTGCCCATTGTAGGCGCATTCAATGGTGGACAGAGGTCATTACAGGCACTCTGATTGGTCTGCGGCTACAAAGCCCAAATGCAGCAGAGTGTGATGCACTGTGTGTTGTGATACATTCCTCCCATAAGCATCATTAAAACTTTGTGAGCCACAGTAGACCTTCTGTTGGCTCGGACCAGAGGGGATAGCCTTCTTTGCCCTTGTGCATCGATGAGCCTTGGGCACCACATACATTATCACCGGTTTGTGGTTTGTCCCTCCTCTGACCACTGTTGACCGGGAGCAACCCACAAGCCTTGCCGTTTCAGAGATACTCTGACCCAGTTGCCTTGCCATAACAATTTGGCCTTGTCAGAGTCGCTCACATCTTTATTCCTGCCCAATTCTCCTGCATCCAATACGGTGATTACGAAAACTGGTTGTTTGCTTATTCTAATCTACCCAGACTTTAATATGGGTCCTTGTTAGGAGATGATCAACGATATTCACTTCACCTGTGACAGGTCATAATGTTTTGGCTCATCGGTGTTTATATTATTGTAGCATCAATTAACGTTAATAAAAATTTACAATTTGATCTTTTATGTATTTATACAATATACAATATAAACTTAAAAATAATGTAAATATTAAATGAACTTTTATAACATTAACAAATTCTCATTTCTTACATTTTATAAAAGGGCTACAACAACCATCAGATATGTTCTGATTGGTTATGATTTTGTCACATTTTTACATTCATAGAAAAATTAATTTATGCATTAAAGTTGTAATGTTGCTGGATAGGGCCCACTGGATTTGTTTGGTTTTTAAACAGCAGATGGCAGCAAATGAATATGAGAATTTTTCCCATTATGGTTTATAGTTCAGCACCTTGCGCAGACTGTCTCCCTCGTTTCTGCACTATAAATACTACTAAAAGTAGTCACTTGATATAAAATCATTTTAATTACATCTAAACATCACCTAGTAATTCAACAATTTGGTTTGACTTTGACTGACTTTTTTTTCTCACAATGCTGTCTTTCTGTGTCAGCTCCACCTTCGGTTCATCGCAGACCAGCCCGAACTGATGAAGGAGGCAGAGAGCGTGTCTGCGAACCTGGAGGAGATGTGGATGTCCATGCAGACGCTCTTAAACCAGAACATTTGTCTGTTGTCTTATATCAAGAGTGCACTAATATGAAGCACCTTTCTCCAATGTAGACCTTTTGCATTTCTGAGAATGTTGTTGAATTTTGTATCAGACTAAATGTCCTTGCCCTATTTTGCTAATCATATTAAAAGTATTCCAAATCTATATGGGATTTGTCTGCTATTAGTTTAAACATCATGGCACTCATACATGTTACACAGTGGGTCTTGAATGGATGACAAAATATCAAACCAAGCCTTTTATTTTGTCATCTAAAGCAGTGATGTTCATACATGTTTAATTGTCTGAATACTTGGACCACTCTACATAATATATCTGCTATACATATGCACACACCTACGTCCAAAAGAATCCTATATCATCTTCCAGTTCTTCTCATTTTTGTATGACTGAGCAGCAAGGAAGTGAATGTGTGAGATGAGTTATGCTGGTGGTTAGCTGGGATTGTGGTTGTTTTGTGTTGAGCAGATACTGAACAGATGGGTCTCTCTGTGTGGGAGCCCAGAACACTCCTGCACTGCTTGAGCTTTAAAGGATGACCAGTCATGCAGGCCAGTACAGATTTGGACTCCGTGTGGGTGATTTCTTCCTCATAGTACATTAAAATTGTCACTGACAGTGGCATATTTGAAACATTTAAGAAAAAGATACTCAATAATGCACATTAAGTCAAAGTCGGTAAGGGGATTGCTGTTAAACGAAAGAAGACTGAAGTAAATGTACATGCTTCAGAGGTCTGGGGTAAATGTTTTTATAAAACATTCTGGTTTTTCAGAATAACTTTAAACAGCACTTTCAAAAAAGTACTTGGGATCAGATTGTTATGCCATATGATACTTTAATAATCTAACAAGGATAGGCAAAAGTATTGGGGTGGTTGAAGATTGCCATATTCATGCCATATTCATGCCATATATGAAAACTGGTAATAACAAAAAACAATAATGTAAATCATTCTGCCAGACACTATTAAAAAAATAAATCTTACTATAATGTACATTTTGTCCAAAATTAAATTATAATTATTATTATTTACAGTATTGAGATTTTGTTTAATTGATGCAAAATATAATTTATTAATTGGGCAGTGTATGCATTTTATTGAAATTTGTCAGTAATTTTCAAGGCTTTTAGGGCTTGTATTTTTTTTTATGTATTATTAATGTAAACAATCTATAATAAAGTGATAAATAATGGCAGTACTTTATCGATATACATTCCATACTAATCCATGGGGAAGGCCCCTGACAAGACTTAACCAAAATTTTGCTGTCACTTAGTAGCTGTCAACTATTGGGAATGTTGGTTTATAGGCATTTGATACACTTATTTTTACCTTATATATATATAAAATATTTTACCTGATATATATATATATATATATATATATATATATATATATATATATATATATATAGTTTGCTTATACTTTTATAAAATAATTTTGGTAACAGAATTGAGCCAGACCAATGTAGTCAACACTAAAAGTTTTATAAAAATTGACATTACTGCATCACCAATTTGGGACAATGGGACACAAATGTGTACCTTTTTCATGGAAAGGTGCTATATTAAAAATTGGAATACAAAATACTGACACCACTTGAATCTGAATTTAATTGTACATGAATATCATATGCTTTTATTGTTATACTATATAGGTTTTTTGCACATTATCGATATTCATACTAATCCATATGGGAACGCGCCTTTGAGGTGCACTGTTGCTATGGTTACCTCAGCGGTCTTCGCGAGCGTATAGCGTATATTTAGTCATAGACATTATAATATAATGTCTATGTATTTAGCGCCCTCTTTTCGTATAGTTTATGAAAACGCAGTTGAAAATAACAACAACAACAAAAAAGAATATACTTGTGTAGCCTACATTTCAAGAACATTTTGTTTTTGACTACTTTTGTCGAGATTAAAATTAGATTAAAAACTTAATTAGAGAGGTCAACCCATAATTCAAAGTTTTGGGTGAAATGTAACTTCGACATTTCATGACAGAGATTCATCCAGCTAGTTATATTACAGTCTGGCAGTTATTCATTATATAGACAGAACGGTGTCCTTTGTTAAATCGAACTATCATTTGCCATAATGATATTGTAATGCATCTTCCAAAAATATACCGGAGTAGTGTTATGTAATATGTGACGTCCATTGAATCCAGGTAAATCACAAGCGCGCGCGCACACACACACACACACACACACACACTCACTCAGCGCCCTACATAGGCGACAGTAAGACCCAGTGGAAGCCGCGCGCCCCGTTCAGAGAGCGACATGACAACCGCGATCAACTGACGCTACACATTCACGGCCACTCAGCGCACCTCACCAACAAACATTACAGGTAATGTGAAACACTTTCGAAAATGATGTATATCATTTGCTTCTCTAGATTGTGAGTCCGCGTTTTCCACGTCATTCCTTGATGTTGTTGTTTCAGTACAGATCGGCGCTCCGCTGATAGTGAACTGAAGCGCAGGGGATGCTGAAAGTGACGATGCCCGCCTCTAGAGCCGCTCCTGAATACTGGATCGATGGATCCAAGAAAGAGACGCTGGCGGACTTCTATGAGCTGGAGTCTGAATTGGGACGGTAAGTGGAAGTGCAGCAGTAATGTGCAGATGAGTTTTGGGGGTGGATGTGGTGTATGCATGCATCTCTGAAAATAAGCAGCTTTTCAAAGACAATATTCACTGCTTTGATCCCTAACAAAATATAGGCTACCAGAAAATATAACAGATTTAGCCTAAATTAAGCTCTCACTCTGTTGCGGCCAGCTGGTATGGGACCGGATGTTGGTTTATAGTTATTATTAATTAATATTTTCTAATAAATATTGATTATTTGACAAAGTATTATTTTGATCATTTTAATCTTGGTAACAATATTGAGCTTGACAAACGCAGTCAACACTAAAATGTGTGTAACATTTCTAATCTATCTGTAGCTGTCACTCCAAAGAATGTGGAATTTGTGTATTTATTGTACAATATTTGTGGAAATAGAATTTAGCTGAAATATACCTTAAATATAGGCACTGATACACCTATAATGTTAGTTTATAGGTAGCGTACAGATACACTTCCGCTTAAATTAAATATGAGTATTAATTTGCTTATCTTTCTTGCAGTACTGTAATTTTGGTAACAGGGTTGAGCTTGACGAATACAGTCAACAATACAAACTTTTGTAAAACTTGACAAGACAAGTATATAACATATCTAATAGTTCTCACTCCAAAGAATGTGGGATTTGTGCCTATTTTAACCAGGAATTTAACCAAAATTTTGCTGTCACTTATACTGCCTTCACATGCTCTCGGAATTATCGTAGAGTTTCATAGGTAAAATTTGCACATGAATGTCCTCCCATTTCGAAACTTGAATGCAATGACCTCGTAACCACGACGTCAGAAGTGGGAATTATCAAATTTCCGATAGCATATGAAGGCAGCATTAGTAGCGGTCAGCTAGTTTGGTAGCTTAGTTTTTTTTTTTTACCTTATATTAAAAAAAAAAAAAAAAGATTAGTTTGCTTATCCTTTTATAAATAATTTTGGTAACAGCATTGAGTCAGACCAATGTAGTCAACACTAAAAGTTTTATAAAAATTGACTAATTGACCCTTCCCCGGGAGTTTGACAAGCGATCTAACCAATCATAACACCGAATCCACCATTTTGTCCGACAAAGCAGTCAGGAGTTAGAAGATTAACCCAAAGTCCCTTTAAGACAAGTCATTTCACTCGGCAGCCATCTTTGAAACGCCTCTCGGGCATTCAAGTGCAGCTCCCATCTCTTTTTGAATGGGGAAACATCAAATTCTCCAAAGCTGTTTGCCAAGCTTTCGATTAAATTTCATATCTGAAATCACCAATGAAATCTGACAACAACTGTCTCATAAATTTTGTTTCTAAACGCTCGAATCATGACAAAAAACTGTATTTTTCAGGCTGGATTAAGCTAATGCGCATGCGCAGTCCTAAATGCGCGTCTCTTGTGCCTAATTTCGGAAGCGCGCGCCTGACTGTTTCTATAGGAACCGGAGCTTCTAACGGCCGCTGCAGTGATGCGATGACTTTACCAATCGGCGATTGGCTCTTATTTACAAGGCGGGACTTATTCCGCCATATTGCGCGTTGCACTTTCTCCCATTCAAAGTATTACGAGTGACGCGTCTTGTGTTATTCTATAGTCTTTGATTAACCTCGGTGGACTTGAACTTGAAAAATGGTGTGTACTGACGTCTTTCCTTGTTTGAAACAACATTCCTTCTCATGCTATAAATTAACTAGTAGGATGATCGGTTCACGAGCCGCTTGAGCTGAGGCGCTACAGCAATCTGTCATGACACAATAAAGAGCCACAAAACGGTTTTTATTGTTCGAATTTCTTAAAAAATTGCACAATTTGAAAGCTGGGACTTTGTTTAATATCATAAGTAACCTGCTCTGTCTTGTCTGTCGACGTGTTGTCAGTGTCCTCTTTGCTCCGCAATGTATTTTTCCGCGATGTGGCTTGTCAGACAAAGCAACAGTAACTAAGGGGGGCGGGTCTTTGCGAATGGTCAATTGACTATAAAAAAAAAAAAGCATCACCAATTTGGGACAATCAGACACAAATTTGTGCATTTTTCATGAAAACAGTGTTAATTTCGTTGACGAATAATTTTCGTCATAATTTTTGTCAACGACATTTTTTCAAGGACGAAAACGAGACGATGACTAAACAAAAATACATTTTGAATGACTAAAACTATGACTAAAATCTACTCTAATTTTCGTCAACAAATAAAAACGAGAAAATGATAGAGAGGGACGATTTGGGAAGATATCCAGTCAGGACTGCTGTCCTGTGTGGAAGATGCGCACATTTGAAGTGTAACGTGCTGATCTAGCCGCGGGAAAAAGCGGCGCTGTTGCGCGCTCTACAGGCTCGTCCAGCAGCACTTCAGACTGCTTCGCAATTAATGAATAGCGCACATTTATGCCAAGCGATTGCTTATGAGCTAATGTTAATGAATTATGACAATGTTTACTATACAATGTTTATACAATAATATGTTTTAGACGGTTGTAAGAACACATATTTTATTATCCCTCATCTGAACTTAAATGAGCAGCCTGCTACAGTGCAGACTGCAGACATTTCAGAACAAGAGTCACGGTGTATTTCGGGATGGTTTATTATTATTTTTTCCCCTGGTCATTATTGTTACTTTGTTTACACAATAAACTGTATTTAACTTAATTTAATTTCTATTTAATTCATAGTAAACTACTGTATCTTCTGTCACAGGAAGACTAAGAACATTATTTTTCAATATATTTTACAAGTATAAGGGTTATTATAGTTAACTAAACCTAAAACCATAAAAAAATCTTCATTACTTGAAATAAACGTTAACTGAAATAAAAAATAAATATATAAAAAATGTAAACTTATTTTATTTCATCTAGTTTCCAAGCTTTAGCTTAACCTGATGTACTAAAATAACTAAAACAGAAATAAAAAACTATATAGACATTTAAAAGCAAAAACTGAATTGAAATGACAAGTACTGAATTGAGCTCTCTTTCGTGTCTTTTTGCACTTGAACGGTCAAAAACTGTCCGCTTTGGCGAGTAAAGTACAGTTGGTTGTCTTAAGTGAACATAAACAGTTTGGAGAATATCAGATGTATATCAGTGTATTGGATCTGTGTATTGTTAGAGAAATACTCACTTAATGCATTACAATTGAACTAAATTAGATTTTAGTCTAAAACTAGACTAAAACTAAAACAATTTCCAATGACTAAAATATGACTAAAACTAAATGCCATTTTAGTCAAATGACTATGACTAAAACTAAATCAAAATTTGCTGTCAAAATTAACACTGCATGAAAAGTGCTATATTAACAATTGGAATACAAACTCCTGACACACTTGAATCTGAGTCTAATTCTACAGGAGTATCATAAAACATATTCCTGTCATATTCCTGTAGAATTAGATTCAGATTCAAGTGGTGTCAGGCTTTTGCTCCTCTCTATATTTTATGTAGAGATCTGAATATTTAGGATAATTGGATTTAACACAAATTCTTTCAGAAAGGGCATTCATTGGTTGTCATCATGAATTCATATACATGAGGCAGACATTTGCAGTCTGTTGAAATATTTCAATGAGACTCATGGGAAAAGTTACATCATTAGAAAAACGACTCATTAGTCTAAGACAGGAGTCATTAGTCTAAACCTGAGTGGTGTTTACATTGCCACCTATTCATTTGTCACCAGGCAATACTAGGATAGGACATCCTCATAGTACAAAGTGTTTCCAGGACACTGAGTCTGAAACATTTGGCAGTATCATTAAATCAGCTGAGCTTCATAGTGCAGTTTGTTTGGCAGGCAATCTAGGACAAAATGTAGAAACCACTTGCTTCCTTAACAACTATTTTTTTATTTAAATAAATTCATTCAAGATATTAGGCATGGTACTTCATGGTACTTTTTTTGCAAACAGGTTTAAATAGCAGTATCATTATGGATACCATGATATTTTGAATTTTTCGATTTTTCTTTTTAAATATCGGAAATATAACTGTGTTTATGCTGAACCCAAATTGTCTTGGATAATCAGATTGTGATGTTTCAGCCTCTCTGGACTGGGCACAGCACAGTGCGTAGGAGGGGGAACATTCATCGATCTGTGACGGGTGGCCCATGAATTGTTGCTGAATGCCCATAAATTGTTTGTCTCTTCGTAACAATGGCTGCCCCACACTACTATATCAGCCAAGATTAGAGTTACAGTCTGTACTTTCTAGACACTTGGAGAGACATGGGCCACAGTCCAACAGGAAATGGATGCTTAGTTCCCTTAAAGGATTAGCTTTACTCACGCTCAAGCCATCCTAGGTGTATATGACTTTCCTCTTTCTGATGAACACAATTGGAGTTATATTAATAAATATCCTGATGCATCCAAGCTTTATAATGGCAGTGAATGGGACCAACGAGTATGAAGTTCAAGAAAGTGCATCCATCCATCATAAACGTACTCCACACGGCTCCGGGGGGTAATAAAGGCCTTCTGAAGCAAAGCGATGCGTTTGTGTAAGAAAAATATATATATTTAACAATTTATGAAGTAAAATATCTAGCTTCCGCCAGACCGCCTTCCGTATTCAATTGACGTCGCACTAGTTAAGCTTTTTTCGTTTATAAAGCTTGGATGCATCAGGATATTTATTAATATAACTCCGATTGTGTTCATCAGAAAGAAGAAAGTTATGTACACCTAGGATGGCTTGAGGGTGAGTAAAGCTTGGGGTAATTTTCATTTTAAAGTGAACTAATCCTTTAAGGGGGCATGAATATATAAATGTCTTGGACATGTTGTATAGTAAAACAATATTCTTCCACTGAATTAAAATATGTATCCTACAAAAATATTGTTTTCAGAAAGTAAAAATGACATTTGGTGAAATTAAATAAGGCCTAATTATAAAGCTGCTGTGAGGTTTTATGGCAGATGCTGAACAATCGCAATCAAGGTGTCTAATTTGAGGAACGGAAACCCAGCTCATGAACGTATTACAGCACAACACCCGCATATGGAGCTGGTACAGCCTGCGGAAGCAAGACAAATGAATTTTGCCATCCGCTCAGCTGAGAGTGATGCTTATCTCCAGGCACTTAACGATAAATTCAGTTAATGCAATTAATCTTGGAATAAAAGAATCATGCATCTGTGCTGACGGGGGTAATATATCTGTTGATGTGATTACTTACCGGACAGCGCTGAGGCACATTACAAATGAACGCAGATTTCTAAATTTTCTGGAAAAATGCGAGTGGTTCTTGCCTGTGCAAAAATCACTGACAAGATGCTAGTGGTTTCCAGGGTATTGCTAGTAACATGGTAGCACATGGTTCTCCAAGGTACTTCTGAGAATACCATAGCACCATTGTTCTTTTTGGGACTTTTTGTATGTGTATGCTATTGCTAAGGTATTATGTGTGTTTTTAGCAATTTCTGTGTGGTTGTTAGGGTGTTCTGTGTGGTTGTTCGAGCGATGCTAGCATATTATAGTTAGTTACTTAGTGGTCTAAAGGGCCTACTCCAAATCTTTGTGATATTCTGGTCCCTATATATGGCCCGGGTGGTCCCTTCATCCATATAATTGGATTGGATTTTTCTTTTTTTCATTTTGTGATCTGCTAGGTGAAAACTGTAAGTCTGATCTTAAACTATCATTCATTTTGCATAAATGATTGTGCCAAAGTTTAATAATTAGGGTTATGGGTTTGTTGAAATCTGTAGCCCTTAAGTATAAGCAATAGGGATGTTAAATCGATAGATCAGCAAAAAATGAAAATTTGGAACATGAAAAAATATATTTTAAAGAACATTTCCACTATTTTGGTCTATATAATGAAAGTCAGTGGGGTCCAAAACAAAAACATTGAACCAGTGTTATTTTAGTATTATTTATTTACTATGACAGTATTTATTAGTATTTTGAATGAGCTAAACAAATATTTATTCCTTTTAATTTTAGTTTTTAGTTTTTCTATGTGCTTTATCATTATTATTAGTTTTTAAATATTTTCTATATAGCTTGTATTTTTTTTTTTCACTTTTAGTTTTAGAAAACGTTTATTTTATTTCAATTGCCAAAAACTATTTTTAATAGTAAGTTTTAGTTTAACAACACTGCATTGAATTTTGCAGTGTATGTGATTAAGTACAACATGTTCCTGGATCAACATCTTTATTAATGCTGGAACAACATTCCAATCAGACAATCAGATTTGAGGGACAAGTTTACAGTTTATGTCAAGTTTAGGCTTACAACCAGTGTTAGGTGCTTCTACATCAGTGTTATTCACCTATCATTTCCTTCTGATTTTAAGGATAAGTTATGGGTAGGGTTAGGTTTAAGGGTAGGGATAGGGTTAGGACTAAATTTTCAGACAGTAATGTTTTCCTGTCTTGTCAAAATCACGGTGACCGCATTGCAACCCA
Organism: Mylopharyngodon piceus; assembly: GCA_039654765.1. NCBI lineage: Eukaryota > Metazoa > Chordata > Actinopteri > Cypriniformes > Xenocyprididae > Mylopharyngodon > Mylopharyngodon piceus. The sequence goes on along the minus strand of CM077443.1, from coordinate 31,944,507 downwards.
CTGACTGCATTCATTTTATGGACAAAAAACACCGAGATAAATATCTTATTTTGTGTGCGACAGAATAAAGAAATGCATACATTTGGAATGATGTGAGGGTGAATATATGTCAATAGAATTTTTATTTCTGTGTGAACTATTCCTTTAGTAATATTTATGCTTTAGATCAGGATCTAAGATGGATCTCGAGCAAAGAATGCCATGAATAGATGTTCAAAGAAGTTCATACATTAGCATTATCAGCTCACAGTTGGCCAATCATTTTGGAGTGCATGGGCATAGATGCTGGACTCTTGTAAATGGGGCCAGATGCAAACCGCCCAGGTCCTGAAGAAAGCAGAGCGAGCTGAATAATGAAGCCTACCACACTCCCCAGAGAGCTACTCTTCCTCCCTCTCACACTCACACACTTTCTCTCTCTCTCTCAGTCTCTGCTGTGATTATATAATGCTCGGAAAGTAGAAAACAGAAACAGGAGCAGCTTGTGTAACATACACTTCCACACTGACTCAGCTGTGCATTAAGTGCATAGGACAGCTACTCTTAAGAATCCATGTGACGGATGTGGTTACAATGAGAGAGCCACATCCAAAACATTATTTACAGTTATATGCTATGAGCACTATAGCGTTAGATCAAGATTACATTCATTCACACAATATATTTTATGATTGAAAAACCTTTTGCATGGACTTGTTTGAAATTCACCTGTAGACCATAATGCAGTTGAATTTAGTGGATAAAATTGAAACAGTCTTATTTAAGCAATAAGGTTTAAGTGGTTTTGCTATATGGTAATATAGACCTGGCTATGTGGTGTATTTTAGACCCTTTAAGACAAGTCATTTCACTTGTCGGCCATCTTTGAAATGCTTCTCAGGTATGCAAGTGCTGCTCCTATCTCTTTGAATGGGGAAACATCAAATTCTTCAAAGCTGTTCACCAAGCTTTCGATTAAATTTTATATTTGAAATCACCAATGAAATCTGACAACAGCTGTCTCATAAATTTAGTTTCGAATCATGACAAAAAAATGGCATTTTTCTGGATCAAGCTAACGTGCATGCGCAGTCCTAAGTGCGCATCTCTATAGGAAGCACATGTCTGACTGTTTCTATAGGAACTGGAGCTTCTAACAGCAGCTGCAGTGACACAATGACTTGACCAATCGGTGATTTGCTCTTATTTAGAAGGCCGGGCTTATTCCGGCATATTGTGCGTTGCACTTTCTCCCATTCATAATAATGCGAGTGCACTGTCTTTCTATATATAAAGTCTCTGTTTTATATTAACTGGAATGATGTACTGAACAATCGGCAACCACCCTGAGTGTAAAGCAAATCGTGATTGGTTGGAGCAAGAGCGTGCTATGATTGGTCAGCGAAAATGGCTGTTATCTGATTGACGTAAGTAGACGGTGGGTGGAATCCACTTATTTGTGGATTTGTCTGCACATCGTGACGCTAGAAATGTTTCAAAATCCACAAATGCATGCGGGGATCTACAAATGCACAAGAAGTGATTTATTTGTGAATTTATTTATGAATTGTATTAATTTTTGTGAAACTCTTTACATTTATTTGTGGATCTTAATCTATTTATTTGTGAATTTGATCATTTTTTGTGAATCTCTTTACTTTTATTTGTGAATCTCAATCTATTTATTTGGAATAATGCAACAATTCTAACCCCATATAATTGTGTGTACATATCCGAGTCCCATGTGCCGATCAGCACATGTTATTACATTTTGTAAATGATCTAAAAATGACAATCATGTCAGACACATCGACACATGGTGCTGTAGTGCGCTAGTCCGTGGATCAAGTACCCCTGAGAGTAATCAGGCTATATAACCACCTTATATGTGTTTCATAATGATCTGTCATAACTGGTGGATGCAGTTGTTTTGCCCTGTGTGTATCTCCCATTCACATTGTGATATTATTAACATAATGAATATTGGTTGAGTTTGAGCCGTTAATAGTGATGGAGGTTTATGACGGGAAGGGCTCCCATCTGCTGGCCTGTTAGCTTTCAAAAGGAGTGCATTAGAGTTCATTTTATTCAACAGGTCATTTCATCTCCTTTTTCCCGGAACAGGATGTGGAAGTTAAGTGGATTCTAAACTAGTCTCAGCCCCTGACTCGCCCATTGACAGTTTATTGACCATATTGTACACAAAAATAGCAAGAACTTTCTTAAAACAGCAAGCTCATATCTGATTGGCTGGGATTTTGCAATTTCAGTCAGAGTGCACAAGTTTTTATCTATCCACCTGGGAAACAGTGAGCCTCACCATAGGTGTGATGACATGAATAATTGGGCCTTTAGTTGCAAGTAAATTATATATATATTTGACTACATCTGTATATTCCACTTTAATCTCAGACTTTATATCTAATTTAAGATTTATGTGTCCCTACTCTGGTTTATGGTGACTTGTCGGTCATACGGCCTTATAATAGCTTGAATGTAACTCTACACCTTTGCAGGGCTCGACAATAAGGACTGCCCGATGGCCCGGGGCCAGTGTGAACGACGCTCGGGACAGTAGACGGAACTGTCAATTGCCCGATCGGGCCAGTGCTGTAGGGTGTGCGTATATCGTCTATGATATTGTAATTGTTGATTTAACGATCTGACATTACCGAGTACGTCCCTCACTTTACAAAACCCAAACAAAAAATATTACACGAAGAGCGCCATTTTTGTCCAAATATAAGTGATTACAAATGTGATACTGATTTTATACAACATACAGTTTAATAAACAAGCAGTTTATATTAAGTGACTTACATTTTAGACACCAAATCGCTTGTTTCGCTCTATTTCGCCAACAAAAATAGTTCCAAACACAGTCCACAGAATTGTTTTGCGTCTCTTGAGCAATGCTTCCTGAATGAATTGTTTGAAATCTCAATGACTCACTCATTAACAGGGACTTGCTGCCACCTACTGGTGGGTTTAATTTCACATTTAAAGCATCTTTTCATCTTTTCACTGATTAACTTTAATAAAGTTTAATCTATAGTTAGACATTAGAATTTCTGTACCTGAAACAGGTTTAAGCCTACATCACCTGAAAAGCACTGTTTTTTGTTGTTGTTGTTGTTGTTTGTTTGTTTTTTTTATGTTTATTCTGTTGTATTTAGGCTATTTTTGCCATTACTTGTAATTTGATTATTTGTTCCTATTTTACTGTTTACTTGTCTAACAATATTTAAAATTTAAGTGAGTTAATTTAATAGCTTTTGGTGTCATAACCTTATTTATTAAGGTTACATGTATCAAAAACAACGAAAACCATAACTAGGCTTATTTTATAGGCCCCTTTTCTTTTCTTTTCTTTTCTTTTCTTTTCTTTTTATTCTTTTATTATTATTTTTTTATTGTGGGGCCAGTGAAAATTTTGGCAGGGCAAGTAAAAATTTTAACCACTGGCCCGACCGGGCCATCACAAAAAATCCTTAGCGTTGAGCCCTGCTTTGCTTTATTTAGTATACGCAGTTCCATGAATATACAAATTAGTCCTCAATCACACCAGCCGGACACCTGATCCAACTGTAGTAAACAACATGTTCTCCAACCAATACACCTATATAGGTCATTTGTCACTTCCCTGAAATACGACCCATAGGAGCGTTTACTAAAGTTGCGCCCCTGTCGACAACAGGACACTTTCATTTTAATTCAGGAAATACGACCTATAGGAGCGTTTGCTAAAGTTGCGCCCCTATCGACAACATCTGCGTCATATTTCGGGTTTTGCATAGCTAAATTGGCAGAGCATTGCAATATATAACAAAATGCAATCATGTGATCATGCGATCGTAGGTTCGATCCCAGGGAACGCATGTGCTCATAAAGTGTATATGCACTATAAATCACTAAGGGTAGGTTTAGGGGTGGGGTGGGTGTAGTCGTTAATAAAAAAAATAAGTTTTGCTAAATGGAAATAGGACAAATGGTGTAAAAAGTCCACACATTGCATTTAAATGAACACGCATTTTGATTGGTAACTACAGTCATACGTCATTTCATGACGACAGACGTAACACGACACTGTCATTATTTTTACGCTAGCTAGAGGGCGCATGACGTTAAAACGTAAATATAGGTCGTAATAAGGTGCTTGAAAAACGACCTATAGGGTCGTTTTTTTTTTGGAGGACAGTCTGGTAGTAAATGCTACACAATGGCAAGTGGAAATATTGGTTTAATAAAGCAAGAGCACCCTCAGTTGATAAATATCATATTGACTAAACAGATGTGGCAAATGCTCTAGTGCGTATTTGTGTTTGCGTTCTGGAGAACGTCAAATGTTTCTATTTACTACTTGTTTTGCAGCGGTGAGCAATGTAGCCAATCACAGTCATGTTTGTTGATCTCTTGAATGCAATGGCTAATCAGGGAGTTTAATTTAGTCAGCATCCACTCACCAGTCAAAACGCCAGAGTTTTTGTTCAGTGCTGAGTTCTGCACGCTCGTGAATCCTCTCATCAATAAGTGTAGACACAATGTAAATAAGAGATTCATTGTGCAGACAACTTCATTGATTATAACGGAACTTTGTGAGATCGCGAACTGACATGACTGACAGCTTTTTACTAGTGATTATAAAGGGAGCACTCTTTGCGCGCTTTATAAAATTATTCAGAATAAAAGTTGGCACGTAACGGCAATTGATATGATTAGCCCTTGGCTTGACTGCTATCAAACAGCTAATAATGTGTTGCTAATGTTACACAAACCATGTTCCTGTTCGCCATCTCAAAGTCAGACAGCTGCCTTCTAAAAATCAGCATCCTTAGAAATAATGATAGGAAAAGCCCCACCCCGCACGTTGACTGGATTGGTTACAAGCTTGTGACGGTATGAATTAGGGGTAGATTCAAACCACGTTTTTGAGGCTGTCTTTGGTACAGTGCAGTTTTAAGGAAAAAATACTCAGCAATGGTGTTGACTGATGAATTTGCACATGGTTTGTCTTAAAGCATATTAAAAACACCACACAGACATATAAACAACATTAAAAACTTGATTTTCACCACAGGGGGTCTTTAAAGGTACACTAAACTTTTGGCGCTCTAGCAGTTAATAAACAAAACTGCATGCATCTTGCAGAAGAACATTGTAGCAGGAGCTACTTCTCTCTGTTTATGTCTATGACGAGTCACGAAGGTACTGGGCTACTCCGCAGCGGTTGGCATCCTGTTCAGTCTAAAATAGTCTGAATATAAACATTTATTATAGGCATACCGTAGTGATTACATTCTGTAAATTTTGAACAAAAAAGGTTACAAAGTGTACCTTTAAATAGTTGTAATTATACATTTGTAATGTAATTTAGCACATTTAAAAAATATTAACTTTAAAGGAACACTCCACTTTTTTTGAAAATAGGCTCATTTTCCAACTCCCCTAGAGTTAAACAGTTGAGTTTTACCGTTTTCGAATCCATTCAGCCGATCTCCGGGTCTGGTGGTACCACTTTTAGCATAGCTTAGCATAGTTCATTGAATCTGATTAGACCGTTAGCATCTCGCTCAAAAATGACCAAAGAGTTTTGATATTTTTCCTATTTAAAACTTGACTCTTCTGTAGTTACATCGTGTACTAAGACCGACGGAAAATGATAAGTTGTGATTTTCTAGGCCGATATGGCTAGGAACTATACTCTCATTCCGGCGTAATAATCAAGGAACTTTGCTGCCGTACCATGGCTGCAGCAGGCGCAATGATATTACGCAGCGCCTGTGACCCTGCTTGCACAGGGAGCGTGTCTTGCAACCATGGAGACATTTGTGAGAGATGTTGCGTAATATCATTGCGCCTGCTGCACCCATGGTACGGCAGCAAAGTTCCTTGATTATTACGCCGGAATGAGAGTATAGTTCCTAGCCATATCGACCTAGAAAATCGCAACTTTTAATTTTCCGTCGGTCTTAGTACACGATGTAACTACAGAAGAGTCAAGTTTTAAATAGGAAAAATATCAAAACTCTTTGGTCATTTTTGAGCGAGATGCTAACGGTCTAATCAGATTCAATGAACTATGCTAAGCTATGCTAAAAGTGTTACCGCCAGACCCGGAGATCGGCTGAATGGATTCGAAAACGGTAAAACTCAACTGTTTAAGTCTAGGGGAGTTGGAAAATGAGCCTATTTTCAAAAAAAGTGGAGTGTTCCTTTAAATGTCATATTGAATAACATACTACAGTTAAAATTAGAATCAAATAGGCCTACTTCACATGTGCTTTAGTTTGGTAGTCAGCACAGTGTACTTAAACATGACAAAAGATTATTAAAACAGTGATTTAAATGTAAAGTAAAACTTTTAATGTAAAATGGTTGTAAAGTACACTTTTAAAAGTGTACTTAAGTGTGTTAAAAAAAAGGGTAACACTTTATTTTACAGTGTCCTTGTTACATGTGTTACATGTAGTTACTGTAATAATAACTATAAATTATGTATAATTACATGCAATTAACCCTAAACCAAACCCTCATCCTAACCCTAACCCTATAGTAAGTACATGTAGTTTATTATTATTACACAGTACTTAAATGCATAATTACACTGTAACACGGACACCTTAAAATAAAGTGTAACCAGAAACAGTCATGAAAGTGTACTCTCTTATACTTAAGTGGCCTTTTATTTCATTAATATAGTCTGCCAGTACAGTCTTTTTAAGTTGTTCCAAACCTACACCATCAAGTTGTTCCAAACCTACATGAATTTCTTTCTTCCGCTGAACACAAAAGAAGATATTCTGAAGAATGTCAGTAACCAAACAGTTGATGGGCCCCACTGAATATTTTTCCATACTCTTTTGTGTTCAGCAGAAGAAAGAAATTTATACTGGTTTGGAACAACTTGAGGGTGACTAAATGATTTTCATTTTTGGGTGAACTATCCTTTTATGTTAATGCTTTAGTCAGTTGTCAAATGTTTATGTTCCTCTAGGTTTTGTGCTAGTAGTGACCACCACAAAATACCTTATTTTTTTAAATTTAGTTGTAAGCTGCATTTTCTAAATTAGCTCTCACTCCTGGACAACTCCCCTGTCTAATCACCTTACAATACAATGCCTCTAATCCCGTGCAAGTGCTTAATCAAACAATGCTAAATAGTCCAGGTGGAATTAATGAGATGGAAATCCCTGTAGCATCTTATTCCAAGGATTGAATGCTACAATAGAATGAGGTTGACTTCATTAATATAGATGGAGTGACTTATCAGGACTTGTTAAAATCTCAACAAATCATTTATTGTGTGATAAGAATAAGATGATTTTGCACAAAGTTGAAACTAATGGTTCTCTCAAAACCTCTTCTCAAGAACAATTTTTCACACTTGAGATTTTTTAAACTTGGGTTAACATAATCCTGGATTATCTTGTTCTATCGATACTGTGTTAAATAAAAGTCAACGACATAATGAAATTTGACCCTATTCAACTTTTTTTTCAAAAAAAAAAAAAAAAAAATACAGGTTCCTGGTCTTATTGTGCATGTTTCACCAAAAAAAAGTCTATTAATTTTTCACCAGAATAATGTTAACCAACAGGTAAATAGCTCATTATGGAATGAGGACACTGTCGTAGGTAATGCAATTAATTTAAAGTCAAGTATAAAGTCAACTGGTCACCAGAGATATTCTCAGGCACACAAACCTGGTGTCCCACGTTATCTGTGTATATTTTTTTGTTAGGGTTATGTGTTTTGCGTTAATGTGTTTTGAATGAGTCATTGACAGACACTTAGGATCTGAAGGGGAAGTGGCCAGTCCATTTCCTGTCATCAACCAGTGAGCCAAGAATCCTCATTGATATAGATCCTTTTGCCATGTCCTTTTTTAACTTTTAATGATTAAATGAACTAAGGCATTATGAGTCCCAATAACAGGATCAGAGGTTTGAAAGTATTGGTACAGTGTCAAAATTTTAGATTTTAGAACTAAAAATGGACTTTTGTAAACTTTACAAATTTCAATTTACAATCTTGCACCTGTAAATCAACTTCAGTCAAGTTTACCCAAAAATGAAAATTATGTCATCATTTAATCACCCTCAAATTGTTCCAAACCTTAACTACTATGTACTTACATTTAAATTAATAATTTGATACAATGCACTTATTGTGTACATACATGTTTTACATTGTACTTATATTTTAAAAATTACCAGCATGTAATTACATCTGTAATTAATTTCTGTAATTACAATTACAGTTACACTGTTGACCCATCCCTTACACCTTAACCCACCCTTTAACCTACCCATACCACCAAAACTGTCCCTAACATTACCCGTATCCCACCTCAATAGCAGCAAAAGTGTTTTGCAATACAATATGAACACAATAAGTACATTGTAGTTATTTTTTGATGTGAGTACATAGTAGTTAAGGCCACCTAATATAAAGTGGGACCGATATTTTTTAATGAAATCTAAGATTTCTGTCCCTCCATTGAAAGTCCATTATACCAAAACCCGATGTCAAAAAGTTTGAAGAGATCATAAAAGAAATCCATGTGAATTGAAACTAATACATAGTTCAAATTGATTAGTTTACAATGAATTCAAGTTATTGTCTTTATCTTTATTACTTAAATGTCTTTAAAATAATTTAATTGAAATTATTATTTAATAATTTATTTTAATTATTTAATTATTTACTTCATTTCAGTTATTAAAATACATTTTATTTTTTTGGGTGAACTATGCCTTTAATGGTAATTTTCAATGCCCTGACTATGTGAGTCTCTAGGACAATATTAAATATTAAACTGAATTATTATGTGATACTAAACTGATACTTGTGACCTGAAATTGTTATATTTTAAAATAATTAGTTGATTATGGACTGATAGTAAAACTTTTTTCTTTGGAAATATGTTTGAATAAGCATTCCGTTTACTCTACATACAAAGTTTAGGCTAGTATCAAAGAACAATTACTCAAGTAAGTTCCTCTGTTCCTCAGTTCCTCTGCTAAGGATCTAGAGAAAGTCCAAAAAGGGTTCAGAGGTACTATAATTGCCAGCTGATGTTGGTAGGTATATAGATTCTTTTAATGTGGTTATATAACCAACTGAAATCAATATTTTTGGGACCTGGAGATTATGTGCAGCAGATTGGAGCCGTAAGCCGGTTGCTACACTCGCCTGATGTCTATTCACATGTACAGTCAGTGGGAGGGTACGGCTAGCATAGAGAGAGAGAGAGAGAGAGAGAGAGACAGAGAGAGAGAGGATCTATAGCTTTGTGGATCTGGCACTGGTCTCCTAATGTGTACCCAGATGCTAGTTCTTGGACACTGAGGTGGCCTCTCCACTTTAATTGCATTAGCCAAGCTGTCCACCCAAATTTCATTTATTTGCACACTGGACACTTTCCAGCTGAGATGCTTGTTTGTAACTGCTGGCTGTTTCTTGCTTCCAACATATTGTGCTGGTCCTGTGCCAGCAAAATACCGTAGTAAGAGATCTGATTATAAAGAAGATATTAAGAGATTGAAAGTTCACAAAGCTAAACAACAACTTGATGTTTATGTCTATTTATGTCTAATAGGTTGTTAGGGTGTTGTGGGGCTTGCCAGTGCATTGCTGTGCATTTTCTAGGATCTTCTAGGTGTGTTTCTGAGTGGTTGTTAAGTGATTGTATTCTGGCATAGGGTAAAACAACCCACTCCTTCTAACAAGATTTAACTTGTGTGAAAAGGACTAAAAGTTGTTGGTGTTTTACCTCCACTACCCTGCTGAAAAATCCAGCATAAACCAGCATGGTCCAGGCTGGTTAGTGCTGGTATAGTGCTGGCTAGTGCTGGTATAGTACTGGTATAGTGTTGGTTATTGCTGGTATAGTGCTGGTCCAGGCTGGTTTATGCTGCTAAAGTGCTGGTCCAGCTGATGGATAGTCATGCTATTCTCAAGCAAAACGGAGCTGGTGAAGCTGGTTCACCAGCATGGTCTTGAGGGGTTTGATTGTAAGTAGGCCCAGCTGTCTGTATACAAGCAGTGCTTTGGGGCAAGCATTGTTTTTGCTTGCTTATTTCTATATTTAACACATTAATGATGTAAAGAAAAAACAATAGGCTATATGATTTAACATGTGATTTATTGTAATATATGACTGATTTTCCCAAAACAAATGCTCCCTCGGTAACACTTTATTTTAGGGTCAAACTAGTTGCTTATTAGCATGCATATTACTAGAATATTGGCTATTTATTAGTACTTATTAAGCACATATTAATGCCTTATTCTGCATGACCTTATTCTACATTCTTAATCCCACCCAATACCTAAACTTAACAACTAACTTACTAAATATTAATAAGCAGTAAATTAGGAGTTTATTAAGGGAAAACTCGTAGTTAATAGTTTATATGTGTTCCCTATACTAAAGTGTTACCGCTCCCTCTATTGAAAGTAGAATTAAAAATTTTAATTGTTTTAGTTATGATTATATTATTAATAAATGTCATCTGAAATTTTGAATAAAGTAAAAATTAAAACAGGTGAAAGGAAGAGTCAAAGGATTTGTCTCCTGTTTCAAAGAACTGTACACAAATCGGTTAAAATCAATTAAAAAGAGCTTGTGTGCGTTGCAAAATAAAACATTTAGAGATATGAAAACAAAGAAAAATGCAAAATAACAGCATAATCATTAGCAGTTCAATAACAGGGGTTATGAGAAGAGCTCTTTTTAAATGGGATTGCTAATAACAACTTGATAATGGATATTCAATTTGAAAGTTGCTATTAAAAGACTTTAATGGTCATTTGGGAACTCGTGTATAGAAATCCAGCTGTCAGTCGCTGATTAAAAAAAGTGTACATAGTAAAAGGTGTATCATTGCAGTCAGGAGCATAAGATATTGTAGTCAATAATGATAGTACTTTCAACAGTTGCTGAAAGACAATTAATTCAACTAAAGTCAAGGGCCAAGTGCCCAACTAAAGGGAACACTAATCACCATAATGGACTTCAACAACTTTTATACATGTACCATATGAAGTAAATAAAGCCAAACTGGTTTATAATAAGTGAACATGTTGATGATGATATGCTCAAACATCCTCTGGTGAGATTTCATTGATTTTATTTGTGGTTGATTTCATCTAAGGCTGTGGCTGTGAGTCAGTTGTAGTTGTTCTGCTGTCTGCTCATCTCTTCTCTTCTCTTTTTTCAGTTCTTGTTGTTCCTCTTATCTTCAGTGATTCTGCTTGTTAACTGTAGGTGTGTCATCACTAATGGTCAATCATCACTTGCAGTTAGTGAAATAAAGTAGATTCATTCTACAACACTGCTTCAGTGTTACTTTTAGTCTCTAGATTGGGACCATATGAAAACTAAGCAGTGTTCGTTTTACATTCAGGATATTGCTGTGTACCAATAAACTTAACCTGCAACATGTTTTTCTTTATTAAATAATTGTTTTAAAAATTAATTGGATAATTGTCTTAGGCTTTATTTAACTATGAACACATTAAGAAATGTGATATGTAACACATACACAAGTTTTGTTGAGGCCTTGCTGGGATCATACCAGCACCCAAAAACAACATATGGTCCACCAGCACACCAGCATCCCAAGCTGGGAACCCGCAAAACAGCGACTAGCATTCCGTGCTGGGAACCAGCAACCAGCATCCCATGCTGGGAACCAGCAACCAGCATCCCAAGCTGGGAACCAGCAAAACAGTAACTAGCATCCCATGCTGGGAACCAGCAAACCAGCAACCAGCATCCCATGCTGGTCCCAGCATGCAAAACATACCTTATGCTGGTGACCAGCAATGCTGGATTTTTCAGCTGGGTAGTGTTAAAGGGTTAGTTCACCCAAAAATGATGTCATTAATTACTCACCCTCATGTTGTTCCACACCCGTAAGACCTTCGTTCATCTTCAGAACACAAATGATAAAATCCGATGGCTCAGTGAGGCCTGCATCGCCAGCAATAACACTTTATTTTTCAATGCACAGAAAGCTACTAAAAACATATTTAAAACAGTTCATGTGACTACAGTGGTTTACCCTTAATATTATAAAGCGACGAGAACGACTTTATTCAACAATATCTAGTGATGGGCTTCACTATATATGTATTAATAGCTTTCAATATAAACACTGTTTGTAGGACAACATTAGGCAGCATGTTAAATTAAGATTTTTAAAAAGTAAATACAGATTATTTTGTTTCTAAATCCAAATAGAAAAATGTAGAAAATACCGAGATATATACCGTATATTGCCATTTAGCCAAAAAAATACCGAGATATGACTTTTTGGCCATATCGCCCAGCCCTAATTACGATATCAAAATTTTTCATACCATTGAAATTTCATAATTCTTATCACCAATTTAAAAACAATTAAAAAATGAAAGTAGCCTAAAAAACTCTCAAGCTTACTGAAGACAAATAATACTCTTCATGTCGTTCCACACCCATAAGACCTTCGTTCATCTTTGGAACACAAATTAAGATATTTTTGATAAAATCTGATGGCGCAGTAAGGCCTGCATCGCCAGCAATAACACTCCCTTTTTCAATGCCCAGAAAGCTACAAAAAACATATTTAAAACAGTTCATGTGAGTACAGTGGTTCAACCTTAATATTATAAAGTGACTAGAATACTTTTTGTGCGCCAAAAATAACAAAATAGCGACTTTATTCAACAATATCTAGTGATGGGCGATTTCAAAACACTGCTTCATGAAGCTTCAAAGCTTCAAAGCATGAAGCTTCAAAGCTCTGGTCAGGGGCTGAAGCCATCCTAGGACTCAGGTCACTGGCTGAAGCCATCACTGGACTCTGGTCACGGGCTGAAGCCATCATTGGACTCTGGTCACGGGCTGAAGCCATCATTGGACTCTGGTTGGGGGCGGGAGCCGCCTCTGGACTCTGGACGAGGAAGTGAGTCGCCTCCCTTCCTCTGGACAAGGAAGGGAGTCGCCTCTGGACTCGTGACGAGGAAGGGAGTCGCCTCTGGACTCGGGACGAGGAAGGGAGTCGCCTCTGGACTCGGGACGAAGGAAAGAGTCACCTCTGGACTCGGGACGAAGGAAAGAGTCGCCTCTGGACTTGGGACGAAGGAGTGAGTCACCTCAGGACTTGGGACGAAGAAGGGAGTCGCCGCTGGAATCTGGTAAGGGATTGGAACCATCACTGGACTGAAGTCAGGGACTGGATCCTGGGTGAGGAAGAGATACAGAGCCGTGGCAGCAGCCATCTTGACCGAGGGCTCAGGTGTGGCGGCGGCCATCTCGACCGAGGGCTCAGGCGTGGCGGCGGCCATCTCGACCGAGGGCTCAGGCGTGGCGGCGGCCATCTTGACCGAGGGCTCAGGCATGGCGGTGGCCATCTTAGGACGAGGCTCGGGAGTGGTGGCCATCTTGCGACGAGGCTCTGGAGTGGCGGCCATCTTGCGACGAGGCTCTGGAGTGGCGGCCATCTTGTGACGAGGCTCTGGAATGGCGGCCACCTTGCAACGAGGCTCTGGATAGGCGGCCATCAGGATCCCTGAACTGAGGACGTGGGGAAGTGCCGGAGGACAGAAATGGACCGATTCATTGGAGGGGTATATGGAGGGAGCCGGCGAGGAGTGAGCTGACCAGGCCACGTGTGTTTCTGATGGGGCTGGATGAGGACGATACTTTTCTACTTTAACTTCTTCAACTTCAAAATTTGAACCATTTAAATAGAGAACGAGATTAATTGACTCGACTAGAGAGAAATAACAAGCAGGTTCACTATAACGAATGGTATCCTCATCCAGGCCCATCAGAAAACAAGCACTAAGGGAAGCATCAGGCCAGCCCACCTGACAAGAGAGCTCAGAAAACTCCTCCACATACCTCTCCAACGGACAACCACTCTGCCTTAAAGGGTTAGTTCACCCAAAAATGAAAATTACCCCATGATTTACTCACCCTCAAGCCATCCTAGGTGAATATGACATTCTTCTTTCAGACGAATATAATCGGAGTTATATTAAATAATGTCCAGGGTAATCCATGCTTTATAATGGGAGTGGATGGTGCCCCAAATTCTAAAGACAGAAAAAATGCACTCATCCATTATAAAAGAAGTCCACACGGCTCTGGGGGGATAATAAAGGCCTTCTGAAGCGAAGCGATGCATTTGTGTAAGAAAAATATCCATATTTAAAACTTCATAAACTGTAATCTCTAACTTCCGCTAGCTGTCGTACGCGCGTTCACGAGAGAGTGGCGTTCCAGCTTGTGACGTAAGACGCATGCGCAGCGTGAGCTCCGGTGAGAATATGCTAGTCTCGCGAGAACCAAGTTGTGTACAGCAAAGGAAATCCATGTGAAGAAGCGAATTATTTGAGCTATACTCTACATTTTATTAGTGTTAAAATGCTGATTTCTTGTGAATATCCGGGTTGCTTCAACAAAGCTAAAGTCTTGACATTATGTGCGCTGACATCAAAGGGAGATGCAGAGCGCTGTGCGTGACTGGCTGCCGCTTCAAACCTGGATTGTTTGTTTGTATGTTTTGCTGCACTGATCGGATTACTGCTTTATATGTATTTCTATATCACCATCGGATTACTGTGCTTTTCGGATTACTCCAATTCTAACTGTTGGTGTTTTGGACTTGATTGTTGACTGCAATTTTTACTGCCTGCAAGTTTTGCCATCAGTTTTGCGTCTTCCACCACTTTCGGCTCATCAGATGGGTGAGTTACCGCTCTCTCTATCAGTGGCGCGGTTTGTTTACTGCTTGCTATCTGGGTGTGTTGTCTCCCTCTCTTAGCCTGCTGTTTTTGGTGATGTGACTTACGGGGTTTGGCTAACGTGATTTTCGCAAGTGATTGGCATTTATTCTGACAATATAAACATGCCTCGGCCAACAGTTTGTTTTGCTGCTGCAGCCTCCTCCATCTCCTGGAGTTCCTGGTTGGTATACTCCGGTTCAAATAAATATGGTTGGGCAAAAAACAATGTCTTCTCTTGGCTTATATCGAAATCCTCCGTCATTTTTCTTAACAAATCCTAGTTTTGTACTTTTAATTCGTGACCGGTGTTTTGTTTTGCTCTCTTC
The DNA here is from genome assembly GCA_039654765.1 of Mylopharyngodon piceus. Lineage (NCBI taxonomy): Eukaryota > Metazoa > Chordata > Actinopteri > Cypriniformes > Xenocyprididae > Mylopharyngodon > Mylopharyngodon piceus. Next base: position 31,929,421 of record CM077443.1, on the reverse strand, counting down.
TCTGTGCTTCCGTGTTCGTCACTGGAGCTCACACTGCGCATGCGTCCTACGTCATAAGCTGGGACGCCACTCTCTCGTGAACGCGCGTATGGCAGTTAGCAGAAGCTAGAGATTACAGTTTATAAAGTTTGAAATATGGATATTTTTCTTACACAAACGCATTGCTTTGCTTCAGAAGGCCTTTATTAACCCCCCGGAGCCGTGTGGACTTCTTTTATAATGGATGAGTGCATTTTTTCTGTCTTTAGAATTTGGGGCACCATCCACTCCCATTATAAAGCATGGATTACCCTGGACATTATTTAATATGACTGACTATATTTGTCTGAAAGAAGAATATCATATACACCTAGGATGGCTTGAGAGTGAGTAAATCATGGGGTAATTTTCATTTTTGGGTGAACTATCCCTTTAAACCACACAGGCGGTCCTCAGCCAGGATGGTGGTGTTAGGGTCGGTTCTTCTGTCACAGTCCATGATGGTTGACAAAGGGCACAACAACGGGGAATCCAGGGAACAGTCTTTAATGACAACAATCAGGAGTACAAGGGAAACCAACGTAAAACGCAGACGAGAACCGACAAAGACTGAGGGAGAACACAGGGAATATATACAAACAGAGGGGCAAACAAGGCTAATTAACAAGACACAGCTGGTACCAAGGAACTAAATCAGGGTAACCAAGGGAACAAACTAGTGGCGGGAAAACTGAGAACAAGGAACATGTGACACAGGAAAACAAACACAGAACCCTGACACCCAGTACAATTTTTGCAAATTAAAATGTATAGCGCCACAAGGAGTAAGATAATATACAGTAGGTTTTCTGATTAGGGGACAAGGTTAGAATATAAAATATATACATTCTTGTTGCTATAATTTCAAAACTGTTTATATTAATATTAATATTAATATTAAAGTTAATAGAACACTTTTAATGCTTTAACAAAAATATGATCTGATATTTGATAGTTATTTTTCTGTACATGTAAACACAGACATTGTGTCTGATACCTGACAGCATGTCGCAGATGCTGCCTAACATGTTTTAAAGATTTGTTTATCTATATAAAAATATAAAAATTTTGACCTTACAAATGCTGTTCTATTGGCTATTCATCAAAAAAATCCTGAACAAATGTATCCACCAAAAATGTGTGTTTTCAACTTTAATAATAATAATGGGGGTAAATGTTCCTTGAGGACCAAATCAGCATAATAGAATAATTTCTGAAGCATCACGTGACACTGAAAACTGGAGAAATTATGCTGAAAGTTCAGCTTTGCCATCACAGACATAAATTACATTTTAATAATATTTCACATTATTACTGTGTTTACTGTTTAAATGCGGCTTTGGTGAGTATAAGAGAGTTTATTCAAAAACATTTTAAAATCCTACTGATCCCAAACTTTTGAACGGTATATTTATGGGGGTAAATATTAATGGGATACAGCTGAATTTTATGTAAATGAGTCATTTGCTATTTTTCTCTCTTGCAGGGGAGCTACATCAGTGGTGTTCCGATGCCGTCAGAAAGGCACCCAGAAGCACTATGCTGTGAAAATGCTGAAAAAAACAGTAAGTGCACTGACAGATTTCTCTCCACATGTTACCATGCTTTGTTCTTTTGCCTTTGTTCTGCCTCGTATAGCCAAGGAGTTTCTGGTCAGGACTTCCTTCCAGCTGCTAAGATCTTAAAGACCTCACTGCTGTTGTCTTCCATTTCTCTACATCACTCTGATGCATGATGGGTAATAATTGCTGTCAGCCAGTGTTGAGCAGTACTCCACATACCTTGCCATTTGTAACATACCATCATTTGTGCTTTCTTGCACCTGTGTATGGAATACTAATACTATCTTAAGCCTCTCTAGTGCATATGTAATTATATTTTGATGCTATATATAAGGCATTTTGGCATTGCATTAAGGTGCTGCATATAAATGCCGTATACTTAGTGTCAAGTTACAGCAACTAAACATGGTTGAAATGGAAAGTGACATGACGTGAAGGCCAAGTATGATAACCCATACTCGTTTTTTGTCCTCTGCATTTAACCCATCTAAGTTAGTGCACACACATTAGCAGTAGTGAGTAGTGAACCAGAACAGAAGAAGAATAAGAATATGAAAAGAAAGGATTTTTAAGGTCTTTTTTCTTAATGTCGGTGGTAGTACGTCAGGTATTTTTAACTATACAATATATAGAAAATGATTTAGTATGCATGCTTTGTTTGAAAAATTGTGAAATATTTAATATTTAAAGAAATTAAATACAAAACAGAAATTCCGTCATCATTACCTTCTTGTTCTAAGCCTGTATGACATCTTCTGTGGAACAGAAAGTTGTTTTCCTTTCAGTGAAAGTGAATGAGGACGGATACTTTTAAACTCCAAAAAGGACAAAGAGCGTCATGTAAAATAACCCCTTTTGTGTTCCATAGAAGAAAATACAAGTTTTCTTTAAAGCTAAAGTTGACATGAGGGTGAGTAAATGATGACAGAATATTCCCTTTAAATGTGGAAAAGTGTTTGATTTACTTTTTGAATTTTTTAAGTTTTTCTCTCTGCACTGAGCTGATGTTGCTATTCCACTTTACCTGATTGTAATGGCTTCATAATTGTGCACCTTGTTCACTTTGTACTCAGGCAATAACTTGGTTGTTCTTGCAGGTTGACAAGAAGATTGTACGAACGGAGATAGGAGTATTACTGCGCCTCTCTCATCCAAATATAGTAAGTCTAAAAGGGAAAAATCCAGGGCCTTGTACTTGTGTCCTATGGCAGTTACACAGCCTAAAATATGCATAAATATGCACAAGAACACTCGCTTAGATGTGCGTCCTGTCTCTGCAGTACTGTCTGTGTTTGATTTAGTAAGGTCTGATTATGCAAATGTTAGTCAGACATTATAGCTACCGTAGACTACATCAATAATTAATCATATGATGTTTTTGAATTCCTCCAGTGTAACGCTCTCTCTCTTTTTTTTCATGCCGTTTTCTGTCAGATCAAACTGAAGGAGATCTTTGAGACCCCTGCGGAGATTAGTCTCGTGTTAGAACTTGTTACTGGCGGAGAATTATTTGACAGGTCAGTTCACCATGGGGGTAAAGTGCTACAAGCTAATAATGGCTGATTAAGTTGTGAACTCCATGCTGTGCATTGACACTTTTTTCCTAGAATTGTAATTAATTGTGTTTTCTAAGGCAACCATCACTATTTCTATTGCTCATACTAGGGCTTTTTTGTAAGCACAAACATGCTTGTGATACCTTGTTGAGGAGAGGTGTGTTATTACTTTTCAAAGCAAGCAAAATTTTCAATGTTTAGTGGGTGATAAAATGGGTGGAAAAAAAACACTTACCTGAGAATCTTATGAAAAAAATTTTTAAGGTCACATTTTCTCTGAAAATGAATAGAAAAAAAAAAAAAAAAAAAAAAATATATATATATATATATATATATATAAACCAATATTTATTCATCATGTTAATTATTTTAACAAAATAAGAGGGATCATGCGAAATGTGTGTTAGTTTTTACTTAGTACTGTCCTGAATAAGATATTTTGCATAAGAGATGTTTACATATTGTCAAAAAATAGCTGAATTTATAAAAATGACTCATTCAAAAATTTACATACCCTTGATTCTTAATACTGTGTGTGATTACCTGGATGATCCACGACTGTTTTTATGTTTTGTGATGGTTGTTCATGAGTATCCATCACAAAACATAAAAACAGTCGTGGTAATCACACACAGTATTAAGAATCAAGGGTATGTAAATTTTTGAACTGGTCATTTTTATAAATTCAGCTATTTTTTGACTATATGTAAACATCTTTTATGCAAAATATCTTATTTAAGACAGTACTAAATAAAAAATAACACACATTTTGCATGATCCCTCTTATTTTGTTAAAATAATTAACATTTTGCAGATTCTGCAAGGGGTATGTAAACTTTTGGGCACAACTGTATATATATATATATATATATATATACATTAGAGATGCACCGATATATCGGCCAATAATCTGTATTGGCCGATAAAAGCAAATTTTCAGACTATCGGCTATCGGCCGATAGTTTAAAAACAGCCGATATTCAAGGCCGATATATCCTGTCAATCAAAAGAGGGCAGGAAAATGCACTGCATTTGGGCTTTGTGTAAAGAAAATGCTAAGAAACCAGTTTGATGTTCAATATTAATAGTAATTATATGAATTAATAACTTTCAGAAAGTTAAGAAATATTAATTTAATCTTCAGAATTTAGTTAATGTGTGTTAATATTAATTTGAGTAATGTTTGTTTATAACTGATACCAGTTACAGAAACAAGTTGATGAAATGGAGAGAATAAAGTATTTATTTGCATTTCTTTCAAAATATAATAATTAAAAATATAATGATTAATTATTAATTATAATGAAATTATATATATAATTAATTTTCTAATATATATTAACCATATTAATATATATTAGAAAATTAATAGAATATATATATATATATATATATATATAGCAAGGAAAAGTAAGCGTATTTAACATTTTAATATTTTTTTGCGTTGTCAAATTGTTTTCATTGTATCATAGATAAAATGATATACATTTTAAATTAAATAATTTGTGTCATAAAAATAATACTGTACAAACAAAATAATACAGTTCTAAAACAGGCTTTTAGTTAAAAATGTATAAGTTAAAATATATAAAAGTATAATAAGAGTATTAAAAGTAAAATAGCAACCCTAGTTGGACCTGCATAGCAGCATGTGAAAAAACACTCACACTGAAAAAGTGGTGATCTGAAAATGGTAAAATTTAAATTAAAAGGGTTTAATTCAAGTCAAAAAAATGTTGTTTAACATCACTGAATCGACCTAAATTATTTTATACCAACAAAACTGGGGAGTAGAAATACAACACATTTTACAGTGTAGAAAACTTTAGCAGTGACATATAGCAATGCCCTGGCAATCAAATGTTCTTCAGAAAATGTTAAAATTTAGTTGGTCTAGTGAAAGGTCATCTAGTAAAAGCTGGAAGACCTGAATTTACCTTCATCATCTGTTACAAAATAACAGGTGCATGTCTGCAGTCATGAACTAATCACATAGCCGAATAACACTTTAATAGAGGAACACTTTTGACTGATTCTACCCACTGATTCTACTGTTATTCACTCCATTTTATCCTCATTCGGGATTATCTTATTTCCCGTTTCCATACAGTTGTCAACATGAGTCATTTAATAGAAAAGCCTATTCTTAAGGACAATTGATAGAAACGTCTCCATTCATCGTGTGTGCTGAGGTGTGGTTGACTCACACTAAGGCTGGAAAATAATGAAGTGAAAATTGGAAAAAAAGAATCAGCCAGCTTTTTTACACTCAATATGGAGTTACACTGGAGAGTGGAGACCAAATGGTGCCTTCCATTTTTCAGGGTGGTGGAGAAGGGCTACTACAGCGAACGAGACGCTGCTGACGCGGTTAAACAAGTGCTCGAGGCAGTCGCGGTGAGTGTCTCACATTTCCTGTCTGAAAGCGATTTTCTTCTTCTGGTTTTTGCTTTTCCTGAACTAGCAGCTAGGTGGATGCGTTACACCTGTGGTTTTCAACTGGCTTTGCTTCAGGATTTTACACTGGACATTGTGTGTCAACCCAACAAAATACCAAAATTGTTGGACATCAATATTGCTCTGAACGAGGCCCAACAAGTGTGTAAAATTATTAAAAAGACATGGCTGAATAAGAAATCTGACAATTTTGTAAATGCATAAACAACAGCAGAGGTGTGATTTATCAGCCTAACACATGAAACAAACAATGGGCCAGATATTATATTAGGATGCTGAACATGAGAAATGCACAGCCACTAAATTCATAAATATATTACAAAGATTTCAGTAAGAGAGATTTCAGATTTCAGTAAACTGTCAAACTGTGTTTATTCTTGTTGCAGCCCATATTTGTGTGTGTGTGTGTGTGTGTGTGTGTGTGTGTGTGTGTGTGTGTGTAGTTTTTCATGGTTTTTGAGAATCGGAGCATGCCATGCAACCTGTCCATGTTGGCATCTACCTAATTTGGCTAGCTTGTACTAAATGACAGATGATACTGTAGGATACTGTAGAGTTTGACTGGATGCACGACGTTTGACCTCACCAAGAAAAATATGGTAAACGTTTTCTCCCTTTTACAGCCAATTTCTTTAACCGTCTTGCAAGGATACCAGAAAGAGCCATGACTCATATAACTATCCACAAAACTCTGTTTAAATTGACCAGACTCCACCCACAGGCATTTGGTAACAAGGGTTATTATTGTTAACTAAAACGAAAACTATTAAAACATTTTTGTTAATTGAAATAAAATAAAATATACTATAGCCAAAATTTCCATACAGCACATCTAGTGACCGAGGGCTAAAATAGCTTGAGGTACGACATTCGCAGCTCAATACCGCCCGCACTTCCTGTATACAGGGGCAGAACTGACTAGGTCGAACGCAGCAACACTGCGTCTGCCAGCAGCTTCCAATAAGGAGGGGCAGACTAGGGAACTGCTACCCATACCCTTGGCCATCAGCTCCAAAGGGCAACCTACTCCAAGGTAGCAAAGTATTAGCTCTCAGTAAAGTAATGCGTAGTCGCATGATATGACGTTTACCCTCAATGATCCAATAACAGCCTTTAAATATGTGAGCAGAAGTTGTGTTTAAATGGGTGAATTTCAGTTTCTTTTACCTCACGTAATTGTAACTAACAGTAAAAAATAAATTTCATTAAATACGATACTACTTAAAGGCACCATATGTAATTTTTTGCTGCTAGAGGTCGCTTATTCAAAACAAAGGCGTAGCTTGATGACACCTTGATTTCGCGGAATCATGGGAGGTGTTGTCTTCACGTCTACAGCCGGCGGAAAAGAATCTGACAGGGCTCAGGCAGAAATCATATTAATGGATGAGCTAATGTATTAAAAATATATTAACATTACTGTAGTATGAAGCATGGCTGAAAGCCGTTGGAGTGGAACGAGGCTGCTGGAGCGATTGCTAATGAGAGACAAGTGCGACACACGGCTCGAGAGCAGTGGAGCTTTTATTATGCTGCAGACGACCGCTTCTTCCGGTCATGAGTATGTGGGGTAACGCTGTTTTCTCATATTAGATACATTTGTGTGTTGAAAGTTGTTATAATGCTACTCTGTGCATTCGCTCGGCAGCTACTACGAGACACTTGTTGCACACTGCAGTAAGCTAGATCAATATTAGACATGGTAAAACATGGTTAGGTAAACCTCTCACGGTAAATCAAGAAAACAAGATTTAAACAATAAGACTTAGGGCCCTACACCCGGCACAAAGCGACGCCAGGCGCAATGCGATGTTTTTTGCTAGTTTCAGCCCGACGCAGTTATCGTTTTTGTTTAAATAGCAAATGCACTCATGCCCATCTGTTGGCCCATGGGCGTGCTGGTCTGAAAACGAGGTGTGTTCAGGCGCATTGTTGGCGTGTTGCTATTTTGAGGAAACTGAAAACGACTGTGCCATTGACCAACAAATCCTGGTCTAAAGTCAATGGCGCAGTATTTTTTTTGTTATTTAAATGGCATGTTAGTAATATGCGCCTACACTCTGCTTGTTACACAGGGACACGCAGCAGCACACAAACATGCCAAATATTAAAAATAAAAGGATTACAATGTAAAAGATTATTATTATTGTGTACATAAAGATAAAAATCCCTACATGTCATAATGGATAGTCATTGCATGTATCAGGATTACCTCTTTGCAGTTATGACGAATGAAATTGGCTAATTATTGACCCAATCGTGGCAATATACACATGTATTCAAACTGACACGTCAGGTTGAGGGTGTCTATATTCCACCATGTAAATAGAAATCCTCCATGGTGCAAGAGCACCTGGCTTTTAAAGGGAATGGAAGATGACACTCTGATTGGTTTATTGTATGTTACGCCCAAAACACACCCATGACTCATTAGAGACTAGGTACAACCCTTTTGGGGCATGCGCCTGATGCGCCGACCATTTTTTTCTGTTGTTAAACTAGCAAAAGAGGATTCCGACACGCCCTAAGTGCACCTGCGCCATGCGCTTCAGACCATGCGCTTAAATAGGGCCCTTAAAGGGTTAGTTCACCCAAAAATAAAAATAATGTCATTTATTACTCACCCTCATGTCGTTCTACACCTGTAAGACCTTCGTTCATCTTCGGAACACAAATTAAGATATTGTTGATGAAATCCGATGGCTCAGTGAGGCCTCCATAGACAGCAATGCCATTCAAACTCTCAAGGTCCATAAAGGTACTAAAAACATATTTGAAACAGTTCATGTGTGTTCAGTGGTTCTATCATAATATTATAAAGCAACAAGAATACTTTTTGTGCGCCAAAAAAACAAAATAACGACTTTTCAACAATATCTATATGGGCCGATTTCAAAACACTGTTTCATGAAGCTTCTGAGCTTTATGAATCTTTTGTTTCGAATTAGTGATTCGGATCTCCTATCAAACGGCTAAACTGCTGAAATCACGTGACTTTGGCGCTCCGATTCACTGATTCGATTCGTAAAGCTCTGAAGCAGTGTTTTGAAATCGGCCCATATAGATATTGTTGAAAAGTCTTTATTTTGTTTTTTTGGCGCACAAAAAGTATTCTTGTCGCTTTATAATATTAAGATAGAACCACTGAACTCACATGAACTTTTTCAAATATGTTTTTAGTACCTTAATGGACCTTGAGAGTTTGAATGGCATTGCTGTCTATGGAGGCCTCACTGAGCCATCGGATTTCATCAACAATATCTTAATTTGTGTTCGGAAGATGAACGAAGGTCTTACGGCTGTAGAACGACATGAGGGTGAGTAATAAATGACATTATTTTCATTTTTGGGTGAACTAACCCTTTAATGTGTTGAGCTATATAACAATGATTAGTTTTCTGTCCATAAATGTATCCAAACAGTTGCTCACCTGTCTTATAAAACACATAATATATTAAAGCGTCTTTGGTGTTTCCATGGTTAATACAAAATAAAACCGGAAATCGAGGGTAACGCGGGTATGATGTCATTGATAGGCGACACACAGACAAAATTGCTTAATTCTCTGGATTTAAACATTCTTGGAAACATTTGGAATAATCTAAGTACACAAGTCAAGAAAATATATAACAGTGTTCTAGTGGTTTTTGGATATTTTAATCCAAAAATCGTACATATTATGCCTTTAATCATGAATAACATAATAGGTATTCTTATATGTAAATAACATTCAGAAACTGTATTCGAAACTGATAAGGATCAGTAAATAAATACTGATACAAAAAACATAAGAAATGACAATGATTTATTATGACTGATTTTATTTTAAAAAAGCACAACATGCACACAGAGAAGTGCTGTTTAGAATGGGTTCGTGTTGAAGAGCCACTAACAAAGTAATCTATTCACATAATGTTCTCTCATTTAAAATGTAAGGGAGTGTAAATGTCAGCATTATCACGTATGTCTAAAGGATTGAAGTCTGTCGGGTAAAACCAAAGCTTATTGATGCAGTTCAGTCAGTCTGCTATTTTATTGAAACCATTACTCCTGTCTGAGGCTTCCATAAAGATTTCGTTTATACAGAGAGTTACACTTCAACTAAGTTTAATGGAGCAATGCAAAAATATTTAGTAGTGCATAAGTTGTAACTTAGTGCCCATTTGCGTCAAAATTAAGCTAAGTTGTAATAGGCACAGCTGGTGCAACTGGCCCCAGGTGAGGGCTCAGGAGAAAACCTTGTTCACTCAACTGCCTGCTCTACCTAAGGAACATGGCAATGTTCTTCGGGAGACCTGCCAAGAGATCATCAAGTGTGGAGCGCTACATCAGCTCTACACCTTCATGCTCTATCACCGATCATTAACAGGGCGTAACTGCCTCAAGGCTTAGAATTCTGCTGTCTCCTGGTCGCAATGTGTCAGTAGCAAATTGTGTTGTGTTTTGGCCTCTAGAGGTCCACATGGTGCTCTCATGCCCAGCTTACTCAACTTGTAATTAGTGTTATTATGTTCACATGTGTCTCATTCAGCTGTGTGTATTTAAAGGTGCAGTAGGTGATCAGTGAGTAACAGTACTACAATAACGAACATAAACAACTTTTTAAGAATGGAATTAGATGCAGCAAGGATATGTTGGACATTTCTAACGTGACAGCTGATGAAAAACTAGCAGTGTTGAATACAAAATAAACCACATCACTGTCTTTATAACCAGAAAGGTTATAGTACGGTGGCCCAGTAGTGCACAACACAACCAAATTTAAAAAGCAATAAGTATAAGTTACTTATATAAGTAAGTATAAGTATAAATTAAAAGCATAAGTTCACAACGCAACGGAATGAAGCCACAACACAACGAAATCGAGCCACAACACAATGGAAATGCTCCCGACCACTAGGGGGCTCTCAGAGCTCGGTAAAGTTAGTTTTCAAGTCAAGTCAAGTCACCTTTATTTATATAGCTCTTTTAACAATGCAGATTGTGTCAAAGCAGCTTTACAGTGATAACTGGTATATAATTTTGGCTGCACAGCAGCTCTTAAAGAAAATGGTGTCATTATCCATCTTAAGTAAATTCAGTATTGATTCATTCCGATGTAAGAATCAATAGTTATTAATTTTGTTAATTTATCTATATCAGCACTGGAGTAAACGGTGATGTCATCATCCAGCTCAGTTCAGTTCGCATACAATGGTGTCAATGCAGGCAGATCAAAACACTGTTGAATATCAAATGTCAAGTGTCCCCAACTAAGCAAGCCAAAGGCGACAGCGGCAAGGAACCCAAACTCCAACAGATGACATCAGGTGGCAAACAGGTGGCAAACAGGTGTTAACATGGAGAAAAAAACCTTGGGAGAAACCAGGCTCAGTCGGGGACCCAGTTCTCCTCTGGCCAACAGCGAACAGTGCTTTATGATAGCTGCCTGAATCATAATAAGTCCGATGGGATTGCAACAGTCAAAGTATTTATTCCAGTTCCATCCATGGACGGTTTGTTGAGGAACTGTGCCACTGGCTGTCGTGTCAATGAGGCCTTCACAGTGGATGATCTAGTTGACTCAATCTCTGCTGATACTTCAGGGCTGCGTTGTGGTCGTGTCAAGGCGCAGGTCCTCGATCTCACCTGGATATGGCCCGGATCCAGCTGACTACGGTAAACCTCGGGATAAACAGAGAGACTAATATTAGCGTAGATGCCATTCTTCTTCTGATGTAACGAGTACATCTGGTGTTATAGGAAGTGTTCCCGGTTCCGGCTCACCTAATTTATACAGCCTAACAATCCTTTAACGGATTTGAAAACATAAATTGATAATGTGTTATGTGTATGCCAGGTTAAAGAGATGCGTTTTTAGTTTAGATTTAAACTGACAGAGTGTGTCTGCTTCCCAAACAATGCTAGGAAGATTGTTCCAGAGTTTAGGTGCCAAATAGGAGAAGGATCTACCGCCTGCGGTTGATTTTGATATTCTAGGTATTATCAACTGGCCTGAATTCTGAGATCGCAATAGACGTGAAGGACTATAATGCATTAAGAGCTCGCTCAGGTACTGGGGAGCTAAACCATTTAGTGCTTTGTAAGTAATTAGCAAGATTTTAAAATCTATACGATGTTTAACAGGAAGCCAATGCAGTGTTGACAGAACCGGGCTAATATGGTCATACTTCCTAGTTCTAATAAGAACTCTAGCTGCTGCATTTTGTACGAGCTGTAGTTTATTTATCAAGCGAGCAGGGCAACCACCCAGTAGAGCGTTACAGTAATCTAGCCTTGAGGTCATGAACGCATGAACTAACTGTTCTGCATTTGTCATTGAAAGCATATGTTGTAGTTTAGATATATTTTTAAGATGGAAGAATGCGGTTTTACAGATGCTAGAAACATGGCTTTCAAATGAAAGATTGGTATCAAAGAGCACACCCAGGTTCCTAACTGACGACGAAGACTTAACAGAGCAGCCATCAAGTGTTAGACAGTATTCTAGGTTATTACGTGAAGAAGTTTTTGGTCCAAAAATTAGAATTTCTGTTTTTTCTGAATTTAGTAGTAGGAAATTACTGGTCATCCAATTTTTTATATCAGCTATGCATTCCGTTAATTTTGTGAATTGGTAAGTTTCGTCAGGGCTCGAAGAAATATAGAGCTGAGTATCATCAGAGTAACAGTGAAAACTAACGCCATGCTTCCTAATGATATCTCCCAAAGGTAGCATGTACAGAGTGAAAAGCAACGGTCCTAGTACTGAGCCTTGCGGTACTCCATATTGAACTTGTGATCGATATGACATCTCTTCGTTTACTACTACAAACTGATAACGGTCAGATAAGTATGATTTGAACCATGACAGTGCAATTCCACTAATGCTAACATAATTTTCGAGTCTATTTAAAAGAATGTTGTGATCGATAGTGTCAAATGCAGCACTGAGATCTAGTAACACTAATAGAGAGATACAACCACGATCTGATGATAAGAGCAAATCATTAGTAACTCTAATGAGAGCACTCTCAGTGCTATGGTACGGTCTAAATCCTGACTGGAAATCCTCACAGATACCATTTCTTTCTAAAAAGGAACATAGTTGTGAATTGGTAAGTTTCAAGTTTTCCTTGCCAATGTTCTATAGAGTTGACAGTAATATCAATACCACGATTAGTTTTAACAGTATATAACCACATATCGACATGAAATATTAATTCAAAATCACCTACGTGCACAATAGCTTCATATTTATACCTGTGAATGATTTGATGCGCTACCACAGTGCATGATGAAGGGAACGTCTGCCAATTCCACCAAGTGGTTAAAGCGTATAATTTGTATTCATTAAAATTACTTTTAACATTTAAAAATGGACATGTTCAAATTCCAAAGCTGGTAGTAGGTTTCTATTGGTAAGACAGACTTACTACAAGTGACATTTTGACAATACATACAGGGAGGTATAATTTCACCTGTAGTAAGTCAGTCTTAATTACCAATAGGAAACTACTACAAGCTTTGGAACATGAAAAAACCCTTTAAGTGAATTACAGTAAAAAAAAAAAAAAAAAAAAAAAAGGTAACACTTTATTTTACAGTGTCATTGTTAAACGTTACATGTAGTTACTGTAGTAGTAACTGTAAATTATGCATAATTACATGCAATTAACCCTAAACCAAACCCTCATCCTAACCCTAACCCTATGGTATGTACATGTAGTTAATTATTATTACTCATCATTTAAATGTATAATTACCCTGTAACACAGACACCTTAAAATAAAGTGTAACCAAAAAAATATATAAAAAACAAATTGTGCAATGTACATAAAAGGTATTGGCACAATTTCACCTGTAGTAAGTCAGTCTGGTCACTACTACAACCTTTGGAACAAAAAAATAATTGTTTATTGTAAGTACATGAAGGGAGGAATTGACAAAATGTCACCTGTAGTAAGTCAGTCTTACCAACAGGAACTAACAAGCTTTGGAATTAGAACATGTCTGTTTTTAAATGTTAAAACAAAGTCATTGTAATGAATACAAATTATTCGTTTCAACCACTTGGTGGAATTGGCAGACGTTCCCTTCATCATGTGCCGTGGTAGCGCGTCAAATCATTCACATGTATAAATATGAAGCTAGGGTCGCTGAGGGTATTTTCTTTAAGGGGGGAAACACAATGTTTTACACATTGTTTGTAGCAAGACTCAGAAACAATGGTCGAAACATCTGGTGGTGGTGGCCTTACGAATCCATGCACCAAAGGTGTGGATGTTGTAGTTTGCTTGCAACTTTGAAAACATAAAAATAGTTCCTGATTAGACGCTGAGTGCTGCTGTCGTTGAGCTAATTAGTAAAGGTACACAAACTACATAAGCTTATGCGTTACTATCAAAACACATCAAAATCGAATCATACCATGTACCCACTTGTCCAAAAGAAATACTGCAACCATGGCATCAACTTTTAGACCCTTTGACTCCTGCAGTTGTCTCCAGCGTGGAAAAGCAACACGATATTAATTCAGGGTTTTAGCTCTTTTATGATCCAGCCTTTTTTTCCATTGTAGCGACTTCTAAGACTGTCTTTCTTTTGGCCGATACTTTTACAGTGCCACTTGTTTTCGGGTCAGAAGGAAAGGCTGTTGCTGTTTGCCTGTCATTCTCACTCTGACTCTACACAGCGTACAAGAAACGCGATGATGACGTATGATGCCTGTGTGAACAGGCTGCGCAGTGGTATGCAAACACACGTTGACCGACAGGGAATACATACTATCATTTCGTTCAGACCGAATGCAATGATTGAACAACAATTTATGGTCCTAAGCCTTCCACAGACGATATATATTTATAAAAATACATTTAGACCACTTAACATAGTGATTGATATCAGGATATGAGGAGACTTTCATCCAGCATTACAAAACATGTTTCTGAAGAGAATCACCTATTGCACCTTTAAGTGACTCTGTCTGCTAGCTTCTTTGCTTGGTGTTTAGTTGTTCTGAAGCCAGTTGCCAAAGTAAGTGTTCTCTGACTCTGATACATTTTATTTCTCTTGCCTTTGGATTATACCTTTCTCTGTTTTATTTTTATGGACTTTCTCCTCTGGAGTTTTTTGCTTTAAGATCTTTGGAGTTTTGGAATATTTTTGTGGACTGCCCTTTTTTGGACTGGTTTTGTTATTTGAAAATTACTTTTTGCTGTTTTTGCTCCAGCTATGGAGTTTTTGTTACTTGAACTTTTAATAAAATAAATTCTGCATCTCAACGAAAGTGTGTCTTACTATTAGGTTCATCATCCTTCAGTGGCTCAAGGATTGAGAGCCTGACTCTCACGCCAGAGACCCGAGTTCAAGTTCCAGCTCTGACAGCAATGACTTCCCTGACATCGCTTTTTGGAGTCCCACAAGGTCATCGTTTTGAGCCCTGAATCCTCAGAGGCGGGACACTGGCAGCCACACTCGCCTTCTGACCCTGTCTCCAGCTAGGGCCAGAAGTGTGGGATGAAGGACCCTGACCACAGTGGGGGGTGTATCGCTCAAATGCCACAATTTAGCCTTTAGAGCAACACTGATTTTCACTGCGGTGTTCTGATGGAGCCACCGGTCTGTGGTGTGGCCAAGCTCCAGGACTGCATCTGGAGACACCCCCTGTCTTAGATCTGAGTTCTTCAATAAGTCGGCCTTGTACGCATGCAACACCGCCATGGTGTGAAGTGTGCGCCACCAGCCTGGCCCATCACCGTGTATGCTTTGCCCACCAGCCACATTGTAAACCGGCATGGCATAGAGGGCAGGACTGAAGCCTTCAGTGAGGATGCTATGCCAGGGGAGATAACTCACAAGAATCCCACATACCCATTATTAGCCTTCCCTTTAACATTCACATAGCTTGAATGAAGGAAGGCGAACAAATGAACCGAGTATGGTTTCCTCTATGATCTCAACACTTCCTCATGGAAATCGGGAAGAAATGTAAGGCTCACAGGAGGGAAAAGATTATGACCCTTGAGGAAACATTCATCTAGTCTGCCTGGAGCAGATTCCTTTTTATCCACTAAAAAGTCTCAGTGCTTAGACTTCTGCTGTCTCCTGGTCGCAATGACTTCCCTGAAACCCCTGTTTGGCTTCCCGAAAGGACACTGTTTCGAGCCCTGACTCCTCGCAAGTGGGGCACAGGCAGCTACACTCGCCTTCTGACCCTGTCTCCAACTAGGGCCAGAAGAGGCGGTTGAAACGATCAGTGAACACAACCAGCTCCCTCAAGAACTGCCCGTGCATCCCAGACATCACCTGTAATAAAACAAGGACATGGCGTTTCACATCTCCTAAACACACTTTCTTTATCCATATCTTTTTCTTTGAGATATACAGACAGATTAGTGGTTCAGAATTCCACATGCACATCAAACAAACTGCTTCCTGAAGAGGAAATATTCTTCCTGAAAATATTCTAGGTGCCCTTTAATATCCTGCCGGTGCACCTGTGACATCACCTGACTGCAGTAGCCAATGAAGATCACGTGGAGCGTTCCAATAGCATCAGCTCCATGACGCAATGACTCGTTCCCCTTCTCAGAGAACTGGGTAACATACATAACCGAGACGTTATATGTTCATGTATTATAGACAACAAATAAAGTTTTTCTTTAAATGTGAAATATGTAAATGTATTTTCTTGTTTTGAAGTGTATGGAGGGCAAAATATATTTTTAAATGCTATATTTTTAAAATATATTTTCTAAAATATACAAAAAAATTTCAATTTTTATTTATTTATTTATTTTTTTCTTAACTATTTAGGTTTAATTTATTTTTATTTGATTTGTAGTTTTAGTTTCAGTTTTTATTTATTTCCATTTAGTAATTCAGTAGTAATATATTTGCCAAGGCAACATTTCTAAATTTCATTTAGCTTAAAGGGTACATAACACACAGTTTAGGCCAATCTTGTTAATCTTGTGTACCTATAGAGTAGTATAGCATCCTTCATATCTCCGAAGAGTCTTTAGTTTTATTAGATTTATAAAAGATAGATACGCTGTACCAAGTCTTTCCGAAAACAGCCGAGCTCCTGGAGGCGTGCTGTGGGCGAAGCTAAAGAGTCACGAGCACGTGCAGCTTTTGCGTAGCGAAGCTATCGATGGTCAGCTAAACAAATGTATTTAAACATACACAATACACCATCGCATTATCCCTGGATAACTTTTGATTCATTATACATTTCGAAATATATTTTGGTATATGTAGGTTGATACTAAATATATTTTCAGTTTCAAAAATATATTTCATTGAGCTTCACTGTGTACAACATATATTTAGCATATATTTAAAATATATATGTTGGCCAGAAAAAATATATATATTTATTTGCAGTATTGAAGATTTTAATGTTCAGTGGTTTTCTGAATCATCAAATGTATAATTATCTTCTGGCCGATGATAAAACAGGCTGAAAACTCTAGGAGAACCTAGTAATATCTAGAGACCAGATACTGTGTAACTCATTCATATGTATCAGGCTTTGAGATTTTTGTCCATCAACCTTACAGTATACGCATAGATCATCAGTGAAATCATTATTAGTGGAAAGAGAATCCTATTTCCAATATGAAGTCACCATAAGTGGATCTAGATTGCATTTGAGGACCACAGGAGACCATTTATTGTTTTTCTTCTGGAAGGGACCATTCTACTATATTTCTCTCTCTCTCTCTCTCTCTCTCTCTCTCTCTCTCTCTCTCTCTCTCTCTCTCTCTCTCTCTCTCTCTCTCTCTCTCCCTCCCTCCTTTCCTTGTGTTTTGTTTGTTAGTTCATGTATAATGAGTCTTATCTACTTTATCATCTACTGTATCTTGAGCATACACTTTCTGTTTATATCAGTCACGGATCCATGTGCCTTATTGATATAGTTGCCTGAATTAGAAAGTAGGCCTGTTTTTCATCTGTGTGAATGTATTTTAAAAGCATTTCGTTTAAAGTGTGTTCTCCACCACTGGCTCTCACTTCATCAAAGATGGCGGTTGCCAAGGAGATGGTAAGAAAGTGGGCAAATTTCTCATGGGCTGGATTCAGTTGGTGGGCTGCAATATAAGAACGCCAACTCTCTAGCTCCCACCGGGGCATAACACAGAGCAGAGGAAAGGAAAAGTGAACGCTGCGAGTCCCTTTTGAAGTGACCTGACTTTCCAGGAAGCATTTTTAATGTGTTATTATGTGAAGAGTTTCACAGTTTCCCTCACAACAGCAGAATCTGTGTGTCTGTCACATCAAAGCCAGCTGGCTGTGTGGCATCCCTCTGGATCTGTGTTTTGTAGATTTCTGCCAGTATGATTGGCTGGGATGTCCTCAGTGGCTTGGGACTTTGCAATATCTTTGCAGTTTTCCTTTTGAAGTCTGGAGCTCTCGAAAATGATGTATTTTTTATTGCTGGAATTGAGAATCTTTCTTGCTCAGAAGGTTTGAAACTAGTTGATGCCATCAAGTTAATATCTTGTCATGTGGCAGCAATGTAGCATGCTACTATTTGAAATGGTTGCTATGGCATAATGCACATTCTTTCACTTATTATTTAATAAATAATGTAGGCAGCATGCAATGTATACTATGGAAGCCTGTTTCTGGCATGAATTAAAAAATAAAAAGCCATTTGTGAGTTTTCATCTCATAATTCTGACTTTATTTCTTGCAATTCCAAGTTTACTATTACCTTAACGTCTCGCAATTCAGACTTCTTTCTCAGAGTTTAAAACACACAATTCTGACTTTATGTATATTTCACAGTTTTGAGTTAACATCTCGCAATTCAGACTTTTGGTAACACTTTAGTTTAGTGTCCAATTCTCACTATTAACTAGTTGCTTATTAGCATGCATATTACTAGGATATTGGCTGTTTATTAGTACTTATAAAGCACCTATTAATGCCTTATTCTGCATGACCATATTCTACATCCCTTAATCCTACCTAATTCCTACCCAATACCTAAACTTAACAACTACTAATAAGCAGTAATTAGGAGTTTATTGAGGCAAAATTCATAGTTAATAGTTAGTTATTAGTGAGAACTGGACCGTAATCTAAAGTGTGACCTGACTTGTTTCTCAGAATTGTACATTTAGAACAAAATTTTGACTTTATTTCTCGCAATTATGACTTAATATCTCACAATTTTGAGTTAACATCTCGCAATTCTGACTTTTATTATCTCTGAATTGCGAGATGTTAACTTAAAATTGCGAGATATTTAAGTAAACTGCAAGATGAAAAATCAGAATTTCAAGAAAAAAGTCTGAACTGAGAGATGTAAACTCAGCATTCTAAGAAAAAATGTCAGAATTGTGAGATGTAAACTCAGAATTTCAAGAAAAAAAGTCTGAATTGAGAGATGTAAACTCAGCATTCTAAGAAAAAATGTCAGAATTGTGAGATGTAAACTCAGAATGCTAAGAAAAATGTCAGGATTGTGAAATGTAAACTTACAATTCTACAAAAACATTGCGAGATGTTAACTCAAAATTGCAAGATATAAACTTGGAATTGTGAGAAATCTTGTTTGGGAACAGGCTTCTATAATATTCTGAGCAGTAACTTTTATTTAATTCTGAACACAGCCGAACATAGTTTGCAATTGCATTCGATGCCTCAAAAGGATAGTTCACCATAAAATGGAAGTTGTGCCATTATTTACTTGTTTACTCGTGTCACTCCAAACGATGTCCATGTTACTTTATTTCCTGTTACACAAAATACCCAACAAACGCAGATTGAACAAAAACTAAAGGAAAAAAGCGTGCCGACCAACACTACCAGACGAATCTGGTTGACATCTGTCAGTGAAGTGTAAATTAGCCTTTACAAAGACAGTAACTTGAAAACAGTTGACAATGACTGTTTTCAAACAAAAAAATTGAAAACATTAATTCATTAATTTTGCAGTTACATTTGGAGCCACTAGTAGCACTGAAATGACACACTTCACCTTTATCTGTGTGGACCTACATAACGAGACTAGTTGCTAAAATAATCTTCATGGCGTGGGGACACAGATGGCAGCAGTGGCGAGCTACAGACCTCCTGCTCTTGTCAGATGAGAGGAGGAAGAGAAGGAGAGAGATGATGTACTTTATGTGTGTCAGCTCCACTGAGTATTGAACAGGATGGTAGTATTCCCCTCGGACCCCACTAAAAGATAACACTCCTGCATGTCACCATAATAATTGGTGTTGGGAAGCTGGCACACTGTACTGCTCCTCCTCTGAGGAATCATTCTGCGGCTCTATTGCAAACAAACCAGTTGGAATGCTTTTACACTGGGGACTGTGGTGACTCTGCCTTTATTTGGGCAGTCGTGCATACTAGTTTGACAGTTAAGAGAAGTTTTTGTCAGTGTAAGGTTTGATTTTCCCATGTGAATTATATATGGGGGAGAGCACTTAAACCTGACAATCCATGTTTAGAGATGACAGATATGGCGTGAGTATATAATGGACCTTATGGAAACTTTAGCATTTTAGCTTAGCATTGCTTAATTGCAAACCAAAGTATACTCCAAATAAAGATAAACATTTTCTAAAAAACTGTGAGTGCAATACTAGCCACAACAATGCGTTGCAAATTGTTGCCAGCGTGTTGCTATGCTGTAGCTAATACAGTGCCTGTCCATTTTTTCAGCAGCCTTGTTTCCAGAAGTAGGCTATTTTTCCCATATGGATTTTAAAAAAGTCTTTTTGAAAGAGTTATAAGCTATGAACCGAACCATCAGGTGAATCACAACTTTACAAGCTTATTTGAAACAAAAAAATACTTGAAAATCACACAAAAAGGCAAAGGTACAAGACCTTAATCAAAACAAGACATAATCAAAACAGTTATAAGCAGCTATTCGTTATTCAGCTCGTCAGTTCAATGTTAATTCAATAGAAGACATACTGTCATCATCCAGCTCAATTAAGTCTCATCCAATAATGTCAGTGTAGTCAAATTGATAATATTACTGAATATTAAATGTTTTGTTAACCCTAGTCTCAGCCTCAGACGTCACGCCCATGGACCGCTGGCTGAACGTCTGATACATATGGCACACTTAACTAGAAACGCTTCAGGAGTTTCGAAGTCTTCATCTGATTGGTTGAATTCTACAGGATGTCCGGGAGATGTGTGTGTCGCGTTCTTTGCGTCCACCTGGAAACAAAAATGTTGTGACGCCAAACTCCCTCATGGAAGAAGAACGCCGTCATGCTTAACTGTGACAATGAGTGCATATCAGGATCAACTAAATGCTGGATTTTGAGTATGTGAAGTATGTAAAGTTCGCAGCATAAACTCTTTAAAATACGTCATAGAATTTTACATACCGGTCTGTTGTAGGGACATTGACGTTACATTTTCACGCCCCTAAACATGACGCGGAACAAAACGAACTGTGATTGGTTGCTTTACATGTCAGTCAGGCACCTTCTGCAGTTGGTCTGAAGGTCTGGCTACACGAGACTATGTTAAACTTAACTGAGCAAGCCAAAGGCTACATTGGCAAGGAACCAAAACTCCAACAGTTGACAGTAGTGGAAGGGAAAAAACCCTTTTGGTGTGATTTGCTTGTTTCGATTCTTTAATTGGTGGAGATTTGCGGAGATTCCTGGGTAATGTAGTTTTTCATCTAGAATTGTTTAACATGATTATTAAAAAAAAAAAAAAAAAAAAAAAATCAGTTGAAATAATGTGGGCTGATGGCTGTAACAACAGCATATACTAGTATATCAACATTGTAGCTCACAGTAGGTCTGTCTTTAGTGATTTATATTTGCCTAAGGGGAAAATGACTCTTAGGGAAAAAAAGAAAAAAAAAAGGTTCTATTTAGAACCTTAAAGGATTCTGTCAGGAACTTCATATAGAACCTTTCAGGGGTTACATCATGGGATCATTTTATGAATTTGATGAGTTTTAATTAATTAAACATAAAAGTATTATGCAATCATTTAAGGCATTTCTCATTAAAGAACCTTTTTGGCATAAAGTGTTCTTTAAAAATAAGTCAAGAACCCTGGGGTTCTATATAGAAGCTTTTCTTTTCTATAGTAGGTAGTTACAACGAGATTGCTGACTGTAAATTATTGCCTTAGCAAAATGAGCTAGCTAATAAATAAATACATTTTGTTTTTGTTGTTGTTGTTGTTTCTGGTATTGGCCAGGACTCCCTTGAAAAAGAGGTTTTTAATCTCAATGGGACTCTCCTGGTTAAATAAAGGTTAAATAAATAAAAAAATAAAAAAAATAATATCTTCTACACATCTTCTTCAGGTTGGGCATCTCTATCACGGTCATCAGTTCTCTCGGTAGCACATGTTAGATGGTGACCACGTGTTGTTTCTCTGTAACCAGGCAGACTTATGGCCCATGCTACTCTGTTTAATGAGTTTCCGTGGTAACACTCACCAAGGCACTGGCAAGTGCGTCGGGCTGATTATAAACACAGATCTGTTGTAAGCGATGGACGTTGGTCTAATTACTGGTGTTTTCTAAGGCAAGCGTCACTTTTAGCATTAATCATTCTGAGGTATAGTGATTTGAACTAAATCCTAACACTAAGTATTTAACGTTGGTTAGAGGCTATATGTAAGAATTTTCATGTATTGATCGCTTTTTGAATTGCCAATGTGTGAACAGCTTAACAAAACTTAAAAAACAACTTCCTAGGTTGTCTATGAAAGCCTGTAGACTGAAAATCCAGAGGATGTTACAGTTACGCACACTCACAAGAGCCTCTCTTGCATTCTATGACACATAAAATTAATGCATATACAATGTTCAGGATAATGCCGAAAGAGCTATTCTGGGGTGTGCCTCTAGAAAGCATCGTTAGACAACTATGGTCGCAAGTTCCGTCGTTATCAGCATAGTTCAACGAGTCGGTGTTTCCCGAAACCATAGTTCCAACAAACATTCGCAAACAGCATTGCAAAGTTATGTGGTTGGAACAACAGCATTTGACCTGTGGTTAGAAGCATAGTTTCTTGTTTGCATGACATGTGGACTTAGTAAATCCTTATTTTGAGAAAAATAAGCAAGCTGACATTCAGTACAATCTGTATCTTTTATTTTGAATACATACAAATGTAATTTACATCTTTTAGTTTGTCAAGAGAATAAAAGCACCATTTTTGAAGAGTGCATGTCCGTACATGCTTTAGTATGTAAGAACGAGCCTATGATTGAATCTGGAAATAAAGCAAAATAACTGAGAAAAATGAAAATGAGTCCTCCGCCATGTCCGTAATTTATAGCAAAACATCTAGCATTAATTCGATCTCAAACGGTTTCATTAAAATAAGTTATTACTCCACCACCTGCATGATATCATTAACCAACGTGTTTGAACAACAAATTTGTGACAAAATGGATTCGGGAAACAGTCGTGACTAGCTAGTTGATTTCTTCAATGATTAAGCAGCGAGTCACGTCATTGTACGGGAAACGCACCCCTGTACTGCAATGTCAGTGTCATGCAAAGAAAAGGGATTCATTCTAAATAGTCTCACATAGCCAGAACTATATAGTCTATAGTCTCAAACATTTTTTTATATCAAACATACTCATAACAGTGTAATTTTAATTACCTCTTCTGTTGACATGATGGCGGTGAAATGCAGAGCTTGTGCAAACATATCCACATCGCTATGATCAGATGCTTTCTTAACTGCTGTTTTCTCACCACTGTTATTTTTGTTGTGTGTTTATCTTATTATTGACAAAAGCGTGCAGCACATATTTACATATTCATCTAAACATCACTCTCAGCAGCGTGCATGGCATCTGGATGTTTGTTAACAGTATATCGCTGCTAAAGTATTTCCAACTTCTTTTTACTTCTAAGCAAAGAATGAAAAAGAACTTCGCTGTGAGTATATTGGGGCATTGAATCACGTTCAGTTTTGAGCATGAGCAATAAGTTGCTGGCTGCAGTTCACCTAATGGCCACCTGTGTCGCTAATAACAAGGGTTTCTGAATTCTACATATGTATTCTATTCTATACATATCTGAATTCTACATATTTAACTGGTCAATTTGTTATATGGACATGAACTGACCTCACACACCTAGCAACAACCCAGAAAACCCTACTAAATCCTGCTAAAAACACTTGAAATACTTTAGCAATCACATTGCAACACTTACTGAAGGCAACCAAATATCAAAACTCTAAATATGGCTCTCCCATACCTAAAATACATATTTTACAGTCACTGTTAAGCCAGCTGCAATAGGTGATTATCTACAGAGACATTTTTTGTTATACTGGTTGAAAGTCTCTTCATATCCTGATAGCAATCACTATGTTAAACGATCTAAATGTATTTTTATAAATATATATCGTCTGTGGAAGGCGTAGGACCACGTAGGTGCTGTTCACATCCTCAGACTCGGAATTATGTGTTTCCATGTCAACAGTTTTTACAAGCTTTCTAAGTTGTTTACGTTCATTATTATTGTAATGTTATGTGTGTTGAGACATGAGGTAGTTTAATGCTGTCACTTGTGATGCTCTTCCGAGAGCAGCTGTGTTCATGTGTTTTGGAGGAGGCGTGGCTTTGGACGGCGATTTGCAGGGAGGGTGGGATCATATGCTTTCAATGCTAGCAGGCTAACGTTAGCATTTCCCAGATCTCCTACTGCACCTTTAAGCGTTATACACAATTTCAACTTGTAAATGAGTAATCATAAACACAGTGTGTTTTCATAAAGGAGCTCACGGGCGCTCAAAGGCTCCTTACCAGTGTTCCTCCCTATCAAAACTCATCTAGCACAGTTTTGTCTGTCACAAGTGCACCGGTCCTCCCTCACCGCCGCACTCCCTCACTCTCTCACTCTCTCACTTACCCTCTCACGCTCCCCAAATGACTGATTGAATGCACCTGCAGTCAATTCCCGTTGCTTCCCAGGCTCCCTATATAAACTCCTTGTGTCCTTGTGTCCATTGTGACTATTATAGTTCCATTGCTCCTGTGAGCTACTTCCCTGTTTACCCACTTGTGTTTTGGATCTTTGCGACTTTTCAACTCTGTGCCTGCCAACCTTTTGGAAGATACTTTTCCCTTGAAAGTTGAGTCTTTGTGTTTGTTATTCTGAGTATTTCAGTTTATCTGTTTTACTCACCTTGCTCCAACCCACAGCAACAGTTTAAAAGTAACCCAATTCCCGTGAACTTGGCAACCCTGATGGGCATCATCACTGTTGAGTAATTAATGATTAATGAACCAATTTATATATATATATATATATATATATATATATATATAACTGATTTCTTGTAACACTACTGAACTGATAGGAAGAAAATTATAGTAAAGTAAAAAAAATTCCAAGTGCCTAACCAAAGGGAACACTAATCACCATAATGGTGAGGACAACCATTTTAAGGAATCTACATCAATTTATGAAGTCAATTTCTGTGATCTGTGTACTCGCAAAAAATTTATTGACAAAATTCAGTATGACTTTGGAAAATGAATGAATGCAAATTAAGAGTAACTGCAGAAGTGGGGGAAATGATTGAAAATTCTAGTAAGATTGCCCTGCATCAAAAATGGATTTTTTACAGTTAAGTTCAACAAATTGTTGGACATAAAGTCAACTAAAAAGTGTTAGGTTGAACAAGATTTTAGAGTGATAAATTTTAAATAGTGAACATTTTAAGATTTAATCAACCTTTAATCTTAACACTTTGATGCATGAATTATTGAAATTAGTATTCACAAATTATTAAATTATTCATGTCATAAATTAAAGAGGGCATTGTTTATATAGAATTATGGATAAGGGTTGAAAAACCTTGAAGGTATAAGAATGGCTTGTTTTTTCAGTATGTGGTTGACATCTTGCATCCAAAGTTTACAAAAACAAACACACCTAAATAACTCATCTAAGTGTCACATGTATTTTCTGTTTTGCTTGAGCTCTTGTGTTTCCTGGGTTTTTGTTTGACCAATAGATTTCTTTGTTATCAGTTTTCCTGCCACTTGTTTGTTACTGTGGTTCCTGATTAGTCCTCACCTGTTCGTTGTTCTGTTGATTGCCATCCCTGTGTATTTAAGCCCTCAGTTTCTTTAGTCCTTTGTCTTGCAATGATGTTGATATTGTTATGCTAGTGTGTTACTCTGTTCCCATGTTTATTAAAACTCCTTTTGCTTTCATTTCCTCTCGTCTTTTGGATTATATACACAGCAGGTGTGACACTAAGACTATAATGATCTACAAAACAGTCTAGAAAGAACATGTTTGAGGAATATCAATACAGTGCTTCCTTGCACACAGTGTAAAACTTAAATGGCCTCTGAGCAGAGGAAAGATCTCTTGATGCACTAAATTCTGTCCGTTTTAACACATTTAATCAGTACAGCTTGGTCATTACTTTGAATTTGCTCATTATCAGGCCCAGATTAATCTGTTTACCAACCACAGAGGAGATTCCCTTACGAATTTAAAAACTATAAATAGTATTACACAAATAAAGGTGAAAGTAATACATGCTAATTAGTATCACTATATTGTACAGTCACACGTGTCTGTGTACACCACAGATTAAAAAGAGGCAGCCCCTTGTGTCTACATGTCTGTTTGCAGTACCTGCATGAGAATGGTGTAGTGCACAGAGACCTGAAACCTGAGAACCTGCTGTACGCCACATCAGCGCCAGATGCTCCGCTCAAAATAGGTAAGGCTCTCCATTCGTCTGATGGGGGGAACTGCAGTTTGGCTAAACATCTCTTGCTGGTGAATTAGCTTGCAAAAATGCAACATCATCCTGTTGTACATTCGCTGTAAGATTTAAAGGAAGAATAATCACTGAAATTGTCATGTTTAAATGTTGCTTTCACTGTTCATTTGTAATGATTTCCTTAGTACTTTATTGATGCTCATTCATAGTTTGAATTAAGGATTTGAAAAAAAAAATAAATTCATAAGCTTTAAAAACTCATAAGAATTAAACTTCAGCATGTGACTTACAGTTTCCACCGAGCGGTACGGTTCAGTTCAGTACAGTACTATTCAGGACGGTAAACCCTGATCTGGCTTGCGTTTCCACCGCC
The DNA here is from genome assembly GCA_039654765.1 of Mylopharyngodon piceus. Lineage (NCBI taxonomy): Eukaryota > Metazoa > Chordata > Actinopteri > Cypriniformes > Xenocyprididae > Mylopharyngodon > Mylopharyngodon piceus. The sequence continues at coordinate 31,902,746 of CM077443.1, read as the reverse complement.
AACAGTACCCTTACTTGATAGGCGTGCTGTATGCCGGTAAGTTGCGATCGATGCCATTCTCGTGTGAAGAAGAACGTGACAGTAAACGACAATGGAGGACATGCAGCAGCTTTGTTTGAGCAAAGGCGGAAGGCTGCAAGGAAAAACAGATGAAAAATATACATTGTGTTGCATACCCCTTGTAGCACGCGCAAGTGACAATTCTTTGTCAACCAATCAACATTCTGCAGTGAGTTTAGCTCCACCCTTTTGGTACTGGTACTATTGGTACTATTGTGCTAGGTTCCCCAACGGAAGGGTCCCAGAAAAATGGTACGGTACGGTTCGGAATTAGGGTACCATTCACAACTTCTGGCAATGGAAACGGCAAAAATTGCGTACCGTACTGTACTGTACTGAACCGTACCGCTAGGTGGAAACGAGACACTTATGTCATGAAAACATGTCCAGGTCATGCTTCATCCCAAAACCATATTTAATGGAATGCAGAAAAAAATATTAAGCACCAGTATTTTTATATACTAAGCACTATACACACATATTTACATTGGTAATTTGGTGCTTAGGAAAAATTGATGAATAGAAAGTTCAAAAGAACAGCATTTATTTGAATTATTTTTTGTAACAATATGAAAGTCTTCACTGTAACTTTATTGTTGATACATTCTTGCTTAAATAAAACTGTTAATTTCTTCAAAGAAAATCTTACCTACCACAAACTTTTGAATATATATAGATTTATGACCTTTTTTTGAAGAAATAAACTGTTTTATTTGTATCAACAATTCTAATTTTAATACTAAGAAAGTAATAATAAAAAAAGATTAAAAAAAAAAAGAAAATGTGATAGATAGATAGACAGACAGACCAGCTGAACACCCTATTAGAAGTTTTGCATAAACAAGCACCTCTTCAGAAAATGTAAAAACTGTTTTTATTTGGTGTGATTTATCTTTACAGCGGATTTTGGTTTGTCGAAAATTGTAGACGATCAGGTAACAATGAAGACTGTGTGTGGGACTCCAGGCTATTGTGGTGAGTTCATTAAAGAGTTTTTTTTTTTTTTTAAACAGAGCACCATCTGTGGCTTTAGTTCCACAAAGAGAATTACAGAAACAAATGTAGTCTTTTTACAGCATCATTGCAGCAGTGCGTCACCTCCCCCCTTTATTCTTTTCTTCTGATGTTCTTTCTTTCTCTCCCTCAGCTCCTGAGATTTTACGGGGATGTGCCTATGGCCCTGAGGTTGACATGTGGTCTGTGGGAGTTATCACGTACATTTTGTGAGTGACATGACATACTTGTCTAAAGTTATTCTTTCACAAGAATGCTGTGCTTAGTTATTCAATCTCTCTGTCATATCAATTGCGAGAGGCTGGTTTTTGTCTCAGATCAGCCTCACTGGTAAAAAGTGTGAAGCACGTTTTGAACTTTTGGGTGTAATTCCAGGAATTGGACATGCATTCTTTTACAAAAACAAAAAAATCGAAGAAAGTTTTTAGTCTAAGTGTTTAAAATTATGTCGTCTTTTAACCTACTTGCTGTTAAAAACCCATATGACCCAGTTGAAAGGAACCAGCTGAAATTTAGGTCGTTATTCACTCAAATTTTTCTCAATATGTATTTCAATGAAATTCAAATGTAATAGACATTAATGTATTTATATTATATATTATATTAATATATTTAATTAGTAGTTTGCAGTAATTCAGTTTGCAGTTGTCAGGTATTCATGGTTTGTTTATGTTTTGGGTGGGTTTTTCACATTTTAGTTCGGTTTCCTTGGTTTTCATTTGTTTCCATGGTTTTTCATTGTTTGATTATCAGTTGCACCTGTTCTCCATTTTTTTGAATGATTTGTTCTGTGTATGTAAGCCATGTGTTTTGTTCAGTTCATTTGTCCTTTATCATCATGTTTACCTGTTTACCAGATTTATTTTTATAGTCATTTTTGATCATATTTAACAAGGGTGCCAATAATTCTGACCACAACTGTATCTGTGAGTGGCAAAAGAGTGTGAACTCTTGCTTTCAGTATCTGGAATAATGTTGTGCAGCAATAATGGCAAGCATTTCCGGTAACTGCTGATCAGTCCTGGACAACGACTTGAAGGATTTAGTCCATTCCTCAGTACAGAACAGCTTCAACTCTGGGATGTTGGTGGGTTTCCTCACATGAACTGCTTGCTTCAAGTCCTTCCACAACATTTCAATTGTCTTAAGGTCTGCACTTTGACTTGGCCATTTTAAAACATTAACTTTGTTCTTCTTTAACAATTCCTTTGTAGAACGACTTGTGTGCTTGGGCTCATTGACTTGCTGCATGACCCACTTTCTCTTGAGCTTCAGTTCACGGACAGATGTCCTGATATTTTCCCTTAGAATTTGCTGGTATAATTCAGAATTCATTGTTCCATCAATGATGGCAATTCATTCTGGCCCAGATGAGAAAAACAGGCCCAAAACATGATATACCACCACCATGTTTCACAGAGGGGATAAGATTCTTATGCTGGAATGCAGTGTTTTTCTTTCTCCAAACATAAACCAAAAAGTTCTATTTTTGTCTCATCCGTCCACAAAACATTTTTCCAATAGCCATCTGGCTTGTCCACATGATCTTTAGCAAAATGAAGACAGGCAGCAGTGTTCTTTTTGGAAAGTAGTGGCTTTCTCCTTGCAACTCTGCCATGAACATCATGGTTGTTCAGTGTTGTCCTGATGGTGAACATTAATATCAGCCAATGTGAGAGAGGCCTTTAGTCCAACTTGTCTTGCTTTTGGAGTGATCTCTGTTGGTCGACCACTCCTGGGGAGGGTAGCAATTGTCTTGAATTTCCTCCATTTGTACACAATCTGTCTGACTGTGGATTTGTGGAGTCAAAACTCTTTAGAGATGGTTTTATAACCTTTTCCAGTCTATGATGAGCAACAACTCTTTTTCTGAGGTCCTCCTTTAAAATCTCAGAAATCTTATGCTGGGTACACACTAAAAGATTTTTGAAAACTTATAAGATTTTCAAAGTGTGAGAGACCACACACATGAGGACAAAAAATCCTAGATTTAACCATTTTGCTCCTATAGTGTGTGGTGTGCCATGATGTGACAAACACAGCACACCACACACAAACAGATTTTCAACCAGAGTCCCGACTGTGAACACGAGAAATCTCGCAAAATCTCTCGAGACTTCAGAATAAACATGATGGACGATATGCAGGAAGAAATTGCGTTGATAGTGTTTGGAATGATTTTGGTATGTTTTACAATACACTTTGAATAAATACTCGCTGTTGCCACAAATCGTCAAACTGATCCTCCATCTCTGCTGTCCAAATCCATTTAACTTTGTGCTGCGCCATGACTACGTTTGTTATGCTTCTGTCTTCTGTCAGCTCGCTTTTTGATTGGATATTGTTTCGTTTCACGTCATAATCTTCATAGCGTGTGCGCGTTTGTCCTCGGGGTTCCCCCCACACTTCAGGATTTCTGATCGTAAATATTCACCTCCGACGTTCTTCCGAGCAGATTCAGCCACTCTTAACGCACCTCACACCACAGGAAAATCTGATAAGATAATCTGTAGAACCATCAAGATAATCGGGACATACCTAGGATTGTCGGAAGGGGAGAAATCCGCCCAAAATCAGCCCGATTATCTTGTAGTGTGTACCCAGCATTAGTAGAGAAATCGCCTTTGTCCGTGCCATGATACACTTCCACAAACACATGTTGTGAAGTTCAGACTTTGCTAGATCCCTGTTCTTTAAATAAAACACGGCACAAACTGACAACCCATTGATTGAAAAACATTTAAGAACAGGTGGAGCCTAAATTTACCTCAAATTAACTGCTAATCCTAGAGCTTCACATACTTTTGCCAATCACAGATATGTAATACTGAGTAATTTTTCTCAATAAATAATTGACAAAGTATTTTTTGTCTCATTTGTTTGATTAGGTTCTCTTAGTCTTCTTTTAGGACTTTTTTGAACATCTGATGATGTTTTGGGTCATATTTTTGCAAAAATATAGAAAATTCTAAAGGGTTCATAAACATTCAAGCAGCACTGCATATTATACACTATTCAATAAAAAGTTTGGAATAATTATGATTTTTTAAGAATTATCTTATGCTCACCAAGGCTGAATTTATTTGCTTAAAAATACAGTAAAACAGTAATATTGTAAAATATTATTACAATAAATAACTGTTTTCCATTTTCATTTTAAAATGCAATCTAATCCTGTGATTGCAAAGCTGAATTTTTAACAGCCATTACTCCAGTCATCAGTGTCACAAGATTATTTCTGAAATCATAATCATATATCGTATATTATCATCTGTCATATAATCATATAATAATCAAGATTTCTATTTCAAATAAGTGTTGTTCATTCAACTTTCATGTTTTCCACAAAAATATTAAGTATTATAAATGTAAATTGCTAATGATTGAGCACCAAATCAGCATATTAGATTGATTTCTGAAGGATCATGTGACACTAAAGACTGAATTAATGGCTGCTAAAAAAAATCAACTTTGCCATCATATAAATAAATTACATATTAAAATCTATTAAACAGTTAAAAGTTATTTTTATTTGTAATATTTCACAATATTACTGAATTTGATATTGTTTTACAGTATTTTTGATGAGGTTGCTGTTAAATCTAGTATTGTTTTTGTTTCTGTTCTCTCTATAGGTTATGTGGTTTTGAACCCTTTTTTGATGACAGAGGAGACCAGTACATGTTCAAACGCATCTTGAACTGTGAATATGAGTTTGTCTCCCCCTGGTGGGACAATGTGTCTCTCAATGCCAAGGACCTTGTGAGTATATCTCAATATAACCTAAATCCTTATAAACCCCTATAAAATGCCTAAGTATACAAACAACACACACATAGAGGAAAGTTTATTGACGTCTTTTAAGTCATTTTTATTCTTTAAAATAGTTCAAATGTTCATTTCTAATGAATGAATTAATGATCTGTGTTTGCCCCTGAAATAAACGCACACCTGTGAGTGCACATAAGTTCAATTCTTTTTTAGTACACCAAGTTGTTATGTTGCTTGGCAACAGTAAACAGCCTACATTTATCCTGAACTATTTCACATTATGGAGGAATTGTTTATTGAGGTTTATTGAAGAAGAACTTTGGGTTTTACAAAGAACCCTAGTGAAGAGATCTTAGTGTGAAGAACATTTCATTAATTTAAAGAACATTTCCCATTATAAATACCCTTTTGTGCAATGAAAAGGTTTCATTGGGTGTTAAAGGTTCTTCATGGAACCATAGATGCAAATAAAGACACTTTAAGTTGATAAACAGTAACAACACCAACAAAGAATGAGGGGAGAGGGCACAGAAAACAATTACAAAAAAAAAAAAAAAAACATTTAAAAAACATTTAAAAATACACTTGTCTTTGGAACACCAAAAACACATCTTTGTGGAAAAAGGAAAAAAAAAAAAAAAAAAAGAAAATACTGCCTTCAGTGTTACTGAAAGTGTAACTTGTCTTTCTTGGCTCCATAGGTGAAGAAACTGATTGTCCAGGATCCAAAGAAACGGCTGACGACACAGCAGGCGCTGCAGCACCCCTGGGTGACTGGAAAGGCTGTTAACTTCACCCATATGGACACTGCTCAGAAGAAACTCCTGGAGTTCAATGCTCGAAGAAAACTCAAGGTTTGAGTCTTTGGGCTCAATGGCACATTTTTATGAAGGTTTTGACCCTTTAAAGCCTAATGTATCATATTTGATATACAAAAATTCTAAGGCCTCTAAATTATCAAAATTATCAAAAATTTGCCCAAAAACCTGTTGTACACAATCTAATACATGCCTTCTGTCATCTGATTGATAGTTTTTTTGTTTGTTTGTTTGTTTGTTTGTTTTTTGCAAGTAAAAGGCATTTTAGTATAATTGTAAAAACGTCCAGCTTTAGGTCTTTTAGGTTGTGGTACACATGCTATGAAATCTTCACTGATTTTTAGTAAACATAAGAATAACTTTTATATTGTTAGTAATATTTCAAGATGAACACTTACTAAACTGAAGCAACTTAGGCTTATTAAATATGTTTAATGGAGGCAAGCTAGTAAGAGTTGTTCGTGTAAACCTCTCCCCCCTGACCTCATGAGGCGCACTAGCAACTGTGGTCTTTAGAGTCCTTGTTAATGCACCGCCTCCCATGTCGGAGATGCCTGTTCGAATCCCGCTTGGAGCGGGTCAAGCAGGACCAGTTCCATTTGGTGCCGTGACCCAGAAGGGAGTAAGGTTTTGAGGGTTGAGTGTAACGGAGGCAAGCTTGTAAGAGATGTGCGTGTAAACCTCATGAAGCGCAATAGCAACTGACACTAGAGACTGCGGTCTTTATTGCCCTTGTTAGAGCGCCCTCCTCACATGCTGGAGACCGGTTACATTTGCATACATCATTTTTTAGAAAAATCATGTTAAAATGTGAGTATAAAATATGATACATCGGGCTTTTGAGGACCATTTATTTGTACATCTCTCAATCATCATTGCATTGTTTATATGTTTTGCATATATTATTGCGAAATACAGAGTGACAACTGATATTTATATGCATTTTATGTAAGTAGCCTGCTATACTGTTATAAAGATCTCACTGATTACCAACAACCAAGAATACAACTCAAAACTCAGACAAAACAGGACATTACCACCCCCCTCAAAAAGGCACGTCCACACACCTTAACCAAAAAAAAAAGTTCAACAGAGGGGGCTTAGGAAGAGGATGCGGAGCTGGCAGAAGGAACCACCAAGGAGGAGATAACGACGGGAGGAGCAAGGGAGTGACCCCCAACAGTGCGAATAGAATGCAGGCTCATGGCGGAACTGAAGGAGGGAGGAGCCATGGTGTAGCCAAGAGCCTGACTGACTGAGGTGGAGATGAGGGTGGTGGAGAACCATGTGGAGCCAATAAGATGAAGACCCAGGGTGACACCAATGGACTGGAGGGCCGAGGCGGAACCAAAGGCTCGCTGGACCGAGCTGGAGACGGGGACTCGGCAGACCATGGTGGAGCAGGAGGGAGCCAGGATAATGGTGGAGCCAAAGGGGTGGAGGGATGAGACGTAGCTGGAGGACCGGAAGTCCATGGCGCAACCAGGGTGATGACTGAAGGAGTCCTGTGGAGCTTGAGGGATAACAGGCCAAAGTGGAGCCAAGGGAGCGGGGAACCAAATAACTGTATGGCATAGGCAGAGAATGTGGGAGTGGGAGGTTGGGTGGGAACATCATCAACAACACAGACTTGGTGCTGGGCAGCGGCATCAGCGATGAAAGAGAATTGGAACTGGCAGACGAAGGAGACTTGGGGAACTGGACAATGAAGGAGACTTGGGGAACTGGATAACGAAGGAGACTTGGAACTGATCCTTTCACATTTCTTAATTATCACAATGTGGTTCGAGCTCAGCACACTCACTTCAACTTTGGGTGTGGGTGGGGCTCCACTGCATGCCCTCATACTCAATCACTATTCCAACTGGAATAGACACAGGGACCGGCTCACACATCTGGTCAGACTTCCTTTCTGGCTAGAGCTCTGGGACGATCGTGGCCTCGGGTTAGCTCCATTAAGGTATTGATGGCCGGCTCACACACCTGGTCAGACTTGGCTGCACTAGGCACTGGGTCTGCGGTGGGCTCGGGCTTTACATCCTCGTTGGACTTTGGCTCTGTAATCGTGGCAGGCTCAGGCTCTGAGTCTGCGGTGGGCGTGGGTTTGTGCTCCGTTGGGGGCGTGTCAACTGCAGGCACTGGCAATGAATGATCCTCCTCAATCTCACAGATGGTGTAGGGTGATCCTCACTGTAAAAGCACCCAGTAAAATGAACTCTTGGAACATCCCTCAAGGGCCATCTCAAGGAAAAACGAGCAGAGGCTGTCGTTGTCCTAGTGGATGAGATGGAGCATATCTACAAACCTCTACATGTGCTCCTTTAGGGAGAGATCCCCCTGGGAGAGGAGGAGTATCTGAACTGCTGCTAGGTCCATTCTTTTGATCCAATCTTGTCAGGCTAGGGTTGCAGCAGGGACGAGTTGAGGCTGGATCTAATCGCAAGCAGTAATGAAAGCAAACTCAAAATAACACTTCTCAGATTCTCAAAATACAAAAAACAACATGGCAAACAGAACAACCACTAAATACAGACGAGACTGAACAAAGGACACTACAAACACAGGGCTGTATATACAAACGCAGACCAATGAAAAGAAATGAGAAAAAAGGTGTTGCGAATTAATCAAACAATGAATCACCATAGAAACTAATACAAACATAGGTAACAGAGCAGGAAACCAACCAAGAATACAACTCAAACAAAACTCAAACTCAGACAAAATTTTAATCGCAATCATGATTGCCGTTTCTCTCGGAAGCGTAATCAGATGGTTATTTATCCTGAAAATTATCCTGATCTCCATTGCAGTATTCTGCTCAAAGTGCTACACAGCCAGTCTGTGATCTTTCATGAGGCTGCTTGTGCTATTTGCTAAATCTGTGAGCAAATCTTCTCAGTGATGAACTGTAATAAATCCAAACATGAATCTTGAATATATTGCTTGTGATTTTGGTTGCTGAATAAATGCACTGAAGTAATCTCTGAATAAATGCACTTGTGTAATCAAAATGTGCTTAAATATAAAAGTGATCAAATTCTAAACACAATGCACACCTCTATGTTTATGTTTCCACAGGCAGCGGTCAAAGCGGTGGTAGCTTCATCTCGATTGGGCAGCGCAGGAAGCCATGGCAACCCAGACAGCAACAAAACCGACTGCAGCCCCTCCTCTGTCAAAGAGAAGACAGCAGATGATCAGCCAGACACTGAACAGCCTCAGACTCAGAATGAAGTCTCTTAGATCTCAACAGAGCATGACTGGAACTCAAAATTCTTCCCTTCATGAAAGGAACATATTGCTTTTTGCAGTGGGCCTTATAAAGGACAGAAACGATGGGCTTTGTTTGGTTCTTCTGCATGCGGACTGTTTGTCTATAGAAACGTCCCACGTTGTGACTCAGCCAGTTGCCATACCATGCCAACATTTGATAAGTCTGTAAATTCTGATTTTGTATAGTGAATGAGCATCATTGGATGGTAATGAGAAGAACCAAATCATTACATCTACTGTACATCAGTTAATATTTATATCATCATGCTTTTGCTGAGATAATTGCCAAATTATCATAGTACTTTCAAGGGCATATGTTGCTTTTTAGTTGTATAAATCACATTTGTGCTGCATTTTATTGAAATAATTTTATTTGTTAAGGTTTTTTACATGATATTGGTCACTGGTAGAGAAATATGTGGACATTGAACTGAACCTTTACATAAGCTTCAAATGAATGCCTTATACCATGTTTTTATATTTCATGAGTCAAAGTTATTTAATATTTTAGAAATACTACTAAACTGTTCGTTTTAAACTTAGACAACAAGCATATTGTGCTTTGTTAAATAAAGAAATGGTGATTTCTTCTTTACTTTTGTCTAAATCTGTGTTGAGACAGGATAACAGGCATATCTAACACAAAAATTGCAATGGAAAGCACTCCCTTGTGCCAAAATGTTCTTTATTTGAAGTACACTCTCACCATCAAGTCTTGCTTATTTAGGAATTTCCCTTTAAAATAAATAAAAACTATCAGGTTTTTATCTAAATGACTTACTGGCAATAGACTTCCTCTCAGAATTCAGAGCTTTACCAAGGAATCTGTGATTTAAAACACACACAGAACAACATAAAGGAGGTTTGATCCTATTCAATATTCTTTAACGCATGCTTGTAATATATGGTATGAGGGAATGCTGTTTGATAATCTGATAATCACATGTAAGGAATGTAATGTGGATATACAAGGGTTCATGTTTTGCATGTAGGAATGTTTATCTTAACTGCTGCAATTGTCTTTTTAAATGCACTGTATTTTACAGAAAAAAACTTGCTGTCTAATTAACAGAATGATATTGGAGGCCATTTGACGGTCACTTTGTACACGACACTAGTGTGTCAACTTTGTTTATCTGCCTGTTTCTATGTCTAAGGACTCAAAAATGCCAACAAGATAGCACTGTATATTACTTGCAGAAATAAAGAATGCAAAACAATCTAGTTTGGATCCCTTTTTAAGTTCTGAATGGGTGCGATTCATTATTTATTTTATGTATGTAGCTTGTTGATTTAATACTCTATACCCAGTGTTTTTAACCAGGGTAATTCAGTGGCTCTTTACTGTATATTTTCATGACATAACTATTACTTACTTTCTAACTTTATAACTTATGATCTATTAAGCATTAAATAATGCAGTGAAGTCAGTTGTTCATAAATTAATAATCATATAATAATGATGTTCGTAATTTAAACATTTATAATAAGGTGTTACTGAAAAAAGTGGACAGAGAGCCTGAGTGTGGTGTTCTCTGCTCTATACTAACAAAATGCACTGCAGACTAGTACCATGGCAGCTCAATTGTATCATGTACCATTGTAACATGATGTATATCAAAGTATTATGGTATTTGATATCTGCATAACAAAATATACTTAGGCTTAGAAGAAGTGTACTTAGAAGATTGTGTATTTTTTTGTTTTTATTTACTCGTTTATTATTGTTTGTCGTTTTATTTATTGCTAAATTAACAATTATTTTAACACAATAGAAAATAGTTTTTAATTACTTTATTAATTGTAAGGACTATTTTTCTATATTGTACAGTTTCAATCTACAGTGGCCCCAAAAATCGAGGTGCATAAGCCACACTTATGAATGTCTGAGAATCATATTTGAAAAAAATATATAACCATCTGTAAACAAATGATGCTACACCTTTTCTTAGACTAACTTCACTTTTTAGGCACAACGTAACCCATGCAGTTATAATTTTTGTAATGCAATCTTTATAGCTTCTTATTGTTCCTTTGTATATAATAAAATTGCTCAATTCTTTGCAACACAGGCTATTTAGTCTTTCTGCCACCCCAGCACACTCAAGGTCCCTTTATATAGGCTACAAATGTAAAATTTCATTCTGCAGGCCCCAAAATTTCAAGCACATAAGTCACACTTAAATGTCTGAGTCACTGCATTCGATAACAAAATGTCAAACCATCTGTAAGCAAATGATGCAAGACCTTTTTCAGAACTAACTTCACATTTCAAAAATATTTTTGCAATGACTTTCAATCAGGTGTTTGTTTTTTTATTGGCTGCATGAGGTTCTCATCAAGTTCATACAGTTTGACAACCACAAAGTGTCCAAAAGCTTTATTTACTTTTTTGAACAGTAAATTGTTTGAAAGTTTTTTCATCATTTAAAACCTAACAAAATTTGTTGAGAAACGCTAGATAAATACCACTTGCTTTTGATATTTTTTTGATCTAGTGCAATTAAATTCACAAGTCCTAATACTTTTGGGTCCACTGTTTTTCTGCGTTTTGAATAATAATAAAAAATCTTTAGTTACAGTAGATGGCGATGTCAACACTAACAGAAACCCCATACAAGAGCTACACGAGTTTACCGCCCTTCAAACACCACAGAAGAAGAAGTGGATGAGTCCTGCGCCCCCTGCCGGCAGACCGCGTCCGCACCCGGTCCGTCTCTCACACACACACAGTCGCTTGATGACAGACGGGGAGGGGGAAGCGGAGAGAAGTAAGCCCCGGATCCATCTTCAAGAGAGAAAATAGGAAAGAAAGACCGCGTCCCACTTTTATTTCGTTTTTAGCGGCACCTTTCCGACTTATAGACGTTAGGGAGCCCGAGGAGGGGCTGTGTCACTGTCTGTAGGATGTCCCGACATGAAGGTAGGTGCGAAAAAACCGCCGATCGCTGCGTCGTTGGCTTGAATTGCAGGCCAGTGCTGACCCGCGGGTTGCCATGTTTTCAATTCAAATGCACTGGGAAAGACTCATCATGGCGGCCGCCGTGAATTTTGTAACCTTTTATGTACTCAGACCGCATCGGTAGCGCACAGGGCGTTTTCTTGGAGCCGCTTGGTGTGATATTGAGCTGGGCCTGTGTGCTAGGCCGGGCCTTCTGCGGCTCGCTCGGCCGCGGGAGTGAGTGTGAGTGTGTTCCCGCAGGTAGCCCGTGGAGAGGTCAGGGCTTCTGCAGGGCCTGTTTTAAGACACTTAATTTTAAAGCTTTCTGCTTTAAGTTACTCAGCACTGATAGAATGACGACCAAAGACCAGAACTCAGCTGGGTAAGCGGTTGTAGAGCTCAGTCTGACCGCTCTGGAGCTCATGTTAAGGGTGTATGTGTGTGAGAGAGCGTCTTGAGTCATGTCATGTTTCAGGCCAGCACAAGTGAATGACTTGCACGTCTGGATTTAGCATTAGCTGGTGTCAGTGAAGCCATAGCTGTGATTGCTTACGAATCTTACTCTATTATTTCTGGAAACACGTTTATATTTTTAGCTTCCTTTGTGAAGACATTCAGTATTTAGTCAAACCAGTATGTTTAGATACAAGGAAGAGATTCAGCATTCAAGTTATGGCTTGATCATGTGGCTTCAGACACATTTGTTAAAAGTCACTTTGAGTGCGCTTAAAAGTCGGCAGAACCACAGTGAGGACTGTCAGTTTGGAATATATAAGCTAGTGTAGCGAATAGTGATAGTTCAGAAATGAATAACATGCCAATGACATTACAATGAAATATCAGTTTGGGTCTGACATAATTTATGCTATAAGCACAAGGCATTATTACTACTGTATTACCATAATCTTTTAGACATGGTGGTACCATGGTAATACCATGTTTTTGGACATTCTTCATTGGTATTTGCATGTTTTTGGACATGTACCATGGCACTTCCACAGCACTTTTTGTAATGGGAATGTTAAAGAAAAAAACGTGTGATGCCTTCTGTGTTTATTTTTATTTTTACCTATATTAAAACTCCTGGGTGATGTATACGTTTATCATGATACGGTGATGTATGGTATTATTACCATCTAATACATTTTTGATATTCCATAGTTTTACTGGTACTTTAAAGAATACTTCAATAGTTCATATCCAAAAACACCACAGTATGCCCTACATATCTAATCATAGTACATTTTATTATTCTTATTATTTTATATGTATAAATTAAACTGAAATCTTAGTAACTCAATGCAAGTTATTTGAAGTATAATCTGTTCAGACATTTGTAAAGTGCTTGCTTTTTATGTCTGTCTCAACCTAGTGAGCGGCCTACCTAGACAACATGCCTGTGCATCATCATATGTGCCTTTGATTCCCAAATATGCTGTCTGGGTTGGTGGCAGCTCACTAGATTTCAAGACAGCAGATGTCACCTGCCTGTGAATGAACACTGCTTACATGTGCGTCTAGTTTCTCTGCAACCGGCACATGGTGCTTGAGAGTAGCTTACAATGGGAGGATCCTAGTGATATGTGACACCTCAGATAATTATTATTATTATATCTGGATTGGTAATAGTTTGGCAGCTGCTCTTTGATTCAAGCACAGTGGCAGATTCAGTCTGACATTTGAGCAGAGGATCTGGATTCTGTAATTAATGCTTAACATTTGATTGTAGGACTCATCTGAGGTATATTATATACAGGTATATTATATACAGACATTTCATATATGACTGGACAAGTCCAAACTTAAGGAGCCCCCCCAAGACATTTCCAGTTTTCCTCCTTTGTAGCCATTTTTTTTTTTTTTTTTTTTTTTTTTTTGTAGCCGTCATATATATATGTGAGATTTAGATTTTGTTTTAGGCTACATTTAGTTTCAACATGGACAATAGTTTTAGTTTCAAATAGGTCATTGGAACAAAACTAAAAAACAAAATTATGTGTCATAAATATATTCTTATTTTATATGAGATAGAGTTCAGGGCTCGACAATAAGGACTGCCCAATAACCCGGGGCCAGCGAGAAAGACGCTTGGATACAGTCGACGCAATTGAAAGTTGACGCTTGAACAGACAAATACACACAAAGTTATGTCAAAATATCCATCTTTGCGAGTATCCTAGCTGTCGGTTATGTCTTAAGTGAATGTAAACATTTGAGAAAGAAATCGTATGTGTATCATTATATTGGATCCATGCACTCGGTCTTAAAGTGACAGCAGCCTAATATACCTGCTGCTGTCTTTGCCATTAATATTAAACAACAAAAGACAAAGCAAAAATCACTCACTGCTCTTGACTGAATAACTTTTGTAGCTTTAACAAAGAGTAACCTATATTTAATTTATACAGCGAACACTATGTCGTGTTATTTTACATTTGATAATTCAATTTCTGTACCTGAATACTACTGTTAGACCTTCCAATAAAAACTTTTGTTTGTTTTTGTATTACTGACTGTTCATTTGTCATTAATAAAAAGCAGACTTTTATGTTAGTTAAGCTGGTAGTTTTTGCTTTGGTATTGAAATTGGAAACAACAATTGTGAAATTTCACTGGAATTTAAACTTTTGGTGTCATATTAAGCTTATTTATTAGACGGGGGTTTTCCTGCAATGAAAATTTTTTGGCGGCCGCCAAAACTAATCTTTGTCCCGCCAAAGATTTATTTAATCATTTAATGTGGTGATATATGCCGTTGAAGTTCTGCAGTGCTGGTACCTGCTGATAGCCGGCTGTTGAGCGCATGAACACACTGACAAATCAGATGTGTTTAAGTTAGTCAGAATATGGCAGAGTTCTTTGTTCAGTGTGAGTTCTGCACTCTCATGCATGAATCCTTTCATTAACAACAAAGTATAAACACGATGACAATAAGAGATTAATTGCACAGCGTACAGGAGTTTTCGCAAGAGTGCAGCTTTGTGTACTTTGCGCTGTAATTGACAGCTTCAGTGATTATAATGGCAGCAATCTTTGCTCGCTCTCTCTCTTTTATATATATATATATATAATATTTCATGCTGCTACCTACACATTGCAAAGTTTCTTCATTGACAGTCGCATTTAAATGGTCGATTGATAATCATAGCAATGAATGGAACAAACAATTTGATACTGTATGTAAAATGATCTGTGCATTAAGTCTTTAAGTGTAAATGCAAAATAATAGACCTGACACTTTTTATGTAATGTGTAATGTTTGTTGTTCATTTTGATTAACTTTTCAAATCAGCCATTCAGTGACTTTTACATATACATCTACAGATTTTTAAACATAAAATAATTCAGTTTCTGCCAACCCAGCACACTTAATTACTATTATTTAAATTTTGCACACTTCATAACCGAGATCAGTGGTTTTCAAACTTTCTGACTTGAAATCACCCCACTGTCAAAGACAATATTCGAAGGCACCTCTATATAGGCTACATACTGTATATAGATTTTCTGTATTTCTGATTTAATTATGAAAAGTCTGCATGTTTTCAAACATTTTTGCTTGTTTTCAAACAGAAACAGGGAGTGTTTATATGTTAAATTGAACAATTTATTTAAGGTTCATTATTTCAGAAGTTTCAAGCACTGTTCTTCAATATAAACTAGTTATCGAGGAGGGAAAAGAAATATGATTTCAGTTTGTAACTTGATTATTATTATTATTATTTTTTTTCTTTTTAGCATTTTAATTTAGATTAGAGTTAGATTGTTTCATTATATTAATAATATTTTTTAATATAAATTATTTTAAGTTATCCCTCTTGGATGTTTGCAGGGGGCCCCTAGTGGCCTCTGGTTAAGAACCGCTGCCCTAGATGACATCTGGGGGTCATATTCGGCCTTGTTACTTTTATAATGGCAGCAACAGCAATTTGATAAGACACATTTATTATGTTTGTATATTACACAAAAATTATAATTAATAATAAATATTTTTCCACCAGGTTATATTACACTAGTTAGTGTAGAATTAGTCGCATCCTCAGACGTCACACTCACGGACCGTAGGTTGACCGTCTGATGCATAAGGCAACACAAAATAGGAAACACTTCGGGAGTTTCAAAGTTGTCATCGATTGATTGAATTCTACAGGATTTCCGGGAGACGTGTGTGTTGTGTTCTTTAACGGTCTACCTGGAAACAAAGCCATCATGACGCCAAACCCCCTCATGGAACAAGAACGCCGTTGTGTTTACAACTGTGACAATGAGTGCTTATCAACTAAACGCTGGATTTTCAAAAGTATGTGAAGTTTGCAGCGCCATTGCAGTAAACTTGCACAACGTTCTTGAATGAATAATTTATTAGATGCACACTGGTCTGTTATCATAAGGAAATCAACTTTACATTTTCACGCCCCTAAACATGACGCAGAACTTAAGGAACTGTGCTTGGTTGCTTTACATGTCGGTCAGACGGCCTATGGGTGGTTCTTGGCCAATGAAGCTGCGATAGAGTCCAGACCTTCTGCCGAAGGTCTGAAGGTCTGGCTACACAAGACTAGTGTAGAATGTCTATGGAAGCCACAACACCACTTACATTTATACATTTGTCAGATGCTTTTTTCCAAAGCTTTGAATCCCTGAACTTTTTATCGGTTCTTGAATTCTCTGGGAACTGAATCTTGACAGTGCTAGCGCTATGTTCATCTCTGTGTTCTACAGGAACACTGGGAGCTTTAGAAATGTAGCAACTTGGTACATTAAAGGGATAGTTCACCCAAAAATGAAAATTATCCCATAATTTACTCACCCTCAAGCCTAGGTGTATATGACTTTTTTCATTCAGCCAAACACAGTCGGAGTTATATTAAAAAATATCCTGGCTCTTCCAAGCTTTATAGTGGGAGTGAATGGAAACATTTTTTTTTTTTTTGAAGCCCAAAAAAGCGCATCCATCCATCATAAAAGTAATTCATACTGCTCCAAGGGGTTAATAAAGGCCTTCTGAAGTGAAGCGATGCGTTTTTGTATGAAAAATATCCATAATTATAACTTTATAAACTGTAATCAATAGCTTTCGTTAACGTCCATCCGCACGTTCTCAAGAGAGTCGAGTTCCGGCGTATGACATAGGATGTAGGCTTAGGTGAGAGTAGACGGTCTCGCGGTTCAAACAAATAGGGCTGGGCAACAAACTCAAGCTCCTGCGACATTTCTCTTAAAAAATTCTCGTTTTAGACTTCTGATTTGTGACCGGTGTTTTCTTTTGCTCCATCCTCTGCGCTTCCATGTTTGTCAATACATCTAGACTCGCATTCGGTCTTAGCAGATATTTTTCTTAACAAATAAGCATCACTTCACTTCAGATGGCCTTTATTAACCCCTTGGAGCCGTATGGATTACTTTCATGATGGATGGATGCGCTTTTTTGGGCTTAAAAAAAAAAAGGTACCATTCACTCCCATTCTAAAGCTTGGAAGAGCCTGGATAATTTTTAATTCAACTCCTATTGTTTTTGGCTGAAAGAAGACAGACATATACTCCCAGGATGGCTTGAGGGTGAGTAAATTATGGGATAATTTTCATTTTTGGGTGAACTTTGCCTTTAATGCAGAATTTAATTTGATCAGACAGAATTTAAAGTTGGAGCTGTCTAATTTATAAATGAATTTTGATCATTGAATGTCTAAAGAGATTAAGGCCCAATCCCAATTCTATTTTATACCCCTTCGCCTAGCCCTTCGCCCTTCCCCTTGCCCCTTGAAACATAGTGGCAAGGTGTATGGGTTAAAATATTCCCCTAAGAAATGGGACACCACTACTTCACCATTACACATGTCATCATACCTAGTTTCTTTTATTAATGTCCTGTAACATTTAACCAATATGAACAGCAATGAAGTCCGCATATCAACAGAAATCGGGCGCGAGCACGTTTAACAGATTACTCACTCCCAAAGTTGTTTTGCGCTGTATTTTGGACTTCAGAAAACGGCGCTCGGTTTCAGTTAGAAAACGTATAAGCCTTCGAGTTTCCCAAGACGATACAGAATGATACAGAATGTACAAGACTGGTGGAGCCACTTTTCCATCAGGCCAAGCTGTTTGTTTAACCGTTCCATTCCGTGCTGAGTGGGCCAGTACGGATATATGGTTTCATTTTCTACTGTGGTGCTGCGATAACGGAGCTCTTTGCAATGTAATACAAACGAGTCAGTTGTTGCCTTGGTAACGCAAGAGTTTACAGACGATACGAGATGTAAATAGCGACTGCATTATGAAGGATGACCAGATATTTCTTTTAACTGTATTATTCATTTGTGTTCACATCATTCAAATAGCGTGTTTAGCAAGCTACGGAGAAACTGGCAGCCAGGTAACACACAAGTGATCGATCCTGAGTGGAAACTACCATGATCACTACACGCATTCTAGCAGCACGGTAGTCGGTGTATGCAGGGAAATTTCTCATACCCCTTTGTTCGAAGTGTGGTCCCGAAAAATCTTCATTTGAAGGCTATCTGGCCCACCCCTACCCCTTCACATGAACGCGCAAAACGAAGGGGTAGGGGAAAGGGAAGGGGTAAGGAGTAGAAAGGGGATTGGGTATGGGAATTTGGATTTGTGGTATGGGAGCCTGAGATAGGAGATGAATCAAGTGGGTTGTTCTGTGCAGTGCAAAATAGTAAATGATAAACTAGTTAGGATCCATTTCCCTGTTCCAATGCTCATCACAGTGCCTCATCTTGGTCATGGCACTACTGTTACAGGTTGCATTTTGCTCATCTAGATCAAATGTGATTTGGCAAATGACACAAACAGGTGAGACAGAGCAGCTAGCTGCACAGCCTATGCCAACGTGCCATACAACTCTGACATTATAGGGATGCACCAAAATGAAACCTCTGGGATGAAAACGAATGCGAATTCACAATGCACTTGCCAAAAATAAATAATCAATTAATAATCAATTAATAAATCAAAATTATTTAATAAAACTGAGTTGAATTTTAAAGTTGAGACTTTGCTTCATATTAAAAGGTGGGCGATCTCAAAACACTGCTTCATGAAGATTTATGAATCTTGTTTCGAATCAGTGGTTCGGAGCACATATCAAACTGTCAAAGTCACGCCCCCCAGTGGTGAACCATTGAAATTTTGAAACACTTATGACGTAACGAAGCCTTTGGCAGTTTGATACGTGCTCTGAATCACTGATTGGAAACAAAAGATTCGTAAAGCTTCGAAGCTTCATGAAGCAGTGTTTTGAACTCGCCCATCACTAGATATTGTTGAATAAAGTCGTTATTTTTTTAATTTTTTTATTTTTTTGGCACACAAAAAGTATTCTCGTCGCTTCATAACATTAAGGTTAAACCACTGTAGTCACATGAACTGTTTTAAATATGTCTTTAGTAGCTTTCTGGGCATTGAAAGTGTTAATTGTCTTGCTGGCAATGGAGGCCTCACTGAGCCATCGGATTTTATGAAAAATATCTTAATTTGTGTTCCGAAGATGAACGAAGGTCTTATGGGTGTGGAACGACATGAGGGTGAGTAATTAATGACAGAATTTTCATTTTTGGGTGAGCTAACCCTTTAAAAGTAACAAACACAAAGTTTTTTGTGATTATTGGACAGCAGGCACGCTACAAATGTTTAGTGGAGCTGCGCATCAACAGAAAAGAGCACAGATTAAAAGATTTTAGATTTAACAAACTATGTGATTGACAATATTCATTTTTCAATTTTAATCAATCTAGAGCTATTGTCCACACGTTTTACTGTTGTAGCTTATTCACGTTGTGTGCACGAAAAAGACGCTGAACACAGTCAAAATGTGAGAATCTGAGTAGTGCTAATTAAATGTCTGTTTTGGTCACTGATTTTGGCCATCCAAAACCTTTTTGGTCCAATATTCAGTAGCTGAAATTTTGGTGCATCCCTAATTATAACGAAGGAAAATTATAATGAAAGGCAAGGAGATGTGAATGGCAGGGCTGGATGTCTGCGATGCACACCGACAGGTGGTGTTCTTGGAAAATTTTGCAGTTGTTGCAGTTCATAATATTGCTGTAATAGTGATTGTCAGGGCAGTATGTAGTTTAGAAGTGAGAATCAGGTTGCTAAAATGTAAAATACAGTGTTGAGTTGAACCATGTTAGTTGCTTTATTGGTAACACTTTACAATAAGTGTGACGTATATCCAAGTGAAACAGCTTCTGGAATGAGAAAAAAAAATGTAGGGTGGCACTTGATTTCATCCTTTGGGCATTGATTGGATCCTAAGTTGGCGGTTGCTAACTAAATGGAGGTTTGCAGTCAGTTGTGAAGGATATTTAGTCCCACCCTCTGCCGAGACAAACGTCATGAAGAGAACAGATGTCATTTGCAGGGGGAGTGGAGGGTAGCATTTTTGATTCACGATTAGGGAATGTGAATTTTTTTTAAAAGTTAAATTTCATTATTATTATAAATAATGATAAATTATTTATAAAATACACTGCAACATTCTGTAAAAAAAAAAAAATAAGAATTGTCAATTTTGATTTCATGGTGACTTTAAGATTATTATTAAAGGATTAAGAAGTATTTTTTATCATCATTGTTAGTAGTAATGTTAACAAATGGAACCTTATTGTAAAGTGTTACAGCTATATTAAAGTTAGCACACTTGTATAAAAGAAAAGACAACGGACAAGGAGTGTTCAAACGACAATTTTTCATAATCACCTAGCCAGTGGATTGTCTAACATTTTTTTAGAAGTTAAACTATTTTTGACTTGACGTGCTGTCTATAAAACACAGCACTGCTGGTGTGAGACGCAGTGGCCAAAGACATCTGTGCTTTGATGGTAACTGTAATGCTTTAAAGGAAATGAATTTAGAGAGACAACTTCTGAGAGAGTTTACTGTGCTAAAAGTATGAAGCAGTTCTGTTATGTTAAAAGGCAATGGACAACCAATCATGCACAATGCTTGACTCATGAAATGTTCATGCTTTGTATATTTGCAAAAACTTTCAAGTTTCACATGCTGATTAGTTTTGGTATCTTGAAACCTTGAAAAACATTCAGCTCCAAAAACTTTTGGGCCTGGTTTCACAGACAGGGCTTAGATTAAGCCAGAATTAGACCTTATCCTAGTTAATTTAGGATATTTAAGTAGCTTTTATAAATATGCCTTAGAAAAAACATTACTGGTGTGCATCTTGAGACAAAACAATGGCACTGACATATTTTAAGATATGTCAGTGCAAGTTGCTTTCAGTTAAGACAGCTCAAAAATGCATTTTAGTCTGGGACTAGGCTTAAGCCTTGTCTGTAAAACCGGGGGTTGGAGTCCTGAAATGAAGGTTATGCACAACAGACTTCTGTATTCTGTAAAACAGGTTGCATCGCTTCTGGTTCAGGTCTTTTGTATGTGCTTTATTAAATATTGAGCTGTTTTACTCAAGATGCCTTCAAAGGAGCCTCTAAAGATGAGCATAACCGATGTCCATCGCATATGCAGATTGATATCTAAAAGTTTTTTTATTTTTCTTCCTCTCACTAACATTTAGATATTTAAATCAAATAAAATGGCAACATTAAAAAGAACTAGCTAGGTTAGCAGATTACCTTAAAAGTCCATAGAAATCGACATCAGTTCGTACTGCTGTTAACACTTTCTGTGTAAGCGCTCGATGAAGAGCGTCATTTATGTCTATTTACAACATGTTTTGAAGCACTGATCATTGTAGCCAATCACAGGCATATCTGATGAGCGCATGAACACAATTGCCAATCAGAGGTGTTTACGAATCCGCTCAACAGCGCTCAAAGCGTTACATTTTTAAAATTTCAGTACCGACTTGGTAACGTGGTCGGTACTTTTGACAACACTAGTTGAGAACCACTAGTGTACATTATTGTTTGTTACTTTGATGTTGTCAATCATAAAAAAGACATGTAGAAATGCAAACTGAAGCCCAAATACTTAAAGGCTTTTTGGTAAATGTAATAACACATCCATTCCACATTTTTCATTTGGAGCAAATGGAGATCTTCCTCTTGTGGTTTAGTTTGAATGTGTAGTTTGGTTTGTTTGCAGGACTCTGCTGTGAATAGACCACAGAGGTCATTTGGCAGGTCATAAAGAAAAATGCTAGTTATAACTCACCAAACCTCATTTTTAACCCAAAGGTATGCAAGACCACAATATGAGACTAAAAATGTGGTCAGTACTGAACATTGGAAATCTGTTAGTCTACATATTTCCTCTCAGGGATTAAGAGGCTATCAGATTCAATTTTACAAGCAAACATTTCATTATTTGAATCTGGAATTAGTTCCCTGTGCTAATTCCTCCCAGCGGTACATTACCACAGCAGTTTCTGTCTGTGGATTATTGTTAGAAGCTTTTGTCTGCTTTGTGTTTCTCATTCTTCTTGTTCATTCACAAAGACTTGAGGGTGCATGCTAATTCACATACTATAATTGACTAACCAGTCTTAACAACCCTCTATGGACACACTGAAGCTTGAGTTGCCATTGGCCAGTAATTTTTTTTTATTTTACTCGCCAGACCTTTTACATGGAATGCAAGAACAATGCAAATCAAAAGAAATTCTACATAAATATAATTTAAAATATACATTACACTCTTAAAGTCAAGTAAACAGTCTGTAATAGTCAAACTAATAGTTAAAATGGTCAAACTATAAGCAATTAAAGTTACAAAAGTTGTTCAGTCAAGAGCAGTGAGTAATATATTTTTTTGCAGCGAGTCTGTTGTTTGATTAACATTAAAACACAGACAGCAGCAGGAATATTAGGCTGCTGTCACTTTGTCTAATGCACGGATCCAATATACTTTTACACACGTTTACTTTCTTAACTGTTTACATTCACTTAAGACATAACACTTAAGACATTACTAAGATACTCACCAAGACGGGCATTTTGACACAATTTTGTGTGAAATTGTCCGTTCAAGCACAAGATGTGAAAGAGAAGCTCAATTCAGTATTCGCGTGCTGTTTTCTAGGTGCGCGCTTCAGATTACACAAAACTTTTCACACAGTGCGTGCGAGTTATCTTTTGCATCTTCCTGCCCTTGAATGTTTAAATTGGCAAGGCTTAAAAACATGTGAAAATGATAAACTTTCATAACAACGCAGCACTGGTCCGATCGGGACATTTGACAGTTCTTTCATCGAGCCCTGAATGTGCTCTCTCTTTCTCTCAACATGACTGCACGTGTGTGGGAGAAGACAACAGAGGGCGCTCTCAGCCAAGTGACGGTGCGTAAAGCTCAGCAGGAAATGAAATTATATCTGCATTAAAACTTTTTTTTTTTCCTCTAACTCAATTACACATGACTGAAATCGTACAATTTACTAGCTATTGGCTAATAAGACTTTTTTTTTAGTCGCCTCTTGTGAAATTTGGTCGCATATGAGAGTGATGTACTATCAATGTAGAGGGTTGCTTAAGGAAGCCTTGTATAATGTGGAGTTTGGGGTTCACATTAAACTGATCAGAAGCATTTCTTAGGCTACGTTCACACTGTTAGTCCAAATCTGATTATTTGTGTATCCGGTTAGAATCTGATCTAAAATTGACTGTCCACATTGTGTATCGCAGTTGTTCAGATTGGATTTGTGTGTCCCATGCCGCTCTTTCACTTTCCTGAATATCTGAAGTGGTTTCTATAGCAATGATGTTGCTTTGGTAGGTATGCGCCAAAAACAACAACCGCAAAATGGAGGGGTTTGCGATACAGATGTTGTCTTATTTACAACGTGTAGCTGCTGCGCTGGACTACTGCGTCTGATGAGGCAGCGGCAGAAACGTAGGAGGCTGGTATAAGCGGCTTTATTCGGCGTTGTCATCTGCGCCGGTTTCAAAACATGTCTTCGTTATATTTTTTTCGTTATACTTTTTGTCGTTCACACTTGCTACATCTGATCGGATTTCATTC
The DNA here is from genome assembly GCA_039654765.1 of Mylopharyngodon piceus. Lineage (NCBI taxonomy): Eukaryota > Metazoa > Chordata > Actinopteri > Cypriniformes > Xenocyprididae > Mylopharyngodon > Mylopharyngodon piceus. The sequence continues at coordinate 31,878,905 of CM077443.1, read as the reverse complement.
ACATATGCACAAAAATCGGATGTGGACTGACAGTCTGAACGAGGCTTTAGGGGTTGTGTATGTAAGACTTGAACAGCTTGAGCATTAATGAGCAGCTGGGTGGAATTTTGAAAAAGTTGTTATAAGCATTTAAAAAAAAAAAACATCCAAACCCTAACCAAAAATGTAAGAGAAAATAAATTAGGAAACCTTACCAAATAAATAGCTCAGTGGTTCTCAACCTTTTTGACTCGAAGCCCCTCCCTCCTTTACAGATAAGATATTTTAGCAAACAGTTGCTATTGTTTTACTAAAGAATAACTAATTTTTCTTTTTTTTTTTAGCATTTTAAATTAGATTTTAAATTTTTTTTAGCATTTTAATTTAGATTACGGTTAGGTTATTTTAATAAATTAATAATAATTTATTAACGCAAATACTTTTAAGCCTTCTTGCGGTACTCTTGGATGTTTGCTGTGGCCACCTGGTTGAGAACCACTGCTGTAGCTATAACGGTTAACAGACAGTAGCTTAGAGATATTAATAAATTGATAAAATAAAGACTCATTATTTATTCCTCTGGGATGTTCTGTAAAGCTGTTTACAGTAACTAAAAGGGGTGGAGCTACCAAACGGTCAGTGTGCATAGTAAAAATATACAAATTGGGATGCAACTCATTTGCAAACATGCAGTATGACATTACCTCATGAAACACTGAAGAGGCTTTTTCCTGTCAGCGCTGGAGACTAATCTAAGTCTGGAGTTTAGTCTTTTACAGTCTTGCTCCTGGTTACAGAGAGATTAATTGTTGCTTTGCTGGTTCTTCTAGGTCCACAGTCATTTTGGACATTGTGTTGGTGATTATAGAGAGATGTTCTTTTCATTTTGCCTTAATGAATTGAAGTAGGTTTATGCCTGATGGAAATATTTGTTCAAATGATTCATCGGGTGTTTATCAGCAGTCTGGTTTCCTCTTTACTGCTGTTGATAATGGTCAGAAGACAGAATGACGTGGATTATCTGAACTTTGATTAGCTCTACAGCATTTAGCTCCAGTATAATTAGGACTCTAGTATTCAGAAGTTACGCTGATGTTGTTCAAGCTGTTTGAATCCTGACGTTTAACAAGACCAACACTGGATCAGTTTACCGCCAAGTTCATGGTAAATACCTGCTTTATTACAATGTGCAGAAGAAATGGATGATATGCATTTAAATAGCTTAATGTTTTTTAACCTTTTGATTGACTTTTTATATATAAATACATATTATTTATAGTTTAAAGAAATCTTTTGTAAAATACAGCACAAATGTTTGGAAAATAACAGAAGACATTTATTAAAGGCTTTTTATTAAAGGGATCATGAACTGCATTTTGTTTTAATTTTATAATGTTCTCTGAGGTCCACTTATAATGTTATCCCAATTTTTACATAAAAAAAAAAAAAAATCCTAATTTAGAGGTAATGGGCTATTTTCTATCCTGTTTTTGACCCTCTCTTTGAAACACTCTTTTGATGTGTGTGTCGCATTCAAGACTTGGAAATAAACTGTTATTCTTATAGGCTATTCATCATCGATTATTTTCGATAAAGTGAAAAACGTATACATTGTCATTTGCAGTTTTGTGTTTTAAATAAATTTAAATGTGTTGGTAATGTCTTACTGATGACAAAACAGAACTCACTGAAGCTTTTATTCAGGATTACAGCAAATGGCTTAGATCAAAACAATAATAAAATCAATCTCTACGTGTTTTCTTCCATATCCGATAATCCAATACATTAACCCTATAAATGCCAAAGCAAAGGAAGGAACAGCAAATCACAACAATCATAAAAAATCAGTTTGACTGTGGCGCTGCAGTATAAATACTGAGTACAAATCAAACGATTTTTTACTCCGTTACTCACACTTGTATGTTGCGACATTAATGTCGGATCCAATATAGTCGATTACACTACATCATCTTTTATTTTCTGTCTCTGAAAAGCCTGCGTCGAATTGTCGTTTACGAATCCGCAGTAATATGAAGCAAACTGAACAGTGTCTTACTGACGCGATCTGACTGGAATTTTTTTTATTTTTTTATTTTAAAAATGAATCCTCAGAGGCATCTCTATTGTTTTGTTGCTAGAGTAATCCCGTGTTTTGGTCGGTCTCGTATTTAATACTACATGACATGAGCGAATTGGTGGGCGGGGCTAAAGAGGCAATAATGTAGAAGTAGGCGTTGATCTTCCTCAGAGGCGGTCTTTCCTCGCACTATGACGTAATAATGTGACAAAATCCCAAACGAGTCGTTTTCTGAGCTTGGTTTCAATAAAAGCTGTTTTTGGACTAACAAGGAAGTTTTGAGTGAAACTTAAAGGACAATGACCTCTTTTTAAAATTTGATTTCTCAATTCATGACCCATTTAGGTTAACAAGGAAAGTTGATGTTTTATTTCTATGCAAAATGAAGCAAACAAATTCCTGAATCATTGAACAAATCAATTGTAAGGAACAGTTTGAAGGAACAAATCAAACTTCCCAACTCTTACCTTGACATTTAAATCCACTTAGATATAATAAATATTAATGTCACTGTTTACATATGCATTAATATCTGATTTATTGCACCGCCCTAGTGTGGATTATTGCTCCCTCAAAGAGAGAGTTACAGTGTGCCTTGTCCTTAATCATTTGTTTTGACAGTGTAAATTTAACTCTTAGTCCGCTGTCCAAATGTCAAAAAATTCAGTGGTCAGTGCTGTGGTATAATTTCCCCCTGATTTGCACAAGACAAAACACACACGTCATCCATAACAAGGCAGAGCTGCTTTGTTTTCTGCGAGTCATGTGAAGTGTTGATGTACAATTTTGTAATGGATAGAAACTAACCAGGCAAATCCTGCCTGTGATGAATGTGATCGGGGTCTTCAGAGGGGCTTCTGCTGTTGTTCTGAGTTAAATGCCTCTGTGTTCTCCCACAGGTGTGAGCTGTGATGCGTGTTTAAAAGGGAACTTCAGAGGGCGCCGATACAAGTGTTTAATTTGCTACGACTACGACCTTTGTGCATCTTGCTACGAAAGTGGAGCCACAACAACTAGACACACCACGGAGCACCCAATGCAGTGCATACTAACCAGGGTAGACTTTGGTAAGCAGTAATGTCAAATAATGTCATCCTTTTTACTCTATCACATGATAATTATGTTACCTTGTTCAAATAATGTTTCAAACATTACAAAATGTGAACAGACCATCCTGACTAAGTCTTGGTAATGATGATGTTGATGGTAATTGAAGAAAATGTTTTTGACCTCTCTACAGACTTGTATTATGGGGGGGAGGCATTCTCAGTAGAGCAGCCTCAGTCGTTTACTTGTCCTTACTGTGGTAAAATGGGCTACACGGAAACATCTCTACAGGAGCACGTGACCTCAGAGCATGCAGAGACTTCTACAGAGGTGGTGAGTACACATGCTGTCTTTGTTGAAATGTTTAAGTCATGTGACACCGTGTCCTAACTAAATGCAATGCGATAAGATTCCAGCGACAAGCAAGTTGTCTGTCCACACTAGACGTGACGAGGCTAAAAGATGCAACAAAATCAATCACAATCACAGCCAATCAAAGGAGCTTGTGGGTGGGCTCTCTTTCTACATAGCAAACAGTTCGTGTCTTCGTACTGCCAGCCGTGACATTGCAAAAAATAAATAAATAAATAAATAATTCCTGTGTCATGTATTGATGTTGCGGCTGGTTAGAGTGAAAAATGATCATGGTAAAGATACCTTTTATCACGCATCACAGAGTCTGGTTTGGACATGGTGTGAAGCTGCTGTTTTTGTCCCATGATGACTGTTGTACAGTTCTCAAGACCTTTATTATCCATGTTTGATGTACTTTTTACTATAAAGCTTATTCACAGCAAACACAAATCACCTGCAGGAATTCACACCAAAACTAACAGAACGTGATGGGAATTTTTATCAACCACTGAGAGAAAAGTTCACATTCCTGAACTAATCATTCATGTGCTTTTTATGCAAAATGCAGCTAATCTGATAAGATACATTTGCTTTAAATTGTTAAATATGCTCTTGCTCTTCTGGAATGGATTATGGATAATATGATAGAGAGATAAAGGGATATATTACAGGAAAATAATGATAATAGTAACCTTCTGATAGTAATAATAATCTGCAGTTGCTTTCTATATTACCTCTTTCGACAGAATGCTCTGTGTGAACAGGCCTTTTAGATTTGTTTCGTGTGGGATTTTGACTAGTTTAAAGTATCAAGATCAACTATGTTCTGATACTTTGTACCTCTATTTGTAATAGAAGTGTGATTCTTTACTTGCCTCACGATTCGATTACGATTCAAAGGGTAACAATTAGACTATAAAATTATGCATCACTAAGCATCTTTTCCTCCAATTCTTTTATTAATAACCATTTTGTGATCATTAATATAATTATTTTTATTTTATCTTTATTAAAAATAAGAACAATGATGGAAATAAACAGTAAACAAATACAATATAAGAAAGAAAAGGAATTTTCAGTGCTTTACATTTTTTTCATTTTACATCTGAAGCATTCAAGTAAGAAATAATACAGAAATTGAATCACTGCATAATCTTTAATGTATTAATTACAAATAAACTGATTATTATTATTAAAGCTACAAAAGTTATTCAGTCAAGACCAGTGAGTGATTCCCTCTTTTCTTTTATTGTTGGATTAACATTAATGACACAGACAGCAGCAGGTTTATATTAAGACCTAATGCACGGATCTTTCTGTGCATTAGGTCTTTTCCATGGCTTATTGCACTTAACTCTGTTTAACATCAAGCATGTCCCACACTTTTTCTCATTCATGCATGTTCTTTTCGTAAAAACCAAAATATCAGGTGCAACTGCTTTGCTTATGAAGGACATACACAACTTTTTTATTAATATAGCCTATAATAAGAGTATTTTATTTACAATAAAACAGTACATTAATATGTATGATGGGTCTATTTAATTACATTTAAAAAAAAAAAAAAAAAATATATTTTGTTTTTATGCATAGATAAAGAATCGTTCACATCAGCATCGTAAAAACGTATATATTCCACAGCTCTAATTTGTAAGGATTCTTTTTCTCTGTTTCAGATTTGCCCAATCTGCGCAGCTTTGCCTGGTGGCGACCCCAATCATGTGACAGATGACTTTGCTGCTCATCTCACACTTGAACACAGAGCACCTAGAGATTTAATATCCTTTTAATCTGAACCTAATAAGTATATACATAATGGACCTCATTTATAAAACGCTGTTTCTGTGTAAATTGGTTCAGCGCATGTTTAATGACTGAGGCCTGTGTGTGTACACCGATTAGGCATAACATTATGACCACCTTCCTAATATTGTGTCGGTCCCCTTTTTTGCTGCCAAAACAGCCCTGACCTGTTGAGCCATGGACTCCACTAGAACCCTGAAGGTGTGCTGTGGTATCTGGAACCAAGATGTTAGCAGCAGATCCTTTAAGTCCTGTAAGTTGCGAGGTGGGGCCTCCATGGATCGGACTTGTTTGTTCAGCGCATCCCACAGATGCTCGATTGGATTGAGATCTGGGGAATTTGGAGGCCAAGTCAACATCTCAAACTCGTTGTGCTCTTCAAACCATTCCTGAACCATTTTTGCTTTGTGGCAGGGCGCATTATCCTGCTGAAAGAGGCCACAGCCACCAGGGAATACTGTTTCCATGAAAGGCTGTACATGGTCTGCAACAATGCTTAGGTAGGTGGTAGGTGGTAGGTTTCCCAGCAGAACATTGCCCAAAGCATCACACTGCCTCTGCTGGCTTGCCTTCTTCCCATAGTGCATCCTGGTGCCATGTGTTTCCCATGTAAGCGACGCACACGCACCCGGCCATCCACGTGATGTAAAAGAAAACGTGATTCATCAGTCCAGGCCACCTTCTTCCATTGCTCCGTGGTTCAATTCTGATGTTCACATGCCCATTGTTGGCGCTTTCGGTGGTGGACAGGGGTCAGCATGGGCACCCTGACTGGTCTGCGGCTATGCAGTCCCATACGCAACAAACTGCAATGCACTGTGTATTCTGACACCTTTCTATCAGAACCAGCATTAACTTCTTGAGCAATTTGAGCTACAGTAGCTCGTCTGTTGGATCGGACCACACGGGCCAGCCTTCGCTCCCCACGTGCATCAATGAGCCTTGGCCGCCCGTGACTCTGTCGCCGGTTCACCACTGTTCCTTGGACCACTTTTGACTGGAAACAACCCAAGGAGCTGCAGTTTTGGAGATGCTCTGACCCAGTCGTCTAGCCATCACAATTTGGCCCTTGTCAAATTTGCTCAAATCCTTACGCTTGCCCATTTTTCCTGCTTCTAACACATCAATTTTGAGGACAAAATGTTCACTTGCTGCCTAATATATCCCACCCACTAACAGGTGCCGTGATGAAGAGATAATCAGTGTTATTCACTTCACATGTCAGTGGTCATAATGTTATGCCTGATCGGTGTATATGTTCAAGTCACTTCAGAGGTAATCTTATGGCTCTGTTACAAAGGTTTATCGACTCTGCTCGATGCTTGCATGATGTCGTTGTTTCTTTGCATCTTTGAGGAATGTAAAGGTTTTCACAAAACCTAAAATTTAGAATTATTTACTAATGTTGTTTCAAACCTGTATGACTTTACTTTTGTGGATCACAAAAGATGATATTTCATCATCTTGTACTGGATGTTCTTTTCCATTCAATTACAATGAATGGGGGAGGTTTTTAAGCTTCAAAACCGAATGTCAATGTCTGATTCATAAATGAAACGTTCTTTTGAATTGGATCTTTTCAGTGAAACAATTGACCCAATTTATAAAAAAAAAGCAGTCTGAATGATTTGTTCAAAAACTGGACTGATTCGCTTATCGAGTTCAATTCACTTAACTTGATCGGGTCGCAGCATAGAGCTCACTGGCAGTGAAGATTATCAGTGAGTAGTGACTTGAATTTCAGTGTGAATTAAATTGAAATTTAATTTCATATTACTATTAAAATACTTTAATGGTGCTTTTGTGCCATATTTGAATCTTGAAAAATTAATTTGGCATTCGTCATAATTGCATGAAAATTAGCAGCCAGTACAGTCTTAAGATGTTTTGCTTTAGTGTTCCTTGAAGGGAAAGACATACAGGTTTGAATTGACATGAGGGAAAGTAAATGACAGAAATTTAATTTATTCAATTTATGAACTATTATAATCCTCTAATCATTTAAAGGATAACTTTGCCGATTTTCAGCCAGCTTTGTATTGTTACAATGTTGGTAGTATATACAAATGAACTATGTACTTTCTCCATGTCACCTGCCTCCACATCTCCATTTATCACCTACCTCCATATCTAAAGTCTGCAAAATGACTTGTTTTTGACAGCTCTAGGTCTTTTGTTAAAAGGCACCTATTATGCTTTTTATATTTTTTATTTTACCTTTCCTTTAATGTGTAATATAGCTGCTTATGCATGTAAACAATCTGCAAAGTTACAAAGCACAAAGTCCATACCAAAGAGAGTTGATCTCTCCAACAGAAAACACTTCCTCGAAATGCCTTGTTTGTAGTCCTGACATTATTTCCGTGACTTAGCTACTTCACCATGTTACACATTTGCATAATGCCCGTCTGCTTGCTGCTTTAACCCATTCTCAAAAAACAGCTATGATTTTGCTATGTCGAGGAGATGCTGCTTTTTTCGCTGCAAGGGCAAAAAACATTGTACAGACTTCCAATGCGGACATCATAGTTACTATAGATGTAATACTGTTTACAGCTGCTCAGGAAGCCTCGGGAGCTGAAACCTGATTATGGTAAGGCATTACATTTCTGACGCATGCTCTAAGCAGTTGACCAATCATGACAGACTGGCCCAGAGATGACCAATCAGAGTAGATTGGGTGTTTCGGAAGGGTAGCTTTAAAGAGAAAGGAACCAAAACAGAGCGTTTCAGGCAGAGGTTAACATGTACAGTATGAAAAATAATGTTTTTTGAACTTTAAACCATGTAAATGTATTCTAGCAGACTCTAAAAATAAAATTATGAACTTGTAAATGAGCATAATTTTGGTTCTTTAAAACTACAGATTAAACTTCTTCATTTTTGTATTCCTACCCACAGACATTCCTATCAACAGAGGGGTGGCACCAAAATCAAAAGTAAATTATGGGTGTTGAAGTTTTTGGCAAAAGGGAATGCAACAGTTTTCTCTTTGTTTTTTGTCTAGTCATGTAGCACCAATTTCAAAAGTTTTCTTTTGAGTTTATACTGCATAGACAACCAAGTTTTATTTAAAGCCCATCTTGCCAGCAGCGAATTATGCATGTCAATGCTTGGAGGTTTGAAAATTTGTGTTTGATTTATTATTTTTTTCTTATCTATGTATAGTAAAGTGATAAAGTGACAGGAAATGGTGGGAGGCAAAAAGAGTAATAAAATCTGGACACATCATTAATCGGACTCGAACTCGAAACTGCATAAACGCCACAGCTCATTGTGTCTGTCTATGCATTATGACAATATTAGTTGAATCAGCATGAGATGTGATGAGTTTTCTGCATTGGGTGTGTGGTGACGCATCCTCAACCAGTTGCTCCTTAACCAGCGTGTGCACGATGAGAGCAGCGGCGTGCGGCACGTCCGCCGGATGTTCCACCCTGGACGGGGGCTGGGCGGTCCTCGGGCACGCAGGACTAACATGCACTTTACCAGCAGCTCCACTGGTGGGCTCTCCTCTTCACAAAGCTCCTCCTACTCTCCAAGCAATAGGGAAGCCATGGACCCCATAGCAGGTGTGTAATGTGTTAAGGACAGGAAGAAGAATGTACACAGAACTTTTAATTACCTTAGATTTTCATGTACCAAGTTTTTCACGTTCTTTAATGTGTACCAAAGTGTTGTCTTTCCTGAATTGTTTGTTTTGATGGTCTTCTCACACAATCTTTTTTTGCTGTCTCTCTTTCTCCCTGTGTCTACATCATCAGAGTTGCTCTCTCAGCTGTCGGGTGTGCGGCGCTCCGCGGGAGGGCAGCTCAACTCTTCTGGACCCTCGGCCTCGCAGCTGCAGCAGCTGCAAATGCAGCTTCAGTTGGAGCGTCAGCAGGCGCAGGCGGCACGCCAGCAGCTGGAGACGGCCCGCAACGCTACACGCCAACGCAGCAACCCTAGCAACATAAGCGCCAGCATCCCGCCTCCCAGCACCGCCACAAACACAGCCATGACTGAGAGCAACCCGCTGGCCTCCCACAGCTCCCAGTTCCTTCTCACACGGTAAGGCTCAGACCTCACCATAGGCTCACGATTGTTGATGCATTATTAAAGGGGTGGGTCTTACATCATGAGCTCACTATGACATCATCTCTAGTATCTGTTGTTTTTTGTTGTTGTTGTTGTTGTTGTTGTTTTGTTTTTCAAAATAAGTTCAGGCTGCTTATTTCCACACACGTAATCAGAAGTACATGGCAGTTGCGGCTTTTAAGCTCATAATAGCTTTATAAAAGTAGTCAATTGGTCAATGACATGAGCAGGGTTCCTATACAGTTTGGAAAAGTATGGAATTTTTTTAATTTTTTTTTTTTTTTTATAATAACTTCCAGGTCTTGATAAGTATCAAATATAGGAAAATGTGTTTTCAGACTATTGCCCCTATTCTATTTTCTAAAATATAAAATTAAGAATTTCTAAAAATAAATGTATAATACAAGCAGAATATTTTCATGGCAAAAATTTTGTGATTGTCAAACACAAATTCAAGGTGTACATTTTCATTATGCAAAACTGTTTGTCTTTGCCATAAGTGAGTCTCTTTTGAACTTCACTAAACAAATGTGCGTGTGCCACTCAAACCAGCAACAGATAAAGGAACAATCATCTAAATCAGATTGTACTTTGCTGTTTGGTTATCGTGTAACATCAAACAAAGATTACAGTATCAAACCAATGTGTTACAGGTGATTTTGTGTAGGTTATAGGGCTGGGACAATACATTGATTCTCAATTCTTGGTTTGCGATACAATGAATCTGGATCGATCCTGATATTTTCTCTCTCGAATCGATTCTGAGTTTTAACAGCAGATCGTGCTCTAGGCTAGTTTTGAACCGCACACTCAAATGCTTACGAAGAAGAATGCTGGACAGCGATCATGCGTTCGGCTGAGTCATGTAAGTGGTTAAATATACTTGCACCTCAGCTCAGAATGCTTTTATGACACGAGATTAATCGCCCATTGACATTAACAGCCCACTGCGAACACCCTTGTAATTCACTTCAACCTTTTTTGAACATTATGAATGATTATTTTAGGTTTTTTTGGTGTGTGTAAAGGAACGGGAAACAAGCAGAGTACGGGTGTTTCTAAATCACGTAGTGCCATCTGCTGTTAAAACTAAGCTCAGAATCGATTCGAGAGAGAGGATTGCGATACATCGGAAAATATCAGAATCACAAATCAATGTATTGTCCCAGCCCTAGTAGGTTATGAAGCTTTTTAGGTTTTTTTTTCTCATCATGTAAGCACGTTATCACTCCGAGAAAACCAATGAAAAAAAAAAAAATAAATAAAATATTTACAGATTACTGTACTATATACCAAATATAATAGTGCATGAGCCTTTTATGTTAAATATGGTCGGAAAAATCTACAGAGGTTTGGGAATTGATTTGAGTCTGGAAAAGTATGGAATTTTGAAATGGAAAATGTGTAGGAACCCTGCATGAAGCTTTTTTTCTCACATTAATTATTAATTATTAATTCATATTTTTAAAAAAAAAAAGAATTTTATGAAGTATTTAAATTTCAGATATTTTTGGTACATAGTCAAACATGTTAGGGTGATAAACTGGCCTGATATCAATAAAACTAAATTAAAAGAATAGAAAGTATATTAGCCTCATTAAAATAATTGAATTGTTGGGGGGAAAAAATAGTCACCATAAAATCAAAATTGATTTTATGGTTCTACTATTTTATAGAATGTTGTAGTGTTTATTATGAATGATTTATCCTTGCACATTGTTATTTTAATATATAAATATATATATATAAGTTGTCCAATAGCCATACAATTTTCAGTCCCTCCACTCCAGGAACAATTGCAGCATTTAGCCTATGAAATGATCCAATCAGCTCCTGATGGGAAAAATTAAGTCCCACCCTTAATATTTTTTTTCTTATTCAAGAAGTCGTTTTATTCAGATATACAGGGATATTATTCAGATATATATTGGACAATGAAACTGAAACACTGGCCTATGTAGGTTATATCTGGTGGACAATCTTAGCTGAATGCACATTCCATTAGTAAGAGCAGAGTGTAAAGGTTGAATTAGCAGAGCAGTAGCACAGCTGTACATAAAATACTGCAATCCACACAATATAATGGGAGGCATCAGAGTTCAGAAGAGGACAAATTGTTGGTGCATGTCTCACTGGCAAGTCTTTGTGGTGTATGGAGAGCTATGGTATCCAGGGTAATGTCAGCATACCACCACGTAGGACGAACCACATCCAACAGGAGTAACTGTCGATGCAGTGACAGTGTATCAAGACAAATCGATGCTGTATTGGCCGCAAAAGGAGTAAATAAATTATTGTAGTCTAAAACCAGTTGTTTCATTTCATTGTCCAACCCCTGTACAATAAGGGAAAAGACAATTGCAAGTTTCATGCTAACTTAATAGTTTGACATTTTTTATTATTTTTTTTTTTTTTTACAAAAAAATAGAAGTTGAAAGTTGTTAAAATGTTTAAATTTTTTATTTGTCCACTAGCTCAGTTGTGTTGCAGAAGCATGCAGGAATATTATAGAAAATAAGTGACTTAAAATAATTTGAGTAGGTGGGTTAGGTAGGGTTGGGCGATATGACAAAAATCTTGTATAACAATACGAGTAATTTTATTTCACAATAGCGATATATATCACAAGTTATTTTTTCTTTAAATAAAATTTTTATATAAATTTTTGATACCATCCATCAATTTTAATATCACAAAAAGCTAATACTAGCCTAACTAACATAAGTAAAATAAATAAATGAAGACAAGTAAAGTCAGTGATAAAATAGAAACAAAGAAATTAATTTCAGGTAATATTACACAATGTTTACAAGGATTCTCACAAAGATGTGCATTTTGACTCACAAGTGTGTGCATTTGACATTCAAGCTCAATAAGGCGCACGCTCTGTGAGCAGCAGCTTTATGTGCACGCATTTCAAGGGTGTGTGCGCTCAGAAACAGTCTCAGACAGCGCGCGGTTATACCGAAATAAGTTCTCTTTTGCTGCTTATTGCGCTTGAATGGATTAATATCACTTGTTTTTAAACAGCAAGGCTTAAAAACGCATTCAAATGATAAGCTTTTGTGACGGTGCAGCACGCCAACGTCACGTGAGCGTAAACCGCAATAGAGACGATAGGCCAAAATCTCTACCAGTTGACATATTTCTACCGGTTAATCGTGTCTACCTGTATATCGCCCACCCCTAAGGCCAGGTTAGTTCAGGTTGTAAAAAAAACTCCCCAAAAAACGTACACTCAAGGTTAATGTGGTATTATCAGGGGCTGTTCACATGTTGCATCTAAAAACGTGTGGAAAGCGCGGCCACGCAGTTTTCTCCTTTCCAAAAGTGCTTGTGCTCCCGTGGCATCTGTCGTTGCTATGCAACCATGAACTGCGTTCTCCATGACAACGAGGAAGTTTTAGCAAAGGATAAATTGTTTTCTAGCCCTTGCATTAGCTCTACTACTAGATATATTCATGGAGATGAGAAATAAAAACCCGCCCTGTACATCTATGATCAGCTGTTTGGCTGAGCTTTCGATGTTGTTACGGAAAGGCCGAAGCTGATCGGTTGGTTGTTGTCACATTACCTGTGGTGCACTTGTGGCATTCTGAAAAGTTGAGAATTTTTCATCTCGTAGCGCCTGAAAAAAGTGAGCACGTCGCACTGCATGCACGTCGCTTCTATTATGAGCGCGCTTGCCACACGCTTATATTTGAAATAACGAACTTGAGCGCGCAAAAGACGCAGCATGTGAATGGCCCTTTAGGGTGTTATTGATTTCCGCAATGTGGAAAAAACGCAGATGGAATTTAAAAAAAATAAAATAAAATGGAATTTGGGAAAACATAAAACAGGCGTCATAGGGCTGCTCTGTTATAGATTTGTAATTTGAGATTAGTACTTGTAATTCAGTAGTCACCCTCTGTCCATCTAATTCCACCAGGTTGAACGAGCCGAAAATGTCAGAGGCAGAACGGCAGGCGCTGGAGAGCGAGCGCGCGGACCGCAGCCTGTTCGTGCAGGAGCTGCTGCTGTCCACACTAATGCGAGAAGAGAGCTCGTCTTCCGACGAGGACGAAAGGCGAGACTTTGCTGACTTCGGCGCCATGGGCTGCGTGGACATCATGCCTTTAGACGTGGCTCTGGAGAGCCTCAACCTGAAGGAGAGCTCCACAGGCAAGGAGCCTCCACCACCTCCTCTTTGATGATATCCCACCACAACGCAGACAATGTCCTCTGTGCTGTAACTGCCAATGACGGTGGGCAAAAAACACAGCTCTCTCTAATTTTTTTTTTCTTTTTTTCTTTTCTTTTTTTTCGGTGATTGTAATTTCAGGTCTGTCACCTTTGTTACATTGTATAAATCCATGAAAGGAGAGCGAGAGGAAAAAAAATCAAAATACATCAGAACAGGCGTGTGAGAGAGTGAGCGAAACCGAGAGACAGATAAACGGAGCGAGAGAGAAAATAAGAAATATAAATATATAAATATATATAAGTTGATAATCAATTCCACATAACTAATTTTTTTCCTTTAGCAGGTGAGCGTAGGTATCTGTGGCAGACCTCTGCTTCCTGTGTCTTGCAAAAGGCTCTCCTTATAAATACTCCACATTCAAAAACTGAAGAGGAAACAAGAGACCTTCTCTAATGAAGCTGCTGTGTGTATTTATGAATATTAATGAATAAAAAGTGCTTGGATGGTTTACCATAACTACTGCATGAGGTTATTTGCAGCGTGCATGATTTTTAATGACCTTGTCATTAAAAAGGCAAAATATCCCAAAGCTTTCTTTAACTTTATTTTTTCCCAGGGTTACTTGAACAGAGCCCACTTGAAATGGGTGAAATATCAAAAAATGTAGGATTTTCTTTTTTGTTTAATATGGAAATCGACAGCAAAATTGGAACCTGCATTAGCTTCGTGAGAAAAAACGCTATATGCTTTTGTCACTCGGCTCCAATCTGCCTCTCCTCGTCTGTGACACTATAGAGCGCAACAGTGACCGCCCACTTTATCAACGACCTGGGTTTCACAAGTGTTTTTCCCGTTCATTTTCTTCATACGGATAAAAAAAAAAATTAGCCATTAACAAAACCGACCAACTCCGAGATTAATCGCAACATTACAAACTTTAATTTGTATTGAAAAATAAAAAGGTATGAAACAAAGACGAAGGTACAAGGCTATACTCCTCAACCCATCAAAGCATTGTGAATGACATAATATACAAATAAAAATTAAGTCAATTTAAAATTACTGACTTGTCATTGTAAGGATAAAAACATTACATTTCATTATATATTTATAGCAAAATAATTTAACAAATATAGAAGTAATTTAAGGAGTGAAAATGCAATGAAAATTGAATGAAAAATGCAAATTCACTTTGAAACAGCAGTGGCTTTTGTTGGTGGTTGGCCAGTTTTCTTCGTAGTGCGATGGAAAAGAGATTAGAACACGCCTCCGTTAAAAACAAACAAACAAAAAAAAAACGCATTGACGGCAAGCCGCTGATTCAAATTAAAAATTTCATCACAATGAAATCTTAGTGTGAACAGGCCTTTAATTGATTACGTCTTTCATAGTGCTTTAAAGGGTTAGTTCACCCAAAAATGAAAATAATGTCATTTATTACTCACCCTCATGTCATTCTACACCCGTAAGACCTTCGTTCATCTTCGGAACACAAATTAAGATATTTTTGATGAAATCCGATGGCTCATTGAGGCCTCTATTGAGAGCAAAGCCACCGAACCTCTCAAGATCCATAAAGGTACTAAAAACATATTTAAAACAGTTCATGTGAGTTCAGTGGTTCTACCTTAATATTATAAAGAGACAAGAATACTTTTTGTGCGCCAAAAAAACAAAATAATGACTTTTCAACAATATCTCGTGATGGCCGATTTCAAAACACTGCTTCTGAGTTTTACGAATCTTTTGTTTCAAATTAGTGATTTGGATCTCCTATCAAACGGCTGAACTGCTGAAATCAAGTGACTTTGGCACTCCGATCCACTGATTCGATTTGTAAAGCTCAGAAGCAGTGTTTTGAAATCGGCCATCACTAGATATTGTTGAAAAGTCATTATTTTGTTTTTTTGGCGCACAAAAAGCATTCTCATTGCTTTATTTTATTAAGGTAGAACCACCGTACTCACATGAACTGTTTTAAATATGTTTTTAATACCTTTATGGACCTTGAGAGGTTCAGTGGCTTTGCTCTCAATAGAGGCCCTCACTGAGCCATCGGATTTCATCAAAAATATCTTAATTTGTGTTCCGAAGATGAACGAAGGTCTTACGGGTGTGGAACGACATGAGGGTGAGTAATTAATGACAGAGTTTTCATTTTTGTGTGAACTAACCCTTTAAGGGAACTCTTGCTTTGAATGTTTTTTGCTTTTGTTTTGTTTTTTCCCCCTTAGTAGCAGTGACGTCTCTGATTGGTGGAGCTCTATTCAGAATTATAGGTATTATAGTTCCTCACTGTAAATTCAGCTTTCTTTCTTTTTTAAATCAAACTGAGCTCATTGTTTATCTGTTTACATTAGTTTCTCTGTGTAAATGGGATTTATACTTCTGAAACCCCACTGTTGCGCTCTGTTGGACGTTTAAATGGTCTGCCCTGATTGGCCGTGGCGAATTAACACCTTAAAAATGTCTTGTTGCCTACGAGAAAAAGACTATACAGGTATCGACAAAAGATAACCTGCTTTTTACCATTTTAACTAGACGTCGATGTCTTAGTGTCTGTGTAACCACCAGATGTACTCTCTAACTTATGCACCTGTACAGACAAGTTAGGCTCTCCATTGTCATTTCGCTCTACTCCTCACATTTCTGCTTTTAGTACGCTTGGAACCCGTCTCTTTTCATCGGTAAAGGAGGGCGAGAGATTTGCCACGCTACAGGCTTTATGTTGAACTTCTCAAAAGAGTGACATGCTTACATACTCTCAGCTAACAGACAGCACCTTCTATTTATTCTGGGTTTTTTTTTTTATCTGATTTTTTTTTTTTTTTTTTTTTTTTTTTTAAGCTTTGTGATTGGTCATGCCACCTCCATGCCTATACTCTTATCCTCTATGTAAAATACAATGAGATGTATATGGAATTTGTGCGTTAACTTTCATAATGGATCTAGGACATGGGCAGACTTTCTTTTTTAATGTAAATTTAGAATACTACAATAAAAACGGCGCACAGCTTTTGATGAAAACCAAACCCCATCCTCTTACTCTCTGTGGCTGTGGTCTGAATACTAGTCACATGAATCTATTTAGAAACTATTCATACTCCCTATTCAGCCTAGTAAACACCACTGATTGTTTTTGAATGGATTTCTCATATCGCCTCGTGCTCCCAAGTTGTATCCCAAATGACATACTATGTATTAGTGTATTCATTTTAGAAGGGTTGTTTGTCATCTAGCATCGGCGCCCCTGCCTCTACGAAAAAAAAAGCTGAGTGAATTTTTTTTTTTTTTTTGTGCAACATCTGGGTAAGGTAAGTGCGCTTCTTGTTGGAATTTTCAGTGTGAACACATTACTCACACTTCATACTACAAAATAACAAACATATGCGAATTGGGATACGCGTCCTGTCTTTCTTGTTTCGTCAAACAGGTAGTCCTGCCCCAAACTCGCATCATTGTTTGGGCCAGAAGTTGACTGAATAGTATTTTAATGTCAAAAAAATTCACACCTCATCTCTAAGCTTTATTAAGAAAAAGAGCCCATAAATATTAAAGATGCTACTTTAAAAAAAAAAAAAAAAAAAAAAAAAAAAGTGCTTGACTTGTCAGCTGTGTCCCCACCACAGGCAATATCACGAACACCACTAAGATGTCAGCCCTCAAGCCTCAAGATACCTGATGCCATTTCGCCACAAGAAGTTTTGTGCAAACTACAGTTGATTGTCTCTGTGAATCGTGCCTCAGTTTGGAACAACTGTCCCTGTCACTTCACCGGCTATTGTTAGACCTAAATATTACCCTTGGGATGCCTCTCATGCCTTACAGTGGCCTTTCTACCAAAATAACCCTTTGTGAGCAACTCCATAATACAAAACATTCAAAACCAAATCATTCATAGAAAGAAGAGAAATGTGTTTAGCTTAAGTTCTTAGAAGTAAATGGTAAATAATGCCTTATTTTAGGGCATTGTTTTGACAAAGAATGCATAATTTTATTTAAATCTGTAGGATAATGAATGACTGGTTCCTACACATGGAAAATATATATATCCCCCAAAAAATAAATACACACAGATGCATTAAACACACAAAGATGCATTAAATCAAAAGTGATGGTAAAGACTTTATAATATTACACAAATTTCAAATAAATGCTATTCTTTTGAACTTTATATTCATCAAAGAATCCTGGTAAAAAAACATTATTTTCCACAAAATTATTAAGCAGTACAACTCTTTTCAACATGAATGTTTCTTGTGCACCAAATCAGCATATTAGAATGATTTCTGAAGGATCATGTGACACTGAAAACTGGAGTAATGATGCTGAAATTTTAGCTTTGCCATCACAGAAATAAATTACATTTTTAAACATTAAAATAGAAAATAGTTAAATTGTTTCAGAATATTACTGTCTTTTTTACTGTATTTTTGAACAAATAAAATAAATGCAGCCTTGGTGAACATTTCAAGAGCATTAAAAAAATGTTACTGCTCCCAAACTTTTAAATGGTAGTGTGTATGTGTGTGTATATATAGATAGATACCTTATATATATATATATATATATATATAATATAACCAAAAATTATTCAGACATTTTTGATATATTTTTACTAGTGGCTGCAGGACACTCTAGTTCATTTATGTAAGTGAGGATAGCAAAATAAACTGACATATTATACCCAAAAATTCTTCATACAGTGGACTACCAGTAAAATGGATAAAAATTTGGAACCAAAAATTATTTAGACACTTTCACCTGACCATGTTTTGCTTAAGTGTTATCTGACATAATTAAGATTAATTTTTCTGACACAGTTTAACTCAGATCTTGTTATATTTTATTACCATTTTTTTAACTATAGTGAATAAACTGTATTAATGAATGAAATGTTCAAGGTGAAAAAATTAAATTATATATTTATTTATAAATTAAGTGAACTACTTTGTGCACCTTTAAAGGTATGAATATAATTTGCAACATATAAACAATGTTGTAAGACATACCACTTTTATTAAATGCACAGTATTACAAGGAACATTTCCACTGACTGCAGAGAAGCTTCTCACAGGATGCACAAGCATAGAGTACTGACACCTAAAGCCATGAGAGATTGAGTCTGCCGGGAGCACGCGCTCTCTCTCACACACACACACACACACACACCAGAACACACATACACATTCACTCACAACCAGTGATCCATCTAAACCAATAAAAGAAAAGGGCAACATAAATGTCTAATTACTGTTGCCTAAACGGGTGCATTTCACAAAGAAATGTTTTAGTGGGATTCACCCAACTGATCACAAAAAGTAAAAAAATCTTGGGTTACAAGATAATTAATGCATAAACAGTGTTCCAGTGCTCAATCACAGTTCTTCTTTCATATACAATGTTAAGAGCTTTTCAGTAATCAAATAAGGATGGGGGCTCTCTTGGCTCTTTCCCCCTGGATGTGAATCAACCCTCAGTTTAACAAAAAAGGGCGCAGTAAGCGTTGGTAACGTCAAATTGTTTACTACACAGGGGAAAAGGCAAGTTGATCAATTACAGATATTAAAAAAATCGTATTTTCATTATGAACAACTACAGGAAAAAGAAATAATACACTGATACGAAAAATAAAATGTATTTACACTCACATATTGCCAGAGGCCCATTAGATGTGTTTTTCTTCTCTTTATAATGTCACACATTTGACATGATGCCTGTTTAAAACAGAATATATAGAGAGAACATACTATTTATATAGACATCTATTAGAACTGTACAGAATGGATTATAAAGTACAGGCTGGCTATTAGAACAGACAGAAATCTGTATAGCAAAAAAATGGAGAAAATGCCATGTTTGTTCAATAAAGTCTTCATGTAAAGTCAGTCTGCCACAACAGAAGAAAAACTGCGCAACTGACCGAATACATTTCTTCAATATCTGTAACATTAGCAAATATTCCCCTTCAATGTAAATAACCTCTTTCAGTGCATTTTTTTCCTTTTTTTTTTTTTTTTTTTTCTTTTTTTTTGCAGTGCTTACAATTGTAGGGTGAAAACTACAAAAATATGAGCAGTACATCTATAAAGAAAGTGCAAAGCTCTAAGAGGTCATAAGTCACTGCTCAAAAGATCATGACCGCAATGACCGACACTTGACTCAATTGGACACTGTTCGACAAACTCGTGATGTCGGCTGTTAAAAGTAGGTCCTGCCAATGGACTGTTTGGAAAGATTTTTTTGACATCAGTGTACAAAGAATGATTGATCCTGCTCATGTATATTTACAGTCTAATTGCATATATACAGACGCTTTCAAAGCAACACATGTCCAGTACTTCACACCCTGAATAATCAGTCAGTTGGTGCAAAATGTGTTGCTGGGGACCACGAGGAGCCCCATCAATCTGAATTGGAAAAAAAAAAAGAAAAAAACTCCTGCAGAGGAGGACAAGTCGAGTACTGTAGCCCTGGAGTTAGTCAACAGTAATGATAGTCAGGTTGAGAAACTCAACGAGATTTAGTTTTGATTGGCCTCAAATGTGTACTTTGTGTAATATTAAAGTAAGCCCTAAGTATGAACAACAGTATTAGTGACGCTTGCCTTAGCAAACTCCACTATGGAAATACCTACAGTGCATTCAGAAAGTATTTAGATTCCTTCATTTTTTGTTTCACCCTTAAGGTACAGTCACAGTAGTGAAATATCTTGGACAAAAAAATGTCCATTTTCAATAATGTAGTGATGTATGAAGCACAGCTCACTAGTCACTAGCTAGTCAAAGCTAGTCACCTTCAAACCAAGCAGCTTTTGATGCAGCAAACTCTGAAATCTGCGTGGGGGAAATCACTTGAAATTCCAATTGAAGTGACTGGATTTCTGCGAAAATTCACAGTGGTAAATGTGACTTAACCTTTAACCTAAAAGCTTAAGTTTTTTTCACCTCAGTCTACACTCCATACCACATAACAGAACCGTCACATGGGGTGTGCGATTGCACAAGGCTTTTACAACGACCATCTAGATTGAAGTGAAGACAAACTGATCAACATGAATCGTATTCAAAATTGTAAGCAAGCACGAATGATGAATATAGACTACTGCCACCTGCTGGTATAGACAGTTATTTCCGCTCATGCAGGCACAGAACATAAGAGCTAGTTGGCTGTTGTGTTCAAGCTCACATTTTTGGCCCAAACACAGACGATACGAGGTGACAACACATTCAGCTTTTTTCACCGCTAATTCTTTAATGTCAGTTTAGAATGTCATGGGCTTAACTTTGAATGGGCCTCTCAAATTTATTAAAAATATAAAACTGAAATATCACAATTTGACATAAGTATTCAGACTCTTTGCTAAGACACTTGAAATTTAGCTCAGGTTGCATCCTATTTCTCTGTATCATCTTTGAGATATATCTACACTTTGACTGGGGTTCACCTGTGGCAAATTTAATTGATTGGACATGATTTGGAAATGCACATGTCTATTTAAAGGGATAGTTCACCCATAAATGAATATTTGCTGTTAATTTATTCACCCTCAGGCCATCCAAGATGTAGGTGACTTTTTTCTTCATTAGAACAGTAAAGAAGATTTATAGCTGAAACCGTGGTCCTCGGTTATTCATGTAATAGAAATTAACAAAATTAATATCTGCGGCTCCTGATGATACATTGAGGTCTTAAGAAGCAAAACGATCGTTCTGTGCAAGAAACTTAACATTATTTACAACATTATTTACAACACCTAAGTGCGTTCACAGCAGTCTGAAACGCAAGCTTCCTGACGCATAAAGACGTATGAGCTCAAACATTGGGAATCTGTGAAAAGGCAATCTTCCCAACTGAGATCGCGCAAGTGAGCGTAATCTTATTTTTATATAGGTTGCGTTTTGCTTCTTAAGACCTCAATGTGTCGTCAGGAGCCACGGGTATTAAAGGGTTAGTTCACCCAAATATGAAAATAATGCCATTTATTACTCGCCCTCATGTCGTTCTACACCCGTAAGACCTTCGTTCATCTTCGGAACACAAATTAAGATATTTTTGATGCCTCTATTGCCAGCAATGTCACTGAACCTCTCAAGATCCAGAAAGGTACTAAAGACATATTTCGAATCAGTGGTTCGGATCGTGTAAACGAAGCCTTGTTCACTGAAATCATGTGACTTTGGCGCTCCGAACCACTGATTCGAAACAAAAGATTCGTAAAGCTTCGAAGCAGTGTTTTGAAATCGGCCGTCACTAGATATTGTTGAAAAGTCGTTATTTTGGTTTTTTGGCGCACAAAAAGTATTCTCGTCGCTTTATAATTTTAAGGTAGAACCACTGTACTCACATGAACTGTTTTAAATATGTCTTTAGTACCTTTCTAAATCTTGAGAGGTTCAGTGACATTGCTGGCAATAGAGGCCTCACTGAGCCATTGGATTTCATCAAAAATATCTTAATTTGTGTTCCGAAGATGAACGAAGGTCTTACAGGTGTAGAACGACATGAGGGTGAGTAATAAATGACATTATTTTCATTTTTGAGTGAACTAACCCTTTAGTTTTGTTTTGTCTGCATGTTTTTTTTTTTTGTTGTTTTTTTTTTTCTCAAAGTGACAGCACCCATTGACTTCCATTATAGGAATCACAGATAACTGCAATTTCAGCTAAAAATCTACTGTTCTTCTGAAGAAATAAAAAATCACCTACATCTCGGATGACCTGAGGGTGATTTGAAATTAACAGCAAATTTTCATTTTTGGGTTAACTATACCTTTAAGGTCTAACTAACAGAATATGCATATCAGGGTAAAAACCAAGCCATGAGGTCAAATTAACTGACTGCAGAGCTCAGAGAATAAGCTACAAAAAATCCTGTTGTATTGAAAGTCCCCAAAAGCCCAGTGGCCTCTATAATTCCTAAATGGAAGCCTCTCCTCAGTGCAAGACACATAAAAGCATACTTGGAATTTGCCACAAAAAAAAGCACCTAAATTAATCTCAGACTGAGAAACAAGATTCTCTGGTCTGATGAACCTCAATTCTGAGCATCACATGTGAAGGAAACCAGGCTCCTCTTGTCACCTGTGCAATACCATCCCAACAGTGAAGCAGTGGGGGTGTTTTTCGAAAGCAGGGACCGGGAAACTGGTCAAGGTAGCGGGAAAGCTGAAAACAGCGAAATACAGAGATATCCTTAATGAAAGCCTGGCCCGGAGCCCTCAAGACCTCAGACTGGTCCAAAGGTTCACCTCCAAACTGGACAATGACCCTAAGCACACAGCCAAGACAACGCAAGTGTGGCTTAGGGACGACTCTGTGAATGTTCTCAAGTGACGCAGCCAGAGCTTGAAATTGAATTCAATGAATCAAACATCTCGGGAAAGACCTGAAAATCTCTGTCCACCAACAGTGCCCATCCAACCTGACAGAGCTTGAATGAATTTGCAGAGAACAATGGCAGAAATTCCTTAAATCTAGGTGCGCAAAGCTTGTGACTTCACACCCAAAAAGACTCGAGGATGTGATCGCAGTCGAAGGTGATTCTGCCAAGTACTAAGTTAAGGGTCTGAATACTTAAATCATTGTGATATTTCAGTTTTTTCTTTTTTTTAAATTTTGGAAAGTTTTCACAAATTTGTTTTTTTCTTTGTCATTATTGGATTAGGAGTGTTGACTGATGTGAATTTTTTTCATAGGGCTGCAACATGATAAAATGTAAAAAAAATGACAGTTTCTAAATACTTTCCAAAAGCATTGTATAATGTCATATGATAATGACAATTTTAGTTTCCATTCAGTCCTTTGTAGTCCTCCTCTGGTAACTTGTATGGTGGGGTTGAAACACAAGTTGAATCGGGACGGTCCCTTCATAGGGTCTTCCTGTCGTGACCTCAGGGACAGTACGACTTGTGCCATTCTTACATGAACATTCACTTCACAGTGCCCACCAAGCCCATCGCTTTGAAACGGACCACAATACATCGAAAACAAATCGATCATAGATTATCACATACACATATTATTTAGCAGTTATTTCGCAGTTGTTACATAAACAGATAATAATGAATAATCAGAGCGCAAATAAAATCCAGCTGTTCAGGCAGGTTTGTTGCATTATGGACAACATCTATGGTTTGTTCTCCCCAGGAACAATTAAGAAAAAATTTTCAGTCTTTGCAAAGGCAAGGTCCATCAAATTGCAACATGACGATGATTAAGGGCGCCTACACACTAGTTTATGCTATGTCGGAGAACGCTGGGAATTTGTCGATTTTGATGCTCTGTTATGTAACCAAAAGTGGAGAGAATTTGGAATTTGGCTCTGACGTAGGCATCCGTAGACCAATGAGAATCCCAGGGAGGCGGGTCCAGTTGTGCTTTCAGAAATCCAATTGACTGTATTTCCAGCTTGATTTCAAACTGCCCCAGTTCTTTCCATCCATCCATTCTCCAAAACCACTTGTCCTATGTAGGGAGAGCCTATCCCAGCATATTGGGCCAAAGGCAGGGAAATACCCTGGATGGATGGCTAGTCCATCAGATCATTTTCTAGTGTGTAAGCACCCTAAGGTTAAAAAAAGAGACAAGAACAGCATCTCTCCCGTTGTTCTTCGAACCACAGTTCGAGAGACAAGTGCCCTTTGAATCAGAACTTCAGCGCATATGGCCAGGGAGCCAAACAAAGTCTGAGTAAATACTTCATTGCCACTGCTGGTGACTTTGCCTCTGTGCTCACTCCAAACACTCTGTGTCCAACCTCAAGCCTCTTCCTAAGGAAAAAAAAATGGGAGGCGTCTTTGTCGCTGTGCTTCTATTACAAAGTTCGCACTGAGTTCGATGGGGTGCACTGAGACGTCCAAAAACGCCTTTCATCAACCTCAGCGTTAGACATCAAAACTTGGCACAGAATAGTCTAAAATTAGATCAGATGTGTTGGAAAAAAAATCAAAATGAAACATGAATGGCAGTTCCATGATTGTTACTCGATAATTTGCGGTATGAATAGTATTGCGATCTGCCAGAATGTCGCCAGGGCGTCATCAGCGTTGTGCTAATGACTGGGTCCTCATCAAGTCCAAATTTTGTCCATCTCGATAAACAAATGGTGACAGAAAAACAAGTGTAAACTTTCCCAAACCGACTTACCTTTTTCAAAAAGGTTCTTAAACAAAAGGTCTACATTGTCTCTGACGCATATTTACAACAATCGGATGTTTCCGTCTGTAGACCATTTGGGGTTTTTAGAAAACACAATGATGCAGTACAGATATGGACATGTCCAGACGTGGAAAAACTCAAAGCAATGCACACAGTCAACTTTAAGGCCTTTAGTCTATGTGGTGAGAAGGCTGAAGCACAAGCCATTTTTATGAACACACACTCCCACACACACATGTATATTCAGTCACTCAAATTATATTCCACCCCTTACTCCATTTATACCATGCATTCACACACTCATTCTTACTAACAATTACACACCCATACTGGCAAACGGATCAGCCCAGGATGTCCAGGTAAACAGGCGATGCCTTGGCCAGGCTCTGGAGCAGATTGTGGATTTCTTTGATGTTGAGTCTCATGTAGGGCTCCCTCTGCCAGCAGCCCAGCATTAGGTCATACACCTCTTTGGGGCAAGTACGAGGTCTCTGCAACACCCGACCCTGTGTGATGCACTCGATCACCTGCAGGAGGCAGCACAAACACAGTCCAGAATGACAACCGAATGCAGGCTCCACTAAGGCGCATCAGTCTGCCTAGAAACAGTAGTTTTTACAAGGTACCAGGTTGAACACAAATGAGGAAGAACTAATCAATGTGTGTGAATAATCAAACTTCCCTCCCTACTTATGAATATGAGATATTGTATGATTAGTTAACATCTGATGTCTTACCTCATTGTTTGAGAGCTGGTACCAGGGTTGCTTGCCATAGGTGAAGATTTCCCAAAGGACCACACCCAGACTCCAAACGTCACTCTCTGTGGTGAATCTCCTGTACATGATGCTCTCTGGGGGCATCCAGCGGATGGGCAGCATGGTGTGACCACCCACCTGATATAAGAGATACAGATTCACAGTGACTGATAGAAGCACATGCACTTATCTATCTCCTACCATTTCAATAATAGTGTCTCTATAATCAGCAAAGTAAACTATATACTTTTTAGGGATGCACAATATACCAGTACTATATTAGTTATCTGCCAATAATAGAGATTTTTTAATATATTTAATTGTGAATGCTATCTTGGCATGTTTTTTACATTTAGATTACTTTTGTCATCATCTAACACTTAATGTTATCTTTTCTAACACCTAATGTTATCTATGTTAATGGTATCTAATCTTTAAAAACACTAATAATTTTATAACACTGTTAAATATAATCTTTCACAAATGTCATCCCTGCATCCCTAATACTTTAAATTTATTAATTACATTTATCATTAGGTAAATTTATTAGTATTGCTATGTTCTTTCATTGCTATCTCTCAATAATACAATTAAAACAATATTATTTGCATACTAAAGGACTATTGGTAGTATTTTATTTTATAATCCTGTTTCATATGCACACTACCATTCAAAAGTTTGGGATCAAACTTTTTTGCGTAATTTTTTTTTATAGAAATTAATACTTTTATTCAGCAAGGATACATTAAATTGGTAAAAAATGACAGTTATAATGTTACAAACGACTTCTATAATTTTCTGTTCATTTTTCACAAAAGTATTAATCAGCACAACTGTTTTCAACGTTGATAATCATAATAAGAAATGTGTCTTGAGCAGCAAATGAGTATACTGGAATGATGTCTGAAGGATCATGTGACACTGAAGACTGGAGTAATGGCTGCTAAAAATTCAGCTTTGCCATCACAAGAATAAATTACTTTTTAAAATTATTAAAATAGAAAATAGTTATTTAAAATTTTAACAATATTTCACAATATTACTGTATTTTTTTTAATCAAATGAGCCTTTGTGAACAATAGACTTTCAAAAAAAAAAAAATTACCAACCCCAAACTTTTGAACAGTAATGTATACTTACAAGTAATTTCAGTAACTGGGTAATAACTATTTAATAATACCATTATGTTCAAACCCATTGAACATAAAACTAAACCTACAGTAAGTACCTGCTCTAAAGTTCATTAGATAGCACAATGAACTTTCTACCCATTCAAAGACCAGAAGAATAGGAATTGTGACACTGAAAATTATGCTTGCATAAATTGGAGACACTTCATCCACCCTCAGATTAGGCTTTAACAGCGTAACATGAGAGAATTAACTTGATATGAAACATGCAGTTTGTAGCCAATGTCTTATGTAAGTCCACCAGGTGCCTGATGACTGCAGTGTTTTGCCACAATACCTAGTTTATTGCAAAACCTAAAACAATTTGACCTCATTATCATGACATTGCATTGCAGGAATCCTGGAGATCATGCAATGTCAAAATCCTTTTTTTTTCTCTCTCTCTTTTTTTTTGTATTGTTATACAGCACAGGGAGCTGATATTCCCACATCACACACACACACACACACACACACACACACACGGCTGCTGACACAGCAGAGTGTTTCCGGCTGTGTTGGCAGGATGCAGGTTTGGGAGAGCCCTTCAGTGTCAGATGGTCTGTGCTTTTTCTGGAAGAACTCACTGTGGGGAACTGTTGGTTTTTGAGGCACTTTCATATTTACAGTATTTAATCAGCTGTTCATAGGCATGCATTTAAATAACCATTAGTCATAATAAATCATAATAACAAAAGTGTTCATG
Organism: Mylopharyngodon piceus; assembly: GCA_039654765.1. NCBI lineage: Eukaryota > Metazoa > Chordata > Actinopteri > Cypriniformes > Xenocyprididae > Mylopharyngodon > Mylopharyngodon piceus. The sequence continues at coordinate 31,851,590 of CM077443.1, read as the reverse complement.
AGGAAAACTGCCCTTTGCTTTTAGGTGTCCTTTTTATCCCTATGAATTTGTCAGATCTGTGTTCAACAAATTAGAACATATAAAAAAAATTGTTTTTCCTTTAACTGACAAATGAGAAATGTCAGGAAACAGAAAGGAGAGTTTGGGATCAGGAAATAATAACCCAAGCCAGAATTGACCTTAGATCTCACAAGTATGCCTAGAGATATCTGACAGTTTGTTGAACTGCTGAGAAGCAAGAATGTGAAAAGTGTAACACTGCTAGCTCTGTGGCACTTTCAAGTCAATGATCTGCTTAAGCATCCCGTTTCAACCTTGACTCAAATGCCATGAGTTTACCTGTTTATTCCAATGGCAGATACAGATCAAGTGAAAGGAGGCATTGGAGTGTGCACATGTGGGAACTGTATCATTATCTGTAATAACGGTGCATATGTTAGCCTAGCACTAACATGAATGACTGATGTAACATTAAAGTCTGTAAAACAAATCTTGCTCCATCATTTATCATTACTCAAAGTAGTAAGAACGACAGACAATCTGCATTAATGGACATAATTTTAGGTAATAGTGGGCCACAGCTGATAAGCAGAAATATTTCAGTAAGACAGTACTAACGTGAGTTAGCCAGAGACCTAGCACAATATAAAACACAAAAGTATGTATTTTGTGTTACCTATAGTGATGTGTAGCCATCAACGGAAGTGGAATTCGAATTCCTGATGACTCGTTTAAGCGGTCCAGAGTTGATTCTTTCTTTTGAGAGACAATAACTTTATTTCTGTCATGACAACTCTGTTGTTTGGCATGGTAATGGGTATGACAATGTTGATATGTTTGGTCTTGGCGGAATAGATCTTCTGCGCTACTGCTGCTTTTATTGCTGCTGCTGCAAAGCAAGTACGGGACTTGCTACAGCCAATACATACACAACACGCTGCTGTGAGCAATTAAGACATGCTGCTGCTGTACAATATAGCGTACATGAATTACCTGTAGCAGATCTATACAGGTGGAACTGGGGAAGGTGGAGGGTACATTCACAGACAGCTACAGTACACATTGCATGAAAGGTATATAATAATATAAGCATAATAGGGGCACTTTAAGAATCAACCGGTGAAAACTTCATATTGGTCAATGATTAATTTGTCCCTTCAATCTATAAGGTGGATAATGTTGTTAACCCATTCACACATAAGTTTAAAATTTTCTAGCTGACCCCCCAGCTTGAGTTTTTTTAAGACAACGTTACTTTAGAACATATCGCCTTATTTCCATGGCAACGCGTCATGCTTGTCATGTGACACACTGCAGCCACAATAGTGCTGTACAACAGATGTACAGTTGCAAGAAAAAGTATGTGAACCACTTGCAGAATCTGTGAAAATGTTAATAATTTTAACAAAATAAGGGAGATAATACAAAATGCATGTTATTTTTTATTTAGTACTGTCCTGAGTAAGATATTTTACATAAAAGATGTTTACATATAATCCACAAGACAAAAAAAATAGCTGAATTTATTAAAATAACCCCATTCATAAGTATGTGAACCATTGATTCTTAACACTGTGTGTGGTTATGGGGATGATCTATGACTGTTTTTTTGTTTTGTGATGGTTGTTCATGAGTCCCTTGTTTGTCCTGAGCAGTTAAACTGAGCTCTGTTCTTCAGAAAAAATCTCCAGGTCCTGCAGATTCTTCAGTTTTCCAGCATTTTTTGCATATTTGAACCCTTTACAGCAGTGACTGAATGATTTTGAGATCCGTCTTTTCACACTGAGGACAACTGAGGGACTTAAACACAACTTTTAAAAAAGGTTCAAACATTCACTGATGCTCCAGAAAAAAAAACATGATGCATTAATAGATGGGGGGTGAAAACATTTGGAATTTGAAGAGCAAGGTAAATTGTATTTAATTTGTCTTCCGGGCAACTTGCAAGTATCTTCTGTTGCTTCCGAAGGGCAGTACTAAATGAAAAAAAATGATATTCAAGCGAAATAAGAAAAATTTGGACCTCTTCATCCTGTTCAAAAGTTTTCACCCCCCGACTCTTAATGCATCGTGTTTCCTTCTGAAGCATCAGTGAATGTTTGAACCTTTTTTAATAGTTGTGTTTGAGTCCTCCATGTGAAAAGATGGATCTCAAAATCATTCAGTCACTGTTGTAAAGGGTTCAAATATGCAAAAGATGGTGGAAAACTGAAGAATTTTTGGGACCTGGAGATTTTTTCTGAAGAACAGAGCTCAGTTTAACTGCTCAGAATAAACAAGGGACTCATGGACAACCATCACACAACAAAAAAACAGTCGTAGATCATCCAGGTAATGACACACAGTATTAAGAATCAATGGTTCACAAACTTTTGAACTGGGTCATTTTAATAAATTCAGCTATTTTTTTGTCTTATGGATTATATGTAAACATTTTTTATGTAAAATATCTTACTCAGGACAGTACTAAATAAAAAATAACATGCATTTTGTATGATCTCTCTTATTTTGTTAAAATTTTGCACATTTTCACAGATTCTGCAAGTGGTTCACATACTTTTTCTTGCAACTGTATTGTTTTTCCTTTTTTATTCAAAATATTCACAAACTTAACTATGTCATCAACTACCTGATATTCCGATTCTCAAATACATATAAGTGAATGTGTTGTGTCATTTAAAAACCTTTATAATGATCATGTTAGCTGATCTACAACGCACGATGGGCGCCACCATGTTAGTTTGCGCCGCAATTCAGAGAATTGTATCTGTCAGATTTACAACACGTAAATTCATCCACTTCTCCCGAAATACATGGAAGTTAGTGGCCGGTGAAGTGGGAGAGGAATACAGTAAACTTTATAGTTACCTACACAATGTGTATCTGATATGAATAAAACACATCGTCAATTTATAATTGAAAGAATTGTTATTGCCGCTTCCATAGACATCAGTGTGTATTTTACAAACTATAAATCTAATGTTTTGTATGGTGACAGGGAGGGGACATGTTCGGTTCACTTAGTTTTGTCATGGCCACAACATATTAACTTGTGGGAATGTGATAAGTCATGGCCACGAGATAATTTTGTCGAGGTAACCACATCCTTATGTCAGGGCCACGGGATGTAAAATCATGGCCTCGAGATCCTATAAATATCATTATAGGCCATTTCTGATAATTCTAGGTCACTATGTTGTTTTCGCATTTAACTCATGGCCATGAGAAATAGATGTCGTTTCCACAACATGAAGTCATGGACATGAGAAAAATATATTGTTCCCTCAACATAGGATCTCAAGGCCATGACTTTACGTCGTGTGGCCATGACATAAGGATATTGTTACCTCGACAAAATGATCTTGTGGCCACAACTTATCACATTCCCATGAGTTAATATGACGTTCCCACAAATTAATATCTCATGGCCACAACATATTATCACGTTCCCATGAGTTAATATGTTGTGGTCATGACAAAACTAAGAGAACCGAACATGTCCCCTCCCAGTCACCGTAGTTTTGCTAACTTATGTGTATTTAAATGTCTGAAACCTAAAATAAACATTATGTGGTTGAAAACATTGAATAGTTGTGAGATATGACAAGTGCTGAGCATGTCCGTCTCTGGTTCAGTGCCAGCCAAAGAGTGAAAACACATTTGAATTTAGCAGTTGATCACGTGACACACTGAACGTTCTAATCACACCGGTATGATCGTACACGTCAAAGGGTTAATAATGTTGTTCATGTTTGTTTAAAGGAATTTATTATCTATACTTAATTTTGTATAATTAATTTATTACTGTATGATCATAATGTAGTTATGCATTCAGATTTAAATGAAATAAGAAATTTGTAGTAGATTTTGGGTTCCTCAGACCAAAAGGATTATTGCGATATGGACATTTCCAAGGTGACCCAAACTTACCCTATAGTAGTCGGTGCTGTACACATCTCTGGACATGCCAAAGTCTCCTATCTTGACAAGCAGGTTCTCTCCCACCAAGCAGTTGCGTGTGGCCAAGTCTCTGTGCACAAAATGCTGTGAAGCCAGATACACCATGCCTGCTGCTATCTGCTGAGCAATGTGCAGCATCTGAGGCTGAGTCAACTCCACCAACAAACTCTGCTGTCCGTCTGCCATCAGCACCGCATCTGGACCATGAGCCCTGTGACAGAGAGAGAGAGAGAGAGAGAGGGAGGATGGGAATATGTGTATGATCATGTGTATGACTGAAAAAAGTTGGAGATCAGGGAGTGGATGTCACACAAACACACATTTACATGAAATAAGTTTTGAACTAATACTTGTAAATCCTTAACATGCACTCTAATTATGCATTGTTTTTTTGTTGTTTTTGTTTTTTTGTTTTTTTTTTGGGGGGGGGGGTGCAGTGGGAATAATATTTTTCACTATTTTCTTGTACCTGTATCCTGTTGTTATTGTAAAAGTTTAGAAATAGACATAAATTTGTCATCTCACCATGTAAAGCCATATTCAGTTTTTCAACTTGCTTAGACTTAAACTTTGCAGTTCAAATGAACGATTTCTTTATTGAAATAATCCATGTTCTTTAGAATTATAAGCTTCACATTTTTTTGCCCCATAAACTTCCATTGCCCCACAAACTTCCTTTGCTGTAGACAAATATTTGCTTTCCAAATCTGTACACTTTCCAAAACTTTTTTTGTTGTTGTTGTTGTTTTGTTTTTGTTTTTTTGGAGCAAGGTAGTTTTGGAACCCACTAACTTTCACCCTAAGGACAAAAGTTAAAAGTCAAACAGTTTTGAAACAACATGAAAGTAGGTAAAAAAAAATATATATTTTAGGGTGAACTATCCCTTTAACTTGTATGTAACCCAGAACATCAATATTTATAAAAACTAAGTGTGGGTATGATAAACACTTTTATGCAAACCTGAGAAACTTGTTGAGGTCCCCATGTTTCATGTACTCAAACACCATGATGAGGGGGTCACTTTCTACACACACGCCATAAAATTTGACAATGTGATCATGCTGCAAGTTGGTCAGGAGCTCCGCCTCTCGGTGGAAATCTGCTCGCCCACTTTCACTGGCCTCTTTCAGAGTCTGTGAGATAAGAAAGCCATGTATCATCTCTTATATATATATATATATATATATATATACTTGTAGTATTTCTTATGTATATATATATATATATATTTGAAATTACTTGTGTAATTTCAATGAATGTTTTGTTGTGTAAATATACCATACCTTAACAGCCACTAAAATCTTCTCTTGGTCAGGAGACAAATTGTAGCATTCAGCCAAGAACACTTTCCCAAAAGCCCCTTCTCCAAGCTCCCTCTTTAGGAGAATGTTGTGACGCTTTATGTGTTGGACAACTGCAAAACAAAGAACACTTATAGTTAAAGAGGACATATTATGCCCCTTTTCACAAGATGTAATATTAGTCTCTGGTGTCCCCAGAATGTGTCTGTGAAGTTTCTTCTGAAAATACCCCACAGATAATTTATTATAGCTTGTCAAATTTGCCCCTATTTGGGTGTGAGCAAAAAAAATGCAGTTTTTGTGTGTGTCCCTTTAAATGCAAATGAGCTGCTGCTCCCTGCCTGCTTTTCAAAAGAGGGCGGACAACAGCTCATGCTTTGGTTGCTCAACAACAACAAAGCTGGAGAATCTCACACAGCCAAAATGACGATTTTCAGTAACGGTGTTCAGCCTTACATTGTTCAAACTGGAGTCGGACACTGATGGAGAGACTCAAGAAGAAGTTACAACTTTTAGAATGCAACTGGACGTTTCTGAATGGTTAGTGGATAAATTTATGTAGTTGCTGTGGAGTTGATTCAACTCATCGTCTAGCATGTGCCATCATGTTAATCTTTTGTGCAAAACCCGTATGGTTGCCCACTATACTATACATAGCATACCTGTTTGCCAAACAGAGCCATACACACCAGGCTAATGTTTATGATTGCTATCAAATGCTGTGAATGGTCTAATATTTTTTCCAAAATATCGCTCTGACAGAAACGCTTCTTTTTTAGCAATCGAGCTTGCCAGGGTCAACTTGCAGGCTATCCAAGCTAACGAGACTCTAAATAGTGTGCTGTGCTTGTCTGTGCAGCCAATGACAGAACAGTTAGCATGCTTTGCTCAAACTTTTGCCATGGCGTTAGAACTGGTACACCGTTTTCGCAAAATGATGGTGCCGTGGGTGGAAACGTGCAAATTAAAGGGTGGTAATATTATAATAAGATCCCTTTCCTACGTCACAAGGAGAGTGACATCTGAGCAGCTCATTTTTTCACATGCTTGCAGAGAAAGGCTTGTCAAAACAAAGTTACTGGGTGGTCCTTTTTCACATTTTCTGGGTTGGTAGATGCACTGGGGACCTGATTATAGCACTTAAACACAGCAAAAGTCAGATTTTCATGACATGTCCCCTATAAAACTAGATTTTTACTATTTCCAAAAACATTTGAGTGATGGCTGTTCACATAAAAACTAGGGCATTGTGGGCAGCTGTCAGGGTGTTGCTTAATTATCTATGGGATTGTTTAGTCCCTTTAATCGTCCAACAAGGTGAAAATAAGTTAAGTATTGTCGTTCAGTCATTAAAGTAAGCAAAAAAACAGAAGTTTGCTACTTTACTACTGACATAATTCAGAGAGAAAACATAGGACGGGACTTGAGTTTATCCATCAGTTGTTAACTGGATTGTAAAAAGTGAGCTTTTGTTTTCTGGAATGGTGACTGTAATGTGATTGGCTTAATCACTGCAGCATGTCCCAGTGTTATTTTAGAATCACTGATATACTAATATAGTTTTTTTTTTATGTTATTATTATATAATATGTTAATATTTTTATATTTTATTTTCATATTTTCTGTTTTCATTTTTATTTTAGTTAAAGGTTTAGTAATTTTGTTGTGTTTTTTTTTTTTTTAGTTTATAAATTTTGCCTTGGAAACTAAGTAAAATAAAATATGTTTTTTATATTTTAATATATTTCAGTTAATGTTTATTTTATTTCAAGTTTTAGTTTGTCTTACTTCTAGTTAATGATAACCCTGGTGCGGCCTTGCATACATCAGCAGAGAGAAGTGACATATCACAAGAAGAGCAATTTATGGTATTTTGATTAAAGATAGATACTGTTAGAGGTAAATATATATATATATAGTATCTCACAGAAGTGAGTACACCCCTCACATTTTTGTAAATATTTCATTATATCTTTTCATGTGACAACACTGAAGAAATGAAACTTTGCTACAATGTAAAGTAGTGAGTGTACAGCTTGTATAACAGTGTAAATTTGCTGTCCCCTCAAAATAACTCAACACACAGCCATTAATGTCTAAACCGCTGGCCACAAAAGTGAGTACACCCCTAAGTGAAAATGTCCAAATTGGGCCCAAAGTGTCAATATTTTGTGTGGCCACCATTATTTTCCAGCACTGCCTTAACCCTCTTGGGCATGGAGATCACGGATGTTAGAGACCTTGCGCTCCTCCATCTTCCGTTTGAGGATGCCCCACAGATGCTCAATAGGGTTTAGGTCTGGAGACATGCTTGGCCAGTCCATCACCTTTACCCTCAGCTTCTTTAGCAAGGCAGTGGTCGTCTTGGAGGTTTATTTGGGGTCGTTATCATGTTGGAATACCGCCCTGCGGCCCAGTCTCCGAAGGGAGGGGATCATGCTCTGCTTCAGTATGTCACAGTACATGTTGGCATTCATGGTTCCCTCAATGAACTGTAGCTTCCCAGTGCCGGCAGCACTCATGCAGCCCCAGACCATGACACTCCCACCACCATGCTTGATTGTAGGCAAGACACACTTGTCTTTGTACTCCTCACCTGGTTGCCGCCACACACGCTTGACACCATCTGAACCACATAAGTTTATCTTGGTCTCAACAGACCACAGGACATGGTTCCAGTAATCCATATCCTTAGTCTTCTTGTCTTCAGCAATCTGTTTGCGGGCCTTCTTGTGCATCATCTTTAGAAGAGGCTTCTTTCTGGGACGACAGCCATGCAGACCAATTTGGTGCGGCGTATGGTCTGAGCATTGACAGGCTGACCCCCCACCCCTTCAACCTCTGCAGCAATGCTGGCAGCACTCATACGTCTATTTCCCAAACACAACCTCTGGATATGAGGCTGAGCACGTGCACTCAACTTCTTTGGTTGACCATGGCGAGGCCTGTTCTGAGTGGAACCTGTCCTGTTAAACCGCTGTATGGTCTTGGCCACCGTGCTGCAGCTCAGTTTCAGGGTCTTGGCAATCTTCTTATAGCCTACGCCATCTTTATGTAGAGCAACAATTCTTTTTTTCAGATCCTCAGAGAGTTCTTTGCCATGAGGTGCCATGTTGAACTTCCAGTGACCAGTATGAGAGAGTGAGAGCGATAACACCAAATTTAACACACCTGCTCCCCATTCACACCCGAGACCTTGTAACACTAACGAGTCACATGACACCAGGGAGAGAAAATGGCTAATTGGGCCCAATTTGGACATTTTCACTTAGGGGTGTACTTACTTTTGTGGCCAGCTTTTTAGACATTAATGGCTGTGTGTTGATTTATTTTGAGGGGACAGCAAATTTACACTGTTATACAAGCTGTACACTCACTACTTTACATTGTAGCAAAGTGTCATTTCTTCAGTGTTGTCACATGAAAAGATATAATAAAATATTTACAAAAATGTGAGGGGTGTACTCACTTCTGTGAGATACTGTAGATACTGTACTGAGATACTATATATATATATATATATATATATATATATACTTTATATATTAATCATTCATAATAAGCATTACCAGTAACATGCAATAAGAAAATAAATAGGGTAAATTTTGATTTCATGCAGACTTAATTATGAGCAGCCCTGTGGGATGCTTGCCTTAGCAAACACCACTAATGACTGATCAGGTGTTGGTAAGACATACAGATGAACTGCGTTGGATCCTGAAATTTAAATGAAGAATGCTTGCAGAAATCTACAGTCTAACAGTGATTAAGTTACACAGCGTCAGCCACCCCTGATATCATCGCCATGGTGATAGAAGGGGAGGTTACTATGACAACTGACCAGTGGCAACCTAGGCTGGAATCTATTGCAGAAGATGGAGTGGGGCCGCTGACGGCCCAGCACTCCACGGCAACTCACGAGTGTCCGATTTCATCATACTGCCAGGGTTGCGGAAGTACTGGGGGTTCTCGATGACTGGAATCTTTGTCATTCCAATAATAACGGCATCTGGGCCCATCTCTGAGGATGATGGCGTGTTGTTGCCATTGGAAACGTGGTGGAGCGGGCTGGCCGAGTCGTCGTCATTACTGATGACAGATGAGGAGCCTAGTGGAGAGGGCAAAAAAACCCAGACAATACAATAATCCATAGAAATAAAAAGCATTTGTATGGTCAATACACATGAATAAACATACAAATGTGTTATAAAAAAAAAAGTGTTATTATGAGAGTAAACAACTTATAATGATGAATTAATAAATATTAAAATTCATATTATTCTATATTATTCCATGTTATTATTCTATATTTGTGGTTTGTATGTTACTGTAATAGATCATGTTATCTGCTTGCCATTAATAAAGCCTTTTTACTTCCATAATGTGACGTATTTCTGAGTGAAACAAGATTCAACTAGAAAGAAATTTAGGCCAGGACATGTTTTTTTCCAATGAGAACAGATTGGATTGTGAAAAGTGGGTGTTCCATATTAGAATAGAGCCAGACCTGAAAGTTAACTGAGGGTACGTTTACATGACAATGATGTACTAAAAATGGAAAGGTTTTTCCTTTGCGTTTTTTGTGTACAGACAACAGTGTTGTCAATAAAATCCCTGTTCACACGGATCCATGAAAACAACTAAAAACGCTGTATTATGAATGTCAGGCCAGTAGTTGGCGATGTCACTTTATAAAGAAACACTACGCGCCTATAGACTGTACATGTAATACGCATGTGTGCATGATGTCACTGTTTTCACAAATTTGTGTTTTTGTAGTTTACATGTAGACAATAACGGTATTGTTTTCAAAAACTTGCACTTTGAAACCCATTTTTAAAAGTTTGCGTTTTCAGGCCCCAAAAACGCCATTGTCGGCCAAAACACATAAAATGTTTTCCATTTTTAGTTGAAAATGGTGTTGTGTAAACGGCCCCTAAAACGTTTGCTAAAACAATGCTTAAATTTATTTGGAATAACATACCTGGGAGCATCATACACCAGGTATATGTATTAAGAAGGTAAATAGGGTCCATTTTGATTTCATGTTGACAGAAGTGAAACTATTTAAATGATGCACTTACCTTTCATACCAAACTTGGAGCTTCTACCATATTTGAGGAAAACTAACATAAGGATGCATCCAGTTAAAGCAACCCCAGCTATCCCAACCACAATGTAAACCTAGAATATAAAAACACACAGTAGATTTTACTCTAGCAAGCACGTCTCCAATCTGGGGTCGGTTTGAATTGATTTAGCACAGTAAAGCTATAGTTTATAATTTATAGAAGTAACATTGTATCAAAGAAAGTCACTTTTATATTGAAATCATTTGCTTCTACAATGTTATATCAAATGTAAATGGTCCAATAATAAATCAAACAATTAACGGAATGTTCCTAGTGAATATATGTTAAGCTCTGTCAACAGTATCTGAGGCTTGCTGTCGATTACCAATGAAAATAATTTGACTAGTCTCTCAGTTTGTAAAAACAAACAAAAAAGAATGTGTTCTTACAAAGGAAATCTTTGGGGGGAAAATTCAACCACCTAGAAAAGTAATCCCACCTCAAAAAAAAAAAAAAAAAACAGGAGTGAGTGACAGGAGTGATGTGATATGAAGGCCAGTATTGTAACCCATACTTGGAAATTGTCCTATCTATTTGTTTAACCCATCCAAGTTAGTGCATACACATTACAAGTAGTGAACACACACACTGCGAACCATGGACACACACACTCGGAGCAGTGGGCAGCCATAGGCTGCGGCACCCGTGGAGTGATTGGGGGTTAGGTGTTCAGTCGTAGGTATTGAGGATGGAAGAGAGCGCTGTTCATTCACTCCCCCACCTACATTATTGAGAATCGAACCCTCTCTAACCCTCTGACTCTCTAACCTTTAGGCCACGACTGCCTCTAATTTAGACAACTTTTAGACAACTTTACAGATCAAGTAAACCATTTTTACTAAAGCTCTTAAATGTACAAGTCATATTTCTGATTTCAAACACTCTGGAAAGTTGGCCCCACTCACTTCCAGTGTAAGTACAAACTGAAAAAATAATTTTCTATAGTAACTGACAGCAGGCCACAGATATTGTCGATAGAATTCAAAATGTATTTATCCTTGAATATTCCTTTAATCACTCTATTCAAATACATACCGCAACTTTGTCCTCCAGTGGTGGGGTTTCTTTAAGAAGGCAGACAAAACAAATAACACTAATTATACAACTGCAGTTCAAAACTATCAAAATCTGAAGGTTTGAACAAATACATATAAATGGTGAGCGATAAAGGAAAGAACAGTCTTACCTGGACTAAATGTTGTGTCTGTGTTACATCATTTAAATTGAAAGAAAAATTGAAATGAATTAAACAGTGATACATAACATTCTACAAACTGTATTTTATCTGTTTTTATTTTTTCATGTGTTACAAAAAGCAGCTGGGTAAATCTGTTGAAAACTGATAAGGAATGTATACGAAATATTTCACTCCATTATCATAAGAAATTATAGTATGCATAAAGAAAATGCAGTCTAAAATAAACTCTCTTTTTAGAACTGCAATGATTTTTTGCATTGTGGCATTATTTTCATGACAATTAAGCACAAACCCCAAATGCCAGTAGTCTACTGTAATGCGAAAAAAATCTGTAATTGCTCGAATGCAATTATAAAATATATATTACTTTAAGTTTATGATAAATTATTTATAAATGTGCGCTGTAAAGTAAAATTACAAGTATAGTATTGGTTGTACTGAACTTAACTTACAATAATAATTTAAAATAAATAATTGCGTGCTAACAGGATGATTTTCTTTTGACTTCTGTATGAAATTAAGAATGAGATGTTTTCACTACTGTCACAATTACATTCAGTTTAGTTTGTCTTAGTTTCATTTTCAAGGACTTTTAGTTCGCTCATCTTTGTTTCCTGTTTTCTGTGTCCCTATGTTCCCTTTGTCACCAGTTACCAAGGTTATTCATCATTTGATTAATCAGCACACCTGTCTGTATTTCATTCATCACCACTGTGTATTTAAGCTCCTCTTTTAGTTCCCATTCATCGTCCGGTATTGTTTGTGCATGCCACACTGTTTCATTTGTGTTCATTTCGATATTACATTGCCTGAGTTTACTTTATATTAATAAATATATATATTTGGATCTACTTCATCTACCTTCTTCCTCTTTGGATTACACATTACAGAATACTGGGCCTTAAAAAAAAGTTATGAGTATAGCGGCTATTAATATAGCCCCGTTGGGGAACTTTGACAGGCCAGAAGAAACCATTATTTTTATTTTCCAAGGTGGCACAGCGATGGAGGAGTATGTGGAGGAATTCATTAACATCTGTCATCGCGCCACCTGCGATGAATACACCCTTACGGAGGGTTTCAGGTGCGGGCTGGACAATAAAATCCGCTTCCAGATGCCCCAGGGGAATACCTGCTAGACTTTAGCTGAGTACATCAACTTTTACTGTGGGCAAAGCTGAAAGGGATTAGGGATGTGTGAGACTATTCGACTAGTTGATTAAACGATACTGCTGCTGCTAGTCGACTTGGAAATACTAGTTGTTTACATTTTTTTTGCACATTTAATGTTTTGCTTTATATTTTTTTTACAAAGGCTAGGTGGGGTGAGGTTTAGACTAGTCGGTTGCAAAATTTCCGTTCAAATGTTTATGAAATTAGTCGTTGCACACATCCCTAAAAGGGATACCATCACCATCGTCCAGCCCCACCTTGCACCCGTCACCGCACCAGATCCAGACACCCCCATACTATGCACAGACATTAAGCCAGAGCTCAAATCTTTCGCAGTGGACGAGCCAGACAAGAGGAGTGAGCCAATCATTGCCCCGGAGCCTGAGCCCCACAGTGAATCTGACCAGGTGTGTGAGCCAGCAACATCCTGTGCCACTGTGGGAGTGCTAGTGGAGTTTGAGGGAATGGAGGAGGTCCCCGCCCATGCTCCCGCCACTGAGGGTGAGCTGTTACTGACCTTCATCATCACCGCTGGTCCCGCCCAGCTCTAAGTCTTCTATGTGTTCATCACCACTCTGCTCAACATAAAGCCTGTTTCGTCACTCTGTACAAATTCTGTCATCGTCATTGATCCCCAGCCTCCCTCTCCCTCCTCCACTTCATGATTAAGCCAGTCCGTCAGCCGCTGGTTTCCTTCAGTCTCTCAACTTGTCCTCTAGTGCCACTCAGTTGTGTGGATCTTCCTTGGGTCTTCGGGGAACCAGTATCGCCCAGGCAAGTTGACACCCCGGCTCGACCTTGGTCCATCGTCTTGTCGGCTCCACCTTGGCTCCTCCCTCCCTCACCTCCACCAGATACCATTGTCCTTACAGCTCCACTGGGCTCCCTCATCCCTCTGGCTCTGCTTTGGTCAGACGTATCCCTGGCTGAGCCACAGACTTATGAGCTGTCTGCTGTGCTCCATCTCTCCACCCATTCGGCTCCGTCTGGCTCCGCCTTCCCTCTGGCTTCACCTCAGTTCCACCGGCTCCGCCTCAGTCCTCAGGCACCCTGGCTCCACCTCGGACTCTTGTCGCTGGGGTTACGCCTCGGCCTCCAGGACCATCGGTGTTGCCTGGTCCCATCTGCTCTCTGTCTGCACCCAGGGCACCACTACCATCTGCTTCATCTCCATTAGTCGCCCCCAGGGTGTCGTCAGCCAAGTCTCTACCATGGCTCCTCCCTCCGTCGATTCCACCGTGGGCTTTCATCCTGCTGTGCTCTGGATTCTCGCCTGGCTACTCCTCCATTCCTCGCCTTCCTGGCTCCTCCCACCATCATCACCACCTTGGTACACCTTGGTAATCCAAGGAGGAAGAAGGTAGACGAAGTACCATGGTTACCCATGGTACTTCGTCTACCTTCTTCCTCCTTGGATTAGACGTTACAATTACACAGTAATGAAGAATTTGGAGGGAAAATGTGCTTACTGTCACTATGCTAAAAATCTTAAAGGTTTTAAACAGATTTCTTTATGCAAAATATAATTTATTTATTTATTTCGGTTTTAGAGTGAAAGTTTTTTGTTGGGGAGTGATTTCCTTTAAAAAGATTCATCCAGCTGACTTTGTTATATTTAAAATTTTGCTTGCTATAATTCACCAAAATACTGTTTCACAAGATTATATTATCTTACCATAATAGAACACTCCCTCTGTGGAAACAAAAATATGACAGCGGTTTGCTTGTACAATATAATAGGCTGTATTATTTATAACATAATAATAAATCACATTATAGAGTCATACCTGTCCCTGAGTGGTCCACATCAGGTATGTGCATGAAGTGTGCCGACACGTTTCCGCTGTCCTCTCCGAACTCATTGCTGGCCACCAGTGTGTAAATGCCATTATGAATGTGTGTGGGAATGACCAGCTGCAGACAGCCGTGGTACTCCGTATCTGTGATTTCATGGATTTCAGTCCTGATGTACTGCTGCTCCTCCAGCAGCTTTCCCTCATGGTACCAGTGTAGATCAGGCTTCGGGTTGCCCGTCACAGTGAAAGGGATGCACCAGTCCTGGTTCCTCACAGGCTGGTACAGCTGCACTATAGTAGGGGGAACTGTCCCAGAAGAAAAAAGAAGGAGCAGAGGAACGAGAAAGAAGGAAAGAGGGGAGGAGGAGAGGAAGTGTAATCACAGGATGTACCACAGGAGTAAACGAGAGGAACGTGGAAAATTTCGCTGTAGTTAGACAAAAGGAAAGTGTCTGACAGCACATGGAATGGAGGGGCAATATAGAAGGATTCTAGGGTGAGAAATACAAGAGAATGATAAGAAATGAAGAGGCTTACTATAATATTACAAAACAACATAAAGAAACATGCAATGCATAACCAAAAGCAAAACGGATAAAAGGATGTTGTCAAAGACTAACGTCTGGTTGTTAACTGTTTTGTCGCTGATAAGTTAAGTAAAAATGAGATGTTATGTTAGTGTAACATGTAAAAGTTTTATGTGCATATAAAAACAGATTGTTTGTTAAAAGAAGAGGTCACTCGAAAATGAAAATTCTTATCATTCAAAACCATATGATTTTCCTGCAGAATTTCCAAGCTGCTCCATTTGCAATGTGCCATGTCTGAATCGCAAGCATGAATTGTATGGCTTCAGGACATTTTAAATATTTTAAAATTTAAAGTTTGTCAGCCCCCTGTTTACTGTACAAATACATAATCATTCAAATGTTAGATATTTTAAAATGTAATTTATTTCTGTGATGGCAAAGCTGAATTTCCAGCAGCCAATACGCTGATTTGGTGTTCAAATCATGATAAAAATGTTCTCAGTATTCTTTGATTCTTTCAGGAAAGTTCAAAAGAACAGCATTTATTTTATTTTTATTTTTTGTAACAACGTAAAAATCTTACTGTCACTTTTTTTAATGCACACAAGTTAATGCATCCTTGCTGAATAAAACTATTATTTTATTTCTATTGACCCCAAACTTTTGAATGGTAGTGTATTTTGTTTAACAGCTTTGACCTTGTGCTAAACATCTGCTTTTGTGTTCCAGGAATTGGAATGGTTTGAATGATATGAAGGTGAGTAAATGATCTTCATTAAATATTCACTGAATTCCGGACTGAAATCCTAATTTTTCCTTTATGTTTGAACTATTCCTTTAACTGTAAAAGTAGCAATAATAACCACACAAAATAAAATGGGTAAATTCTACAAGAAGGCTTAAAGCTTACTATTGAGTGGGAAAGCATTTAAAAAGTTTTTTAAGCAGTATTATGCAACAATGTGAGTTTTGTCAGGCCCAGTAGACTAATGTGATAGCTTGAGGGGAAACTTCCTGAATCTTAAGCATTTGGCACATTTTCAAATGTATCTTGAACTCTTAAAAACCGTCCAATAGTTCAACCTACCATTCTCTTTAAGGAAGCCATCTAATCTCCACACACATTCATGTCAAATGACCCAGAGCCTCAAATTCAGTTTGAAATCCTATTAATTTGTCAAAATATACTTAGAAGACATCAAACATACAAATCATAGAAAAACATTAATCACTTACAATGTTTGTGAGTGTGACTGCTCAATGACATTAATTATTATTACAAATTCTGAGAAGCCAATTGCACCTTTAATAAACAGCCACATCCCATCACTGAAATAATAATGGGAAAAGGAAAAAATTATCAGAGGTTGAGTGATTTTTACTTACAGTCCCAATCGAAAGTTTGGTCATACTTGACTTGGATTTATGGCGCTTGCACTTTTGATCTAATGGTTTATGTTTGAAGGCTTCAAATTAGTTTTGTAGACAAAAATAAATTGTCCCTACATTCAGTAT
Source organism: Mylopharyngodon piceus (assembly GCA_039654765.1). Lineage (NCBI taxonomy): Eukaryota > Metazoa > Chordata > Actinopteri > Cypriniformes > Xenocyprididae > Mylopharyngodon > Mylopharyngodon piceus. The sequence continues at coordinate 31,834,984 of CM077443.1, read as the reverse complement.
CAATTGCCTTTCAAAACTATATAGTTAGTTTTTTTGTTTGTTTGTTTGTTTGTTTGGGGGTTTTTTTAATAGATGTATTGGAGCAGATTGTAAAGGAAAGACAGGCAACAAGGATCTAGCAAACATTTGAACTCCTTCAATACTGTTTAAAATTAGGATGCGCCTCATGATTTTGGTTGAGGGAAGCCCAGAGCATGCAGAGCTATAAATGGTGCCCCTGTAAAGGGCAAAGGGTGGTGACTTTTAAGCTCAAATATAAGATACTTTAGATTTACATTTTTCACTACATAATTTCCATACTTTCATATTGTTTATTTCATAGTTTTGATGACTTTGCTTTTATTCCAAAATATGGAACATAGTCATAATAAAGTCTGATGAAAACCAATGTTACTCACATATGGAGCAGAAACAATGCAACCTTGGCATCCGTTTTCAGGTCTTCCCGCTTAGGTCTCTCTAGCGCTGGAAAGCTTTTCCAATATTAATGTGGGTCCTAAAGCTCTTGCCTGATCATAAACCTTCTTTTTCCAGTGATATTCCTCTGACCTTTTTGTAATGTCTCTCAGCCATCTCTCTTTCTACAGTCTTTCTACAGTCTCCCTCTTGCTCACTCTCTCTCCTCCCCCATCATGAATGTATACGCCCCCTACTTTTGTTTGGCTAAAAGTGTGTTGTGGTGCTCGGTCCGATCCACTCTCAACAGCGTTTCTCAGAAATCGCTTACTGTATCTTTAACATTTAACAAATAGTATTGTTTATTGCAGTATTGAGTTCTATATTTCCATGATGAGGTTGTTAAATTCAAACCAGATTTGTTCAATTTAGTAACCTGACAATAGGATTATCTCATACATTGGAACATAACCACATGTTCTGTTCTTCTAATTCATGGTCATCAGTAGTGTTGGGAAAGGTTACTAAGTAACCTGTTACACTACTGCATAACTCTTTAAAAAAGAAACTAATTATGTTAAATTGTTACTTTTTTATGGTAATAAATAAAACTGTCTGACTTTTAGTTAGTGGTTTTAAGCTGCTTCAATAGTTTTCATTCATGGTGTAAAAGGATGTGGATGTCACACAACCTGTCCATGTTGGCATCTGCCAAATTTGGATTGCTTCTAACCAAATAAGAGATGGATTTGCACTAAAATACAATCCTACTAATTCACATGCCATTGTTAGTTATTTTTAAATGAAGAAATTAAGATTTGCACCAAGATCCTAGTAATGTCCAATTCATGATTGTATCATTGCTGATTTTTTTTCCCCCAATGAATTGGTTGAACTGGTTAATTTCCTTAATTGACAGATCCAATTGCAATTGTTAATAACTCTCTGATTAAGTGATTCAGTTGGAGCGAGTCTAACAAGTTAACAAATCACTGAACTGGTCTTGTGCGACTCAAAATAAGCCAAGAACCAGGAGTAATGTGATCCTCAGAGCTCCAGTGTACTGACTCCTAATAATTCATAATAATGTCAGACTGGGCTCTATTCTATCTGAGTGACTAGAGCATTAAACCCATCTCTCTTTAAATAGGTATTTTGAGCATGAGTAAGGAGCACATCAAAATGCAAAATAATAATATTAATAATGAGTAATAGTAGTAGTAGTAGTAGTAGCTCTTTAAAAATTTGAAAGGAGTATTTATACTTTTATATACAGTAATTACGGAGTAATATTTCATCAAAATTTCTTTAAATCAAGTACAGAATTAGTGTGCTTGCTCCACCACTGGTCATGACCCACCATTTGAGCTCTAGGCCTTCTGTCAGAAGGGGATTGGAATAAAACTTAACTTGGGGCTCACTCAAATGAACAAAATAATGCAAAGCAAATCCACTCATGAGACTGTGAGTTCTTACAAAGAATATTGAGAAGGACTGAAGCCTCATTCTGGCCCACAATATTCTCGGCACTGCAGGTGAGCTCTCTGCCGTTGTCATCAGGTGAAAGTCCACTTAGAGTCAGCGCAGACTGCAGCTCCATTTTGCTGATCTGGAAAAAAGAAACCACAACTCGAATCTGATCTGATTATGTTTAAACATCACGCTAATATTGGCTGTTATGCTGATTAAAATTATGTAGATTCCATTTGAAACTTACACTTTTAAATTTACTGAAGAAAATGTGAACCACGCTTGGCCATGCAAAACTCGGCACCATGATGCTAGGGTGTTCTGAGTGAGTGCCAGGGTGTTGTTATGTGGCTGCTAGGGTATTCAGGGTTGTTTATAAGTGGTTTCTGACTGACTAAAGTCAAATAAGCCCACCCCAAGTCTTTCTGATATTCTGGCACTGAGAAAAATAATACTTTGGACCAACTTTGTACCAACCAAAAAATATTCTCATTTGTACTCCATTTCCAGAAAAGTTTGGACATTTTGTAAAATGCAATAAAATCAAGAATCTGTGGTTTGTTAATTCTCCTGAACCTTTATTTAACTGACACACACACAAAAAAGACAAGATTTCTAATATTTTCACTGACCAACTTAAGTGCATTTTGTAAATATAAACAAAATTTGATTTTGATGGCTGCAACACACTCCAAAAAAGTTGGGACAGAGGCATGTTTATCACTAGGTCACATCACCTTTCCATTTAATTACACTTTTTAATTGTTTGGGAATTAAGGATACTAATTGTTGCATTTTTTGCAAGTGGAATTTTTGCACTGTCTCACTGATACAAGACAGCTGCTCAGCAGTCCGTGGTCATTGTTGTCTGATTCTCCTTTTAATTGTTTCTGTGGGGAGTGTTATTTGCTTTAACCATGATTTTCGATTAGACCAATATAAAATTCCCTTTGAATAAATGACATGATCGTTTAACTTTTTTTCAGTGTTTCTAGATATGACTCAGGTCCCTCCTCTATGAGTATATGAGATTTTTTTCAGTCATTTTATCACTAGGCAAAAATACAAAACTTTTTGTTTACAAAGTCATTGCTATCTATAGCACAAACTGTGCTGGTCGAGTTACTTGTAATACTCTTGGTTAGGATTAATGATGTCAGCGATGGTTGCCATAGTCATTTTTAACTATGCAGTAACACCAAACATCCCAGGCGAACAAAGCACCATTATCTGGATCTAAATAATCCATGTTCTTATTCTACACCTCAGTGTATTTAATCTGTCATACAGGCTGCTATACCATGGGTGAAGGCTCCTTTAATATAAGTAGTACAGTGAAAATTTTAAATATTAATGGACATGTAATGCTTTCTCGGGCTTGAGTCAAGCATCTGTGGCTTCAGAGCTGTGATCAGTCATGATTTTTAAAAGCCCATTATAGGATGCTACAGAGATTAAATGTTTAAATGTCCTTAATGTGTAAAACTGGCATAAGGAGTAAAGAGGTTAAAACTGACGTGAGGATGGCAGATCTGTATAGGCCTCCTACAAGGGCTATCATAAAATATGTAAAATATCACTGTACTTTGGATTAGTGTGTTAAACATTGTATTCTACGGAGCTCCTAAAGGGACATGGTGATGTAAAAATAAACAAGATGGGTGGAAAAAATATATTTCAGTGCTTTCCCTTGAGAAACTTTGCCTTCATTCGCGAAACCTTTGCGTCCCCCCATGAAACTCAAAGTTTCTCGGGTGATCGCAAAACGTTTGCGAGAGAACGCGAAAGCATTGGCAAATAATTTTTCCTTCCATCTCTTATTTTTTTCCTTCATTATGTCCCTTTAGGGGATCTGTAGTATTGCACCTAGTTTATCATCAGGATCTAAAGTTACTTATGATTTTGTAGAAGATCTCATGATCAATATTAGCATAAATACATTGATAGAATAGTCAAAATAGAGAAATTAAAGGGTTAGTTTACCCAAAAATTAACATTCTGCCACCAATCACTCACTTTCATGTCGTTCCAAACACATAAGACTTTCGTTCATCTTTGAAACACAAATGAAGATATTTTTAATGAATCCTGGGAGATTTCTGTCCCTCATTTGAAAGTCCATTCCACCAAAACTCATGGTTCAAAAACATGATTGTAACGAATCAAGCAGTTTAATCCAATATTATTAATCCGGGCAGTTTACAATCAAATCTACTGAAGAGACACAAACACTTTATATGTTAAACAGATTTAATTTAGGCTTATATTCACATATAAACATTAATCAACACACATGCACAGAGCACATCAAACATGGCATCCAAGAACTAACAAGCTTGTTCTAGCTGGTCAAGAAAGAACAGTTGAGCTTCTCTTTACCATATTTACGTTGATCAATTTTATATATGAATAAAAGCCTAAATTACATCTGTTCATCATATGAAGTGATTGTGTCTCTTCAGAAGACTTGGATTAAACCACTCAATTAATATGGATTACTTTTACTCTTATCTCTTTATGAACTGTTTGAAGAGTCATAGATTTGATGGAATGGGCTTTCAATAGAGGGACAGAAATGTCTCAAGTTTTATTAAAAATATCTTCATTTGTGTTTTTCAAGGATAAATGAAAGTCTTAAGGGTTTGGATCAACATAAGAGCGAGTAATTGATGATAGAATGTTCATTTTTGGGTGAACTATCCTTTGGGGTCATGACGTTTTTTTATTATTTTAATATATTCCTTGAGGTTCACTTATAATGTTAATAAAGTTTTTTGCACACAAAAAAAACTTACAAATATACAGTACTGTGCAAACGTTTTAGGCCACCACGCTTTGTTGTTTTAGCAATGTTTTAATGACCATCCATATTTATTTTTCAGTCTCTTTATTACGATACAAACAGAAAATACAGGAAATATGTACACAAAATGTAAAAAAAATTCGGAACAAAATTGTTTCTTTAAGCAAAAATCAGTATTTAGTGTGACCTCCTTTCTCAAAAAAGAAACTCTGAGAAAATTCTCATCAGATTTTGAAAGTTTTCTTGGCATTCCAGTCCTTTTCCGTTCCATTTATGTTTAAGAGGGCCAGGTTCCTGCTATTGCTTAAGTGTAAGGGGAGGTCACTAAATACTTGCCACTTTAGCCTATAAAAGCTGTTTTTTTCTAATTTTTTTCTGTTTTTTAATATTGCATACACATTTACTGTATTTTCTGTTTATATTCTAATAAAGAGACAGAGAAATAATTATGGTCATTATATCATTGCTAAAACAACATCTAATGGTGGCCTAAGACTTGCACAGTACTGTATATGTGGAAAAACAATTATTTTAAACTTTTATTCTGACCATCTCTCTGAAATGATCCGTTTAAGGGGCGGCTCCTTTAAAGGGATAGATCACCCAAAAATGAAAATTTGATGTTTATCTGCTTACCCCCAGGGCATCCAAGATGTAGGTGACTTTGTTTCTTCAGTAGAACACAAATGATGATTTTTAACTCCAACCGTTGCCGTCTGTCAGTCGTATAATGCATGTCAATGGCAACACCATCTATAAGAGTCAAAAAAACATGCACAGACAAATCCAAATTAAACCCTGCGGCTCGTGACGACACATTGATGTCCTAAGACACGAAACGATCGGTTTGTGCGAGAAACCGAACACTATTTATATAATTTTTTACCTCTAAAACACCACTATGTCCAACTGCTCTGCACATCCAGTTAGTGAGGTCTGATCGCGCTCTGACAACGGAAGTGATGTCTCGCACTCATTGAAGCAAAGCGTGAGAGATCACTTCCGTCATCAGAACGCGTTTTTTGACCTCACTAACTGGATGTGCAGGGCAGTTGGACATAGTGGTGTTTTAGAGGTAAAAAATTATATAAATACTGTTCGGTTTCTCGCACAAACCGATCGTTTCGTGTCTTAGGACATCAGTGTGTCGTCACGAGCCGCAGGGTTTAATTTGGATTTGTCTGTGCATGTTTTTTTGACTCTTATAGATGGTGTTGCCATTGACATGCATTATACGACTGACAGACCGCAACGGTTGGAGTTAAAAATCATCATTTGTGTTCTACTGAAGAAACAAAGTCACCTACATCTTGGATGCCCTGGGGGTAAGCAGATAAACATCAAATTGTCATTTTCGGGTGAACTATCCCTTTAAGGCTTGTCAGTAAATGGCCACTGTTATGATTGGCTAACATCATTGCATATGAAACAGTATCAACGCTCACTCGCTAATGCATGTGAATAAGTGTTTTGAAAACATTATCCATATAAAACAATTACAATTACAGACAAAGCACTATGAAATCATTTACTCATGGTTTGTGATGCAGCTGCTGTCAGATCCAATACAGTTGGCGGCTTCATCTCTCAACAAAAGTTTCTTTGCAAACTCTCCATGTGCCTTGTTTACCAAACAAAATGCTCCGAACAAACATATAATTCGCGATTCGGGACACCATTAAAATAAACCATCCACTTGTTTCCAGTGCTGGGATCCTTCTGAAGGCTGTACAGAGACGCAAACGAGCTGTTTAAACTGGACACGTCAAAGCGAACATTCTTTCACTCTTCCATCTGTCCTGTTGTCGACAGACTCAAGTGCATGGAGTATGTCAGAAACTGAATGCAGATCTGTATACTGTATCCAGTGTAGACAGCGTCAGTGATTATAATGGGTTACATTTGCTTTTGACGTGATGCAACACTCACATCCAGTGTAGGCAAATGTTAGCCGTTAAGCGACTGAATGCCAGTGGGCTTGTTCGACTTGAAGCAGCGCTGCACAGACCGATCGGTGCATGACGTCAAAGTACCGCGAGAGTGTTTTTAAAAGCATAAGGAGCCGTCTGCTCTCTAATCACTCTCGTGGTACTTTGATGTCATACACCAAGTCGAACAAGCCTAATGTCTTGCACTGGAGGCAGTCATATGCAAATGTATTTGCCCATGTGACGTCTCAGGCTTTTGGAGCTTGATTAAAGTTGCAGTCCGTAAGTTTTGCCTCTTTGTCGCCATCTCTGTTTAAAACCAGCAATTGCATTTATTTGCGGAATTATCATCTTTACATGAGTTGTGCATCGGCACGGCTCCTCAGCGCGGATGAATCTAATGTTTGCTGTCAGTCACCACATCGGTGTGGATACTGTACTTCGGAATCACAGATTCTACATCTTGGAAGTATTACCAAAACAAGAATTTTCACCGGAAAATGCCACTTTTGTTCTGACCAACTGAGAAAAAAACCATTACATAATAAATCGCGCTGCCAATGGTGATTAAATCTAACGATCGCTTAGCTCGGATCACGTCAAACCCTGCAAATTATTATTATTGTTATACTTTGTTCTCAAATTGTTAATGTTAACAATGTCAGCATTGCGTGACTATGTATTTAGTGTGTATTAGCGTTACCTGTAGATTTCAATTTCTGTAGCCACTCCGCAGTCCGAAGTCTTTTGCTTTTGACTACGGGTGATTCTCCAGTTGTCTCTGATGATTGTCAATTGGACCTTTCTGGATTACAATCCGCCATCAAAATGATAAGTTTAATTATTCCAGCTGCTGTGAGAAAAGGCTATAAATTATCTGCTACCAGCAGCATCCTCACATGCAATATAGCCTACTAGCTGGGACTCCTTCTTTATTTAAACAGACGTGACGTAATGACGCAAAGACGAACGGCTGCATGCTCAAATTTCCTGTGGAAACCCACCAGTACCGATTTTATTATAAAACATTATTACAAGCTTACCGTTGTGAATCGGGCTAAGGTAAGAAGATTTATTTTGGATCATTTTTTAACCAAACAAAGTTACGGACTGCAGCTTTAAATTAATGCTTCGTTTATGAGGAGGACATTTTAAGCTATGAAACTTGCGGGATGTTTTAATGGTACAAAGACCTCTTATATGTCAAAAGATCAATTTGATTTCTCATGTCATGACCCTTTTAAAAACATGGCTATGATTACATCCGTCAACAAAACAATTTATGTTTTGTTTGAATACTGCACATTTAGTAGATCTAAACCTACAGACAATTTGCATGCTGCCAACAATACGCATACTGCAGAAACAGTAAGAACACTATGTTAGTATGCTATTCCAACTAGCTTTATACTTAAAGGGCAAACAGGGTGTTACCTCATGGCTGGTTGAGAGAGGAGGGTGATCACTAGAATTTAAGCTCCAGAAGAGCTCAGGGGTCGGGGCTCCAGACACACTGCATATCACAGTAGCATCACTTCCTGCCATTTGACTGACTACAGCAGGGATGACCTCGACACGTGGGTACTCTGAAATAGGGACAGAAATTTCATGTTTGTACGAACTATAGTTTAATACTTCTTACCACAAACTGTGCGACTTAGATGTGCATTAAGTGTGTTTGAGTTCCATTACCACATGAAGGAAGAGTGAGTCTGGAGAGGGCTTTTGCTCTTCCTCCTTCCTGTAGACACTGCAGACCTTCTCTCTCGCTATCATCCAACCAGACTTTGATCCAGATGTTCTCACATGCACATTGCAAAGGGTTCCCAGAGAGCAACCTAAAGCAATCCCAAACAGACTTCAGGAACCAAAGGAGGCTTTGTATGCTGCAAAAACAGCGCACTGTACATAGTTTTGTACATATTTTTTTATTAAAAAGAAGATCTTACAAAGTCGACAGGTTTGAATTACGAATTGCCATCCAAGAGAGTGTTGATAGGTTATTGTCTCTGAGATTCCTACAGATAGAAAACAAAAAAGACCCAATTACTTGAAAATAAAGAATAACAGTACCAACAATTTTCTTTGGAAACATCACACATTTGCTAAATAATTACATTTCAATTAAGTTTTTTAACAAGACTCACAGATATTGAAGTTTGGAATTGTTGAAGAAGGCCATCGTAGATACATATGTCAGGTGAGTATTGGTCACTGTTCTGTGTAGGACAGTAAATGCTCACATAAGTCCTGCTCTTTTGTAAAGTGTCAACATTTTCCATGACCTTAAAATATCAAATACTCACAAATTCCTGAGATTTGAGTAGAACTTCATATGGTCCTCATTGATTGTAAATAGCCTTTTCTGATTTGAGATATAGCTGTGGAAAGGAAAGGAATGATTACTACCTTGAAGTGCTGTGATACATTTATGAATATACCACTAGTATAATGATTTATTGAAGATGATTCTCATCTTCATATATCATAAACATAGTAGTACCATAGTACTGTGATATATACACTATCATTCAAAAGTTTGGGGTTGGTAAGTTTTTTTAATGTTTTTCAAAGAAGTCTCTTATGCTCGCCAAGGCTGCATTTATTTGATCAAAAATACAGTAAAAATAATAATACTGTGAAATTGTTTTACAATTTAAAATAACTCTTTTCTATTGTAATATATTTTACATCGTAAATTATTCCTGTGATGGCAAAGCTGAATTTTCAGCATCATTACTCCAGTCTTCAGTGGTACATGATATTTCAGAAAGCATTATAATATGCTGAATAGGTAGGCTACTCAAGTTACATTTTTTATTATCATTATCAGTGCTGAAAACAGTTGTGCTGCTTTTACTTCTGTGAAAACAGCAATACATTTTTTCAGAAGTCTTTGATGAATAGAAAGTTCAATGAAAGAAAGTAGCAATGCCTTTATTGTCAATTTATTGAATTGTTGCTGAATAAAAGTAGGCCTATTAATTTCTTTAAAAACAAATCTTACTGACTCCAAACCTTTGAACGGTAGTGTACCTATACTTATCCAAAAAACTAATTTTGATTGTATTTTTGTTATTTTTTTTCATTAGGGTAGTAAGTTTCACTATTAGAATATACTATTGAACTATATGTAACTATATAATTAATCAAGCCATTGGTTTCAGTGAACAAAAAAGTACAGCATGGTATTTAAATGCATGTACCATGGTATTTACATTGCAGTTTATTTCACTCAAGAAAATCATGATACTTTTTAGCTAGCTTAATACGTTTCAGTAATATTATATGAGAACGTATAATTTAACAAGGTATACCTACGCGCCTAACAAATAAATTCAAGCCAACTGTTTCCAAGGCGCACTGGCATGTAAAAACAATTATTATAAAATTAGAGCAAAAATTAAAATATCACCCAATATCAACAGGCATTTTTTTTTTTTTTTTTTTTTTCAGAGACGGCTAAAATAGACGCACGGTAATTTGACATCAACCATCACCATATGAACAAGTTAATAAAGGTGCGCGTTAAAAAAAGCCATGATTTCACTACACCGCGCACATGCCTGGAGTGGGTCCAGTGAGCCGTTGTCGTGGAAACGGAGTGACATATTTGCGTAGGCGCCGATGCCTATTGCTCTGCGGACACGTTAGACTACTCCCCAACTAGCCCATACACAACAATTCATGGAATAATGTACGCGTAAAACTTAATTTCATTCGGAAATAACAGCAGTTTATTAGCGTTTCCCTCACGGCAGGCCTAAAAGGACATTTTTTTTTCTCCCCATGACCAAGCCATTTGACGGTCTCTCAAGTCGGCTCGTCTGTCAGTGCTGCCTAATGCAGGCACTCGAGCAGATCAGATCATCACAGATAAATCTCTATGAAGCGGACACTGTATCTTCACCGATATGCATCTAATTCAGTTATGTCGTTATGTGGCCGATTTATAAATTTGAGTGTAAGCCGATAGTGTTTTTTCCTTGCCTTTGGTAGAGAAAGTCAGTTGAGGTGAGTCAGCAGCCCCACTAAATTATTCTCTGAGTGATCATCTTTATAAAAAACACCCTTTAGATATGCTATTAAGCCAACTTATTGCCTATATACCGTGTCCCCGACCCCTTACAACCGCTCTCTTCCTCTCACACACTACATAATGTCTGTTGCATGTCACCCTATGGTCTTGTTTGATGTCAAGAGCTCATATGCACGCCCTGAATTATCGTAGCAAACTCCACACATGCTCATAGCGGTGGCTGAAATGGTCAGGTTGTGGATGTCATGGAATAGCAGTGCACTAAACTTATTTTGTCCCTCGACGAATTGAGGAATCTACCCACACACTCCTCACGCGCACACGCTCACAAACACACGCGCATGTTTTTTTTTTCTTTTTTTTTTTCCTTCTTTTTTTTTCTCACGCATCCGTGAAGCTGGAGCAGGTCTCCCGGTTTATTTCTCAGTAAAACACTCCACTTACATATCCGTGATGTTTTCCATGTCAGACTCCGGCACCAAGACAGGGAAATCCTCGATCCCTGGTTCTTGATCGATACACGAGATCCTCAAGGCATTGCAAAAGCACGACACAGGACAAGCCGAGCTGAGCCTCAGCAGCCCGAATAAAACCCCACACAACCCCCAGCGAGCCATTCCATGAAACCCTGCGGTCATAGCAGGTCTAGCGCGATGCATTCACTGTTGTGTAATGTCTTATAGTATTTTCAGCAATTCCGAGATGAGACGCCGCTGCTGTGGGATGCGCAAAGACGTTGTGCGCGACGCGAGACTGTCATGGAGTGGCCTTTTCTGGTCTCCGCAGAAAGGTGATAACGCAACGGGGAAATGTTCGCGTGCCAATATGTTGCGCTATCCGGGCTTTGCTTCTTCCAGACGCGGTGGTAAAATGTGTGGCCGCAGGCTGTGTGTGTCTACGGGCTGCGGTGGTGACGCTGACGTCTCACATCCAGCGCTGAGGAAGAAAACAAGCGAGACAGTGTGCGTGTGCGCGCGCGTGTGAAGAGGCAGCAGCGCGTACCTGCAAGCGCCTATTGATTACCGACCGCATCTCCCTCAGCCATCGCTGTAATTACATGTGGAGGGGGACGTTAAAGATGCTCTCAGCGATGCCATATCGGCAATAATTGATCACCTATGCTGTCGGTGGGGCTATCTTTGGGAGATTTATATTGACAGGGACGAGGAGATTTGGTATAGGCTGTCAAAGATTGTTTTTATATCGAGTCATTTGGGAAATGACTTGATTGTTTTCATTTTTTCGTCTGTTTAACAGTTCAATATGAGCTGGCTGTGTTGCTTTTCCATCATGCTCTTTTCAGCAATACCACAACTTCATGAATAGCCATTACCGGAGTGTGACGTGCTGTTTGACGCACAAGATGGGCTGCATCTAGAAAAATAATTACTAAACAAAAATGCCAGGATGTTTTTTTTTCTTTTTCTTTTTCTTTTTTTGTACCGATGTTAGTCTCGCATTCCAATCGCACTGTAGTCTATGGCAAGGAGACGAAATAGTAATATTAATAATAATATCAATAATATTATTTTGAGGTGTTTAACGAATTATCAATCTGTGTGAGTGAAGGGAACGGCGCGAGCGCTATAATGGGTTTGGAAAAATGCGCCTATGAATCTCACATTCGACAGCAATGCTTGCATTTCTACGTCCGTGTTCATCTTGTGAGAGAAGTTAGAGCCCATCTGTACTAGATTCCACCCATTATATAAACATTTTGAGTTAATTTCAACATGAGTACACTGACGGCCTTTGGTTTAGGAAATTACTATAGCACAAGCCAAAAGATGAAGTGAAAGGTGATGGACTGTTATATTTTTACCAGGAGAGGGCGACAAAGGCATTAGGCAACACGTTTTTATCACGGTCAATGTGAGCTGCAATCACAGAAATAACTATTTGATTTTTCCCTCTACACAAATGATTACATTCCCGCCAGTAAACCAGCCTTTTGGTCGTAAAAAAGAGGCAAAGGTACTAGATAAGATATGTCATGTATTCTTATATGTCTATCCTCCTGGGTCCCTCTGTCCACGTACGAGGACATAATATTTTAGTGAATTTTTCTGACAACATACATGTAAGTTTTAAAGGGTTAGTTCACCCAAAAATGAAAATAATGTCATTTATTACTCACCCTTATGTCGTTCTACACCCGTAAGGCCTTCGTTCATCTTCAGAACAAAAATTAAGATATTTTGATTAAATCCGATGGCTCAGTGAGGCCTGCATTCACAGCAATGGTACTTCCTCTCTCAAGATCCATAAAGGTACTAAAAACATATTTAAAACAGTTCATGTGAGTTCAGTAGTTCTACCTTAATATTATAAAGCAACGAGAATACTTTTTGTTCGCCAAAAAAACAAAATAACGACTTTTCTACAATATAGTGATGGGCCGATTTCAAAACACTGCTTCGGAGCTTTACGAATCGAATCAGTGATTCGGATCTCCTATCAAACAGCTAAACTGCTGAAATCACGTGATTTTGGTGCTCCGAATCACTGATTCGATTCGTAAAGCTCCGAAGCAGTGTTTTGAAATCGGCCCATCACTATATTGTTGAAAAGTCATTATTTGTTTTTTTGGCGAACAAAAAGTATTCTCGTCGCTTTATAATATTAAGGTAGAACTACTGAACTCGCATGAACTGTTTTAAATATGTTTTTAGTACCTTTATGGATCTTGAGAGAGGAAGTACCATTGCTGTGAATGCAGGCCTCACTGAGCCATCGGATTTAATCAAAATATCTTAATTTGTGTTCTGAAGATGAACGAAGGTCTTACGGGTGTAGAACGGCATGAGGGTGAGTAATAAATGACATTATTTTCATTTTTGGGTGAACTAACCCTTTAAGTCTTGATGCCCTATTCCACATTCAGGGCTTTTCAGAGATACCAAATGTTTGGAGGTTTCACCAGGACAACAACAACACTTTGGTCTTTAAAATGACTGAATGATCAAATTTAGCACTCTTTTATGGAAATATGATAATATTTTGTAATTATCATTTAAATCTGACTAATTTTCAAATTGTTTGTTATAAATCAACATCTCAGGAAAATATTATTGGGTTTTCTAATCAAATTATGACATTTTGTTACAAAACAGGGCATTGATTTCATACATGTCCACTGTAGAGGACACCAGGACTTAAATCATGTTTATCAGGCATTTTAGGAGACACAACAAGTGAATAGGGAAAGAAATTACATATTAATATTATTATGAAATATTAGATATTATTATGAAAATGTTGCCAAATATATTACTCCCTTTATTGCACGTCTTTTTTCATTATATCTTGCTACAAGAACACATTAATATGCAAATTAGATACAGTGTATAGATACATTGCATTGAATGGGAAAACCCATGTATGGCCATTTTACATATTGCATAAAGTAAAATGGTATATCAATTCATTGTGTTATATCTTTCATATAGTTGAGAATCATCTTTAAACAATGTTTGGTTAAAAAAAAATCCTGAAACCTAAAAAATGATTGGTGAATGAAAAAAAAAAAAAAAAAAAAAAAAAAAAAAATACCATTGTTTTTGCCTATACATGTCATTTCATGTCATTTTATTTTTTAAACAACTGAGTCCTGGTGTCCACTTATGAGGACATAGCATAATATGTGAATAAAATATATTTTTTTCATTTTTCCCCCTATTTCTTTCTTATGCTTTAGACAATTTAATGACATGAAAAAAATACTAAAAAAAATTTCCTGGGTCTTAGAAGGCTATATCAGTTTTACTGAGTTTTGTAGCCTATTATTTTTCACAATGCAGTGTAAACCAAACCAGTCCAATGCGAAAGACACGAGAGAGTGAACCTTTATCAACAGTAAATTTGCGAGTACAAACGATAATTGAAACAAATTTTCTTTTTTCATTTATGATAAATGATACCAAGCTGTTAAACGCAGGATAACGACAGCGCTTCTCAGTTGCTATGACGATAGCCTGTAATGAAAGCAAATACTAAGGGGCGGGGCAATATTGCAAGGCTGACAGCCTCGTTACCCAATTAGATTCTTAGCTTTTATATTGACAGTGTTTTTAACCAATACAGCTGCGCGTTTGAGTTCCGGTATAGCCAATCACGAAGCTAAAAAAATGCACGTAAACCTACAATGAAATCAAGGTAGAAGGCGCAGAAATTTCGGGCGAAAATTGGTGTGACGGAAGGGCTGCCTGCAGGTTTGTTAAATACTTTGAATCATATTACTACATAGGCACTTCCGTTGACAAGTTTACTGTTATTTCCGGCAATAATAAATAACAGAAATGTCGAGCGTTAATTAGACCATTATATACGTCGCCGTGCTGTAAATTAGCCTGCTAGCTTGCTAAGATAAGCATTTCTCAAAATGGAGAGTTCCTGCTGGTCAGACGCAACAGACATCAGACAATAATTCCCTCTACTATTTAAACAAAGCAGAGTCTTGCACGCAGAAACAAACTGTTTATAATTAAGTAAAGTAAATGGACTAACCAAATCCTGTGTTGTCACTTTGCAAGCCATTTTGTGCCCATTGATCGTAAGTGCAAAAAATAGGATGTTTATTTAAAATTTTCAGACAGATGTTCTCGTTATAGTCCGCAAAATTGACACGTATTTTTCTTGTGAAGTTCAGTAAAATGCAGCTGTGTTGTCAATTAATGAATGCTTGTACTGTTATGGTAACTGTAACTGTAAGGCTAGCAGGCTAAATGCTACATGCGCACCATTTTGAAATACTGGGCCTTGACACAACCCTAAACTAGTCCTTATAACCAGTGTGAATGTTAGTTAATGTCAGGTCCCAATTTTTTTTGTCGGTAAAAACGCACTATGCATTTAAATGGTCTTGTATGTTTCTATTGCGTTTTTTCTTGTATACCTTGTTTTTGTTTGTATTTTGAATTTGTAACCGTGTGCTTAACATGTTTGTATTATATCAGACAATAAAAATAACAGAAAAGTACCATGATATATTACCATTTTTGTAGATATACACCGTAGTAATTCCATGGTATTCTTTACATTATCATGTAAATACCATTGTGCATGAAAATGGTTATATTGAGTACCATAGTATTGTTATCTAATACTATCCCTGTTCCATGGTACAGACACAGACTTTTTTTGTCTCCCTAATATGACATATTTCAGAGTGAACAGGATAAAACTGTAGAACAGGGCTTGATTTTATTAATCTGGAAATTATTGGATTGTGGGGAAAAAAAATTTTTTCTCTGTGTCAGTGGTTTTCAACTGGTTGGTCACTGGTTTATTCTGGGAAATAGTGGTGTTATATGCAAATAATAAATGAAACTAACTGTGTTATCATGTATAGTTAAGATGAAAGAATAAACAGGCTTATCTTTTGCAATGCAGGAGAAAGCACTTCCTGTATTTTCTGTTGTTGATGTCAAAGACCATTAGTCCAGTCAAACGCCCCTGTATTGTAGCATAAATTCATCATTATTTTCCTGTTCAGTCTACATCATGTTAATAATTTTGCATATTGTTGGGCCTATGTAGTTCTTCGAATAATCAGTACATTTCAATGCTTGATTTTAAGGACTTTCGCTTACTTTTTGTACGATTCTGTTACTGCGTTGGATCGCCTTATAAATCAGAACCACTGACGGATGGAGGTGTTGAGAAATATAAAGCCTTGTTGACATCAGCTAAAAGTCATTTCAGATATGGAGCAAGCTATTACCTGTTGATGAACAATTGTGAATTTATTGATAAATCGTTAACAATTTGACAAAGGAAAGTGTATTCATTAGGGATGCATGGATATGAAATTTTTGGCCGATAAGGATAATTCTTTATATTTGAAATCTGATAACCGATATATTGGCCATTAAATCTAAATCCAAATTTTGATATAATTTGTTCACCATTTTCACCTTTAAAATCCATGTCCCAAGCACTTACAAACATATACAAGCATATACAATTCAGTAGCTTAGTTTGAACCAGTGCAAGATTCCTTAACATTCAAAGTTAATTTTACACTCCTATGGCCAACTTTCTTTATCAAAAAAACAAAACAAAAAACAACAAAAAAAAAAATTATTGCCTTACAGAGAAATAAAATAATGCCTAAATAATGCAAACAAGACATTGGACGACATTACTTGCGTATACGCCGGTTTCACACCGCAAGTGTAAGCAGTGTGTGAGCAGCGCATATTTTTTTTCGGCATGCGTGTTAACCAATGAGTGCATTCACACCAGGAGCAGCACGTGAGCGTCAAGCAGGAGCGTCGCGTGAGCAGCAGTGAAGCGGGGGTTTCGGCGCCGAGTCTATTTTTGCTGCACTGCTGATGCTCAATTAAAGTGAAAGCACACTTCTGATGGACAAAATAAGTAAAGATTCAAAATGCATGTGCCATAAATAAAATAGCCTATGCACGGACAATAATAAAACTATTTTATTATTGCTAGTTATTATTAATAATGCATCAATGTTTTTGAAAAAGAAACACCTAAAATTAATATTAGCTGCCATTTTAAATATCAGCACTTAGCTGCGTGCGCTGTAGCTGAAAAGCTGAATGAACACTGATAAACTGAAGCGCTTTGTTAGCGGGTTAATTAACTCAATGAAACGCATCTTACATAAGATTAATCAGATATTTATACAACATAAACATAATATTACAACTTGTATCTGCACAAAATGACACAAATGCACAAGTAAACTTAACAAATGAAGTTACATGCTAGTCAGAATGTGTAACTCCTGTTGTTGATGCACTCTTCCCATAATAACACAATGAAACACGTCAACTAAACCCAAAGAATTCACGTTTTATTACAATAGTGTTTTTATTATAAATTTTATGTAATATGACAGTCCCAATCATAGTTATTTACGCACAAAATAAACATATTACAACTTTCAATTGCACAAAACAAAAAGGCTGCAAATGCACAAGCGAACTGTGCTAGTCACAAAGGTGTAACGCTGTTATGGATGCGCTTATCCCGTAACAATGTGCTAAAACACAGGCAAACAAAGAATTCACAGCATTCTTGTACAGTAGTGTTCTCGTTAAAATTTTATGTAGCCTATATGACAGATTTGCGCTAATATATCGGCCAGATTTTCTTATCGGGGCGATAATGATAACATTAAAAATGGACATTTATTGTCCGATACCGATATGGTGGCCGATATATCGTGCATCCCTAGTATTCATTAAATTAGGATATTTTTGATTTCATGTTGACTTTAAAAACGGTGTATTTTCTTCATTGCTTTAACACTCAACACACTGTCTCTTAGAGTTACCCGTCGAGGACAGCCTATTCCATTTTGACTGCTGGCTGAAGACAATGGAGACAAAAATTGAGCAGCAGGAAGAAGAGATCACTTTCAGTAACATTGACACTAACGGTAATGTATAGTCTTTGAATATAGTGCAACAGGGCCCGCCCATTTTTTTTTTTGTGGTCTTGGTTTTGGATGTATTTGTCCAATAAGTTTTTTTTTTTTTTTTTTTTTTTTTTCTTTTCCATTTCGAGTACTGATAGGTCTCAAAAACGAGTACTTGGGGGCGAGGCATGTTCGTCATGGCGATAATGAAAATATTTTAATCAAAATTTTACAAAAATTGTTGACATAAAAATATGACATGAAAATATGTCTATTAAAATATGACTAGAAAAATAATTGCTAGATTATCAAAAATGCATCAATGTTTTCAAAAAAAAAAAAAAAAAATCTAAAAGGAACAGCTGATTGGTGAATAGGCGAAGCTGAAAAGTGAATGAACACCGGTAAACTGAAGCATTTTGCTAGCGTGTTAATAAACTCAACCAAATGCATCCTATATGAGATTAATCAGATATAGGCTATACAACAAAAAAGGAATACTACAACTTACATCTGCACAAAAGGACGTGAATGCGCACGGGAACTTGACCGTGCTCTGGATGCGCTCTTCCTGTAAAAACAACGCTGAAACAAGGGCAACCAAAGCACAAAGAATTTACAACATTCTATTACAATAGTGTTCTCATTATAAGTGAAAGTGAAAGTGACATGTGAAGGTCAAGTATGGTAACCCATACTCGGAATTTGTCCTCTGCATTTAACCCATCCAAGTTAGTACACACACATTAGGAGTAGTGAGTAGTGAAAAAAAAAAAAAACACACACACACACACACACACACACACACACGGAGCAGTGGGCAGCCATTTCTTTTTTGCTGTGATGCCCGGGGATCGACTGGGGCTTAGGTGCCTTGCTCAAGGGTACCTTAGTCATTTCCTGCCGGTATTGAGAATCGAACCTGCAACCTTCGGGTTACCAGTCTGACTCTAACCATTAGACCACGACTGCCCCAATAATGTTATGTATATAGCAGATATCTTCTGCACGCCTTCAAATCCATGGTTTCACTTTATTTTGCCGGTCTGGACGGGATGCTGTCCTAACGCTAACCAATCAGACCTCAGATACTGCCCAAAATGCCGCAATAACCAATCAGAAAAAAGAGTCAAGGCGATCATCGTTTTCATGATCAATAGTCGTGGTCGCGTCTGAGTACTCGTGCACATCCCTATTAAAGAGTTAAAAGTCAGGAACTAAACCAACTAAAATCTGACAAAAAGACAAAGGTACAAGATTGTGTACTTAACTTTAATGAGGGAAAGAACTACAATCCCATGAAGCATTTCAAATGACAATCAAATTAAAAAGGATGGCTTCAACATGCTGTCTGTCTGAGACAATAAAGTACCTAATACATAATACATAATTGACTCTCGTAAGCATAGATTTGGGAACTTGACAGGTATTTTTTTTTTTTTTTTTTAACCAGGAAAGGACTGGTTTTGATGCACACAGTTGTTTTTATTGTCTCTTATAACAAAAATCTTTTATTTAAACCCATGAAAATGCAGATCCTGTTGTAAATAATCACTTGTTAAAACTATTGTTCCATTATTACCCCTCAGCAGATTTTGACATAATACACACACACACACACACACACACACATACATATAATGGAGACTGGCTCTGTGTTATTTGCAGTGCTTAATGGGAGTGGGTGGGCACTAAAATGTTCATTTGGTGAGAGTTAAGTTCAAATTGCGGAGTGATGACTTCAACAAAAGCATATACCATAGATTAACAACTCCGGAGCTCACAGAAGGTCTGTCTTTAAAGATTTATAAGTTATCAATAAAAATCAATTCCCCTATGGAGAAAATGAATGGGATTTTACTTCCAGAACCTGACTCTTGCACTCTTTTGGCCAAAAGCTTTAGCTTTCAGCACAACATGTGTATATGAATGATTGTTAAATTCTAAAAATGCTAAATCAAAACATTTTTCTTTGGTGGTCTCCTTTGGACTCAATTTATACATTTGGATTTTAACCTAAATAAAAGGCAGTTATTTGTTAAACTGCTTTAAATAGGTCCTCAAATTTTTTGAGAACTTCATCCACTTGTGTCTGGTTATGTTTTGAATTCCATTGTGGCACTTTCTCAGAACGAGCAGTTTGATAAACAGGAATGTCTTAATTGTTGTTGAGGCTCAAGTGCCAGATTTGTGTTTCCTCAGGCAAGCGCCCTGCTGAGGACATGGATGAGGAACAGGCATTCAAACGCTCCCGCAACGCAGATGAAATGGTGGAACTCAGGGTGCTTCTCCAGAGCAAAGTGAGTAAAGCCGTACATGCACTTTCCTTTTCCATTTCTTCAATATAGATGACATTTTAACAGTGTAATTTTGTGTTTTCAGAATGCAGGGGCTGTGATTGGAAAGGGAGGCAAGAACATTAAAGCCTTGCGCACAGATGTGAGTATTAAGACCATGCTGCATGCTTATCATGAACTTTTAAACAATGTTCTCTAATGGTCAAGTATTAACAAGACTTCTGACAACATCCTTTGACCAACAGTTGTTTTCATGAGCATTTCAGCTTTATCAGCCAAAAACACAAATCAGTCGGATTTGAAATCCCACAAATCAAAACTCATGACACCAATCCGTCCATTAAAATCCCATTAAAATCCTCCAAAGATTTTTATGCATTTGATCCTGAGGGCAGATCTTCCGTTTTGTAGCTATAGGTTGGCTCATTTGGACAGACAAGCTCTCTGAAATGGGGCTATTTTGTGAGTCTTTGACATTGTGTATTAAAGGGGAAGTACTTCTCAACTTTATATTGTTGAAGGCATTCTCTTTCACTCTCCCCCACTTCGAAAACCCAATTACAGATGTCTTGACTCTTGAGCTGACCCATAGTCCTGTATGAACCACTGTTGCCCAGTGGTTCTACATTTAAAAGTGTCTTCAGATCTGTCCAGCCCTGTTTCTTGTGCATTCTTTGCCAAGTCTCTTCAAAAAAAGAAAGAAAAATGGACAGTAGATTAATGAGTAAAGCCTTGTATTCAATTAAAAATGTATTCCTTCTCCCCCTCTTCCCTCTCCTTTACTTTTTTTTTTGTTTTTGGCCACCTTCCTCCGTTGCCCATGTACTGGATCGACTTGCCCCTCCTGCGTTGCCCACCTTGATGTTGGCCCAACCTCCGCCCCTGATCGCCCGCCCGCCCACCTGACACCCCGGTTGGCCCCGCCCATAAACGTGCCCCTCCTTAAACGGGCACCTTACTTGACATCATGTGATTGAATGCCCTTGCCCAATGCCAACCTCCACGACCAATGCAGTACAATGCCAGTGTATCAGTCCCAGACAGCAGTGGCCCAGAGCGGTATGTCCCACCAGTTATTGCCTCACTGCCTGATTAGAAAGAGAACACATGTCTTTGATAACCTGCCTTCTGTTTCATTTTAACATTTTCACACATATAGTCCCCCCCCCCCTTTTTAAGAAACGTGTATTGTTCCATTTGACTTTTTTTTTTTTCTTTTTTTTTTTTTTTTTCTTAATTTGTATTTTTTTGTATATTTAAATATATATATATATATATATGTCTTCTCTCCTCCCCCAACACCCCCATTAAGTCTTTGAATATAATTTGCGAACTTTCTTTGTTGCACAGAATTGTATGTAATCAATCACTTCTCCTGGCTCAGATGGAGAGAGACTGCACTCATATTAGTCTCTGCTAAATGTGTGGATTAGGGGTGGGCGGTATGACCATAATGTTATTTTGGTGCACATTCAACAAAAAAATATGTTTTAAATAACCATGATGTATGTGTTTTAAGCTAAAGGTACCTTATATATTTCTCTTTTTATTTGGAACATAATAGATACAAACCAAAATATCAGGTTATTCATAACAAATGATTAAGTCTGATAGCAAAAACAGCTTTAACATTGGTAAAACGAACGACTTAAAACAATAAAACTAATATTATAAAACCAATAATAAAATCTGATTGGATAATCTGTGTTCAGATTTATAAAAAAAAAAAGGCACACCTGTGACCACGCTTCAATTGAATTCAATATTAATTTTAGAAGTTGCATCATTCCTCAATAACCACAAACAACTAAATGTCACAGTATCACAAAAATACTTTGTATTTTATTGTAATGCACCAAAATGTCGACAATCAAAAATATTCGGCTAAAACGGCAAAAAATTAATTTTCAGTTTTGGCCAAAATAGTTTTGGTGGGCTGAAATCATTGACTGAAACAGTGACGTTTAATTAGCACTTCTCAGATGCAACCAAAATGATTCTATAAGCGGCTTCACTGCAAACCTTACTACGGCTGGTTTAATTTATCACCTGAGTACATGACACCCTGAAAAGCATAAAGAGTTACCAATTACCAAAATGTAATTACAGCAACATTTATTTTCAATTTTGGTTCTCGGCTAAATGAAAACTTTAATTTCAGTTTTGATGATTTGCGAACTAATTCATTTCGGTGCGTCACTAGTATTTTTGCAATACTCCTTGCTTTTTGCGGTAACTTAAAACAGTCACATTAATGCATTCAAATATAGCTGCCATAATACAGCAAAATATCTATCAAAAGTTATTGCATCCTATGCATCATTATACTGCCCAGCCCTAGTTTGGATGATTCTTTTCATTGTTGATGATGCTGACAGTGAACTGTGGAAAAGCCCATCTCTTTTTCGCTCTGTCCTTGTTGCCCCCAACCCCTGAGCCCCCCTCCCTCACTGTTCACAACATCACTGTCCATGATTCTGAGCTAGTGCCGTGGCGCGGCCCTCTGTCACTCATCACTGTTGTCTTTGATTTTTCTCTGGTGCTGCATTTCCTTCCCCTTGTTTTTCCTCTCTTTGCCCACATATGTTCAGGTTCTTAATCTGCAAAAATCTCTCATTTTTCCCTTCCCCTTCGCCTTGTTCTTTTGCTGCTTCTGTTAGTTTTGGGTTTGGTTTCTCTCGTCGTTGAGAGAATGTGACGTGCTGATGGCACCATAGAGTGAATTGCAAAAGACTTTTTATTTATTTATTTATTTATTTTTTATTTCTTCTCCCAAATGATCTGGTGGTGGGATAGTGATAAGCAGGCCTGTCTTGCTCTTTCTCATTCTCTCTCGGCTCGTGTAGCCATACAGTGCCTGTTCAGTCTCAGCCCCTTCCACTGTCGCCCATCTCTTCAAGGCCTGTATTAATTGAATGTACGAGAACTGAGTGCATGTCAATTGCCCGTATCTCAGTCCAGTGTTGGAAGACTTAAAACATGTGTTCAGCAGTCCTCTTTTTAATTTACTTTCTTTTGGTTCAAAGTGTTATTTCCCCCTACTTCATTGCTTTGTGGAATGCAGCAGGGCTCAGGATCTAAAGTTTTGTATCCGTTTGTTTTGCTTTTGTCTTTCATTTCGCTTGATGTGCTGCTATAGTATCCTGAGTGTGAGTGCAGATATAGAGACCATTGGTGAGATTCTGCTGAAGATCATCCCTACACTGGAGGAGGTGAGCATACCAAACCCTGTACGCTATGTAAGAATCTGTACGCTAGTCTACTCTACAAGTTGATGCATTGTTCCAAAAGCATTTGATTTGGACATTTTCAGTTTTATTTTCAATAACTTAAATTTTGAGTCCAACTCTATACAATGTTCTGTTACAAATTGGAAAGCTATACTGTTTGTGTACAGTACAATAGTATTTGTCATTGCTAAAAATATATAAACCGTTTAAAAAAAAATAATAATTATATATATATATATATATATATATATATATATATATATATATATATATATATATATATATATATAAAATGAAGCTGTGGATGTGACTATATGTATTTTGGTTTGCACGTGTCCTTAAACAATCTTTTTTTTTTTTTGGTATATTTGGCAGTATCAGCACTATAGCGGGACTGACTTTGACTGTGAGCTGCGTCTGCTGATTCATCAGAGTTTGGCTGGAGGCATTATTGGAGTCAAAGGTGCCAAGATCAAGGAACTGAGGGAGGTAAGCACAGTGCTAAAAATACCACATGTCGTAAAATAATAGAGTTAGGAACCAGGAATCTTAACATATTTATATCAGCTTAACCAAAAAAATGCATTTCTCTGATGAGAAATTGTATTAATTTTTAAGAATACCCAGACTACAATCAAGCTCTTCCAGGAATGCTGCCCCCACTCCACTGACCGCGTAGTGTTAGTCGGGGGTAAACCTGAGCGTGTGGTTGAGTGCATCAAGGTCATTCTGGAGCTGATTTCAGAGGTGAGAAGATGACAGAGATGCAAGGACTTTAAAACAAAATAAAAAATATATATATTATTTGGTTTTCTTCTCATTTGGCATTGTAGCAACATCCAGAGTCTATTTGGATAATGTAAACACTTTGCTTCTTAAATAAAGCTTATATTTGTCCTGTGTTATCTCTAGGCTCCTATTAAAGGTCGAGCACAGCCCTATGACCCAAACTTTTATGATGAGACATATGACTATGGCGGCTTTACCATGATGTATGAAGAGAGAGGGCGACGGCCTATGGGTGGGTTCCCAATGCGAGGCCGGGGAGGGTTCGATCGCATGCCTCCTGGCCGTGGTGGTCGTCCCATGCCCCCTTCCAGAAGAGATTATGATGATATGAGCCCACGCCGCGGACCACCTCCACCCCCACCAGGGAGAGGAGGACGTGGGGGCAGTAGGGCCCGAAATCTGCCTCTGCCCCCACCACCGCCGCCTAGAGGAGGGTATGTAGAGAATGTTGCTCATTGTGCATTGCAGTGTTTTCTACAACCTACATGTTTTTATATTTGCAACAAGGGCATCATTATAATTATAATAATAAGAACTGTAATTTATATTTTATTATTATTATTATTATTATTATATCTTGTTTTTATTATTGCTGTTGTTGTTGTTTTTGTCCACATTCAAGTGCAGGAAGCCCCCCATGTTCATTTAATTTCTTTTTCTTTTTTCTTTTTTTTAATGTTGCAATTAGGTGCCTTTTATTATCTTTCCCACAGCTTTTGTGTTTTAATTGATTACCATTGATATTGTTAATGAGGAAATCGATGCAGTTTGCAATGCAATGTAAATGAGGGAATCAATGCAGCTTCTGTGAGTTCTCTGTCCTATTTTGTATATCATGAATCATAACTTATTACGCCATTTTTGTTTTCAGAGGTGATCGATTTTCCCACCAGAGCTATCACAGCAATATGGACGACAGACCAAAGTAAGTAACCACAAAAGCAGTAAATTTAACTGCCCTACAGCCTATTTACACCAAGAGCGAAAGAAAGAAAGAACTTTACACAGGCTGCGAAATGAATACTGTTGACCTGAACAGAAGTCAAATTTATTGGCACACTACATCTTTGCAAACCAACATAAAAGGAGAAAGCATAATTAAGGACTCCTGAGGACTCAAGATGGGTTTGTTATGTGTGATCTAAAAGCTGATAAATTATATTGGTTGAAAAGAAAAAAAATAATTGACATGCACATTGTGAACATTTTCTTTAAAAATGACTTTAGGAAGTCTCGTTCCTAGTGAATATGCTCTCTTAGCAATGTGTTAAAATTATACTGCTTTTATTCAATTAAAATGTTAATCAAATGACAGCCTTTTAAATTTAAACATTTATGTAATTTTTGTGTTATTTTCTAGTTTCTGTGGGTTTTTATATGTAGCTTTTGGCCTCTCAGGATGTTGGGTTATTTCAGAGATTTAAGTTGCATTCCCCCTACAAGCATATCAAATTAAGCATGTCTCTCTTCCTGTAAGCAGTGACCGAAGGGGGCGACCTGGAGACCGCTACGAGAGCATGGTGAGGATAAATAAAAATTTGCATGTGAATTTGTATTTTTGCAACATATATACTGAGACTCATTACTTGATGGTCATCTATCATTGTGAAGGAAAGTCTTTTTCCTTTCATTAATGGGCACTTTCAGAAAAAAGTGGAATGGCTTGTTCTTTCTCTCTGAAGTGACAGTGTAATAGATGCATATGTGAAGCTCTTATGCCTAGTGCACTGGTTTGGCCTGCTGTTGCTTGGCAACAGATTTTTGAATCACTTGTTGCCTTGGTTACCAAGGAGCAGTTAAATACGTAGGTGAAAGCCATCACACTCGCCAGTGAACTTTGGGCTCTGAGTGAGTTGAGCGTTCTGGAAGATGGCAAGCCTGTCGTTGTCCACATAGAGGATCAGAACATGCATGTTGAATTCTGCTGTACAAACTGATAGTTTAGACTCTAATTGGATGAGGTACATTCGAAGCTGCTGTAATATAGCCAATATGCTCAGCTGGACCATTGGCAAAAAACGCATCCAGGTCTTGTTTCTATAATATAATTTTATCAATGATCTATCAATCGTCTATAATATCAATTATGTAATAAATTCTTTAGAATAGTTATGTTTTATTATAACAGCAATTTATTAATTCTATTTTGCAAAAAAAAGACCGTTTTAGAACTATTAAGGTTTTTGGCATTCTGGCAAATTCATGACAAACTAATACATTTTCCTCCTTTGATTCCTAATATCATAATGCTTATTCCTTCCATTTTCATTGTTCAGTGGGCTCACTACTGTAATATAGTAATTATATTTAAAAGAAATTGTAATGCAGTGAATTAAATATTGTGAAAATTTGTGAATGAAAATTAGGGTAAATGTGCTTAATTGTCATGAAAATGTCACAATGCAATGAAAATGTTTAATGATTTATTGATCATTAGTATCTTACGTCATATTGCTGTTGCCACAGTTTTTAAAAAGTAATATGCCCCTTGAACCCAGGCCTTACAAGTATTGTACAGTGGTAAGGAGTGTTAGGTATGTGGTGAAGCAGTGACCTAAAACCAATTTAAAGGGGTAGTTCACCCCAAAATGAAAATTATCCCATGATTTACCCACCCTCAAGCCATCCTAGGTGTATATGACTATCTTCTTTCAGACGAACACAATCGGAGTTATATTAAAATATACCCTGGCTCTTCCAAGCCAATTAAGTGCATTCATCCATCATTAAAGCAATCCATATGGCTCCAGGGGATTAATAACGGCCTTCTGAAGTGAAGCGATGGGTTATAAAGTTTTAAATATGGATATTTTTGTTACAAAAACCCATCGCTTTGCTTCAGAAGGCTTTTATTAACCCCCTGGAGCCGTATGGGTTACTTTTATGATGGATGAATGCACTTATTTGGGCTTCAAAATCTCACACCCCCTTCACTACCATTATCAAGCTTGGAAGAGCCAGGATATATTTAAATATCACTCTGATTGTGTTTGTCTGAAAGAAGATAGTCATATACACCTAGGATGGTTTGAGGGTGAGTAAATCATGGCATAATTTTAATTTTTGGGTTAAGCGTGGTAAAATCACTGTATTGCATGGTCTTGAGTGGTTTATATTGCTTTAATTTTAAATAGACGTGTCAGATTGGGAGCTTGAAGAATCAGTTATCCATGTAGAATGTGCTTTGAGTGTATGCTTGTGCTCTCTGAATTGACTCCATGTTTATTTTTCCCCCATCATTGTACACAGAGTGGAGGTGGATATGGTGAGTGTTTTTCAGCTTCACACATACTCACACACTAGCTCAAGGTTACCTCCAGTCAAACGGAGCACTGCACTCCTCTTGATAGTGTAGTGTTTCCTGCTTTTCTCTCTCTTTATCCTTCACTGTCGTAGCTCTGATATCTTGATCACCTTTTCCATCTTCTTTTCTTTCTTTTTTCATCTGAAGACAATAATTCTTCTTGGGAGCCCTTCCAATCTGGTGAGTGTGTCAGATACTGTGATAATGGAATATGAATTATATATTTTAATTATGCTTGTATAAGAGTGTGAATGAGAGGCCTACATATAACTATGAAATGGCTGAATCACAGTAAGATGTTTGTGTCATCAGGTGGTCGAGGTTCTTACAGCGACATTGGTGGGCCTGTTATTACAACACAAGTGACCATCCCTAAAGATGTGAGTGTAAAATGAAACATTTGTAAAAATGGTAAAACTTGCAAGGTTATTATAGTTTGTGTTTTCATACTATTTTAAAATGAAATTAATTTCTTTTTAGATTTTTTTGTTTTTGCGGGTTTTTGCATTTTATTTGGTGGTACACATTATAAGTGAGTGGAAATAGTAAGCCAAGCAGGTGGTATTGGGAAATGACCTGAGTCTGATTTGCCCACACCTAAGCACCAGTGTCATTTTAGTATTTATATACTGTTACCGTATTTAATCATTTATTCGTAGCTTACATTTTTTTATTTTTATTTTATTTTTTATATATATATAAAAAAAAAAATAAAATATTTTTTTTTATATATATATATATATATATATATAAATAAAAATATATAAAATAATAAACGAAGCAATTCCAATAGGGTCCTCGTACCATCGGTGGTCTGGCCCTAGTTAAAGCTATTATATATTTTATATATATATATATATATATATATATAATAGCTTTAACTAGGGCCAGACCACCGATGGTACGAGGACCCTATTGGAATTGCTTCGTTTATTATTTTTTAAATTTCTGTTTTAGTAATTTTAATTCACGATAATGTTTGCATTGTTTTATGCATTTACTTCACTTTCCAATACAATCAAGTATTAGTTGAAAAGTTCAAATAAAGGAATATTTCCAGCCCAGAGTTGATTATTGAAAAACTGGTTTGTTCATCTTAAATGAGACATCATCAAAGTTTGAGTGCAATAATCACATTGCAGTATATTGTAGACAAAATTGGAGATTAATCATAATGAATATGCAGCAACAATAAAAAAAATAAAATTAAAACAACTATTCCTCTGGTATCAACTTTAACAGTGTGCAGATCCTTATTCATCTCATAACGGGTAGCCCTGATAATTGGATCGCTCAGCTAATGTTGCACATTAGAATCATAGAAGACACATACATGCTAGGGTATCACATAAGGCTACATAATACATTTATTGTCAAGTTCAACTAGTTTTATTTTCTTGGCAAAATTGGTGATTATCCATTAACAACGCAGGCAGAAATTCAATTCCGCTACTAATCGGAGCCAGATGTGATGACATGCGTACTGTGATAAAGGTCTATACCCAGCCCTAATTCACACCCAGAATACTGCCTTTTATAAAATAACTATTTATTGTTGTTGTTTCAGTTAGTTTTCAACCAGTTTTTAGCTTGGTTTTAGTGGAATGGCAAATATTTAATTTCATTTAACACAGATACTTCAAATCATTTGTTTTTAGCATACCATGATATCCCTGAATCGTACTTACTAAAGCTTTGCCCAACTCTTGTTCTAGCTGGCCGGCTCAATCATTGGGAAAGGCGGACAGAGGATCAAGCAGATCCGTCATGAGTCAGGAGCTTCTATCAAAATCGATGAGCCTCTGGAAGGCTCAGAGGACCGGATTATTACCATCACAGGCACACAGGACCAGATTCAGAATGCCCAGTATCTACTACAGAACAGGCAAGTCTATCACCTATTCCTGCACTTTACCACAACCCCATCCTGACACCTAACCATCATGTGTCCTGACCAGGTGCGACAGGTTTCCAGCAACTTTTCTGTGCTCAATGAAACCACAGATATGCTGTACTAAATCATAGCCAATCAGAATGGGATTTTGGACTAATGAGATTTCAGTGTGGGTTCTGATTCTACTTAACAATAACAATCCTTATAGACTGCTTCGGAATAAGAACCAGATCTCTATTCCCAAGGCTAGTTAGCACATAAATAATCGATTTTCATCTGCTTTATCTTGTCAAACCTGGTTTGAACACACTCAACACTTACACTTAACAACCAAACAAATCCTTTTTTCCTAAGTATTCTAAGTCTTGTATTTTGTTAGGGTGAAAATGAGGGGCTTTTGCACCGGAGGAATGTTTTCATAGTTCCTATAACTATTGGCGGAAGTACCCGCTTTTTGGCGTGTTCGCACCGCAGGAACTGGGAACGATTTTAGTTATAGGAACGCCTTTTGGGGGACTAAATTAGCTCCTACATCAGAGTAGGGTCTAACCCAGCACAATTGGAGCTACCAGTGATGAAAATGTACGTTGATTGGCCAAACGCATGCCATACAAAATGCTGGCACCTGCCATTT
Organism: Mylopharyngodon piceus; assembly: GCA_039654765.1. Classification (NCBI taxonomy): domain Eukaryota; kingdom Metazoa; phylum Chordata; class Actinopteri; order Cypriniformes; family Xenocyprididae; genus Mylopharyngodon; species Mylopharyngodon piceus. Next base: position 31,804,810 of record CM077443.1, on the reverse strand, counting down.
TTAAAAAGCTGCGTAAACGCACAGTTTACATATACTTATTCCACAAACTAACTCCACAAATATGGAAAACAGTGATAGATGGACCGACGGTGAAGTCTAGGCACTTCTCAACTAAGCTAAGCTAAGGAGGAAATCCAAATCCATTGGGCATCAACCACACGACAAACATTATAATACTAAAATACCGTTTACTTTCTTTGTTTAACTTGTCTATCTAATAGCGTATTAGATGGGACTGTTGAACAGATCGTTAATCTAATGATGACGGAGAATTGGAGGACTGTGTGCTCAGAATCTGGCGTTCTCAGTAGCGTCAAATACAAGTCCCGCACAACAACCAGAGTGGCAGGACGTTGTGACGGCTTACGTCACTTCAGAGTTTCTACTGGCGGTGCGAATGCATCCAGGAAAATGGCCCTAGGGGACTGCCCTGATGGCTAGTTCCTGTAACGGAGTTCCTATAACTACCCTGTGTGAAAGCCCCTATAGAGGTTCTGAAATGCTAATCCAAATTGCCGGTCTCTTTTTGCGTTTGTATGTGGAACTAAAATGTATTTTCAGTAGTTCTACACACTTGCTTTGTGCTTCATATACATTTGACTGCTGTTTCATGCACTTCTCTTTGCCTGACCTTTCATATTTTTTTTTTTCCTTTTGTGAAATGTGTACAAAAGGGTTTGTTTTATTAGTTCCATTTGGGATAGAATCCAAACATAATTTACAGAGGGGCAAATGAGTGGGACCCAGGAGAGTGGAGTAAACGCTGGCTTGCTTCTGTGTGGAAGACTTGTGATTTTGTTGTTGTTAGTTAGATGAAGTGACAACAAATCACAGTCTGCCCTACAGCACAGGCCCAGCATCATCTGCCCCTACCCTCAAACACATTTCACCCACCCTAACTGAAGAGGCCTGCCAGTTTAACCTACTCTGACTAACATCTGTACTCTCATCTGACCATGTCTTTGCTGGTTTATACTCTGTCTGAAATCAAGCTGATTTGAAGTCTCTCTGCTGTAACGTTTGTTAATTCAGCATGGACAAACAGAACGTAAACCAGCCTTTCTGCTGTTACATGCTAGCGTAACTGCTTTCTAATGCAAAATGAAAAACTGGCTCCTGTCTGTAACATGCAATGATGTTCTCATGCAAATGAAACACTCTTATTATTCACTATTATTCACACTCTTATTATCTATTGCATGGGTATTCAGTAATAAGTCATTTTTTTAAATTTAAAGTCAGCATGAAATCAAAATTGACCTTGTTTTACTCTTCTTAATTGATGTGGTATTACTGAGAACGATTCCTAGGTGCACATTAGGGGTGGACGGTATAACCAAAATCGTAGTAATTTTATCTCATGATAATGATTGCATGATAATTATTTTTGCTGGAAATAAGGATGTTACAAAACCAAAATTTTAGATGCCATTGAAATTTCACAATTCTCAATACCAATTTCGATATCACAGCAAAACTAAAGGCTGGAATACACTACATGACTTTTCCCCCGATTTATAGTCTGGAGGAGTCAACGCTAGGCTTGCTGTGGTAGTGTGCACCGCCCCCACTGTCATTTTTTCTTTTTTATAGAAATAAAAACCATTTAGTCCACTTGGTCAACGGACGCTACAATTATAATCTGAAAGCGTCTGCTCCATAAAGCACAAGCTGCATAGTCGCAGCACAGTGCAGCAGGAGTCCGATTTCACTTGTCACGTGAAGAGAGTAAGGAGTGATGACTGGCAAGATGATGCCGGAGGTTTTGACAGATCCTGAGCGTCATTGACAAATGGTAGACTGCATTTAATGACAGTCACTGATCTAGCTGATTTGGACGTTAAGTTTGGGCTTTTAGGGAGGAATGAAAGCGCATCGCTTTGAAGAAATAAATGCACTAAAATCGTACAGCTCTAGTTTCTTGCTGTCATTGCTGTAGGGCTGCTGTCGTTGCAATGTCTCCATAATAGCATTGCAAATTTATTGTCTTTTTCAGACACCTGGTAGAACTGCCAGACGAGACAGGTGAATATAGTCAAGACATTTTAGCTGCGCATAGAAAAATTGTCTTGCGTGTTTTGCGTCATCTGATTGGCATTTATAGAGACCACCGATCAAACTATATAAAACTTATTATCGACCGTTCAATCGGAGCACCCTTACTTTTCGGCTGATGTCATTTAGGCATCGAGGTCTATTGGTTAAGCAATTGCCAAATAGCTGTTTATTCATTGGTTCACGATGCAGTTGTCAATAATGCAGCCTTTTACAAATTTTGCCTTAATAGTTAATGGAGAAATCATAACTCAGTATAGTGGCTTTAGTCCTGCCTTAGAGTTAAAATGTTTATTTATTCATTTATAGCCTGAATTGTGCTAGGGATACATATCTTCAAAACTGACTTAAAGGGTTAGTTCATCCAAAAATGAAAATTATCCCATGGTTTACTCACCCTCAAGCCATCCTAGGTGTATATGACTATCTTCTTTCAGATGAACACAATCGGAGATATATTTAAAAATATCCTGGCTCCTCCAAGCTTAATAATGGCAGTAAATGGGGGGCCCTATTTTGAAGCAAAAAAAGTGCATCCATCCATCCATCCATCGTAAAAGTACTACACACGACTCCAGGGGGTTAATAAAGGTCTTCTGAAGCGAAGCAATGGGTTTTTGTAAAAAAAAAAAAAAAAAAAAAAAAAAAATATTATAGATATTATAAATAGATTTTTTTTTTTTAATATATCTCCGGTTGTATTCGTCTGAAAAAAGAAAATTATATACATATTGCATGGCTTGAGGGTGAGTAAATCATGGAATAATTTTCATTTTTGGGTGAACTATCCCTTTAAGGAAGCTCTGTATAGTTAGGATAGTTTTGGGTTCATCTGAGTTCATTTGGATGCATTTCTTACGGGGTGTTTACATGCGCAACAGCTAGATGGCAGTCAAATGAAATTTATTTACATAGTGTTTTCTGTGTAATCTAAAACTAGTCATCCTGGCAATCTGGCCATAAATGCAGTGAATCAATGCTAAATCCCAAGCACAAAAGTTATAACTAAATGCACTGGGTGGCGTTGTGGAGCGTGTTGATTGTATTTGATAACAAAGCGTTGTTGTCTGCCTCGCAAAATTTGGAATTACTTAGATCAGTATGATCTTAATAAATAATCTTACAAAACAGAATTACTTTTGATGAAATTAATCAGTGAAACTGAGTTATAATAATATCACCACCAAAATGAGAAATCGCTGAAATCCAAACACGAGTTGAATGAGGAAAGACAGCTGTCCATCACTGCATTCATGACTGCAGGTAAGCGCAGCTGTACCCCCGAGTGAGCCGAGAAGGTAACTTATCTGATAGCAAAATGATCTCGAGACAGATGCTTCCTTTAAGTTTCATCAAGGGAGACAGGTTTAAGAACAGAAAACACAAAGCGCTGTAAGAAACTTAGCTCTTATCTTTGTGTCCCTGCAACATCTGTGTCAGCGGAGTGCATTTTCTCTGCAGCCGGCCTTACCTATTGTTATCAAACTGTGGAGCCAACTTTCACCCGAGCATGTGGATATTATTGTTTTTCTCAACATGAGCATATGAAACAATATAAACACGAAAACCATATGCCAACTCTTGAGTGTATAATGTTGCCTACGTTCTGTACAATAATTGGTGCAGTCTGCTTTATTAGTATTTTTTCCTGTTCGCTCTTTGAGCTTAAATGCTATATATATATATATATATAAATATATATATATATATATATATATATATATATATATATATATATATATATATATATATATATATATATATATATAATATACACACACACACACACACACACACACACACACACACACAGAGTTGCAAGAAAAAGTATGTGAACCACTTGCAGAATCTGTGAAAATGTGCAAAATTTTAACAAAATGAGAGATCATACAAAATGGATGTTATTTTTTTATTTAGTACTGTCCTGAGTAAGATATTTTACATAAAAGATGTTTACATATAATCCACAAGACAAAAAACAATAGCTGAATTTATTAAAATAACCCCATTCATAAGTATGTGAACCATTGATTCTTAATACTGTGTGTGGTTACCTGGATGATCTACGATTGTTTTTTTGTTTTGTGATGGTTGTTCATGAGTCCCTTGTTTGTCCTGAGCAGTTAAACTGAGCTCTGTTCTTCAGAAAAAATCTCCAGGTCCTGCAGATTCTTCAGTTTTCCAGCATTTTTTGCATATTTGAACCCTTTACAACAGTGACTGAATGATTTTGAGATCTGTCTTTTCACACTGAGGACAACTGAGGGACTCAAACACAACTTTTAAAAAAGGTTCAAACATTCACTGATGCTCCAGAAAAAACATGATGCATTAATAGATGGGGGGTGAAAACATATGGAATTTGAAGATCAAGGTAAATTGTATTTAATTTGTCTTCCGGGAAACATGCATATAACAAATATTTTCTGTTGCTTCCGAAGGGCAGTACTAAATGGAAAAAAAAAAAAATGATATTCAAGCGAAATAAGAAAAATTTGGACCTCTTCATCCTGTTCAAAAGTTTTCACCCCCCGACTCTTAATGCATCGTGTTTCCTTCTGAAGCATCAGTGAATGTTTGAACCTTTTTTTAATAGTTGTGTTTGAGTCCCTCAGTTGTCCTCCATGTGAAAAGATGGATCTCAAAATCATTCAGTCACTGTTGTAAAGGGTTCAAATATGCAAAAGATGGTGGAAAACTAAAGAATTTTTGGGACCTGGAGATTTTTTTCTGAAGAACAGAGCTCAGTTTAACTGCTCAGAATAAACAAGGGACTCATGAACAACCATCACACAACAAAAAAACAGTCGTAGATCATCCAGGTAATGACACACAGTATTAAGAATCAATGGTTCACAAACTTTTGAACTGGGTCATTTTAATAAATTCAGCTATTTTTTTGTCTTGTGGATTATATGTAAACATCTTTTATGTAAAATATCTTACTCAGGACAGTACTAAATAAAAAATAACATGCATTTTGTATGATCTCTTATTTTGTTAAAATTTTGCACATTTTCACAGATTCTGCAAGTGGTTCACATACTTTTTCTTGCAACTGTATATATTGTTTATAAATATTGTTTAATGTTTTCTGCTAAAAACCTAAATATATATAACGAAAGCTTATTGTGTATATTATTGCCTAATCGTAAGCTTGTTCAGAAATGGTGACCACTTGCTGATTTAAAAAATAGCGTTTTTCTCGTTAAATGTCATTTAAATAAATGAATATTTGAATATTCGTTTTTTATTAGCCCAAATGTTCGAATACAATATTTTTGAAAAATGTCCATCCCTAGTTAGTAAAGCCCAAAGTATACTTCGGCCGTAATTTTCATCATCCGGAGGGCTCGCGGACGTCCACACACCCCGTCTGCGTACAGGCCAAATTTCGAGACCGCGCGGACGGTGCGCGTGCAACAGCGCATGCGCAAGCAGGACAGAAGAGTCCACAAGGTGGCAATACGCACAGTACTGAGCACAGTGTGCAGTCATCGAAGAAGAGTGTGGAAAGAGCGATTCAAAAACAAGACGAGTAAACTTAGAAGCATATTCTTCTCCATCGTTTTTGATTCTTGTTCTCTTGGTGTATCTTCTGAACTATGTTGCAATGGTGGATGCACTATTTTTCTTTTCCGATCCTGCCCAGCGAATGTCCCGTTGATGACACAATGTCTAGTAGAGTATAGAAAAAAAACTGTACTGCGCATGTGTCGAACTCAGTCATCTGCACGCATCCGCGGTTGAGTATACTTTGAAAGATGCGCGGACACGACTGCGTGCGAGACGCGTCCGGGCGCAGAAAGTGAAGTATACCCGGGCCTTAACGATGTTTCATGTTGACTTTAATACCTGTTGCATGCAAGTATGAGTACATCTTAAAGATACTAATCGGGTCAGGAAACAACCTTAAAATGCTCAAAATAAATCAACATGTTTAATTATCTTTCCTGCACAGATGATATACTCCTGCTTTGTGAATACTGTATTTATTTTATTATAATGCTATGCATACAGTTTGTTTTGTATTGTTTATTGTAACAGCATTTTCAGACTAAAAAAATCACTTGGCCGCTGGCTGAACTGACCCAGCACTGTGAGGTTTTGTCTGTGTTTTCATCCATGTCATTTCCTCTTTCAGCGTGAAGCAGTACTCTGGTCGGTTCTTCTAGAGGGTGGAGATCGAAGCCAAACTGCCATACCCATTCACTTCAACTTGTTTTCAGAACCTACATTCCTCTGCTTCTTGGGTAGATGTGCTCCCTGCCAGTTCTCCTAACAATATTTTTTTTAAACAACATATTTGAGGGAAAAGTTTTCTCAAAAGCAAGTGGATCCTCTTATTTCTTTAACATATTCTTTCTGCACGCGATTTTTCCATTATTGATTGTACTGTTTCGTAAGTAGGGGGAGCCCATCTGTGATGTCCGCTGTTGGCCTTACCAGAGCTGCATGCTTAGTCTGTGCAACATGCAGAATGTTATCATATATGATTTTTCTTTTTCTGTTTTTGCCAATGAATTTATTGTTCCATTATCTTGTTTTCTTGATGATGAGACTTTTGGGGGAAGTGTAAATATTCAGTTCAGTTCTTTAAAGTTTTAATATCAGTGCAGTTTTATTTAAAGGATGAACATCTATTTTGATTTGAAAAATGGGGATATTCAGGATGGGAAAAGGATTCATTCCTGAGGGGATTTTTTTTTTTTTTTTTTTTTTTTTTTGTGCTAGTTTTCTCAACCCGATTTTCAGATTCGTAAAACTTCATGAGATGGATTGTCCGTTTGTACTCCATTGACATTGGGATCCGTTAAATCTTGCTGGCGCTTTTGTACGTCTGTTTGTAAGCATTTTTACCATTTTAGATGGATCTTTCTAGATGCCTTTCTCTCCACAGTTTGGGGGAGGGGGGGAATAAAAGCTTCTCTGTAAAAAGAAAAAAAAAAAAGTTGTGGCAGGTCTCTTCCATGTTCTCGTATCTCTTTCTTTCTCTCTGTCCCCTCTGGTGTCTTTGTAGAATGTGCTGCAAATCTAAAAAAAATAAAGTCTGTGCCACCTTTTACTAAAACATGACTTGTTGGGTGTGTTTGTGTTTTGGTTGTAGTGCTTTTTCAATGAATTTCCATTTAAAGAGACTGATTCAATTCAAATGTTGAGTTGTTCTGTTGAGATGTGGAGTATGACTCTCATGATCGAGTTGTAGAGCTGGTGTTTGCACCTTAAGGATGTAGTAGATACACATCTTAAATGGGACCTATTATGCAAAATTCACTTTTAGGTGTTTCAACACAGATGTGTGTCCACAGTATGTAAACAACCAGCCTATAATAGTAATAATCCACCCATTCCTTTTTTTTATTTATTTTTTTTTTATAGTCCCCATAAATCATAAACCGTTTCTCCAAACGAGCGGTTCCAGATTTTCCCTATACTCTTACGATAGAGTAGGGAAGCCCCGCCCATGATGGAATCTGTCCTATTAGCTTAGCTCCTCCCATGAGTGAACTGTCTGCCATGTTTATCTCTTCGCCAGAACATTTAACATCAGCATTCAAGTAAGAAATGTATATTAACAGCATATATACAGCAGTTGGTACTGTATATTACGCTGCTGTCACTTTAATAGATATCTAATATACACATGCGTTTTCTTTCCCTGCTGTTTACGTTGTGTGTTTTTGACAGTATAAGTACAATAAGACGTGTAAGAAAAATCTGTTTAATACTCGCAGGACACGGTGTCTGACAGACAGCTTTCTGTGCGTGTGCTTCGGATGTGTGCATTTAGAAAACCATACATCAGAAGTGTAAACTGTTATGGCTTTAAAACGCATGCAAATAATTAACTTTAATGATAAGAACTGCAATGTCACGTGAGCGTGACCGCGATAGAGATGATAATCAAAACCAAACAGATATTTTGTTAATTTTTGGCAGAGCATCTGAGGCATGAGTTGTACAGGCTCTGCCCTCTTCTGGAAAGGGGGGTGGGGAGCAGCAGCTCATTTGCATTTAAAGATACATGCACAAAAACAGCATGTTTTTCCTTCCACTCAAAAATGGGCATTTACAATATGGTATAATAAATGATCTGTGGGGTTTTTTGAGCTGAAACTTCACAGACACATTCTGGCGACACCCGAGACTTGTATAACATCTTGTAAAAAGGGGCATAATAGGTCCCCTTTCAAATGGATCTTGGTAGCTCAAAGGAAAATGTCTCCCATGTACTTTTATATTTTTAGCAGATTTGCTAAATAGTATACTGCATTTTTTTTCTTAGGCAAGTCATAATAGAATGAGGAATCAAATGATTAAAGCTACTTAGCTTGTTAGCGGTGCATACTAGTAGTAGTTATTGTTATTTTCATTAACACCATAAATATATATATATATATATATATATATTAGTATTTTATACCATATTTATATATTCTATAATGTATATATTTTATTTCAGCTGGTTGCCATGGCAATGTTTCTCATTTTTGTTTAAAGTACTAAAATAACTAAACTAAAACTTAATAACCATATATACATATTTAAAAATATTAAAGCTGCAGTCCATAACTTTTTTTTTTTTTTTTTTTTGGTTAAAAATGATCCAAAATCGATTTTTGAGCAAGTATATAACCAGCCAGTGTTCAAAACTATCTCCTTACCTTAGCCCGATTCACAACGGTAAGCTTGTAATAATGTTTTATAATTTCAGTGGTACTGGTAGGATTTCGCAGGAAATACGAGCATCCGTCGTTCGTCTTTGCGTCATTACGTCACATATGTATACATACAAGAGTTCCGGCTAGCAGGCTATATCGCGTGTGTGTGGATGCAGCAGGTGGTGAATCGTTTGTAGCCTCTTCTTACAGCAGCTAGAATAATTAAACTTATCATTTTGAGGGCGGTTTGTAATCCAGCAAGTTTAAAACGACAATCATCGTTGACAACTGGCGCGTTGATAGACAACCCGCACATACATTAGATTCATCCGTGTTGAGGAGCCGTGCTGATGCACAACCCACGTAAAGATGATAATTCCGCAAATAACAGCAATTTCAGGGTTCAAACAGAGATGATGACAAACAGGTAAAACTGACAGACTGCAGCTTTAACGAATTACTTTTTTTTTAATTTTTTTTTTTTAACACTGGTACTAGTGAAAACTTGAATCTGATTAGAGCAGATTTTTTTAAGAGGTTAAGGTAATTTCATGAAATTTTCCTTATTCTCTTACATTTCATAGAACTAAAATATGAAAACAACTAAAGGAACATTTTATGGCAGAGCAAACTTTTCGAGGGTGTGAGAAGATTTGTAAGTGTTGATATTGGTAATACAATTAAAAAAAAAACAAAAAAAAAAACTTTTTATTTAACTAAAAATCAAATTTAGGTCAAGAAAAAAGCACTCTTTACCTTCCCAACACAGGTAAAGTTGTTTTAGAGGTCTGACCAGCTTTTTAATCATCAAAAGAAATGTATACAGGATTTCTTTTGAAATGTCCTACATACATTATATTGCCAAAAGTATTGGGACACCCCTCCAAATCATTGAATTCAGGTGTTCCAATCACTTCCATGGCCACAGGTGTATAAAATCGAGCACCTAGGCATGCAGACTGCTTCTACAAACATTTGTGAAAGAATTGGTCGCTCTCAGGAGCTCAGTAAATTCAAGCGTGGTACCGTGATAGGTTGCCACCTGTGCAATAAGTCCATTCATGAAATTTCCTCATAAATAAAAATTCCGCAGTCAACTGTTAGTGGTATTATAACAAAGTGGAAGCAATTGGGAACAACAGCAACTCAGCCACGAAGTGGTAGGCCACGTGAAATCACAGAGAGGGGTCAGCGCATGCTGAGGCGTACAGTGCGCAGAAGTCGGCAACTTTCTGTAGAGTCAATAGCTACAGACCTCCAAACTTCGTGTGGCCTTCAGATTAGCTCAAGAACAGTGCGTAGAGAGCTTCATGGAATGGATTTCCATGGCTGAGCAGCTGCATCCAAGCCTTACATCATCAAGTGCAATGCAGTGGTGTAAAGCACGCCACCACTGGACTCTAGAGCAGTGGAGCCGTGCTCTCTGGAGTGATGAATCACGCTTCTCTGTCTGGCAATCCGATGGACGAGTCTGGGTTTGGTGGTTGCCAGGAGAACGGTACTTGCCTGACTGCATTGTGCCAAGTGTAAAGTTTGGTGGAGAGGGATTATGGTGTGGGGTTGTTTTTCAGGGGTTGGGCTTGGCCCCTTTAGTTCCAGTGAAAGGAACTCTTAATGCTTCAGCATACCAAGACATTTTGGACAATTTCATGCTCCCAACTTTGTGGGAACAGTTTGGGGATGGCCCCTTCCTGTTCCAACATGACTACGCACCAGTGCAAAAGCAAGGTCCATAAAGACATGGATGAGCGAGTTTGGTGTGGAGGAACTTGACTGGCTTGCACAGAGTCCTGACCTCAGCCCGACAGAAAACCTTTGGGATGAATTAGAGCGGAGACTGTGAGCCAGGCCTTCTCGTCCAACATCACTGTCTGACCTCACAAATGCACTTCTAGAAGAATGGTCAAAAAATCCCATAAACACATTCCTAAACCTTGTGGAAAGCCTTCCCAGAAGAGTTGAAGCTGTTATATCTGCAAAGGGTGGGCCAACTCCATATTAAACCCTACGGATTAAGAATAGGATGTCATTAAAGTTCACGTGCATGTAAAGGCAGATGTCCCAAAACTTTTGGCAATATAGTGTAGTTGGAACCCATTAATTATAAAAATCATGATGAGACCCAATAAGACACTAGATCGATAGGTCAAGTTCCTAAATTATATCCTGTTGAATATTGTCTTTATTAGAACTCTACTTGTATTGTAAAGACAGTAAAAGGAAATTGTGTAACAATGCAAAGAAGTGTAAAAAGTCATGTAACTCTGTAATCAGTCAGCTGTCACTACCACAAAGTAAACCCTGAGAGGGTGATCAGGACAGATGTTGAGAAAAAGGGTTTATTTTGAAACTAATGTAATAGCTAAAATCCTGAAAGATTTTCATTAAATTCTTTTTGTTATTAATCATATACAGTAGCTCCCTGTAGGACAGTTGTCTCCAATATGCTTTGTGTTATTTTGGAATCATAAGAAAGGATTACTTACAAATTATTGGTTATTAAAATCCAATATAATTTTTTTATACATTAATTTAAACTGTATTAAGATTCGTCCACTGTCTGAAGTCTGAACGATTATTATTTTTGTGCATATTAACCAACTCCTCATCAAGTCGTGCGCATCACACAACAGGCACGGTCCCTACACATTTCCAGTTTTAAAATTCCATACTTTTCCAAACCTCTGTGTGGATTTTTCAGACCACATTTAACATAAATAGTTCATATAGCATTATTTTCAGCATTATATTTAGTATATAGTAGTCATCTGTAAATACTTTTTTGTTTGTTTGTGTCATTGGTTTTCCTGAAGTAATAAAATGTGCTTACATTATGAGAAGAAACATAAAACGCTTTATAACCGGCATATGTTCACCTTTGACACATAGGTTTGATAATGTAATCATGGTTTGATGTTGCACGATCACCAAACAGCAAAGTACAGTCTGATTTAGATGATTGTTTGCTCCTTTATCTGTTGATGGTTCAAGTGGCATTCGAGTAAACATTATTTGTGAAGTTCAAAAGAGACAGTTTTGCATAATGAAAATTTGTGCCTTGAAAACACTCTGTTTGTAGCTATAATAAATGTATTTTTAGAAATTCCTAATTTTATATTTTAACTAAGTAGTCTGGAAGGAATTTTTTTCCCTACCCTGTTTTCTTTTTTCCACAGACTTGGACATTACTCAAATCAAATTTCATTCTTTTCCATACTTTTACAAACTGCGTAGGAACCCTGACGGGGAGTGGATGATTCTGATTTCTTAATTAACATTACATGTTAGCAGACCGAATCTGAATCATTTTAGCGATTCGGTTGGTTCGGACGGTTCATTGTATTGAGTCGATTTCAAACACTGATTCATTTGAGTCAAACCAGAATAAGTACCTCTGCTCATTTTACTCGTTACTTTTGTAACAAAATATATGTTAAGGTAAATATTGGCGTTTGTGATTGTGTTATATTAATTTACATAGTATGAAAACGCAAACTATACGGTTTACTAACAAAGTTCTTACAGTTTACTTATTCACAAACGCGTGCTAATCGGTTCGTTCGAAACATTAAGAGGAGTCGGTTCAAAAGAATGATTCGTTCACGAATCAGACATCCCTATTTCATATGGAAGAGCCGAGAGTCAAAATCGAGCCTATTCAAACTGGGATTTAAATCAACAGGAGTGAAGACCTCAGTGGACTAATTTACACAATTGCTTCACACGCGTGGACTCCTGTCCGCTGTACGACAGTGTTGTAGCGTTCACAACGTTCGGAAACGGCATTCCAAGGAATTGTCGGCCATATTCAGCGATACCACGCCCGGAGTGGAGACTTTTACACGGGGGCAACACCATTCATGCAAATAATCCACACCACAAGTTCATGGACAGCTTTTAACAGTCTAAAAAGGAACTATCACTGTATTGAAGAAAGACTTTAAATATCGAACACTAAATATAAAAAACAATGTACAATGGAGTTAAGTCCAAAGGATCTGTTGCTTTTGTGAGTGATCTAAAACACAGCTCAACCGCTTCAGGATTTCAGTCACTGACACATTTTGAATGCGGTTTGGATTCTCTCCTCAACGCGCTACAGGAAAACTCTTTCTCTTGCCTTATCTGAACGATTGCATTTGAGTTGGGACTGATGTTCTTTCAATGGAATTGCTGAAAAGCTCCTAATTGTAAATTGTTGCGGAGAATCATGACGCTGGACTCCATAATGGCGTGCTGCCTCAGCGAGGAGGCGAAAGAAGCTCGGCGGATCAACGATGAGATCGAGCGACAGCTCCGCCGTGACAAGAGAGATGCTCGGCGCGAGCTCAAACTGCTCCTGTTGGGTACGAGGTGCTTTCGTGTGATTCTGCCAAACTTGCGTGCATGTGTCAAGGCGTAACAAATGCAAATAGTTTTAGTTTTACACAGGCATCTGAGAATAAAAAAACAATAATTAAAATACGTTGTAACTAATTCAGTCTCTGACCACTGCACGTCTTTTTTAGTGCAAGAGATCCGTCCTCTATATTTAGAATCTTATAAGCTCGACAGGTGGGACAACTGTTGCAGGTGCGGTGGGATGTGAGTCTCAACATACTTGTGTTTCAGTGCTTGTGAACAAAATGTAAAATTTGATGCATCAACTTTTTTTTTTTTTTTTTTTTTTATTCGAATCTTTTATATTCACTCGAGTCGGTTCGCAAAACATTTATGATAGCTATATATATAACAATATAATATTATAAGAAAATTGCCCTTTAAGAAAGAAAAAGATCCTTTAAGACTGATTCCTAAATTCCAAATATGAATGTTTTATAGAGAGAGGATTTTTTTTCTCTCTTTTTTTCCCCCTCCTCTATGCTGGAAAAATCAATTTAACAGCTGTTTTTAACTTGGCAGTTATTGTTGTTTTTTTTTTGTTTTTTTTTTACTTGCCTAAAAACTGGTCATTAGCTGGTCTTTAGTTGTTGCAAGTTCTCTATCTTGGACCAGAAAGAGACCAGCTACCAGTTATCATCTTAAAGTGGTCAAGCTGGTTTTGGGAACATGACTGATGGTCATCCAGCCAATGGCCAGCTAGAAACGAGCGACCATGTTCCAAAACATAGCTACAATCTTTAACCTTATTGAAAACAGGCTCTCTTAATTGATTACTTAATGTAACTTATTAAACTATACAAACACAAAACATGGGAACAAATTTGAAGTGATGATTTAAGCGAACCTGTGTATCGCTGACATTCATGGGAAAGAACCATTCAAACAAACCAGTTTGTTCAATTTAATGGATTTTTCCAACTGCTATTAACTCTTCACTTTTCGCATGTTTCCACTTTCAGGAACTGGAGAGAGTGGGAAAAGCACTTTTATTAAACAGATGAGAATCATCCATGGCTCAGGCTATTCAGAAGAGGACAGGAGAAGCTTTACCAAGCTGGTCTACCAAAACATCTTCACATCTATGCAGGCCATGATACGAGCAATGGAAACTCTCCAGATCCTCTACAAGTATGAACATAATAAGGTACAGTAATTTTGTCGTACCCAATCACTCTTTCTTTTGTGATGTTTTTGTGGATTTGTTATGCAAACTTTTAAAGGGTAAACCAAGGCATTTCATAGTGAAGGATTGTACGTTATACAGTGCTGTGAATGTTACAGATATGAAAGTTCAGAGAAGAGAATCATGGCTTAATGTGTCAGATCAATTGTGCTGACTGCCACTGCTCCAAATGCATTTATGTGTATAAAACTACACACTGAAGTTCAAAATGATTAGGTGCCACTCAAATAACTTTGCCATGAAGTAGGTTAAACAGAGTCAAATACCCTGAGAGAGATACAATCACTTTGGCTAATCATGTTGGCCAGGTTTAACACAATTACCCCTCCAAGCTATGAAATTAATTATACCATTTTACTGCCTTCCAGAAATGTGCCGTCTCGCTTTTTTTTCCCATTTGTAGATACCCCCCAAAGGCAAACCCATTTTCCATTGTGCGTAGTTGAAATATTATGGAACACAGCCTCAATCAAGTTCCATCTTATTGGGGTCAGGTGAAGTGACAACTTTAGACAAATAGAACATTAACAAATTTGAGTCTCAAGTAAAATGGGTCAATAAAGTTGTAACCAGGTTACGTATAAGTGGGCTAGGATGTTACTTTGTGTTGATTGTGTCTCTAAAGCTAAAGCATCAGCTTCTTAACACGGTTTTAAATGCATTGCTTTTTTTTTTAAATGCTTTTTCTCCTCACAGGCCAATGCAAACATTGTCAGAGAAGTAGATGTAGAGAAGGTCTTCTTGTTCGTCAACCCCTATGTAGATGCCATCAAGAGTTTATGGAATGACCCAGGAATTCGGGAGTGTTATGACCGGAGGAGAGAATACCAGCTCTCAGATTCCACAAAATAGTGAGTGCATCTTAAACCTGTCACCTTCCATAAGAAAGAAGAATCACAATGAGACCTCTGTAATGTGTCAGTTGTTTCTCCTACACACCAATGAGATTAAATGGAGAACAAATTGGGCTTAACTGAAGTCTTCTGCTTCTCTGATTTTTCTCGTTAGGAAAAGAGCACCAATATTCTAATGTGCATTCTAGAGTTTTAGAAGAGATCTTAACAATGTCTCGCATTGGCTTCAGAATTGCCAAGACGCCAAAGTCTGCACTCAAAAGTTCTCATCAAATTCTCCCAAGACCGAATGATTTGAGCTCTACAGTTACTACAGTTTGTTACAAAATTGATACTTAAATGAAATATTTTTCCTCTGAGCTGTAGGCTGACAAACAGTAACTGTGCAGAACATTTTATGTTTTAAAAATCTGTTTCATTACTGTAGTAAAAAAAATATATGAAAAAAAAAAAAAATAAATAAAATATATATATATATATATATATATATATATATATACACACACACACACACACATATATATATATATATATATATATATATATATATATACATATATATATATATATATATATATATATATATATATATATATATATATGTGTGTGTGTGTGTGTATATTTTTTTAAATATATATTATTTTAAAATTTTGTTTTTTAAACAAAACTTTAAAATAAATGGGGAAAAAAAAAACTAAAGCTACTGAAAGCTACTGAGAATGGGGAATGTATGGAAGCCTGTTTCCACCACAGAATAAAATTTATATGTATTTATATGTAAGATAATTGTATCTTTTATCTAACTTTATATCTCGCAATTCTGACCTTATAACATGAAATTGCGAGTTATAAAGTCAGAATTGAGAGAACTTGCGATTCTGTGAAAGTGTTTTTTCCTCATAATTGGATTTTATAACTAGCAAATTGCGAGTTTATATCTCACAATTCTGAGAAAAGTCAGAATTGTGAGAGATAAAATCGCAATTGCAAGGAAAAAAGTGAGAATTGCAAATATATTGCAATTCTGACTTTTTTTCGCACAATTGCGACTTTTCTCAGATATAAATTCACAATTGCGAGGGGGAAAAAGTCAGAATTGCGAGTTTATATCTTGCAATTATGACTTTCTCAGAATTGTGAGTTTATATCTCTAAGATCTGATTTTTATAACACGCAATTGCGATTTTATATCACGCATTTCTGAGAAAAAAGTCAGAAATGCGAGATGTAAACGCAATTGCGAGAAAGTCAGAATTGTGAGCTAAAAAGTTGCAATTACATTTTTTTTATTTGTTATTCAGTGGCGGAAACGAGCTTCCATAGAAATGTGCTTAATTTGCTTGAAAATATTGAAAACAAACAAAATATGCTGCCTTTATCCAGAATATATTGCATATAATACTTGTTGTTGTTGTTTGAGGTAAAATGCAGCTCAGACACGTTCTTGACAGATTTTGAGATTCTTCCAAGTATTGCAGTAGAAAAACATGGAGATGCCTCAGAACTGTGAAATGTTTGCTGTTTGTCTACAGTTACCTAAATTCACTAGATCGCATCACCAACCCTTCCTACATTCCCACCCAGCAAGATGTGCTTAGGGTGAGAGTGCCCACAACAGGCATCATTGAATACCCCTTCGACCTACATAGTGTCATATTCAGGTCAGTCTTCTCTTTACAGTTACTCTTCTAGTCAGGTGTTCATCTAGTATTGCACTGATACAAAATACTCAGTTTGTCCAGTGCTCAGATGCCTTCATGTTCCCAAACTGCTCCCAAAGCTTGTGACTTTTTAAACTCATGACACCTCCTTCTTTTCAGGATGGTGGATGTAGGGGGGCAGCGGTCAGAACGGCGGAAGTGGATCCACTGCTTTGAAAATGTCACCTCCATCATGTTCCTGGTAGCACTCAGCGAATATGACCAAGTTCTGGTCGAGTCTGACAATGAGGTAAATGAAGTACCAGCAGAGGGAGCCAAAGTTGTTACTTGCCACTTGAAATGCTTGCAGAACTTCTATTTTGTGATGTTGTTTTTTTTTTTTTTTTTTTTTTTTTTAGCACAGATGTTTAATTGATTATATAAGGGTCAATGACATAATCCTTTTTTTTTTTTTTTTGTATCTTTAACTTTTATATTAAACAATTCCATACAGTGATTTTATACATGCATAGATGTCTTTTTTTTTTTTTTTTTTTGGGGTGATGTGTGGATAACCATCCAGAGATTGTAGCAAAGAAAAGAAAAATCTTAAAGTCAATAATTTTATCCCTTAAAACTCATCTTTGATCACCAAAATTACATATTTAAATGTTTTTACTGTGTGGGGAAAAAAATTCTTAATGCCTTAAAATAGCTTGCCTCATTTAATATACACGGATCTATGAATATGATAATTAGCCCCACCTCCACTCATTCGCACGAGCTCAGATGACCACTCGGTCAACTTACTGAGGTAAACGCTGCACAATGGTATCACTTTTTACAATGTCAGACACATAACTGTAATTAATATGATTAGCATTTTTCTTGACTATGTTATCAAACAGCTAATAATGTGTTGCTAATGTTACACAAACCATGTTCACATTCATGAGTCAGCTGCCTTCTAACAATTAGTATCCTTAGAAACGCTTTGAACAACTCAGAACGTCAGTGGAGAAAGGCATATAGTTCATAACATCGTAATATGCATCATACACCCGCCATATTGCTAAATCTACCCGATTTTTCATATCAACAGAAAAATATACCGGAATAACCTTCTTTTGAGACTCCCTTGTGCGGTCAGTTAATGATATGCTAAAGCCCGCCGGCACGTTGACGTGATTGAATGGTTACAAGGTAGTTTGTGACGTCAGAAACACCAGCGATTTCAAACCGCGAGTTTGGTTTACTGCAGTTTTAAAGAGAAAATACTCAGCAGTGGTGTTGACTTATGAATTTGCCCATGGTATGTCTTAAAGCATGTTAAAAACACCAGATAGACATATGAACAACATTAAAAACTTGATTTTTCACCACAGGGGGACTTTAACGAAAGCATGACATTCTTGAAAAAAATATTAAAACTGTGTGGCATAATCTTTTTAAATTATTTCTTGCAAGGTAACATATTCTTATTCCTTAAACAATAAAAACTAGTAAAGCTGTTTTAAAATATTACTTATAGAATAATTCAATCTGCAAAATCAGTACCCTCAAAATTCATTGAAGAAACCAACATGTAGGAGGCAATTTGTTGTGTGATTAGAAACCTTTTTTTTTTTTTATACATTATAATTACACCACTTGACATTTTTTTTTAAATGAAAGTTTTGTACCGATGTACAAAATGTGATGTGATCATGTAACCACTAGTGAGCAAACTACTTTTCTTTCTGAACTTTAAATGGCAAGCTGGCAAACTTTAGCAATGCTTGAATGAAAGCACTTTAATTTTTTTCTGAAATTGTCAGAAGCGGTGAACTGAATGTTAGTGTTGACTGCTGGACTAAAGTAGGACTAAAATAACCACTGAAATGGCCCTGTTATGTTATTTTTCCCCACAGAATCGAATGGAGGAAAGCAAAGCATTGTTTAGGACGATAATAACATACCCCTGGTTCCAGAATTCATCAGTTATTCTTTTTCTGAACAAGAAGGACCTTTTGGAAGAGAAAATAATGTTTTCACATCTTGTAGATTACTTTCCTGAATATGATGGTAGGTTTAAAAATACTTTGTTGTTTTTTCAAATCTGTTTTCTGAGATTTGAAAAGGAATGAACTGATGGTCTTAATCAGTTTATTTACCGTTGTCAGTTTATGATCCATTATATAGCTTTTCATGAGTCTTTCTGTGGTGCTTGCTAAAGCATTGCTAATACTATTGCTCATACTTCAGTCTAAATCATATCCGATTGGAATCCGATCAGATTTAGCAAGTGTGAATGCAAAAAAATCACAAGAAATCCATTTCAAGCTACATTCATTTGTGGGTTGAAATCCTATTCAAATCTCATTTTTGGAAATCCATTTCAATCTGACTGCTCTGATCAGATTTCGAGTAGCTTTTCTGCTTCTGCGTCACTTTCTCATGCCACGTAAAACAAACACGTCAGACGTTGCAGAAACAAGGTTGCATTATGTTGTTGTCGATGTGCAGCTCACGCAGAAAATTATAATATAATGGAGACATCTGTGGTCCAGTGATGGGATGTCTTCACTTCTTTCACTCTGCGGCAGAGATGGCAGCACGGAATAAAGCCATTCATGAAAGCTTCCATTTCTGTCGCTGCTTCATTACTTCATTAGCGCTGCAGCTACACATTGTCATATTCTAAGACAACTTTGCAAACCTACCAATGCAACGTCATTGGCGTGGAAACCAACACAGATGTTCTGGAAAACGAAAGAGAGCCATGGAATACACAAACCAGATCTGAACAGTTGCGATACATAGTGTGGACAGTCAATCATTTAGATCTGATTCCAATTGGATACACAAATAATCGGATTTGGACTGACAGTGTGAACGTAGTAATCTAAGTTATAGGTTATTTTAAGTAAAATCTCAGATGGCATTCAGGATGACCAAGTTAACCAAAGTCTATTTTCCTTTCCAAGGAGCCCAGAGAGATGCTCAAGCCGCACGGGAATTCATCCTGAAAATGTTTGTCGACCTGAATCCAGACTCAGAAAAAATCATTTATTCTCATTTCACCTGTGCCACTGACACGGAAAACATCAGATTCGTGTTTGCTGCTGTCAAGGACACCATCTTGCAGCTCACACTGAAGGAATACAATCTAGTCTGAACAACGGCCGGTTACAGTTTTGTCATTGTCTGGCCTGGTTAAAGGACTCATCTGTCTGCAGCTAGAGTCTGCTGTGGGCCATTAAAGTCTGCTTTAATTGTTTGACCAGTCGGTCGTCCGTGATTCTGCTCCATGAAATCGGACATACAAGTTATTTCTATCTATGAACTGTAACACAAGCTGCTCACTACTTTATCATTATTTATTTGCACCTTGCAGCTACTTCACAGGATTTAACTTGAAAGCTATTTTTCCATTTTAATGAACATTTATGTTGTTGAACTTTTTATCACAGATGAAATGATTTCTTTTAGTTTAAGGTTCATTCTGTAGCAGGTTCTTTTTGGTTTAAGTTGTACACGTTGAGCAATTTGCTATAAATGTTATGGAGATTTCTCCGCCTTGGACATATTAAGTATTCTGTGTGGTGCAAGAGGTCATTAGAAGGCAATGAAAAGTACTTATTTGGTTTTGTTACGTGGTAGAGTCAGAGTAAGCTTAGTAGATAAGAGTCTTTTCTACCTTTCATGGCACATGCATTGGTGAAGAATAGACAACAGCTAGATTACATTAACATTTAAAAGTGCCAAAGTTCTTGTAATGTGGTTGTTTTTTGTATTGCCAAACTATTAATCATACCACAGGCAATAAGTTGGCCTTGCCAGTATCATTTATTTCTATACCATACCAGCTCTTTGTATTTTCTCATTGTCTTTTCAGAAAAGATGATGGCATACCTGCTGTTCATGACCTGATCCATCAAGCTTGAACGACGTGCCAAGAAAGACGATTCCTCTGCAATCATCCTTATCTTAAACTACAAATGTGCCATTCAGAGATTTTCTGTAGCACTTGCATATGTTTGATTTTCTTTTGTAATAAATTACCCAACAATTGTTCTAAGTGAGCCAATGATGCTCTTACTGGTATTGTACTGACTTTACAGTGTGGTTAGTGTGGTGTAATCAAGCTTTGGTCAATATTTGCAGTTGTTTTTAAAGAATGCGGATTTGTAAATATCGTGTGATTAGATGCGTGTCAAACATGAATGTTTTGTGTTCAGCCAAGAGTAAAGGACCAAATTGTTGTTGTGATCCTCTGAATTTTTTTTTTTTTTTTTTTTTTTTGGGGGGGGACACTTGACAGTTGTGTGGTTTGCATAGTATGGACAATGCTGAATTTGGGTTTATCACTGATGATTTTCTGCTTTAAAACATTTTTTTTTTTTTTGCAATAAAAGGCTGCTATTTTAGAGAGAAGTGTAATGTTTGCTGCAAATGTAACAAAACATAAAACCCTGAAAGTAGATGTATGTATGTGTGTGTATATATATATATATATATATATATATATATACACACATACATACATGTATGTATATATATATGTATATATTCATAAGTATTGGGACAGTAAAGACAAAATTGCTCTGTTAGCTGTGGTGTCAAGACATATAAATATTATTAAAAGATTAATATGAAGTAGAAGTACAGAATGTCACATTTTATTATTGGCTGTTTCAACACAAAATGTTTTACCAGCTAAGAAGAACAGCACTTTTAGAGTTTCATCCATCTGCCTAATGTGAGCCTAAGTATTGGGACCGTTAACTTAAAGCAAATGTAAAAGTGTAAAAGCTAATATTTAATTGTAAATCCCTTGCAAGCAATCACAGGAGCGAGTCTGTGACCCATAGACATAACTAGACTCTTGGTTTCACACTTTGAAATGCTTTTCCAGGCCTTTAATACAGCCATTTTCAATGGTTGCTTGTTTTGGGGAGATTCTGCCTTTAGTCTCCTCTTCAGCTGGTGAAATGCTTGTTCAATAGGATTTAAATCTGGAGACTGACTTGGAATGTCCAGTTTGGAATGTCCTGAAAGATAGATACCACTGGCAAGCTTCAGCAACTGACAACAACCAGGTCAGCTGAGAAAAACAACAGCAGTTGATGATAGACAAATGACAAGGGAAATGAAAAAATCACCAGCAGCCTCCAGAAAGCTGGGGTGATGGTCTCACAATCTGCTGTTCGCAGGAGACTTCACCAACAGAATTACAGAGGATACACAGCAAGATCAAACATCTGATCAGTACCAAAAATAGAAAAGCCAATTAGAATTTGCAAAAACACAGAGATGAACCAGTAGAGTTTTAGAACAGAGATTTATGGACAGATGATACAAATATTAACCTTAGTATGGAGAAAAAAAGAAACTGCTAATGAGCCAAGGCATACAACCTCATCTGGAAAGCATGGTGGAGGTAGTATCATGTCATGGGCATGCATGTCTGCATCTGGAACAGGCTCAGTCAGCTTTATTAATGACTTATTCACTGATGGCAGAAGAAGAATGAATTCAGAAGTGTACAAAAGAATCGTGCCTACCAGTGTGCAAGAAAATGCCACCAGACTCACTGGGAAGTGCTTCATATGACCCAAACACTAGTACTGCCAACTCAATCAAGGAGATTATCATGGTAAAGAAATTTTGGGTCTTAGATTGGCCAAGTCAGTCTCCAGATTTAAATCCTATTGAATAAGCATTTCACCAGCTGAAGAGGAGACTAAAGGCAGAAACTCCCCAAAACAAGCAACCGTTGAAAATGTATTAAACGTATTAAAGGCCTGAAAAAGCATTTCAAAGTGAGAAACCAAGAGTTCAGTGATGTCTATGGGTCACAGACTCGCTCCTGTGATTGCTTGCAAGGGATTTACAACTAAATATTAGCTTTTACAATTTTTACATTTCTTTAAGTTAATCGTCTCAATACTTAGGCTCACATTAGGCAGATGGATGAAACTCTAAAAGTGCTGTACTTCTTAGTTGGTAAAACATTTTGTGTTGAAACAGTTAATTAAAAAAAATCAACATTCTGTACTTCTGCCTCATATTAGTCTTTTAATTATATTTATAGATGTCTTGACAACACAGCTAACAGAGCAATTTTGTCTTTACTGTCCCAATACTTACGGAGGGCACTGTGTGTATATATATATATATATATATACACACAACATATATATTTCAAATGTTTATTTCTTTTAATTTTGATGATTATAACTGACAACTAAGGAAAATCCCAAATTCAGTATTCTAAAATTAGAATATTACTTAAGACCAATACAAAGAAAGGATTTTTAGAAATCTTGGCCAACTGAAAAGTATGAACATGAAAAGTATGAGCATGTACAGCACTCAATACTTAGTTGGGGCTCCTTTTGCCTGAATTACTACAGCAATGCGGCGTGGCATGGAGTCGATCAGTCTGTGGCACTGCTCAGGTGTTATAAGAGCCCAGGTTGCTCTGATAGTGGCCTTCAGCTCTTCTGCATTGTTGGGTCTGGCATATCGCATCTTCCTCTTCACAGTACCCCATAGATTTTCTATGGGGTTAAGGTCAGGCGACTTTGCTGGCCAATTAAGAACAGGGATACCATGGTCCTTAAACCAGGTACTGGTAGCTTTGACACTGTGTGCAGGTGCCAAGTCCTGTTGGAAAATGAAATCTGCATCTCCATAAAGTTGGTCAGCAGCAGGAAGCATGAAGTGCTCTAAAACTTCCTGGTATACGGTTGCGTTGACCTTGGACCTCAGAAAACACAGTGGACCAACACCAGCAGATGACATGGCACCCCAAACCATCACTGACTGTGGAAACTTTACACTGGACCTCAAGCAACGTGGATTGTGTGCCTCTCCTCTCTTCCTCCAGACTCTGGGACCCTGATTTCCAAAGGAAATGCAAAATTTACTTTCATCAGAGAACATAACTTTGGACCATTCAGCAGAAGTCCAGTCCTTTTTGTCTTTAGCCTAGGCGAGACGCTTCTGACGCTGTCTGTTGTTCAAGAGTGGCTTGACACAAGGAATGCGACAACTGAAACCCATGTCTTGCATACGTCTGTGCGTAGTGGTTCTTGAAGCACTGACTCCAGCTGCAGTCCACTCTTTGTGAATCTCCCCCACATTTTTGAATGGGTTTTGTTTCACAATCCTCTCCAGGGTGCGGTTATCCCTATTGCTTGTACACTTTTTTTCTACCACATCTTTTCCTTCCCTTCGCCTCTCTATTAATGTGCTTGGACACAGAGCTCTGTGAACAGCCAGCCTCTTTTGCAATGACCTTTTGTGTCTTGCCCTCCTTGTGCAAGGTGTCAATGGTCGTCTTTTTGACAACTGTCAAGTCAGCAGTCTTCCCCATGATTGTGTAGCCTACAGAACTAGACTGAGAGACCATTTAAAGGCCTTTGCAGGTGTTTTGAGTTAATTAGCTGATTAGAGTGTGGCACCAGGTGTCTTCAATATTGAACCTTTTCACAATATTCTAATTTTCTGAGATACTGAATTTGGGATTTTCCTTAGTTGTCAGTTATAATCATCAAAATTAAAAGAAATAAACATTTGAAATATATCCGTCTGTGTGTAATGAATGAATATAATATACAAGTTTCACTTTTTGAATGGAATTAGTGAAATAAATCAACTTTTTGATGATATTCTAATTATATGACCAGCACCTGTATATATATATATATATATATATATATATATATATATATATATATATATATTATATATGAAGAGTTTGGTTCCAAAACGCTATAAATCCATTTTGATTAATTTGAGTAAAAAAGGTGTTTTCTTTACCAAGAAAGCGGCAAGATGAAAACCACTATTTTCTGTTTCAAACTTTCACATAGCATCTTTAGGTTATAATAACATTAAAAATTCAAATCCAGATATTGATTTTCAAAGATTTATTATAAAAACTGATTATTTTTTCCCCAAAATGCAATGACACGTTTTTTTTTTTCCAAAATGCAATTAAAATGCATTTAATCCATTGAATCAATATAAAAGTTATTTTTCATCTTGAAACTGTTGAAAATACACAAAGTAAGTTGATCCACATATATGACAGCCTCTGAACTTGGTCAGTACTAATCTTATATACAGGCACTGGACTAAAAATACATTCAGTCATCGCTCCCAAAATTAATTCATCTTGTTAATGCTATAAATTAATTATGTCTCTGTTTGTCATTACCGATTAAAGCGTATCTGGCGCCACCGCACGGTTAAAATAAAAACAACACATTTGCCGAGTACATTGGAATTGACTGCAACTACCCAGGGGCGTCGCTTTACTTGCACATTCAAATAGAAATCGTGTCATTTTTTTTTTTTTTTTTTTTTTTTTTTTCTCCTATCAGATGTTTAGAATCAAAACTAGCAATGCCAGATTCGAGAATTAATTATTCTTGGTCAAACGGCTTTTAAAAACTGTTCATGATTCAGTTTTGGGGACCGTGACAGAAGTTTGATGCTGTCGTGGAACAAGCAACAGCCAGCATTTTTCCTCCTCCCGAGTGCCTCATCTTCTTAATCTCCTCACGTAAATGATTAGATTTCGATGGCTTACGTTTCTTACCCACCGCAGAAACCACCACATGTTCATCAATGCCGTCAAAATTATTGATTTTTCTGTTTTTGTTGATCACAAAGTACAAAGTAGATAAGGAAAACTAGGATGCCGGCTGTATTCAGCGCGCCTCCATTACTGTTTACAGTGCGTGGAATGGTGCGCTGTGATTGGTTGAGCGGATGTATCGCATTCTGCAGAGAAGTGAGACTGGCGTTTGTCGCTGCTTGGAAAGAAAGGGAGAAAACATGACAGAATAACACGGCGGATATCGCATTTTGTGTAAAATTAAAAATTGACTTTTCAATACCGACCAAATACAATACTGATTTTGGCATTAACTCAATTTAAAAAAAAAAAAAAAAAAATTTTTTTTTTTTATTTTTTTTTAAATGGCGTTTATCGCGTTTTGGAACCAAACTCTTCATATAAACAAATAATCAAACCAATTTATCAAATCATTTATTTTAAGGAACGGTAGCAGAACCACACTTTGCAAGTTTAAGTTTTACTGGTGTCCAAACATTTCAAGGCAGAAGAAGAAACCATGAAATGTTATTTGAGAGTGTGGAAAGTGAAAGTCAAACTCTTTACCTTCATTGCATACCAGATCTGTGTGTCAGTTCAGTTTAAGTTAATAAAAGCTCCTAATGATTTAGCTGCACAGTATTTAAAAACAGGTTACAGAACAGGCTTGCTGGAATGAGACATCTCTGCTTAGATCATTGCAATAACGATGCTTCTGATTTAAATTTCAGAACACACTGGACTGAATCAAGTACTTATAATAGGTTTAACATTTTAATATGTTCTGGGCTAGACTGGATCTATTACTCAGGCTATTTAATAGCATGTTTTTGTTCATACTTCCTCATTCCATCCCAAAACACTGCATAAGTGTGCTGTGACACAAGACACCTTAAACTCTTAAGTATACAGCCTGTTCCCACAGCAGAACTTAAGTTTCACAAAGGATGTTTTATTTTGTAGTTCTTTACAAAATCATCTTCTGCTGCTTTAAAAACAGTATGATAATCTGAAGAACCTGTAGTTCAGGAGTTAGACAGAGCATGCCCTTTGACAAAACTTATAAGACAACACTTTAACTGTCACAAAAATCTCTTACTAGCCATGAAATTGTATTTTGCATAATTTTCATTAAAATATGTTTTTGTCTTTATGACAACATTTTTTTTCTGCATATTTGTGGCAAACAGCACAGGTCATTGGGTCACTCTCATAGCATCATAGATGAGCCAGTCTGTTTATGTCAGAAAACGTGATAACGTTGTGATTTTGTTCCTCATATTTTCATTTGGGAGATGTGAGGAATATTTCACATATGTGTCACGTAGCATGGAATTCTGTGCTACATTAACAAACTCCTTTTATTCAAAATAAATAAATATAAAATCAAGTTCTGGATTTATTTTTCTTTCCAAACAAAGTTTCACTTCATATAGCAGGCTTTCTCAACCCTGGTCCTGGAGGGCCACTGCCCTGCAGAGTTTAGCTCCAACCCTAATCAAACACACCTGAACCAGCTAATTAAGCTGTTCATGATTACTAGAAAGTTACAAGCAGGTGAGTTTGATCAAGGTTGGAGCTAAACTCCGCAGGACAGTGGCCCTCCAGGACCAGGGTTGAGAACCCCTGTCATATAGGATATAAAAATTTTTGGATTCCCCACTCATCGGTCATGGACAGTAACGTTTTGGTTACTAGCGTAACCTTGGTTCATTGAAATAGATGGGAATTCCCCTGGTAGAATGGGGCTTCACTCCGATTAATAAGTCATTACAGACCTAGCGATGCGTAGGCCAGCACAATCACGTCCACTATCCAACGGGACAGTCTTTGCTTTGTCACCAGCAGCCCTTTGCTGCAGCCTCCAAAGCACTTGAAAAGCTGCTCCGAGAGCCGGAAGTGGCTGGAATGCTCAATGTACACTCGATGTACACTTGATGATGAACCAGGCACAGCAAGTACAACAACTGCTCATCCGCTGAGTCAGGTAGAGCTGTCAAATTTATGACCTGTTCTCTAAATGGAGTGGAGAGCACCTTAGGCACATAACCGCTTAAGGAGGCTTAAGGATGACCTTACAGTCATTTGGTCCAACCTCAAGGCAGGATGCACAAACGAAAAGCACCTGCAGGTCTCCAACTTAGCTTTACCGAGGCTAGTGCCAGCAATACAGCGGTTTTAAGTGAGAACACCCGCAAGTCGGCCAACTGTAGTGGCTCGAACGAAAAGCTTTGAAGGGCCCTCAGGATGGTGGACAGGTCCCAACTCGGAATCATATGGGGGTGAGGCGAGTTCAGCTTTTGGGCCCCTCTAAGGAACTTAATAACCAGCTCGTTCCTACCCACTGACTGGCCAGCAATGGGGCGTGGTATGCTGCAATAGGTTGAGGGTGCCAGATTGAGCCGCCCGCTTGGGAGAGGAGAACCCTCTGCAGCGGAATAGGCCAGGGCACCGCCATCAGCAGCTTGCACCATGCTGGGGAACCACTACTGGCTCTGCCAGAGCAGGGCCACCAGGATTAACTTTCTTAATAAAGAGCATGCTTGTTTCCTCAGTTCTCAGTCTGCTGCTAGTGTGCATTATCACATTGATGCATTTTTACACCCTTTATTAAAAATAATAATAAAAAATTCACTTGGATGTGCAAGCTGATGATCTGGGTGACATTTGCACATTGGTTTAAGCTTGTTCTATGAAGCGCTTAAATGGGGACATATCGTATCTTCAGATTTATACTAGAATCTTCTCTAACTCTGCCTTTCAAATGTTATAAAACTAGTTTTTACTGGTTTAGCTGGGATCCTAGGGCCTTATTTATAAAATGTGGCGTAGAAACTGTCCTACATTTGATCTTAAGATTTCTCAAATGTGCATATGTGTGCTTCAGAGAACGAACGTATGCACAAAAAACGTGTGTACGCCTCTCTTCCAGATGTGAAATTTATAAATTACAAATTATCTTTAAATTGTGTGCAGCTGAATGGTTTCAGATCTCCGTCTTGTAAACCTAATTAATGTCATTAAAGGGATAGTTCACCTTCAAGCCATCCTAGGTGTATATGACTATCTTCTATCTTCTTCAGACGAACACAATCAAAGATATATTTAAAAATATCCTTAGTCCTCCAAGGTTTATAATGGCAGTGAATGGGGGACCGCGTTTTGAAGTAAAAAATAATGCATCCTCCCCCCCCCCCCCCAAAAAAAAAAAATCTATACGACTCCAGTACGGTCGTCTGCCAGAAGCTAGTTATTTGAATTTATAAAGTTTTAAATATGGATATTTTTCTTACAAAAACGCATTGATTTGCTTCAGAAGGTCTTTATTAACCCACTGGAGTCGTATGGATTACATTTTTTATGGATGGATGCATTATTTTTTACTTCAAAACGCGGCCCCCTTATTCACTGCCATTATAAACCTTGGAGGACTAAGGATATTTTTTAAATATATCTCTGATTGTGTTAGTTTGAAAAAAGATAGTCATATACACCTAGGATGGCTTGAGGGTGAGTAAATCATGGGATAATTTTCATTTTTGTGTGAACTATCCATTTAACATATAAAAGAGCACCAGTCAACGTCCAAATCCTTTACTTGAGCATGGCGAGCGACAAGAATTGATTGCTTAGATTTCCGACTCTCTGCCACAAGGAGAAGTACGTACATCTGCTTAGACCCTGACATGATGGTAAACACTTTATCACGTCAAAGATCGTTTTTATAAATATGAACATTGCCGTGGATTTTAGTGTGTGCACATTCTACGTTCAAATCTGTGTGTATGCTCGTTTTATAAATGAGGCCTTCGATCTGACCTCTGACCTCTCTAAAACCAGTCAACAAACAAGTTTTGATAATTGGCATTTTGAGCATGAGGTGTAATGTTACAAATTCCTTGTACAGCATGTAACATGATCTCCAGTGATAAGGTGCACGAAAAGAAAGAAAAAAATCAGGTTAAATTATTTACTCACCCTCATATTGACTGACTTTCTGTTTGTGGAACATAAATTGAAGATATTGTGAGAAATGTCCTTCTAAACAATGAAAGTCAATGTACACCAAAACAGTTTGGTTACTAATCTTAGTTTGTTACACAGAAGATACACTGTAAAAAATCAGAAGATGAGAAACATCAAAAACTTGAAGTAACCAGCTTCAGGACCTTTTGTGTTTATGCAACTTATGAAAAAGAAATTGTTGTATCAACTTAACAATTAAAGTTGGTCTGTGCTTTCATCAAGACAATACAATAAAAGACACTAGGGGTTGCACTTGGGAGCCCCAAACACTTCTGATACTTTGAAAAAAGGCCAATGACATTTGTACTCCCCCGTACATAAATGAAAGATGCCTTGAAGTGGAGTCTGTTTACTAACTGGTGTGCTTGCCGAGGGGAAGGAGATGTGCAGTTGGGCCAGTGCTTACCTTCCTGCAGGAGAGATTGGAGAGCCGGCTTTCCCCTTCCACCTTGAAAGTGAATGTGGCTGCCATAGCAGCACATCACAATGCAGGATGGTAAATCTTTAGGGAAGCAAGGTTAGATAATCAGGTTCCTCCAGGCACCAGAAGGTTAAATCCGCCTAGGCCATGCTTTATTCCCTTATGGGATTTCTCTGTAGCCTTGCTGGGCCTACAGGTAGCTCCTTTTGAGCCCATGGAGTCAGTAGAGCCTCTCTTTGAAGATGGCCCTCCTGACCACGCTCACTGCCATCAAGAGGGTTGGGAACCTGCAGGCGTTCTCTGTCAGCGGAGTTGACCTTGAGTTCGGTCCGTCATACTCGTGATCCTGAGTCCCCGGCCGGGCTACGTATGCAAAGTTCCCACTACCCCTTTTAGGGACCAAGTGGTAAGCTTGCAAGTGCTGCCTCAAGACAAGGCAGATCCAGCGTTATCATTGCTGTGTCCAGTATGCACCCCACATGTTTACTTGGACCACACGCAGATATTCAGAAGCTCTGAGAAGCTTTGGCTGTCTCCAAACAGAGGATAGCCTATTCGGTTGTGGATGCCATTGCCTTGGCATACCAGGCCCAAGGCGTGCCGTGCCCCTTAGGAGTGCCTACACACTCCACAAGAAGTGTTGCATCCTCCTGGGCTCTAGCAAACAGTGGCTCTTTAACAGACATCTGCAGAACAGCAGGCTGGGCAACACCCAATATCTTTGCAAAATTTATAATCTCTGGGTTGAGCCAGTTTCATCCTGTGTGTTATTGGGTACGTAAATGTAAGTTACGGACAACGGGCCGGGTGTTCTGTTTGCGCACAGTGCCTTTCCCCTCCCCGAGGTGATAACGTGCGCTTTTTTGTCCATGTGAGTTCCCTGGACCGGCAAATCCTGTATGTGAATTTTCCCTCAGCACTTTGCGGCAGTCGAATTCAGCGGAGGAATCCGACGCCAGGCCCAGTACTTGTGATGCATGCCCTTTCATGTCAGCCTGTGTACTTGGGCTACGTGCTCCATATTTCACAAGTTCACATGTACACGTACATATAAATAGAGTAAAAGTTATGCGTATTTGGCGTGCTGTCCGGGGGAAGGGCTCCGAGCTCGGAATTTTGGTCCAAACCCAGAGTACTCCCCCCAGTTGTGGTAAAAATAGATAGAACTAGAAGTGAGGAGATGGGGTGGAGGAGGGATGCTGATAAACCGTCAGATGAACAGAGGTAAGTCTGCTGTATTTATACCTCTTGTCATTGGTTGAGTTGATTAACCAAATGCTCTCCACTTGTGCTAATTAGGTTAATTATCTGATCCTGCTTCTCCCGAACTTTAATAAAACATCATGTTGTGTTTTATATGATGTTTTATTAAAGCTCAGGAGGAACATGTTCAAATGATCTATCCAATCATCACGTCATTCCAATCAGAAATCAGCAATCAACATGTCTACCCAATCAGCATTAGTGGAGGCATATATATATATATGCGCAGTTGACTCACCTATGTTCCTCAACAGTTTTCAACATCCCTCCACCACCCCGTCTCCTCACACTCACCTAGTTACTTCGGGCCAAAATACCAAGCTCGGAGCCCTCTCCTCGGACAGCACGCCAAATGCGCATACTTCTTCTTTACTCTATCTGATTATTTGTAAGTGTGAACTCATGAATGGTAAACTTGATTCTTCTCCTAGGCAGAGCTCCGTCTCTGTCGCCAGTCGTTGCATTTATAGTAGTTCCTCCCTTTTCAGGAAGGACCTACCACAGGGACTTCTTTCCACGTGTGGTACTTCCCAGGATGTGGTCTCCATA